>CM023487.1:59924889-60589968 GCA_013339685.2 Hyalomma asiaticum | reverse complement strand
TAAACATACGAGCACTTCAGGTTCTCATCTGTGCATACTCCTCATTACAGCTCTTAGCTTTGGCTCTGGGGCTCTGACTATGGTAACATACAAGATATTCGGCACCCTAAACATGTGAGCTAACGCATGTAAAATTTTGAAAAAAACAGTTCTAATCCGTAGGTGATGAGACATTTTCGTCAGCATATAAATTAACTTCTCCTTTAGGGCATGGCACACCGAAAATTTTGAAGTTAGAAATCCTGCAACTCGGCATTATTGACATTTTATTACCAATACTGCACCGTTTTGCATTTTCTTAGAAAACGTCATCATGGCTGCAGGTGTACTTCAACAGGAAAAATTTAATACCAGCACCTTTAGAATTGGTTCGCAATAATTAATATTGCTACGGCATCAGGCGGGCATTGGTATCTGCCAATAACCTGATCTCAAATCCAGTGAGGTGAAGTAAGCGGCAGAATGGAGGCAGTCGATAACATCATCGATCCGAGGAAGCGGATACACATCCTTTTTGGTGACAGCGTTTAGCTTTCTGTAATCGACACAGAACCGCCATGATCCATCCTTTTTCTTCACTAGGATCACCGGTGCTGCCCACGGACTTGAGGACTCCTGAATGACGCCTTTCTGCAGCATGTCCTTGACCTGTTCAGCGATAACTGTTCTCTCTGCTGAAGACACACGGTAAGGCTTTTGTCGAATGGGGTGTGCCGAGCCGGTGTCAATGCGGTGGTGAGCACGAGAACGAGGGAGTGAGGCCTGCTTGTCGCCTTGTACGAAATCGAACACAGATGCGTGCGCCAGAAGAACTCGCGCAAGAGCTTGGCGCTCATCTGAGGGAAGAGACTTGTTTATCATTCGGAGGACGTGCTCTTCAGACACAGATGGGTTGGCGTTGTAGGTTCTACACTGCGCCTCTTCGCTGAAAGCCATAATAGAACTGTAAGTAATTTCCTCAAAAGTGGCGAGTTTCATATTGCGCGGGAGAACTACAGGGGCAGATGAACAATTGAAAGCCCACAGATTCGTGGCACCCTGCACTACACTCACGACAGAACGCGGAATGAGGACATCCTTCTTGGCGCAGCTCGAAGCTAGGGGTAAAACTTGTGCATCGAATGAAGAAGGGTCGGCAGTAATGACTTTGACACAGACACGCGAGAGTGAACAAGGCGGTAGCAGTAGATCATCGGAAACAACGAAGTACTGTTCCTCTTTCGGAGATGTGTCTGCGAGGGTGGCAAGAAGTGCACTATCCAGACTTATTTCACCCGTACCACAATTGACAGAAGCGCCACAATCCTTAAGGAAGTCAATACCGAGAATGACATCATGAGTGCAACGCGGTAATACTAAAAATTCTGTTTTAAAATCTTCCCCGCAGAACAAAACATTTGCAACACAAACACCGAGAGGAATAAGGCACTCTCCACTGACACCACGAAAGGTCACACCACCATTCCACGGGAACATAACTTTCCGCCCCAACCTCTCTTTGAACGTCGCACTCATGACGGATACGGTAGCACCAGTATCAACTAACGCGGTTGTAGGTATACTATCGACGAAGACATGCACTTTGTTTTTCACCATCACAAGAGGAATATTTCGCAGAGATCCACGCTGTCCGGCGACCGGCAGCAGTTTTCGCGGTTCACAAGTTTCGGTCCTACGTCTACGGGCGCCCGTTCACTATAGTTACGGACCATCACGCTCTATGCTGGTTGGTGAACCTCCGTGATCCGAGTGGTCGACTGGCACGTTGGGCTCTCCGACTTCAGGAGTACGACTTCGTCATCTCTTACAAGTCCGGTCGTCGTCACGCAGATGCCGACTGCCTTTCCCGCCTTCCTCTACCGACTACGGAGTGTGACGAAGACAACTTCGATGACTGCTTTGCTTCTATTTCGGCCACATTCCCGGACTCCACGAGATTTAGGGATGAACAAGCCAGTGATGTTAGCCTGGAGCCCCTTTTCGCTGCTGCGCTGCGTCCTCAAGCCACCGGTCGATTTGTGTACGAGACGGCCTCCTTTACAAGACGAATTATTCGGGTAAAGGCGCTCGCTTTCTCCTGGTGGTTCCGCAGAGTCTGCGACCTGACGTACTGAGTGCCATGCACGATGACGCAACCTCTGGCCATCTAGGCTTCATAAGAACACTCAACCGAACACAGGAGCGTTTTTACTGGCCCAAAATGCGAGACACTATCAAGCAGTACGTCAGCGGTTGCGATAAATGCCAACGCCATAAGCGTCCTACGACTACTCCGCCGGGTCTTCTCCAGCCTCTGCCACCACCTTGTCTGCCGTTTGAACAAGTAGGCGTTGATCTCTTGGGGCCATTTCCACGATCTTATAACGACAATCGGTGGGTTATCGTATGTGTAGACCACCTGACCCGTTATGCAGAAACTGCGGCCATACCATCTTCAACAGCTACATGCGTTGCCACATTCTTGCTGCGGTTTGTTATCCTCAGGCACGGCTCCCCCCGTGTGATAATTAGTGATCGTGGTCGGCAGTTTGTTGCGGACGCCGTTGAAGAATTACTTCGTCTCTGCAGCTCGAAGTTCCGGCATTCAACACCTTACCATCCTCAAACCAACGGCCTTGTAGAGCGTACAAACAGGACTCTTACCAACATGCTGGCAATGTATGTCTCGTCCGACCACAAAGACTGGGATGACGTGCTCCCATTCATCACATATGCGTATAATACCGCACGGCATGAGACGACGGATTACAGTCCTTTTTATCTGCTGTACGCACGTCTACCGCTAAGGAGTATTGATACAATACTGCCGTTTGGCTCCCACAGTGAGTACTCGGTTGCCAAGACGCTGTGCCTTGCAGAAGAAGCACACCGGCTCGCTCGACTTCGTACCGTGGCCTCACAGCACCGTTCTAAGGAGCGCTATGACAGCCGACACCAGTCTGTCTTGTACAGCAAGGGGACTTGGTATGGGTGTGGACTCCAGGGCAGAAAGATTTGATCTGATGCCGAACATGGTGTTTCCAATTTGCCCATTAACTTCGAGATATTGGCTAGTCGATTGAGTAGCATAGGTTCATAAAGTTTTCCCGCACACGAAGTAAGCGACATGGGACGAAGGTTCTGTATTGTAAAGAGTTCCATAGGTTTAAGAACTACAGTCACTTCAGCGTGTTTCCACTCCGGTGGGACGCTCCCTTCTTTCCAAGATAACATGTGTCGATATATATAGAAGAAGGAAGCCAAGTGCTTCGCCACGAAGTCTGCGCAGAATCTTATCGTTGACCTGACCCTTGCCAGGAGCAGAGTTTCAAGTGAAGTCACTAAGGGCGACAGGCTCAAGTTCATGACTTGGGATGCCCGTGTATACTTTCAATTGTTGGTGTATCGCTGTGCTGCGATCACTTCCGAGAAACTTCTCCTTGGCATCGTTTAGTATTTCTTTTTCTGTCCCCTGGTGATTGTGTAAGGCGCTGCACATTGTCTTGTGACTTCTCGGTTTTCCTTGTTCGCTAGGAGCGTCTTTAGCACAGGAAGGTACACTTGGTGCTAAACGAGAACAGTAAAAGTAACTAAAAGGCAGCGTTGTGGGCCGCCTTCAGAGTGCCGGTTCTGGCCTCGAGACCTTGCCTAGCCACGACTTTCTCGTGCCTAGATCACCAGACAAAGTTGAAGAGCCGGCTCGGTGCTGGACAAAGCAGCCTCACAATGCCGCGGACTCGTTAAGTGCTAAGAGGCAGTAAGTGTGATCTGCACGAGAATAATACGAGTAAGTCCCGCGGAAGCTTCTACTGAGCGGCAGGCTGGCGAGTGCGTCCCTTGGCGGAAGAGGGCAATACACGCTGAAGTGAGAAAGCGGTGGGCCTGAGGTCCGCGTCAGAGGTGTTGGTGCTGTTGGGAATGAGGTTGGTGCGGTAGGATTAAGGTGAGACGAGGAAGGCGATAGTGCAAGGTAATGCTGTTGTATCTTAGGACCGCGTCAAGCATACCCACTTGATGCGAACGTATCTGGTTCGATGTGAGCGTTGTTACGCTGAGCTGTGTGCGAAATTAGTGCTTAGCGCCCCAGGAGCTAAATAAACAACGCTTATAAAGCGCCAGAATTATAGAGCGCCATAAACATACGAGCACTTCTGGTTCTCATCTGTACATACTCATCATCACAGGTCTTGGCTTTGGCTTTGGGGCTCTGACTATGGTAACGTACAAGAGATTCGGCATCCTAAACATGTGAGCTAACGCGTGTAAAATTTTGAAAAAAACTGTTCTAATGCATAGGTGATGAGATATTTTCGTCAGCATATAAATTAACTTCTCCTTTAGGGCATGGCGCACCGTAAATTTTGAAGTTAGAAATCCTGCAACTCGGCATTATTGACATTTTATTACCAATACTGCACCGTTTCGCATTTTCGTAGAAAACGTCATCATGGCTGCAGGTGTACTTAAATAGGAGAAATTTAATACCACCACCTTTAGAATTGGTTCGCAATAATTAATATGATATGCGCGAGCTCGACCTGACATCTCGAGGCATGGCGTTTTTGATGGATAGACAGTTTCATTACTTTTGATTATGTCCACTTAGCATCTGTCAAAACTATGTCCTTTAGTGTTATCTAAACGTTCCACTTCTCATAGCGACGTTCCAGTTTGTCAGTGCTTTATTTTCTTTATGTTACATTCATTTATTTCAGTTAAATAACCCTCTCGAATTGTGTATATAAAGGGGTGGGTAAATGATTCTGCAGACAACGAGAGACCACTACATTTACCTCCTGCTGTTTCCTGGAGTCGTCTAACGGTGAGTGTGGCCCTAAGGTCTTTCGTGCTCGGAGTTACGCTTCCATAACGCGTTCTAGAGTTTTGTTGAAAATGTGAGATTTAAAAGAACGCGTTGAAGGAGCGGTCAATTTCCCGGTGTTATTGTCTGTCTTAAAATGTGCTCGCCAAGTTCTTTCAAATAAAATTGAAATTGTTGATCGCTCTTTATTTCTGGCATTGCACAATTTACCAGTTTATCATTTTCATGGAGTAGGTACTCAAGTAATATACCTATATCAGTATTAGGATATTGCTCGTTTACAATTTATTTCGTCGTGACATATAATATGGAATTCCAACTCAAGGAAACTGTATTGAACTACTTTCGGTGTATCACATCTTTCGTTACACTAGCTATCACATATGTGTATTAGCGGATTTCAATCAATTCTCTTACCAGGAGCGTTATATTTAGCGACGGTGGCTCTACGTTGCAAAATGTTATCGTGTCTTTTAATGCGGCTTAATTCTCTTGTAAATTTCATTCGAAGCGCAATCTAATTCCATGTTCGTCCACGAACCACTAAATTGTTTTCTATAATTGCCGTGTACCCCTCAAGCACATTTTTAATGCCGCCTGCGTAGTGCTTAGAGCGTAGCGCCGCCTCTTCGACGAACACATGCTCATTTATAGAGCCAGATGGCGAATTTGTGTGTGTCACACCTTCGACTGAGTAGAATTTCCAATTCTGAAGGCCTTTGTAGAATGTTCTGTTCTGAATGCCATTGAGGGACATGTTTGGTTGCATTACGATGAGCGCAATGTGCGTTTCACAGGTGAATTCATCATGAGGGCTTCAAGTGGATTCACTCTCGCTGTTCTTTTGGCCACCGCAATAGGTAGGTCACGTGACAAATTTGACGCTTCGCACATCCGCCCTGCAGATTACAGGAGCGGCTATCGTCTTCATCGATGAAGGGCACGCAGGAGCGTTTGTGGAAACGTAGAAATGCATGAAACAATGTGGAAGTGGTTTCTGCTGCAAGTTAATTGTGAGAGGTTTGAGAAGAAACTCACGCCGCATCAGCTGCGATCTGATGTTATTGGTGGTGCCCGTTTTTACTACAGCTAGACAACTCGCGTAGTACGAGCAGCTGTCTGTGCCCTGGTTGCCCCATCGCCCGGTTGGATGCGCTGTCACTAATAAATATATAAAATTTCTGCCGCCGGAAACAAAATGCTAACTCTCGCTGCAAATCTGAGTAAACAGCGAAGCTGATGTAATGTTCGTTTTACTATCACGATTATGTAGTAGCGTGGATGGGGTAGAAACATGTTGACTAAAACATTAATCCCACAGTATATCGGCGAATTTGACAATGGACGCAGTTCAGCAGAGCAGGGATCAAAGCTTAGTCTGGATACTTGCTTATTTAAATGCGGGTTTATTGGAAGGAGCTTCATCACTGGCTAAGCCTGTATGGAATCATGAAACAATGGTCCCGTCATTGAACCATCATTCAAAAGTCTTTGTGTAGACCACAGCCAAATGATATTACCATTGTTTGCCAACAGGCAATTGTATATATATATATATATATATATATATATATATATATATATATATATATATATGTATATACAGAGAGAGAGAGAGAGGGAGAGAGAGTTTGCCGAAGTAGGTGGCTTCTACTGCCGCATGAGCATAAGTATGAGACGTAGTACTTCAATGATATGTCATTTATTGGTCGGTGTTTCGGTCAGAGCCTGACCTTACTGAAGGGATATTTCTTTTTCGAACAGGAGAAAAAGAAATATTGTCTAGAGAATGGTCAGAAACGTCGACCAATAAATGGCATATCATTGAAGCTCTACATCTACTACTTATATGAATGTCAACAATTTCTTAGGGAACGGTTCTCTGTTGAGCTATGCCGCATTCACGATAGCACAATAAAACTGCAGCATTTGACTTACAGAAATATCAGGTGCACTTGAAGTCTAGTTGTGCTGGACGGGCTGCACTAATACCATTGTTGATGGGGGGGGATGAGACTTTAACTTATTGTCTGAGAGCTAGAAAGATTGTTTATTCTTTCGCTTGAGCGACAATTTTGTCCACAATTTTACTTTAGAGGATACATAATCAGAACCGCGCTCCTTTGCAGTGGCGCTGATCCTGGACAAAGCAGATGCCGTCTATCGGAGGTACCGAGTTAGGCCAGGAAGGGAAGAAACAGAAGAACAAGCTGAATGAATCAACGGAAAATTAACTGAGCGAATTTGTCCTGCCGGGTCACTTTGGCGAGTGTCATGTATGAAGCAAAATAAACGCTGCTATTTACCTGCGTGTCTCGACGACATTACGGCACGGGTGCTTTCAGCGTTTAATGTGGTGTAGAACTCACCGCGGGGGAGAAATTTTCGTTTTGACAGTTAGCTGCGTCAACTGCATGTAACTAGACGGATATGGCTCGTGATGATACCTCTGAGATATAATTCGTGCTCCAATTTTTTCTGAAAATCTTCAATGAGGAAACGTGTTCGCTTCAGGTGAGAATCATATTCGTTTGAGCCGTTTGTGATGACCGATGGTTTCAACTTGGATTTCAACAGGCACATATAAAAGCCCTCAAAACATGTTCACCAAGCTTCGTACGGTCGACTAAGTTCCATTTGCTAGAATTACTCGCTGCTGGCTATTGCATCGTGTATTGGTAAAAATGAAAACAATTCGCAAACAGTACCGCAAGAAAGCTCAGGAAAATTAGCAAGAGCCAGGGGGTACACAGGAAAGGAAGGCACACAGAACACTGCGTGAATGAAATGAAATCAAGTCATATGTATATTCTTAGGAAGCATATAAGCGTATTGGGGTAGAATATAAATTAGGAGGTCCAGGAGCACAAATCTGGAAGGCGACCTCTTGTTTGAAATTGGTGGGTTGAGAAGTACACTCGCAATCAAGTCCATCGTGGAATCGACGGCTGCAGGCAGAATATCAAGTAAAATT
This sequence comes from Hyalomma asiaticum, assembly GCA_013339685.2. Lineage (NCBI taxonomy): Eukaryota > Metazoa > Arthropoda > Arachnida > Ixodida > Ixodidae > Hyalomma > Hyalomma asiaticum. The sequence continues at coordinate 60,582,193 of CM023487.1, read as the reverse complement.
AGTGCCGCCGCTATACAGTTCGTCAGGCGGCTGCTTAAGCGGCATGCAGGATTTTAGAAAAAATATTTTCCTGGCTATGTATGGACTGCGCTCCTCACGACGGAAAGCCAAGTCTAAGGGCTTGATAACCTCATTCGTAGCAATAGAGTGCATGCATAGGGCCTCTGGGCACCTTGAATAATAGTCAATTAATGTCAGAAGACACCTCGGATTGGAGTTCACAGGACCAGTTATATCCATTTCAATATTTTGCTATGACTATTTTCACGTGCTGTTCAACGAAACTGTCCATGTGAGCCGCTATCCAGGAATAGCGAGCTGTCCACGACCTATATACGAATAGCGCTCAAGAAGAAGCTGGTTGGCACCGACTGCGCTTTGATGACTTTTATGTGCTAACTGCAGAAAGGTAGGAATGGGAACTCTCCCGCATGAGTAATCACTCTACAAAAGACAACTCTTCGTTTAGATGAGAATAAGCGGTTAGTTCACTGTTTACATTTTTTCGTGGGAGGCAAACCCTCCGTCAAACACCTTATGACACTCTGTAGAACATCATCTGCTCTCGCAGCAAGTTGCACATTTTCTTTACCTACAGCGCCTGTGACAAGTGAAATTATTCCTTTTTCTGTGTAATTTCCTGGACATTGTGAGCTGGCATTCTCGACAAAGCATCCGCGATATTTTCTGACCAGTTGCTGTACCCAATGTGAAAATGCAAGTAGGGAAGCCTAGCTGCCCATCTGTATATGCGCAGCGGTCGTCATCAGATGTCACCTGCCGCTAATAAGGCAACTACAGCTTGATGGTCTGTCCTAAGGGTGTGCCGCATACCCCATTTATAAACATGCCATTTTTGGCACGCAAACAAACACGCTAAGGAATCGCACTCTCCGACGAAACCACACGAGGACGACGCGACCCTCTTTTAGCTGAGCTTGAGATGAAAAGAATTCTCCGGAACCGTGGATCACGATCGGCCACAAAATCCACTACATGCCTCCAGTCGTAGTTCAACATAGAAGACTCACGGCCAAGTTGCCAAAGCCGAAGACAAACCCGCTCGTCGGCGTCTTGTGCTAGTGGAGGAAGCTCTCTGCATAACTGGACCAGATGACCCACCACAATGGAAACAACCGCTAGCGACAAGTTCGCCTACCTGCAACTGAAAGGGAAAACTAGGATCCACTCATTCCTAGCATGTATCAACAATAAAACCCATATGGATTTCTCAGTAAATAAAAGCCTCACGTTTGTCGAAAAATCAGTCCAGGTCCGTGGTTCGAACCTCGGATCAACGCCTCTCCGGGGCGCTTGTTCTGCCCATTGAGGCAACCAGGACGCTAGCAATTGATAGCTTGTGGACGAATCCATCGACAAGTCGAAGCGCAAGGACATGAATATGGGAAAGGTTCTTCGGGAGATTGCAAGATGGAGCAACGTTTATGAAAGAGACAATTTGCATCGAACCGTTTGTAGCGATTTTCTTGAAAGGAGAAGGGGCGACAGCAATGGCGGGGCTACCTGCTACCTAAGTGTGCTACCTGCATGCACTAGACTCATAGAAGAGGCGTTTCGGAGAAGACAAGCGATTAGACCTGGACACTTCGCAAGGCTTGGAAGCATCACGGCAGTACGTTCTTCCCACGAAATAAGGAAGCGTCGCAAGTTGTATGACCAAGTGACGATGAACACGAGAGGACTGCGAGCGCTTGATGTTGGCAAGTTATAGTTTTCGCCCATACTGTGCAATGTATTGCTGAGAACGCCACCACGTAAAGTCGTAAAATACCACCAATGTTGCCCTACACATTCTGCAACAGCACTCAGCAGAGGGCCGAACTCCAACGGTTGCTGAAGTTGCGCATTGAAGTGGAAAAGAGTGAATTAGGTCACCACGGAAGAGGCGGCTCACCCCAAGAATGAGAGAAGTGGTTCTCGCTGTAGAACCCCAACTGCATCAGTGCTTCAGAGCCAGATATCTATGGTCCCAACAAATAAGAGCCACAATTTCTGTAAGTCAATGCAGCATTTAACGGAGTCCTGCGTGACTGACCTTTCGCTGACAGAGCAGAGGATGAGGCTTTCCACCAACATTCGGTTTTTCCGATGCGCCACTAAAGGTCATCGCGCCAGGTATCGCAGGCGCTCAATTATGTGCTCTCGTTGCAGAGGCCGTCACGCGTCTGGTATGTGCGACCCAGATAAGCTGCGCCGACAGATATGTGCCGAGGTGAACACGGCAGGCGGAAAAAATCAAAACTCGGTAGACTGTCAGTGGTTCCTGGTCAAGAGAACAGGAACTCGACTTACAATCCTACACCGCTTGTTGCCCCAATACACGAGATAGTTGAGTTCTCCGAGCGATGTACGCACTCGGTAAAGAAAGCCCCGATCGGGTCAAGTGACGCTCCAGTACTGTGGGCTGTGTCTTTAGACAAGTGGGATTCTGTACTAAGTCAAGAGCTTTGTGATACGCGTGCCGTTAAAGTTTATAGATATGTTGATTACGTTTTAATCGTTTTGAATCTTTTACCTATTAACCAGTTATCACATGTGGTGGATGAGATTTTAAATGTTTTTAGCAACTGCCGCAAGAACCTGGTGTTCACCAAAAAAGTCCCAGCTGACAAGACCATTAGATTTGTAGATTTAAAAGTTCCATTTTTTCATGATAGACACGTCTATTGGAAGTACATCCGGAGCTTCAGAATTCCCGCCGTTAGTGCTGTTGTCGGTAGGTAAGACGCTGGCCATTAATATTAATATGGGGAAACCATGTGTGACGACACCAGGTCAGACAAGGAAAACTGAGGTGATGCCGTATTTCCGAAATACGTCCCGCCGGTGAAAAGAGTGTCCCAAAAGTTGGGTGTTGATGTGGCCTTTTCAGCCCTCAGAAAGCTTTCTGGCCGTTGCGACCGCATCTCAGGCGGTGGCTGCAAATCTGCCTTCAAAACGGATCACCGCACTGTATTTAGTGAGTGCACGGAAGGGGTGGTTTATTCCATCCCCACCTCGTGTGGTAAGGTTTATTTCGGCCAGACGGGCCAGTATATAAAGGAAAGCTTGAAAGATCATGGCAATTTAAAGTAAAGTATGTATAAATATCAAAATGTGTCATAGGGAGGGGTTCTATATTCAGAAATTCGTCATACACGAGAAAGCCATAGCAACTGACAAAAAGAGAGACGTGGTTCACTTAAAGTTTATTTGTGCTCAATGGCTGCCAGGATATCACTGTTGACAGGATGGGCGTGGGGGGCCTCTCACCTGATTGCCTGAGAGCTAAAGATACTGTTTATTCTTCCACGGAAGCTGCAATTTTGCCCTAACGTTCACCATAGAGCAAACATGATCCTTTACAGTGGTGCTGATGCTGGACTCTGCAGATGCCTTCAGCATATTATTGCCACCTCCTCTTGGAAGAGAAGCACCGGAACAACAAGCTAAATAAAGCAATTGAAGAATAACAGAGCCAGTTTGCCTTCCCGGATTATTTTGGCGAGTTCCATATATGAAGCAAAATAAACTCGGCTATTTGCTTACTTCTCTCGACCAGAGTATGGTATCGGCGCTTACAGCGTTTAATCTGCTGTAAAGCTTTTCGACGGCAAGGGCCTTCCCTTGTGACTGCTAGATGCGTCAACTGTATGTAGTTAGCCCGGGGTGCTGTATGTACAGCACGTCATCGTACTTTTGACATTTATTTCTTTTATTTTCTTCTTCGCCACATGCTTAAGTGAAGAAACGTATCCGCCCCAGGCGAAGGTCTTATTCGCTTAAATGATTTTAATGACGGCTGAGATAAACAGATCTTTCAACAGGCAAATCTAAAGGTCCTCAGCTTATGTCTACCACGGGCTGGAAGATATGTGCTTTGTGCCGTCAGAAAGAGAGTTCCATTGCTAGGGATGCTCGCCACTGCCTATTGCGTCGTACAATGGTCAAACTGAACAGGAGTTCATAACAGTACCACAAGAAAGCGCGAACAGCACAAACGCAAGCTCAGGAAAATCACCATGAGCCATTGAGTATATAGGAAAGGCAGGCGTGGGAATCAAACCAAATCAAGTCGTATGTCAATGCTTAGCGAGTATATAACCACATGGGGTACAATATGAAGAAGGAGGTCCGGGAGAGCAAATCTGAAAGGGTACCTCCTGTAAGTAATTCACTTGTTGATCAGTGCACTCTCAATCAATTGCTGCTTAGAATCGACGCATCCAGGCAGGAAATCAAGTAGAATTTCTGCCGCCGCTTGAAAGATGGTTGGGGGCTCCGTAGGAGGCATCCAGGGGCAGCTGCCCAAATGTTAACGGGGTCTCACCAAAGTTGTGAAGGGAATGATGCAGTATTTTAGATCAAATTGTTCCCGCCTAGGTACAGACTACGCCTAAGCGTGAAGCCAGGCAGGCGGCCCGCGTTTAAGGGGACTGAAGGCTGCTGGGGAATAAAGTGTTAATTATAAAGGTACGAGCTTGCCCAGGCGCCACCCGCGCCTTCCCCCTCGGTTGTTGCTGCTTGGAGCGGCTCTGGTTCCCTTGGCCTCCGTGTAAGGGTGGTGGTGCTGCTGCTCCTTGCTTCTAGGCGAGCCCGCTGGGTCGCGCTGGTGGAGAGTTCACGTCATCCTGTCGCGGTGAGTCATTGCCCCCAGTGACGTGTGTCGGCTGAGGTGTCGGCGGTTTCCTCGCTGTGTTATTCTTCGCACCTTTCGGTGCAGCCATCTTGGTGTCCTTGCGATATTTCGCCGCACATGCTTTTGAGTTCGTGGCGTGGACACCACCTCGAAGTGCGCATTCGTGAGGGGCCCACATCCCTTCCACGAATGGTTCCTGCTGTCGACACAGGCCACAATGATCTTGGGATGGGTTGCGGCATGTGTTCGCATTGTGTCCCACGGTACCATACACCCCGCCGGCAGGGATTTTCCGGAAATAGGGCCGGAGAGTGATTATTTCAGAGTTGTAATTGACGGTCCATTGCTTGTCGTTCCAAGCGAAGGTGCGTCGGGCCTTGTTGGACGTCCCAAACTTGCGAATATAAAGTATAGTGCCCTGCCTCCATTGAATGCTATCCTTCAGGGATTCAGCGGTCTGGGAATTAGCGATGGTGACGACACCATGGCAGACCTGCTCGTCAGATTCTTTGAGATGTCCGTGGAGGGACACATCCCCTTTCGCCGTGTTGATGACGAAGTCCCCAAGAAAAGTGGTCGGCCGCGTAGGAGTTCTTGGTACTTGCGACAATAAGCTTCAGCTCGCGGGAAAGCACAAGGCTAAGGTCTGAAGCCAACTGCACACCAAGGTCTTCTGGCAAAGAGAGGGCGAGTTCACCAGGTTGGAAAGTGGCTCCGAGTGCAAGAGTGGTACGGGGCTTCAGGACAACTGCCATGTCGTCCGGGTGAATTTTTGAAGAGTTTTCTGCCTCCATGCTGGGTTGGCATGGCCCATTTCCTTGAGCGTGGACGTCGTTTGTTGCTTTGAGGGACGTTCGCCGGGAGCGTCTTCGGCGGCCGCCGCCAACATCTTGGCTTTACGTCGTTGGGAGCGTCTCTCCAGGAGACGGAACAAATTTTCATTGCGGATAGGCTCCGCTGAGGCCGATGCTTGGTTCCCGCCATGCGATATTGTCGACCATGCCATTTCCTCGGGGTCGTAGCAGCGATAAAATGAACAAGAGGCCATCGTGACAGGAGCGTGAACTTCCCCGCTACCGGACGCCGGCTTATCACTTTGCTTAACTTTGTCGCCACGGAACTGGGTGCAAAAGCCACTCTAATTTTGTGCAAAAGGGCCCACGTTGACAAATTAGTTGTCTCAATGGTTCGGCTGAATAGGTGAGTCCAGATGACAGCACTTTTATTAGTCCAACGCCATAAGGCATTTGCTGGCGTCTTTGTTCTCATTACCCAAAAGTGTGACAGCTGTCAAGGGTTATTGCAGCCGCAACGTTTCGCGGAATCGACCGTTGTACTACAAAGGCACGCACACTCGGAAACTAAAGGCCCTTGATGCTTAGCGGGCGGGTCTTTCCCAATCCAATCGCTCCGTGGAATGCCGAGAACTTTTTGCTAATTTGTCTACAACAGCACTGGGAGAGCTACGGTTGAGAAGAGAGAGCGAAAGCAGGTGCAGGAGGGGGGAAGGGTGTGATGCTGTGTGTTGGTCTTGGCAGCAATTCTACCATGTCAAGAACGGGGAGCGATTTTCGCACTGCATCAGGATCAAGGGCTGTGCTGTATTGTTGTGCTGTCTTAGAAATAGCTAGAAAATTTGTGTTTCTCCGTAGAAATATGTTTTACAAGAGTATTTTTTGGGCGTGTGTTCGCGCCTCACTTGGTTATTCCGTGACTTGTTTTCCGGGACTTGTTTTCAGGCTAATCCATCCACCCTCATACCGCGTATCTTCACAAGATTGAAGGTGAAAATAATTTGTAGTAAAAAAGGTGTGTTACTGACTTACCAGTGTGAGAGCTGAAGTATTCCGTTAAGTAGAATCACTGAGACGACATATCTTCGTGGTCGAGGGCTTGTCGGGAAATACAGGCGTTGTTTTTTGTCATAAGAAGCACTTCTTCTGTTATGTCGCGGTAGAGAGGCCTCGCTCCTACGGAAGTCATAATTCGGGCCAAACCGACGCTGTCAGAAGCCATTCTACTCGACGATGCTGTACCACTTAAGTTGAATTCAGCCAGGTACACACTTAAGTAAACATATCTCACTTATAAAAGTGAAACATAGTCTTCCTTCATTGACAGATTATTGATTGATTCAATGCCTGACATAAGAATTTGATTAAGCTCCAACAGTGTCCACAATAACATGTCTAACTTTATGAGTGGCATTGCGGAGCGCTGGCACACAAATAAAGAAAGAAAGAGGTTCGAAATTTATCTAAGTACCTCTATTGCTTTGTCTATATTTCGCGATATTTGTTTCTTCTTTTCGCAAAATTATACCCAATATATATCCTTTCATCAATGAAAAATGTATTCGGGTGTCTGCATTTTAAGAACCCAGCGCATCTAGTTGGTTATGCGGATTTCTCAATAGTTTATTGAGTATCTCTAGCAAGCCCTCCTCGCGACTGGCAATAAGAGTGCATCGACAAATAGAATGGTACTGTCGCAAGCGGAATAGTTAAGGAGTAAAGGTATATTTCTGACGCATGCAAAAGTATAGAGACGTGTATAATTAAAAAATCTACGTATTAAATCCACATAGATACGGGATGTCATGCTGCAGTCAGATATGAAATCAACGTTGCGGAAATCTAACTTTCAAGGCTCCATCATCATTATTAGGCCAGGCTATTAAAATAGATCCCTCTCTTGTTATGCAAATGAAATAAGCCCCATACATGGATGATGTCTAAAGAAATCGTGGAGGGTCATCGGCCTCGACGATGCGTTCAATTAAGCGGTACATTCACGAGAACGTTTCATAAAGCTGTGCATTTAAATTTCCAAATCCCAAACAGGTCAAAGCATTATTTTATATTTTTTTCTTTTCAGCGATGTCTAGGCTTGGTGCTTACTTGTTAACTAAAACTACAAGTATCGTAGTAGCTAAATCCTTCACAAGGAGACGCCGCCTTATATTAAGGCGGGACATACGGAATCGTTGAAGAATTCAGAAGTGACGGAGCAGCCGGAATATTACCTATCAGATTTATAATCTTGAGGTCACAAGGCTAACATGCTTTCAAAGTTACTGCATTCGCTGATTTCAAGTCCCATGTATTTAACTTAAGTAAATGAGCTTCAATATACTCTGTCAGAGAACAAGGAATTCTTGAATACATCTCATAATATGGTTATTTTTTTATTACACCTGCGGTAAGCGAAACTCGAACTTCCTTTAGTGGTTTTGAAGTGTGCTATGGCGCTAGCACCCAGGGTCGTTATGCGTCTTTTCCCACGTGCGCCCGTGGGCCCCAGCAGAAAAGAAAATTAGCTAATCAATAAAATACAAGCCCCCGCCCTTATGATAAGAAAAATGAATACTCATAACAAGACGACGCAGTGGTTCAAGTTCGCAGATCTGTGCGATACACATAATATCACATTGCAGTATACAAGGCAATACCCAGGCTGATCGCACTCCCAGCCTAGGTTATGAAGCCCCGAGTGAAATGGTCGAGAGACCTTTATCGCAAAGAGACTGCGCGACTGTCATAGCAGCAGACGCTTGGCGTTTTTAGCGAGCCATCTGGACAGATGCAGGACATCAGTATGACCCTTGTACAAAATTTATCTGTGGAACAAATTGGACATGCTGCGATACCTCAGTAGAGAAGGCCAAACATCCCTACGCCACATCGCACTAAACGTAGCCTGCAGGTCATATGCATAAAGTGCGTGTATGATTCCGCTTTTTTTGTTTCAATTGGCTAGCTGGCGAGCTCACGGCCAAGTCGAAAAGGACAGGTAATATCAGAGAGCCTTGAGGTATCCCTTTCGATATCAGTGTGAAATTTTCTGAGCGGAGATTTCCTAGTGCAAGGTTTGCGCTCCTGTCCGTGAGGAAATTCGTAACGTGGAGGTGTGCTTTCTCCCCGCACTTGTACAGATCGAGATGGTGAAGTATGGTGTCATGAGGCAGATTGACAAAAGCCCCTTCCACGTCTAGGTTAGGGGCGCCTCGCTTGCTCTCAGTACCTAATTGGTCAATGATGTCCTCTTTAAGTTGCAGCAGGACTTCCAGGGCAGAAAGATTTGATCTGATGCCGAACATGGTGTTTCCAATTTGCCCATTAACTTCGAGATATTGGCTAGTCGATTGAGTAGCATAGGTTCATAAAGTTTTCCCGCACACGAAGTAAGCGACATGGGACGAAGGTTCTGTATTGTAAAGAGTTCCATAGGTTTAAGAACTACAGTCACTTCAGCGTGTTTCCACTCCGGTGGGACGCTCCCTTCTTTCCAAGATAACATGTGTCGATATATATAGAAGAAGGAAGCCAAGTGCTTCGCCACGAAGTCTGCGCAGAATCTTATTGTTGACCTGACCCTTGCCAGGAGCAGAGTTTCAAGTGAAGTCACTAAGGGCGACAGGCTCAAGTTCATGACTTGGGATGCCCGTGTATACTTTCAATTGTTGGTGTATCGCTGTGCTGCGATCACTTCCGAGAAACTTCTCCTTGGCATCGTTTAGTATTTCTTTTTCTGTCCCCTGGTGATTGTGTAAGGCGCTGCACATTGTCTTGTGACTTCTCGGTTTTCCTTGTTCGCTAGGAGCGTCTTTAGCACAGGAAGGTACACTTGGTGCTAAACGAGAACAGTAAAAGTAACTAAAAGGCAGCGTTGTGGGCCGCCTTCAGAGTGCCGGTTCTGGCCTCGAGACCTTGCCTAGCCACGACTTTCTCGTGCCTAGATCACCAGACAAAGTTGAAGAGCCGGCTCGGTGCTGGACAAAGCAGCCTCACAATGCCGCGGACTCGTTAAGTGCTAAGAGGCAGTAAGTGTGATCTGCACGAGAATAATACGAGTAAGTCCCGCGGAAGCTTCTACTGAGCGGCAGGCTGGCGAGTGCGTCCCTTGGCGGAAGAGGGCAATACACGCTGAAGTGAGAAAGCGGTGGGCCTGAGGTCCGCGTCAGAGGTGTTGGTGCTGTTGGGAATGAGGTTGGTGCGGTAGGATTAAGGTGAGACGAGAAAGGCGATAGTGCAAGGTAATGCTGTTGTTTCTAAGGACCGCGTCAAGCATACCCATTTGATGCGAACGTATCTCGTTCGATGTGAGCGTTGTTACGCTGAGCTGTGTGCGAAATTAGTGCTTAGCGCCCCAGGAGCTAAATAAACAACGCTTATAAAGCGCCAGAATTATAGAGCGCCATAAACATACGAGCACTTCTGGTTCTCATCTGTACATACTCATCATCACAGGTCTTGGCTTTGGCTTTGGGGCTCTGACTATGGTAACGTACAAGAGATTCGGCATCCTAAACATGTGAGCTAACGCGTGTAAAATTTTGAAAAAAACTGTTCTAATGCATAGGTGATGAGATATTTTCGTCAGCATATAAATTAACTTCTCCTTTAGGGCATGGCGCACCGTAAATTTTGAAGTTAGAAATCCTGCAACTCGGCATTATTGACATTTTATTACCAATACTGCACCGTTTCGCATTTTCGTAGAAAACGTCATCATGGCTGCAGGTGTACTTAAATAGGAGAAATTTAATACCACCACCTTTAGAATTGGTTCGCAATAATTAATATGATATGCGCGAGCTCGACCTGACATCTCTAGGCATGGCGTTTTTGATGGATAGACAGTTTCATTACTTTTGATTATGTCCACTTAGCATCTGTCAAAACTATGTCTTTTAGTGTTATCTAAACGTTCCACTTCTCATAGCGACGTTCCAGTTTGTCAGTGCTTTATTTTCTTTAATTTCACATTCATTTATTTCAGTTAAATAACCCTCTCGAAGTGTGTATATAAAGGGGTGTCTAAATGATTCTGCAGACTACGAGAGACCACTACAGTTACCTCCTGCTGTTTCCTGCAGTCGTCTAACGGTGAGTGTGGCCCTAAGGTATTTCGTGCTCGGAGTTACGCTTCCATAACGCGTTCTAGAGTTTTGTTGAAAATGTGAGATTTACAAGAACGCGTTGAAGGAGCGGTCAATTTCCCGGTGTTATTGTCTGTCTTAAAATGTGCTCGCCAAGTTCTTTCAATTAAAATTGAAATTGTTGATCGCTCTTTATTTCTGGCATTGCACAATTTACCAGTTTATCATTTTCATGGAGTAGGTACTCAAGTAATATACCTATATCAGTATTAGGATATTGCTCGTTTACAATTTATTTCGTCGTGACTTATAATATGGAATTCCAACTCAAGGAAACTGTATTGAACTACTTTCGGTGTATCACATCTTTCGTTACACTAGCTATCACATATGTGTATTAGCGGATTTCAATCAATTCTCTTACCAGGAGCGTTATATTTAGCGACGGTGGCTCTACGTTGCAAAATGTTATCGTGTTTTTGACTGCGGCTTAATTCTCTTGTAAATTTCATTCGAAGCGCAATCTAATTCCATGTTCGTCCACGAACCACTAAATTGTTTTCTATAATTGCCGTGTACCCCTCAAGCACATTTTAATGCCGCCTGCGTAGTGCTTGGAGCGTAGCGCCGCCTCTTCGACGAACACATGCTCATTTATAGAGCCAGATGGCGAATTTGTGTGTGTCACACCTTCGACTGAGTAGAATTTCCAATTCTGAAGGCCTTTGTAGAATGTTCTGTTCTGAATGCCATTGAGGGACATGTTTGGTTGCATTACGATGAGCGCAATGTGCGTTTCACAGGTGAATTCATCATGAGGGCTTCAAGTGGATTCACTCTCGCTGTTCTTTTGGCCACCGCAATAGGTAGGTCACGTGACAAATTTGACGCTTCGCACATCCGCCCTGCAGATTACAGGAGCGGCTATCGTCTTCATCGATGAAGGGCACGCAGGCGCGTTTGTGGAAACGTAGAAATGCATGAAACAATGTGGAAGTGGTTTCTGCTGCAAGTTAATTGTGAGAGGTTTGAGAAGAAACTCACGCCGCATCAGCTGCGATCTGATGTTATTGGTGGTGCCCGTTTTTACTACAGCTAGACAACTCGCGTAGTACGAGCAGCTGTCTGTGCCCTGGTTGCCCCATCGCCCGGTTGGATGCGCTGTCACTAATAAATATATAAAATTTCTGCCGCCGGAAACAAAATGCTAACTGTCGCTCCAAATCTGAGTAAACAGCGAAGCCGATGTAATGTTCGTTTTACTATCACGATTATGTAGTAGCGTGGATGGGGTAGAAACATGTTGACTAAAACATTAATCCCACAGTATATCGGCGAATTTGACAATGGACGCAGTTCAGCAGAGCAGGGATCAAAGCTTAGTCTGGATACTTGCTTATTTAAATGCGGGTTTATTGGAAGGAGCTTCATCACTGGCTAAGCCTGTATGGAATCATGAAACAATGGTCCCGTCATTGAACCATCATTCAAAAGTCTTTGTGTAGACCACAGCCAAATGATATTACCATTGTTTGCCAACAGGCAATTGTGTATATATATATATATATATATATATATATATATATATATATATATATATATATATATATGTATATACAGAGAGAGAGAGAGAGGGAGAGAGAGTTTGCCGAAGTAGGTGGCTTCTACTGCCGCATGAGCATAAGTATGAGACGTAGTACTTCAATGATATGTCATTTATTGGTCGGTGTTTCGGTCAGAGCCTGACCTTACTGAAGGGATATTTCTTTTTCGAACAGGAGAAAAAGAAATATTGTCTAGAGAATGGTCAGAAACGTCGACCAATAAATGGCATATCATTGAAGCTCTACATCTACTACTTATATGAATGTCAACAATTTCTTAGGGAACGGTTCTCTGTTGAGCTATGCCGCATTCACGATAGCACAATAAAACTGCAGCATTTGACTTACAGAAATATCAGGTGCACTTGAAGTCTAGTTGTGCTGGACGGGCTGCACTAATACCATTGTTGATGGGGGGGGGGGGGGATGAGACTTTAACTTATTGTCTGAGAGCTAGAAAGATTGTTTATTCTTTCGCTTGAGCGACAATTTTGTCCACAATTTTACTTTAGAGGATACATAATCAGAACCGCGCTCCTTTGCAGTGGCGCTGATCCTGGACAAAGCAGATGCCGTCTATCGGAGGTACCGAGTTAGGCAGGAAGGGAAGAAACAGAAGAACAAGCTGAATGAATCAACGGAAAATTAACTGAGCGAATTTGTCCTGCCGGGTCACTTTGGCGAGTGTCATGTATGAAGCAAAATAAACGCTGCTATTTACCTGCGTGTCTCGACGACATTACGGCATGGGTGCTTTCAGCGTTTAATGTGGTGTAGAACTCACCGCAGGGGAGAAATTTGCGTTTTGACTGTTAGCTGCGTCAACTGCATGTAACTAGACGGATATGGCTCGTGATGATACCTCTGAGATATAATTCGTGCTCCTAATTTTTTCTGGAAATCTTCAATGAGGAAACGTGTTCGCTTCAGGTGAGAATCATATTCGTTTGAGCCGTTTGTAATGACCGATGGTTTCAACTTGTATTTCAACAGGCACATATAAAAGCCCTCAAAACATGTTCACCAAGCTTCGTACCGTCGACTAAGTTCCATTTGCTAGAATTACTCGCCGCTGGCTATTGCATCGTGTATTGGTAAAAATGAAAAGAAATTGGCAAACAGTACCGCAAGAAAGCATGCGTAGCAGAAGCGCAAACTCAGGAAAATTAGCAAGAGCCAGGGGGTACACAGGAAAGGAAGGCACACAGAACACTGTGTGAATGAAATGAAGTCAAGTCATATGTATATTCTTAGGAAGCATATAAGCATATTGGGGTAGAATATAAATAACGAGGTCCAGACGCTCAAATCTGGAAGGCGACCTCTTGTTGAAATTGGTATGTTGAGATGTAAAGCCGCAATCAAGTCCATCATGGAATCGAAGCCTGCAGGCAGGATATCAAGTAAAATTAGTGCCGCCGCTATACAGTTCGTTAGGCGGCTGCTTATGCGGCATGGAGCGGCAGCAACCTCTCACCACAGTCGCGACGGAATTATGCAGGATTTTAGATAAAATATTTTCCTGGCTATGTATGGACTGCGCTCTTCACGACGGAAAGACAAGTTTAAGGGCTTGATAACCTCATTCGTAGCAATAGAATGCATGGATAGGGCCTATGGGCACTTTGAATAATAGTCAATTAATGTGACAAGACACCTTGGATTGTAGAAGTTCTCAAGACCAATTATAATCCTTGCAATATTTTTCTATAATAATTTTTACGTGCTGTTCAACGAAGCTGTCCATGTGAGCCGCTGTCCAGGAATACCGAGCTGTCCACGACCTATATACGAATAGCGCTCACGAAGAAGCTGGTTGGTACCGACTGCGCTTGGATGACTTTCGTGCGGTAACTGCAGAAAGGTAGGCATGGGAACATTGGGTACTACTACGCACTCTCCCGCATGAGTAATCACTCTACAAAAGATAACTCTTCGCTTAGATGAGAGTAAGCGGTTAGTTCACTGTTTACATTTTTTCGTGGGAGGCCAACCCTCCGTCAAACACCTTATGACACTCTGTAGAACATCATCTGGTCTCGTAGCAAGTTGCACATTTTCTTTTTCTACAGCGCATGTGACCAGTGAAATTATTTCTTTTTCTGTGTAACTTCCTGGAAATTGCGAGCTGGCATTCTCGACAAAGCATCCGCGATGTTTTCTGACCCTTTGCTGCACCCAATGTGAAAATGCAAGTATCGGGAAGCCTAGCTGCCCATCTTTATATGCGCAGCGGTCGTCATCAGATGTCACCTGCCCCTAATAAGGCAACTACAGCTTGATGGTCTGTCCTAAGAGTGAGCTGCTTACCCCAAATGTAAACATGCCACTTTGCGCACGCAAACAAACAGGCTAAGGGATCGCGCTATCCGACGATACCACACGAGGACGACGCGACCCTCTTTTAGCTGAGCTTGAGATGAAAAGAATTCTCCGGAACCCTGGATCACGATCGGCCACAGAAATCTACTACATGACGCCACTCGTAGTTCAACATGAAAGGCTCGCGGCCAAGTTGTCAAAGTGGAAGATAAACCCGCTCGTCGGCGTCTTGTGCTAGTGGAGGAAGCTTTCTGTATAATTGGACCAGATGACCCACCACAATGGAAACAACCGCTAGCGACAAGTTCGCCTACCTGCAACTGAAAGGGAAAACTAGGATCCACTCATTCCTAGCATGTATCAACGATAAAACCCATATGGATTTCTCAGTTATAAAAGCTTCACGTTCGTCGAAAAATTAGTCCAGGTCCGTGGTTCGAACCTCGGATCAACGCCTCTCCGGGGCGCTTGTTCTGCCCATTGAGGTAACCAGGACGCTAGCAATTGATAGCTTGTGCACGAATCCATCGACAAGTCCAAGCGCAAGGACATGAATATGGGAAAGGTTCTTCGGGAGATTGCAAGATGGAGCAACGTTTATGAAAGAGACAATTTGCATCGAACCGTTTGTGGCGAATTTTCTCGGAAGGAGACGCGGCGACAGCAATGGCGGGGCTGCCTGCTACCTAAGTGTGCTACCTGCACGCATTAGACACATTGAAGAGGCGTTTCGGAGAAGACAAGCGATTAGACCTTGAGACTTCGCAAGGCTTGGAAGGATCACGGCAGTACGTTCTTCGCACGAAATAACGAAGCTTCGCAAGTTGTATGACCAAGTGACGATGAAGACGAGAGGACTGCGAGCGCTTGATGTTGGCAAGTTATAGTTTTCGCCCATACTGTGCAATGTATTGCTGAGAACGCCACCACGTAATGTCGTAAAATACCACCAATGTTACCCTACACATTCTGCAACAGCACTCAGCAGAGGGCCGAACTCCAACGGTTCCTGAAGTTGCGCATTGAAGTGGAAAAGAGTGAATTAGGTCACCACGGAAGAGGCGGCTCACCCCAAGAATGAGAGAAGTGGTTCTCGCTGTAGAACCCCAACTGCATCAGTACTTCAGAGCCAGATATCTATGGTCCCAACAAATAAGAGCCACAATTTCTGTATGTCAATGCAGCATTTAACGGAGTCCTGCGTGATTGACCTTTCGCTGACAGAGCAGAGGATGAGGCTTTCCACCAACATTCGGTTTTTCCGATGCGCCACTAAAGGTCATCGCGCCAGGTATAGCAGGCGCTCAATTGTGCGCTCTCGTTGCAGAGGCCGTCAGGCGTCCAGTATGTGCGACCCAGATAAGCTGCGCCGACAGATGTGTGCCGAGGTGAACACGGCAGGCGGAAAAAATCAAAACTCGGTAGACTGTCAGTGGTTCCAGGTCAAGAGAACAGGAACTCGACTTACAATCCTACACCGCTTGTTGCCCCAATACACGAGATAGTTGAGTTCTCCGAGCGATGTACGCACTCGGTAAAGAAAACCCCCATTGGGTCGAGTGACGCTCCAGTATTGTGTGCTGTGTCTTTAGACAAGTGGGATTCTGTACTAAGTTAAGAGCTTTGTGATACGCGTGCCGTTAAAGTTTATAGATATGTTGATTACTCTTTAATCGTTGAATCTTTTACCTATTAACCAGTTATCACATGTGGTGGATGCGATTTTAAATGTTTTTAGCAACTGCCGTAAGAACCTGGTGTTCACCAAAGAAGTCCCAGCTGACAAGACCATTAGATTTGTAGATTTACAAGTTCCATTTTTTCATTAGAGACACGTCTATTGGAAGTACATCAGGAGCTTCCGAATTTCCGCCGTCAGTACTGGTGTCGGTAGGTAAGACGCTGGCCATGTGGAAACCACGTGTGACGACACCAGGTGAGACAAGGAAAATTGAGGTGATGCCGTATTTCCAAATACGTCCCGTCGGTTGAAAAAAGTGTCCCAAAAGTTGGGTGTGGATGTGGCCTTTTCAGCCCCTAGATAGCTTTCTGGCCGTTGCGACCGCATCTCAGGCGGTGGGTGGAAATCTGCCTTCAAAACGGATCACCGCACTGTATTTAGTGAGTGCACGGATGGGGTGGTTTATTCCATCCCCACCTCGTGTGGCAAGGTTTATTTCGGCCAGACGGGCCAGTATTTAAAGGAAAGTTTGAAACAACATGGAAATTTAAAGTATAACGTGTATAAATATCAAAATGTGTCATACGGAGCGGTTCTATATTCAGAAATTCGTCATACACGAGAAAGCTATAGCAACTGACATAAAGAGAGACGTGGTTCACTTAATGTTTATTTGTGCTCAATTGCTGCCAGGATATCATTGTTGACAGGATGGGCGTGGGGGGTCTCTAACCTGTTTGCCTGAGAGCTAATGATATTGTTTATTCTTCCGCGGAAGCTGCAATTTTGCCCTAACGTTCACCATAGAGCAAACATGATCCTTTACAGTGGTGCTGATGCTGGACTCTGCAGATGCCTTCAGCATATTATTGCCACCTCCTCTTGGAAGAGAAGCACCGGAACAACAAGCTAAATAAAGCAATTGAAGAATAACAGAGCCAGTTTGCCTTCCCGGATTATTTTGGCGAGTTCCATATATGAAGCAAAATAAACTCGGCTATTTGCTTACTTCTCTCGACCAGAGTATGGTATCGGTGCTTACAGCGTTTAATGTGCTGTAAAGGTTTTCGACGGCAAGGGCCTTCCCTTGTGACTGCTAGATGCGTCAACTGTGTGTAGTTAGCCCGGGGTGCTGTATGTACAGCACGTCATCGTACTCTTGACTTATAGTTCTCCTTTTATATTCTTTTTCGCCACATGCTTAAGTGAAGAAACGTATCCGCCCCAGGCGAAGCTCTTATTCGCTTAAATGATTTTAATGACGGCTTCAACAGGCAAATCTAAAGGTCCTCAGCTTATGTGTACCACGGGCAGGACTATACGTGCTTTGTGCCGTCAGAAAGAGAGTTCCATTGCTAGGGATGCTCGCCACTGCCTATTGCGTCGTACAATGGTCAAACTGAACAGGAGTTCATAACAGTACCACAAGAAAGCGCGAGCAGCACAAACGCAAACTCAGGAAAATCACCATGAGCCATTGAGTATATAGGAAAGGCAGGCGCGTGAATCAAACCAAATCAAGTCGTATGTCAATGCTTAGCGAGTATATAACCACATGGGGTACAATATGAAGAAGGAGGTCCGGGAGAGCAAATCTGAAAGGGTACCTCCTGTAAGTAATTCACTTGTTGATCAGTGCACTCTCAATCAATTGCTGCTTAGAATCGACGCATCCAGGCAGGAAATCAAGTAGAATTTCTGCCGCCGCTTGAAAGATGGTTGGGGGCTCCGTAGGAGGCATCCAGGGGCAGCTGCCCAAATGTTAACGGGGTCTCACCAAAGTTGTGAAGGGAATGATGCAGTATTTTAGATCAAATTGTTCCCGCCTAGGTACAGACTACGCCTAAGCGTGAAGCCAGGCAGGCGGCCCGCGTTTAAGGGGACTGAAGGCTGCTGGGGAATAAAGTGTTAATTATAAAGGAACGAGCTTGCCCAGGCGCCACCCGCGCCTTCCCCCTCGGTTGTTGCTGCTTGGAGCGGCTCTGGTTCCCTTGGCCTCCGTGTAAGGGTGGTGGTGCTGCTGCTCCTTGCTTCTAGGCGAGCCCGCTGGGTCGCGCTGGTGGAGAGTTCACGTCATCCTGTCGCGGTGAGTCATTGCCCCCAGTGACGTGTGTCGGCTGAGGTGTCGGCGGTTTCCTCGCTGTGTTATTCTTCGCACCTTTCGGTGCAGCCATCTTGGTGTCCTTGCGATATTTCGCCGCACATGCTTTTGAGTTCGTGGCGTGGACACCACCTCGAACTGCGCATTCGTGAGGGGCCCACATCCCTTCCACGAATGGTTCCTGCTGTCGACACAGGCCACAATGATCTTGGGATGGGCTGCGGCATGTGTTCGCATTGTGTCCCACGGTACCATACACCCCGCCGGCAGGGATTTTCCGGAAATAGGGCCGGAGAGTGATTATTTCAGAGTTGTAATTGACGGTCCATTGCTTGCCGTTCCAAGCGAAGGTGCGTCGGGCCTTGTTGGACGTCCCAAACTTGCGAATATAAAGTATAGTGCCCTGCCTCCATTGAATGCTATCCTTCAGGGATTCAGCGGTCTGGGAATTAGCGATGGTGACGACACCATGGCAGACCTGCTCGTCAGATTCTTTGAGATGTCCGTGGAGGGACACATCCCCTTTCGCCGTGTTGATGACGAAGTCCCCAAGAAGGCGGTCGGCCGCGTAGGAGTTCTTGGTACTTGCGACAATAAGCTTCAGCTCGCGGGAAAGCACAAAGCTAAGGTCCGCAGCCAACTGCGCGCCAAGGTATTCTGGCAAAGAGAGGCCGAGTTCACCAGGTTAGAAAGTGGCTCCGAGTGCAAGAGTGGTACGGGGCTTCAGGACAACTGCAAAGTCGTCCGGGTGAATTTTTGAAGAGTTTTCTGCCTCCATGCTGGGTTGGCATGGCCCATTTCCTTGCGCGTGGACGTCGTTTGTTGCTTTGAGGGACGCTCACCGGGAGCCTCTTCGGCGGCCGCCGCCAACATCTTGGCTTTACGTCGTTGGGAGCGTCTCTCCAGGAGACGGAACAAATTTTCATTGCGGATACGCTCCGCTGAGGCCGATGCTTGGTTCCCGCCATGCGAAATGGTCGACCATGCCATTTCCTCGGGGTCGTAGCAGTGATAAAATGAACAAGAGGCCATCGTGACAGAGCGTGAACTTCCCCGTTACCGGACGCCGCCTAAGCACTTTGCTTAACTTTGTCGCCACGGAACTGGGTGCAAAAGCCATTCTAATTTTGTGCAAAAGTGCCCACGTTGACAAATTAGTTGTCTCAATGGTTCGGCTGAATAGGTGAGTCCAGATGACAGCACTTTTATTAGTCCAACGCCATAAGGCATTTGCTGGCGTCTTTGTTCTCATTACCCAAAAGTGTGAGAGCTGTCAAGGGTTTCTGCAGCCACAACGTTTCGCGGAATCGAACGTTGTACTACAAAGGCACGCACACACGGAAACTAAAGGCCCTTGATGCTTAGCGGGCGGGTCTTTGCCCATCCAATCGCTCCGTGGAAGGCCGAGAACATTGCTAATTTGTCTACAACAGCACTGGGAGAGCTACGGTTGAGAATAGAGAGCGAAAGCAGGTGCACGGGGAGGGAAGGCTGTGATGCTGTGTGTTGGTCTCGGCAGCAATTCTACCCTGTAAAGAACGGGGAGCGATTTTCGCACTGCATCAGGATCAAGTGCTGTGCTGTATTGTTGTGCTATCTTAGAAATAGCTAGAAAATTTGTGTTTCTCCGTAGAAATATGTTTTACAAGAGTATTTTGGGCGTGTGTTTGCGCCTCACTTGGTTATTCCGTGACTTGTATCGCGGGACTTCTTTTCACGCTTATCCATCCACCCTCATACCGCGTATCTTCACAAGATTGAAGGTGAAAATAATTTGTAGTAAAAAAGGTGTATTACTGACTTACCAGTGTAAGAGCTGAAGTATTCCGGTAAGTAGAATCACTGGGAAGACATATCTTCGTGGTCGAGGGCTTGTCGGGAAATACAGGCATTATTTTTTGTCATAAGAAGCACTTCTTCTGTTATGTCGCGGTAGAGAGGCCTCGCTCCTACGGAAGTCATAATTCGGGCCAAACCGACGCTGTCAGAAGCCATTCTACTCGACGATGCTGTACCACTTAAGTTGAATTCAGCCAGGTACACACTTAAGTAAACATATCTCACTTATAAAAGTGAAACATAGTCTTCCTTCATTGACAGATTATTGATTGATTCAATGCCTGACATAAGAATTTGATTAAGCTCCAACAGTGTCCACAATAACATGTCTAACTTTATGAGTGGCATTGCGGAGCGCTGGCACACAAATAAAGAAAGAAAGAGGTTCGAAATTTATCTAAGTACCTCTATTGCTTTGTCTATATTTCGCGATATTTGTTTCTTCTTTTCGCAAAATTATACCCAATATATATCCTTTCATCAATGAAAAATGTATTCGGGTGTCTGCATTTTAAGAACCCAGCGCATCTAGTTGGTTATGCGGATTTCTCAATAGTTTATTGAGTATCTCTAGCAAGCCCTCCTCGCGACTGGCAATAAGAGTGCATCGACAAATAGAATGGTACTGTCGCAAGCGGAATAGTTAAGGAGTAAAGGTATATTTCTGACGCATGCAAAAGTATAGAGACGTGTATAATTAAAAAATCTACGTATTAAATCCACATAGATACGGGATGTCATGCTGCAGTCAGATATGAAATCAACGTTGCGGAAATCTAACTTTCAAGGCTCCATCATCATTATTAGGCCAGGCTATTAAAATAGATCCCTCTCTTGTTATGCAAATGAAATAAGCCCCATACATGGATGATGTCTAAAAAAATCGTGGAGGGTCATCGGCCTCGACGATGCGTTCAATTAAGCGGTACATTCACGAGAACGTTTCATAAAGCTGTGCATTTAAATTTCCAAATCCCAAACAGGTCAAAGCATTATTTTATATTTTTTTCTTTTCAGCGATGTCTAGGCTTGGTGCTTACTTGTTAACTAAAACTACAAGTATCGTAGTAGCTAAATCCTTCACAAGGAGACGCCGCCTTATATTAAGGCGGGACATACGGAATCGTTGAAGAATTCAGAAGTGACGGAGCAGCCGGAATATTACCTATCAGATTTATAATCTTGAGGTCACAAGGCTAACATGCTTTCAAAGTTACTGCATTCGCTGATTTCAAGTCCCATGTATTTAACTTAAGTAAATGAGCTTCAATATACTCTGTCAGAGAACAAGGAATTCTTGAATACATCTCATAATATGGTTATTTTTTTTATTACACCTGCGGTAAGCGAAACTCGAACTTCCTTTAGTGGTTTTGAAGTGTGCTATGGCGCTAGCACCCAGGGTCGTTATGCGTCTTTTCCCACGTGCGCCCGTGGGCCCCAGCAGAAAAGAAAATTAGCTAATCAATAAAATACAAGCCCCCGCCCTTATGATAAGAAAAATGAATACTCATAACAAGACGGCGCAGTGGTTCAAGTTCGCAGATCTGTGCGATACACATAATATCACATTGCAGTATACAAGGCAATACCCAGGCTGATCGCACTCCCAGCCTAGGTTATGAAGCCCCGAGTGAAATGGTCGAGAGACCTTTATCGCAAAGAGACTGCGCGACTGTCATAGCAGCAGACGCTTGGCGTTTTTAGCGAGCCATCTGGACAGATGCAGGACATCAGTATGACCCTTGTACAAAATTTATCTGTGGAACAAATTGGACATGCTGCGATACCTCAGTAGAGAAGGCCAAACATCCCTACGCCACATCGCACTAAACGTAGCCTGCAGGTCATATGCATAAAGTGCGTGTATGATTCCGCTTTTTTTGTTTCAATTGGCTAGCTGGCGAGCTCACGGCCAAGTCGAAAAGGACAGGTAATATCAGAGAGCCTTGAGGTATCCCTTTCGATATCAGTGTGAAATTTTCTGAGCGGAGATTTCCTAGTGCAAGGTTTGCGCTCCTGTCCGTGAGGAAATTCGTAACGTGGAGGTGTGCTTTCTCCCCGCACTTGTACAGATCGAGATGGTGAAGTATGGTGTCATGAGGCAGATTGACAAAAGCCCCTTCCACGTCTAGGTTAGGGGCGCCTCGCTTGCTCTCAGTACCTAATTGGTCAATGATGTCCTCTTTAAGTTGCAGCAGGACTTCCAGGGCAGAAAGATTTGATCTGATGCCGAACATGGTGTTTCCAATTTGCCCATTAACTTCGAGATATTGGCTAGTCGATTGAGTAGCATAGGTTCATAAAGTTTTCCCGCACACGAAGTAAGCGACATGGGACGAAGGTTCTGTATTGTAAAGAGTTCCATAGGTTTAAGAACTACAGTCACTTCAGCGTGTTTCCACTCCGGTGGGACGCTCCCTTCTTTCCAAGATAACATGTGTCGATATATATAGAAGAAGGAAGCCAAGTGCTTCGCCACGAAATCTGCGCAGAATCTTATTGTTGACCTGACCCTTGCCAGGAGCAGAGTTTCAAGTGAAGTCACTAAGGGCGACAGGCTCAAGTTCATGACTTGGGATGCCCGTGTATACTTTCAATTGTTGGTGTATCGCTGTGCTGCGATCACTTCCGAGAAACTTCTCCTTGGCATCGTTTAGTATTTCTTTTTCTGTCCCCTGGTGATTGTGTAAGGCGCTGCACATTGTCTTGTGACTTCTCGGTTTTCCTTGTTCGCTAGGAGCGTCTTTAGCACAGGAAGGTACACTTGGTGCTAAACGAGAACAGTAAAAGTAACTAAAAGGCAGCGTTGTGGGCCGCCTTCAGAGTGCCGGTTCTGGCCTCGAGACCTTGCCTAGCCACGACTTTCTCGTGCCTAGATCACCAGACAAAGTTGAAGAGCCGGCTCGGTGCTGGACAAAGCAGCCTCACAATGCCGCGGACTCGTTAAGTGCTAAGAGGCAGTAAGTGTGATCTGCACGAGAATAATACGAGTAAGTCCCGCGGAAGCTTCTACTGAGCGGCAGGCTGGCGAGTGCGTCCCTTGGCGGAAGAGGGCAATACACGCTGAAGTGAGAAAGCGGTGGGCCTGAGGTCCGCGTCAGAGGTGTTGGTGCTGTTGGGAATGAGGTTGGTGCGGTAGGATTAAGGTGAGACGAGGAAGGCGATAGTGCAAGGTAATGCTGTTGTATCTTAGGACCGCGTCAAGCATACCCACTTGATGCGAACGTATCTGGTTCGATGTGAGCGTTGTTACGCTGAGCTGTGTGCGAAATTAGTGCTTAGCGCCCCAGGAGCTAAATAAACAACGCTTATAAAGCGCCAGAATTATAGAGCGCCATAAACATACGAGCACTTCTGGTTCTCATCTGTACATACTCATCATCACAGGTCTTGGCTTTGGCTTTGGGGCTCTGACTATGGTAACGTACAAGAGATTCGGCATCCTAAACATGTGAGCTAACGCGTGTAAAATTTTGAAAAAAACTGTTCTAATGCATAGGTGATGAGATATTTTCGTCAGCATATAAATTAACTTCTCCTTTAGGGCATGGCGCACCGTAAATTTTGAAGTTAGAAATCCTGCAACTCGGCATTATTGACATTTTATTACCAATACTGCACCGTTTCGCATTTTCGTAGAAAACGTCATCATGGCTGCAGGTGTACTTAAATAGGAGAAATTTAATACCACCACCTTTAGAATTGGTTCGCAATAATTAATATGATATGCGCGAGCTCGACCTGACATCTCGAGGCATGGCGTTTTTGATGGATAGACAGTTTCATTACTTTTGATTATGTCCACTTAGCATCTGTCAAAACTATGTCCTTTAGTGTTATCTAAACGTTCCACTTCTCATAGCGACGTTCCAGTTTGTCAGTGCTTTATTTTCTTTATGTTACATTCATTTATTTCAGTTAAATAACCCTCTCGAATTGTGTATATAAAGGGGTGGGTAAATGATTCTGCAGACAACGAGAGACCACTACATTTACCTCCTGCTGTTTCCTGGAGTCGTCTAACGGTGAGTGTGGCCCTAAGGTATTTCGTGCTCGGAGTTACGCTTCCATAACGCGTTCTAGAGTTTTGTTGAAAATGTGAGATTTACAAGAACACGTTGAAGGAGCGGTCAATTTCCCGGTGTTATTGTCTGTCTTAAAATGTGCTCGCCAAGTTCTTTCAATTAAAATTGACATTGTTGATCGCTCTTTATTTCTGGCATTGCACAATTTACCAGTTTATCATTTTCATGGAGTAGGTACTCAAGTAATATACCTATATCAGTATTAGGATATTGCTCGTTTACAATTTATTTCGTCGTGACATATAATATGGAATTCCAACTCAAGGAAACTGTATTGAACTACTTTCGGTGTATCACATCTTTCGTTACACTAGCTATCACATATGTGTATTAGCGGATTTCAATCAATTCTCTTACCAGGAGCGTTATATTTAGCGACGGTGGCTCTACGTTGCAAAATGTTATCGTGTCTTTTAATGCGGCTTAATTCTCTTGTAAATTTCATTCGAAGCGCAATCTAATTCCATGTTCGTCCACGAACCACTAAATTGTTTTCTATAATTGCCGTGTACCCCTCAAGCACATTTTTAATGCCGCCTGCGTAGTGCTTAGAGCGTAGCGCCGCCTCTTCGACGAACACATGCTCATTTATAGAGCCAGATGGCGAATTTGTGTGTGTCACACCTTCGACTGAGTAGAATTTCCAATTCTGAAGGCCTTTGTAGAATGTTCTGTTCTGAATGCCATTGAGGGACATGTTTGGTTGCATTACGATGAGCGCAATGTGCGTTTCACAGGTGAATTCATCATGAGGGCTTCAAGTGGATTCACTCTCGCTGTTCTTTTGGCCACCGCAATAGGTAGGTCACGTGACAAATTTGACGCTTCGCACATCCGCCCTGCAGATTACAGGAGCGGCTATCGTCTTCATCGATGAAGGGCACGCAGGCGCGTTTGTGGAAACGTAGAAATGCATGAAACAATGTGGAAGTGGTTTCTGCTGCAAGTTAATTGTGAAAGGTTTGAGAAGAAACTCACGCCGCATCAGCTGCGATCTGATGTTATTGGTGGTGCCCGTTTTTACTACAGCTAGACAACTCGCGTAGTACGAGCAGCTGTCTGTGCCCTGGTTGCCCCATCGCCCGGTTGGATGCGCTGTCACTAATAAATATATAAAATTTCTGCCGCCGGAAACAAAATGCCAACTCTCGCTGCAAATCTGAGTAAACAGCGAAGCCGATGTAATGTTCGTTTTACTATCACGATTATGTAGTAGCGTGGATGGGGTAGAAACATGTTGACTGAAACATTAATCCCACAGTATATCGGCGAATTTGACAATGGACGCAGTTCAGCAGAGCAGGAATCAAAGGTTAGTCTGGATACTTGCTTATTTAAATGCGGCTTTATTGGATGGAGCTTCATCACTGGCTAAGCCTGTATGGAATCATGAAACAATGGTCCCGTCATTGAACCATCATTCAAAAGTCTTTGTGTAGACCACAGCCAAATGATATTACCATTGTTTGCCAACAGGCAATTGTATATATATATATATATATATATATATATATATATATATATATATATATACAGAGAGAGAGAGAGAGGGAGAGAGAGTTTGCCGAAGTAGGTGGCTTCTACTGCCGCATGAGCATAAGTGTGAGACGTAGTACTTCAATGATATGTCATTTATTGGTCGGTGTTTCGGTCAGAGCCTGACCTTACTGAAGGGATATTTCTTTTTCGAACAGGAGAAAAAGAAATATTGTCTAGAGAATGGTCAGAAACGTCGACCAATAAATGGCATATCATTGAAGCTCTACATCTACTACTTATATGAATGTCAACAATTTCTTAGGGAACGGTTCTCTGTTGAGCTATGCCGCATTCACGATAGCACAATAAAACTGCAGCATTTGACTTACAGAAATATCAGGTGCACTTGAAGTCTAGTTGTGCTGGATGGGCTGCACTAATACCATTGTTGATGGGGGGGGATGAGACTTTAACTTATTGTCTGAGAGCTAGAAAGATTGTTTATTCTTTCGCTTGAGCGACAATTTTGTCCACAATTTTACTTTAGAGGATACATAATCAGAACCGCGCTCCTTTGCAGTGGCGCTGATCCTGGACAAAGCAGATGCCGTCTATCGGAGGTACCGAGTTAGGGCAGGAAGGGAAGAAACAGAAGAACAAGCTGAATGAATCAACGGAAAATTAACTGAGCGAATTTGTCCTGCCGGGTCACTTTGGCGAGTGTCATGTATGAAGCAAAATAAACGCTGCTATTTACCTGCGTGTCTCGACGACATTACGGCACGGGTGCTTTCAGCGTTTAATGTGGTGTAGAACTCACCGCGGGGGAGAAATTTTCGTTTTGACAGTTAGCTGCGTCAACTGCATGTAACTAGACGGATATGGCTCGTGATGATACCTCTGAGATATAATTCGTGCTCCAATTTTTTCTGGAAATCCTCAATGAGGAAACGTGTTCGCTTCAGGTGAGAATCATATTCGTTTGAGCCGTTTGTAATGACCGATGGTTTCAACTTGGATTTCAACAGGCACATATAAAAGCCCTCAAAACATGTTCACCAAGCTTCGTACGGTCGACTAAGTTCCATTTGCTAGAATTACTCGCTGCTGGCTATTGCATCGTGTATTGGTAAAAATGAAAACAATTCGCAAACAGTACCGCAAGAAAGCTCAGGAAAATTAGCAAGAGCCAGGGGGTACACAGGAAAGGAAGGCACACAGAACACTGCGTGAATGAAATGAAATCAAGTCATATGTATATTCTTAGGAAGCATATAAGCGTATTGGGGTAGAATATAAATTAGGAGGTCCAGGAGCACAAATCTGGAAGGCGACCTCTTGTTTGAAATTGGTGGGTTGAGAAGTACACTCGCAATCAAGTCCATCGTGGAATCGACGGCTGCAGGCAGAATATCAAGTAAAATTAGTGCCGCCGCTATACAGTTCGTTAGGCGGCTGCTTAAGCGGCATGCAGGATTTTAGAAAAAATATTTTCCTGGCTATGTATGGACTGCGCTCCTCACGACGGAAAGCCAAGTCTAAGGGCTTGATAACCTCATTCGTAGCAATAGAGTGCATGCATAGGGCCTCTGGGCACCTTGAATAATAGTCAATTAATGTCAGAAGACACCTCGGATTGGAGTTCACAGGACCAGTTATATCCATTTCAATATTTTGCTATGACTATTTTCACGTGCTGTTCAACGAAACTGTCCATGTGAGCCGCTATCCAGGAATAGCGAGCTGTCCACGACCTATATACGAATAGCGCTCAAGAAGAAGCTGGTTGGCACCGACTGCGCTTTGATGACTTTTATGTGCTAACTGCAGAAAGGTAGGAATGGGAACTCTCCCGCATGAGTAATCACTCTACAAAAGACAACTCTTCGTTTAGATGAGAATAAGCGGTTAGTTCACTGTTTACATTTTTTCGTGGGAGGCAAACCCTCCGTCAAACACCTTATGACACTCTGTAGAACATCATCTGCTCTCGCAGCAAGTTGCACATTTTCTTTACCTACAGCGCCTGTGACAAGTGAAATTATTCCTTTTTCTGTGTAATTTCCTGGACATTGTGAGCTGGCATTCTCGACAAAGCATCCGCGATATTTTCTGACCAGTTGCTGTACCCAATGTGAAAATGCAAGTAGGGAAGCCTAGCTGCCCATCTGTATATGCGCAGCGGTCGTCATCAGATGTCACCTGCCGCTAATAAGGCAACTACAGCTTGATGGTCTGTCCTAAGGGTGTGCCGCATACCCCATTTATAAACATGCCATTTTCGGCACGCAAACAAACACGCTAAGGAATCGCACTCTCCGACGAAACCACACGAGGACGACGCGACCCTCTTTTAGCTGAGCTTGAGATGAAAAGAATTCTCCGGAACCGTGGATCACGTTCGGCCACAAAATCCACTACATGCCTCCAGTCGTAGTTCAACATAGAAGACTCACGGCCAAGTTGCCAAAGCCGAAGACAAACCCGCTCGTCGGCGTCTTGTGCTAGTGGAGGAAGCTTTCTGTATAATTGGACCAGATGACCCACCACAATAGAAACAACCGCTAGCGACAAGTTCGCCTACCTGCAACTGAAAGGGAAAACTAGGATCCACTCATTCCTAGCATGTATCAACGATAAAACCCATATGGATTTCTCAGTTATAAAAGCTACACGTTCGTCGAAAAATTAGTCCAGGTCCGTGGTTCGAACCTCGGATCAACGCCTCTCCGGGGCGCTTGTTCTGCCCATTGAGGTAACCAGGACGCTAGCAATTGATAGCTTGTGCACGAATCCATCGACAAGTCCAAGCGCAAGGACATGAATATGGGAAAGGTTCTTCGGGAGATTGCAAGATGGAGCAACGTTTATGAAAGAGACAATTTGCATCGAACCGTTTGTGGCGAATTTTCTCGGAAGGAGACGCGGCGACAGCAATGGCGGGGCTGCCTGCTACCTAAGTGTGCTACCTGCACGCATTAGACACATTGAAGAGGCGTTTCGGAGAAGACAAGCGATTAGACCTGGACACTTCGCAAGGCTTGGAAGGATCACGGCAGTACGTTCTTCGCACGAAATAACGAAGCTTCGCAAGTTGTATGACCAAGTGACGATGAAGACGAGAGGACTGCGAGCGCTTGATGTTGGCAAGTTATAGTTTTCGCCCATACTGTGCAATGTATTGCTGAGAACGCCACCACGTAATGTCGTAAAATACCACCAATGTTACCCTACACATTCTGCAACAGCACTCAGCAGAGGGCCGAACTCCAACGGTTCCTGAAGTTGCGCATTGAAGTGGAAAAGAGTGAATTAGGTCACCACGGAAGAGGCGGCTCACCCCAAGAATGAGAGAAGTGGTTCTCGCTGTAGAACCCCAACTGCATCAGTACTTCAGAGCCAGATATCTATGGTCCCTACAAATAAGAGCCACAATTTCTGTATGTCAATGCCGCATTTAACGGAGTCCTGCGTGATTGACCTTTCGCTGACAGAGCAGAGGATGAGGCTTTCCACCAACATTCGGTTTTTCCGATGCGCCACTAAAGGTCATCGCGCCAGGTATAGCAGGCGCTCAATTGTGCGCTCTCGTTGCAGAGGCCGTCAGGCGTCCAGTATGTGCGACCCAGATAAGCTGCGCCGACAGATGTGTGCCGAGGTGAACACGGCAGGCGGAAAAAATCAAAACTCGGTAGACGTGCGGTACGCTTGACGATACGGTAATAATTTCGTTACGGAAACCTGGGCACACAACTGCTTGCGCCTTTCCTTTTCTTCAGGGTCATTCTAAAGAGTGGTTTAGACAACATAGTGGTCAGTATATAATCTGTGTATTGTGTAACCCTTTTCCAAATGGGGCCCTCCACTGAGGGTTCCACCCTCTCGGGCGTCACTTAAATAGCGAATAAAATTTCCTACTATGACTACTACTACTGCATGCTTTCCTCTAATCTTAACAAATCTCAGCGTCAGAGAATGTCAATTGAGCGCACTGTGAAATGGATGGCTAAAGCTTTCTCGAAATATTGCGTATATGTCCAACTTACAACGCCGTCATAGTACAGACCACTAGGATCAGGGCCGTTGTTGTATTCGATCCAGTCCTGAATAGAGAAAGCAAGTATACAGCCGGCGCTGAAGTAAGCCACAAATAGCTTGGTCACAAAAGTTACTACTCAACGTTACATTATTTTTCCTGCTCGTTCTTGTGAACTTGCTTAGGCAGCTTAATATTTGATACTGTCGATGCGCGGTAAAGTTTACATTGGCCAAGCCGAACGATATATCAGTGACCGCTTAGAACATGCGTAATATATAAAGAACGAAACCAGGTCATATTGGCTGTTAGAATAGGGGTTTATCGGATAAATCTGAATTGTTGGAAATTTTAACGGCAAGCATTCACATTTTTATTAATAAGGAAACACGGATCCAAAGCTCTATACATAACTGAGCTTTCGCATAACCCCTCAAAGGTTCCCACACGTAATATACATTGTATAAAGACTCCACGTATAGGCGTTGGCAGTCACTGGAGTCACAGTCATTTGGGAGAAGAGCCAGATATGCGACTTATATATCTGAAATATTATGCGTCTAACTGCTGCGGTCACATCGAAAATGAAGAAAACATGGACCTCGCATGTTCCTGCTGTACAGAATGTGAACACCGTGAATGAAACAGAATGCTTGAAAGAAATACAAGCAACAAAACATAGAAGAGATGAAGTGACGAAAGCGGAAAGCATGCTTCCTCTACCGAATCATGTTGACAGTTTTTATTTTTTTTTATTTCGGGCTCAGAGCCTTTCAGATTTGCGACGCCTAAATAAAGAGGCTATTTTCACTATCATAAATATTCGCCGTAGTCTTTCGAAAAATTAGGATTTCATTTGTACTTTCTGTCGTAAACGACACTGCGATCAATTTCCTCATTTAGACTCACTATCAATTCCCAAGCTCATCCTCTACTCCAGACAGTCGGTTTCTTGCACACTAAACACGCATTTAAAACATGTGGCATTGTGTTCAAAACAGTGGTCGTTAAGCATCAGTAGGATTAAGTGTGTCTTGATAAGCACGAATGGTGCGCACATAAAACGCGCTCACCGGGTTCAGCCGTGTAGTGAGCAACGCTGACAGATTCCCAATGCATGCGTAGGTTGCTCGTCGGTACGCAACGGAACCCTGTAAGGTATTAGATATGGTGAACGAACGTGCATGGTCGTATGTGAACTCAAAACGCGTCATGAGAGCGCAGCTCTTGTTACCAAAGGTGTCTTACAGATCCCCCACACAAAAGAACATATAATATATGCAGTTGTCTAAGTATTCCCAGGAACTGTTACATTCCGTGAATGCGGAGAGATTTTCGCCAGTCCTGCGACATCCGAATTTAATATATATATATATATATATATATATATATATATATATATATAGGCGAAGTAGACGAAGA
Source organism: Hyalomma asiaticum (assembly GCA_013339685.2). Classification (NCBI taxonomy): domain Eukaryota; kingdom Metazoa; phylum Arthropoda; class Arachnida; order Ixodida; family Ixodidae; genus Hyalomma; species Hyalomma asiaticum. Next base: position 60,551,101 of record CM023487.1, on the reverse strand, counting down.
ACCCAAGGCAGCGTCTCGACCCGCGTCTTACATGGTGCCTTCCAGTCTATCAAGCTCGATAGGCTCTCGACGGCCGTCGCAACTGCACGTGTAGCAGCTCCACCATAAATTTTGTGTCCATGGGCCGTTATTTCGAAGGCCATCGAAGCGCCCGTGCCCCACCAGTATAACAAACTTCAAAGCTTGGTAGCGACATAACAGTACTTTAGTTTGAAGGTGCGGTTCTCAAATAACAGTATTTGGAATCAAATTCTTAAATATAAATTGTCGAATATCTATAATGCGATGCCCGAGAACTCGGGCATCGCACTCCAAGATCAAAGCTTATTGACTGCTTTGTGGAAGGGTTGTTGAAAAGGAAGAGACACAGTGGTTCTCCAAGCTTGCACCACCGTGTTCAGAGCGTGTAACACTTGGAGTACATTATGGAAAGCGGACGAGTGAATGCAATCGAGAAGCACTCGAAGGGTGTTCATTACAGCTTTTACCATGGCTACGACTTTGTTGTCATAAACGTCCGATTGATTTCTGGAGTTTTACGTCCCATAATCAGCTCTGATTATGAGAGACGTCGTAGTGGAGGGCTCCAGAAATTTCGACCACCTGGGGTTCTTTAACATGCACTGACATCGCACAGTACACGGGCCTCAACATTCAGCCTCGATCGAAATGCAGCCGCCGCGGCCAGGATTCGGTCCCGCGACTCTCGGATCAGCATGCAGCCGAGTACCACAGCCACTAGACCACCGTGGCGGGGCGTCATTAACGTCCGAAGTAACCTATAGCTGTCTATGCAGCGGCTCTCCTCGTGGGTTTCTCGCCGGGGGGGGGGGGGGGGGGGGGGGGAACATGGCTGGTGGAACAGCTATACTTCTGTACTTCTTGGGAAGCGTGTTGCTGGTATTGCCAAGTGCCAAGGGCTGCGCAGGTGTGTTGATAGGCAGCCGAAGAAGCGCATCTTTACGCCCCTTTGGTTCGGTGGGTCAATTTTTCAAATTCTCGAACAAACTGTCAAATGCATGTCGAATGCAGTTAAACGAAGGAATCTCCATACACCTGATTCTACGGACACACCTGGTAATTAAAGTTACTGTGCAGCACAGGCAGGCGCCCCCGAGACCTACTCTACAGGTGCGCCTAAAACGTCGGATGCAAGAACTATACGACATCGGCTTTTCCAGGTCCGAAGCCGTCTTCCTTGAGGTCAAACCAATCCCACGGTAATTTCCCCTCAAGTTCTTGCGAGACGCCGCGTGAGCTGATAAATTTTCAACCGTTGTTGACTTTAATGGCGCTTTCGCCGCCGAAAATTGCGGTGGGTGGGCGGTCGTTCACATAAGCGTCTGGATGAGGTGGTGGGCAGTGATACCAGCACCAGCCTACCATGCAATGTAACGTAATTTCGAGGTATGGCGCGAAAAACATCGCGCCTCCCCCCGTACCCCGCGCAGCTCACTGGCCATGACAGTGTAGGTAATATTCCCAGTGTAAAGCCATGAAGGAAGTAGTTGATACTAATGCGCTGGAAAAAAATTGAAACCAAGCGAGTTCAAGAGACCTTTGAAACAGGGAGCACCGTATTGAACTTTGCTGCTCATTAGTAAGCCTGCGTTCGTGAAACCGATGTCGAATTGTTCAGAAATGTAATTTTCTTTGAATTCAGTGTAAAGCATTTCTAGTGTAAACGTAGCTGGAATAAAGGCCTTAGGTCTCTTCCTCTCAGCTGTGTATTTATGTATGCATGTCAGGTACAATGTCACTACTCCAGTATAATGTCACTAGACTCAGATACAATGTCACTACTTCGTCTTCCACGCCAACAAATTCACATTATGCATCAGAGAAGAAGTGGACATTGCTTGTCAGAGCTAGCCAGGAAAATCGGCCTCGCATAGTGAAATCTAGGACGCTACAGCACATACACGAGCGCCAATGGATCGGCCAAATACTAGCAAAAATTGCCACGGTGCTTCCACTTTGGACTCCCTGCGTTGTGCACTACATTTTCAGGTTATCTGGCTTGGCTTGAATCTTCAGGAGAGGTCGCTGAGTGTCACGGAATGACATTGTTTCTGGGCGCACTAATTGTAGATTGACATTATGCACGCTCGTGAGATGTCAGAAGCTATTCGACCCCTTCCGAATAAAACCAGGGGGAGATCGTTCTCGGAGTTTGGAAACACCGACTTGGTGCATTTCCACGCGAGCCCCGGCGTGATTCTTGAAACACCGCGGAAGGGGCAATTTGGCTCCGCATGCACGTGCGCTCAGTGAGGCACTGTCCCGCGAGTCCTGGCCACGTGCGGAGATTACGTCCTTTGTGCTGTCGGCAGCCCCCTCGGTGCTGAGGTAGACCACTGATGCATAAGCCAGACGTTTTGTTATGCTCGGCAAAGCGCCCCTTCCCCCCTCCCCCCCCTCCCCCCCACCGCCCCGGCGAATCGAGCTTTTAGAAGCTGTCACTCAGGTGAGATGAAGATGCCGACTCCGCAAGCAAAAGAAAGGCTTTGGCCATCGCTCTCTCCCATTCACTAACTGTAAGAGGTATATTTCGGGTGTAGCCAGAAATGCAATGCCGGAGTAATTCTTCATAAACACGCCCCGATCCCGCGGACAGTGAATCAAGAGAAACAAGGGCGTATCTAAGCGCGTAGCATTGAGGGGCACCGGATTCCGTTCGCTTGCCTGACATAGTATAGAAGCCGATCATCAGGTATCCCTTCTAGAAGTCGTTAGCGTGGCTTTGTGCCGGATAGCAACCTAACCATAGACGTTTTGTATAGTTGAGACGCGCGTTTACTGTCTCCAACGTAGACATCGGGACTTCGTCTCGAGTTAGCTCAACCTGCTCTACATCGCTTCGAAGCACTAGGTCCCCGGAAACATCGGCGCTGCATCTCCGTCGATATTGAAGCTGTACCAGAACTACGGACTTCTAACCCAATCGCCGAGGACCCTTCAACGCTGCCGGTCATCGCCACGTATGCCATCACCTGTTTATACGCTTGAACATTCTTCCTAATCTTGCATTAGCTTTTCTAGAATAGATACCTGTATTTTCCACATTGTCCTATTTGCTGTTTCTTAGTTGTTTAATTTCCTTAGCTTGTTATTATTCCCATGCTTGTATTTCGTGACGCTTCTTAATCGCTGTTAAATTGATGAATTGTTAGTCAGTTGAAGAGTGTTTGCCTTGCATTCCTTGTGCCACTATAACGATATAGATTAAACTGCATTGCTTTGTTTTCCAACCACGTCTCTGATCTTTTAACTGTGTCTGCTTGCGTAGGGAACGAACGAAACTGCTGTCGATCCCTTCGCTGTCTTCGAGCCGGTGACGCTTGAATGACCGCCTTGTAACACTGATAGAACATGATGGTTTGCAGGCATAACATTGGGGTGCAGACTTCAATGCCTAAGGCGCTGGAAAGGGAAGTGTTCTGATGTGCTCTCACCTTTGTTTCCTTCAAAGGCTTGTACTTGTGAAAGCAGAAACGAAAGACCAGGCACATTTTGAAGGCTGCCTGTGCAAAGCGAAAACGAGGCCACACAAAAGGCACTGTAACTATGCAAATAGTATACGTCTGTCAAATAAACCAGCACCGTTAGAACAAATATTCCTAATGTTAGATACGATATACTTCATATCGATTCCCATTTCAGCCAGTAGCAGTTGCTGGCGATTAGGAATTGTAGTACTGCAGTTCCCTTTTAAGCATTTCTCGCTTAATTGTGTGCAATTATGTACCCATGTTCTGGACCTTGTAAAAACTTCGCAGGTCAACAATTGATAGACTCAGCAAAAAAAATTGCAGGTCCTTCCGAAGAAAAAAGACACTTCAATAATCGCACCCAATATTTCGGGTTTCTTCAGAAGTACTGCTTGTTGCCAGAAGTTTATGCAATGTACAAATATAGTAAACCATTGCGACTACGCGAAGTTTTCTCTACTCCATGATCACTCAGGCTTTGTTGAGAAGCACCAGTTGGTGAGAATCTCAACTATGTCCTTTTTATACGAGTCACGGTGAAGCTGGAAGCTTAGCGTTCTTGCTAATGCCTATATATGAAAAATCAATACCTGTTTGAGGCTGTGATCGAGCTTTCATAAATTCAATACATTCACTGTCTCTGAAGTGAATATGAATCTAGTCTGGTTAGGTTGTAAAAATAGTGAACTTACTCAGTAATGTGAACCTACTCAGTAATCAGTATTCGCGCTTTCATATGGGGCACATTAGATATGATAAACTTAATAAATGGAAGGTACAAGCCTTCCGGTGCGAATAAAATTTTGAGTGTAAATCAATGCCCCGGGCTGCCCCAAGATCAAACGAACATTGCTGCTACAGTGGGACCAACATCGACAATATTAATTGCATTCACACTACACCTTCGGCATTAAGTTTATACATTTCAGAATATTAGTAACTATCCCAAGCCACTTCTTACCTCAGAAACTGTTCATTCAATATGATATCACTAAATTAGTGCTCACGGTGCACGTGATGCCGAAGCACTCCAGATATTCCACCTGACGAATGAACTCTCACAAGTCCTTGCAATGTTGCAAGGCGCATTAAGAGAAAAACTGCACCTCAAATGAAACCAACGCGTCCTCAATTAACGTCGACAAGCCATATCATCGCAAACGATGTTAGCCAACCGTCACCGTGTCTCCTGATGTAATGCCTTTATTTAGAACGTCCACCACGTGCGTGCTTGCTGTGTGTTAATAAAGCAAGCCTTTCTGCGTTTGCTGCTTACCTAATGCTTATAGCCAGACCGTAATATGTATTTCCTTCTTCTAGATACACAAAATATTTTCTCAATAATTCTAGTGCGTGGATTGATTCTTCCGTTCAGTCTGGACAGCCGGGGTATGGCGAAAATGTGTCGATAGCGGTGGGGCGCCACTAAGCCGAATGTCTTATGTCTCTTGGGAGCTGACCTTAAGAAAAATGTAGGCTACAGATCTACGAAAGAGATTAAAAGTTAAACGTCAAAACATCCAGTCCTGCGCATTCTTAGAAAACAGCGTAGCTGGCAAGCGAGCGGCGCCACTGTGCAAAAGTAGATTGAGTTCTTTTTTCATGTTTCTTCGTCTCTTTATATCTGACATGTTTGTTTTTTTACTTCTTGCTTGTACTCTTCCTAACTTCCCCTTCGCAACCTCTTCCTAAACTAAACTGTAAGAGGCACTTCCAATCCTGTGCAATCTGATTATGCAACATATGGCGGCGCTTGCTTGCCAGCTACATGAAAAGTGGATTGGGTTTTTTTTTTTTTCATCTGTTTCTGTTGGTCACCTGAGGGGAGGTTGAGGAGAAGAGGAGGGAGCCTTGTATAGTATAGTGTGGCAAGGAGTGAGAAAAGGAAGTGAGGGAAAGGAGGAATGGAACTCCACTAGCTGCGCTATATCCTCAGTCTTCGCAGCGCTAATGCGTAGAAGCGCGACTTGTTTACTCGATATAGAAATGCAGCAACTTTCATAACGTACCCTTTGGAACATCTTCGGCGTGAACTTGTACTTGCTAATAATAGGTAGGAAGCACTTGTCCACGAGTTTTGCTCCCAACTGCGTTGCCTTCGCCTTCTGTGCTATTCCTGAAGGAGAGCGAAGACGAAGTGTCGAATCATGAGGACACAAGAATTCCCATTTATTTCAATTTTTTTAATTGCGACCCAGAAAGCTCACTCAAATATGTAAGGCACAGTTGGCTTCAACGGTGAGAGTAAAATAACGAGTGTGTTTAAGCAACACTGCGAGAAACTCTGACGTTTGCTGTCGTTTCGACGCTGATTATTACTTGCATCATTTGTTTGATGGCTTGGCTCTGTTTATTTTCTACGGTGAAGTTACACTATACCTCTCCTGGCCAAAGAAACTTTCGTCGCGTGGTCAGCGTCAACAAAAACGCCAGGCTAAAAAAAAAAAGAAGGCAGAGCACCATAGCGCGGTGGAGAGGCGGGGAAGCACACAGAGAGGGGAGGGCGGCGCATGCGCATGTGCACAGGTGGTGTTACGATATCCCTCTTTTTTTTATTGATATGAGATTAGGAGATGTTGGCGCACAAATAAGGCGCCGGCTACTCCTTGGCTCCTGGGTTGGTCCGTACAACATGCATGGTGGCTAAGCGGTATGCGAAGCAATCTGGCATAATCACAAGAATAGTGGTTTCGTCAGAAGAGTAACAAAGAAACACAACGTACACGAATATAAGTTCAGACACATGGCAGTACTTACGAGTAAAGGTCTCTAATAAATAAGAATGTCACTGGCACAAAAACGTCCATAGTCAGTCACAGGCACGTGGTCGTGTAAAGCAATCACCAGATATTGAATAACATATCAATACAGTACCCTTTGAAATTGCGCTAATAAAGTCCAGCAATGCCGCTTTCTTCTAAAAACGTTTTGAGTGCTTTTAACGCGTTTTTTTTTTTTTTTGCAAGGCCATCGTCGGCCATGGACCCAGAAGTTTCTTTAAACTGAATGGCCGACGGTCCAGTGTCATCAGAGCTGCTTTTAGTCGATGTCTTGGTACGTCGTGATTTGGGCAATCTAGGAGCAGGTGACTTATATCTTCGTCTTGAAACCCACAATCACAGTCGGGAGTTCTAGCACGGCCAATTTTGCGTAGAAAATGCTTTGTGTAGGCAGTACCTAATCTTAACCGATGAATGAGGGTTTCCATACTTCTCTCTAAAGATAATGATATTCTGAGTTCAATAAACGGATCAATACGATATAAGTCACAACTTTTGGAATTTTGATCAAACCATGTACTTCTGCTCATTTTGAAAGATGTTGTCTTTAGAACGCAGCGCAATTCATTTTTCGACAAAGGGAGGGAGACCGTGGCCTCCTTGTGATGTGCTTGTGCTGCGTCATCGGCTGCTGTGTTACCGGGAATGTTGCAGTGGCCTGGTATCCACTGAAATACTATGTCGTGTTTCGCTTGGTTTGCTCTTGAGAGTTCTTTAAGTGTCTCATATATTATACTCTCGCTGGTCGTGTGTGCTTTTGTGCTGCGCAGGGATGTTAGAGCTGCCTGTGAATCACTAAATATTACCCATCTTTGCGAATCTCTCACAGATGTTATAAATTTGATGGCACACAGGATAGCAAATAGTTCGGCCGTTGTAGATGATGTAGCACGACACAGTTTATAGGACTCTTGCGTTTTGAATTGCGGAACAACGAATGCCGAAGTAGAGGAGGTTGCTACACAAGAGCCGTCCGTATAAACATGCACGTATCCTGGATACAGCATATATATCTGATACAGCGCCAGTTGTTGAGCGGCCGGTATAAACATGTCTCTTTTTCTTATTATACCCTCTACCGACAATTCAATTTTTACCTGTGCACTCACAAATAGCGTCGCGCCGCATAGGGGAAGCGAGGTAGCGAGGAGAGGTGAAGCAGGTGTTACTGGCAAGTGCACCGCTGATGATGCCAACGCCGACCGCGCTTCAACGCGCTCGGGCCGAAAGTGCCCGGTGTCCTTTATTCCAGCTGGCTGTAGTTTGGCCGTTTGGTAGAGCAGAGACCGGTCTAGCAACTCATTCAGTTCATTGCAGGCTGCCATGGGTAGACGACGAAAAGAAAAGATGCCAGAAGAACATTGTGAGTATAATTCACGCAAAGCCCCGCCACAGTGGTCTAGTGGCCATGGTACTCGGCTGCTGATCCTGGGGTCGCGGGATCGAATCCCGGCCGCGGCGGCTGCATTTCGATGGAGGCGAAATGTTGAGGACCGTGTGCTGTGCGATGTCAGTGCACGTTAAAGAACCCCAGGTGGTCGAAATTTCCGGAGCCCTCCGCTACGGCGTCTCTCATAAATAGATAGTGGTTTTGGTACGTTAAACCCCACAAAACAACATAATTCACGCAAAAAGAACGAAACCGACTTGCTCAGCAGAGCCTTAGGGGAAATCCAGTAGCTCTTTCACAAAACGCCGAGTTATGCAAGCCTTTCAAATTTGTGTGATATTTAAGAGACGCCGCAATGGGTAATCGTTGTGTGTGTTGTGGCCCTTTGTCACTACAACGGCTTAACTCTGTAGACCAAGAAACTGAGCAGTTACAACAGGGCGACAGAAACGTTCACGCACATTGGTCGCCCAATCTTCAATCCTTTTCTTGCGCTATCTATATGTGCCCATTTGCCGTTGTGCTCGTACGGGCCCTTTTTCTTCCTCGTAATTATTGTAGAGATTAAATACTCCGAAGCGGTTTCTTGCGTTTTGGCATGAGGATTGCAAGGTATTCTGAGCAGCTGTGGACGAAATCTGGGCACGGCATCGTCCTTGGATAACCGTGCTCTGCGTGAAAATACTACGGTATTACTCTTAATGCTCCAATTCTTTAGAAGCCTGATTTTCTTAATATCGATGTCACACTACGAAACTTGTCTCTCGGGCAGAGGGACCGCGAATTGCGATTCCTTAGGCACGGAGCACTTATAACTTGAGGTATGCAACAGGATGCCCAAGGATATCCCTCGACTTGCACGTTATTTTGCACCTGCGGCACAAAGCACGCGGCAAGTTCTTCACCCGCTCGGCTGAACCAACAAAGCGCCAAATTATACTCCGGACCCCACCCATAAATGATGGATTGCTGATCAGAGGAAGAGGGGCATCAAAACATCTTCATGATGCGCATGCCCCTTTTGGAACTGTTTTTACACAGTGGAGAACATCGAACACCTTGTTTTCCATTGCCCTCCTCCCCCACTCATAGGAACAACATCGACATATTTTTACCCTTCAATCTGGATGCCCTACAAAGAGATATACTCGGACACCCTGATCGGCTCGTAGCGTTAGTTCATTTCGGAGTTTCAAGAGGCCTGGCGCGCTTGACTTAGTCTTTTCCTACTCCCTCCTTACCACCCTTTCTTCTCACCAGTGACCCACGGAGATCCTCTTTATTAATAAACGAATTTTATGTATCTGTTGGGCTGGAAATATGTGCAAAACGACATGCTCCGGCAAAATGGTTTCCTTAATGAGTGGGTGCAAAGCCTGAAACTGGAGCTCACAGTCAACTTTCTTATTTCGGACGAAAAACATGGAGATATAAACTTCAGTACACCAAAGGAGGGCTTGCGCACACGTCAACAATTGAGAGCCCCGGTAGAAGTTCAACAAAGATTACGCCATGTCAACCAATACTTGCTCCGCCACAAACACACTGAGGGTTTGGGTAACACAGACTGTGCCCTTTCCTTTTATCTAAATGGCCTCCACAAGCTGACACGTTACGATGTCTCTCGCCGGAGGCGAAAATGCCAGAGGCCCGTGTACTGTGCGTTGTCAGTGCACGTTAAAGAACCCCAGGTGGTCTACATTTCCGGAGCCCTCCACTACGGCCTTTCTCTCCTCTCTATCTCTTTCACTCCCTTTCCCCCACCCCCACGGACGCTCAGCCGTGCTCCCTACATGGGCTGCAGAAATTAGCGTCCTTTCTTAACCGAACCACAATCAATCAATCAATCCTAACGGAATACCACCTCCACAGAATTCCTGCCGTGCCAGGTGTGCTTTCTTTTTCCACAGGACGCGCCTTCTTTTTCTTCCTTCTTCGCCCCGCCACGGTGGTCTAGTGGTTATGGCACTCGACTGCAGATCCGAAGGTCGCGGGATCGAATCCCGGCCGCGGCGGCTGCATTTCGATGGAGGCGAAATGTTGAGGCCCGTGTGCTGTGCAATGTCAGTGCACGTTAAAGAACCCCTGGTGGTCGAAATTTCCGGAGACCTTCACTATGGCGTCTCTCATAATCATAGCTGGTTTTGGGACGTTAAACCCCACAAATCAATCAATCTTCCTTCTTCAGCCATTTGGCAGAGAGCGCTAGTCGCCGTGTCTTCTTGTGTCCCGTCTTTCTCGCACTCAATTTTATCTCGGACACTCGCGATACAACTTCACGGTGATGAGCACGGTGACGATCCTACTAGACGGACCAACAAGGCGCCGAGCGCACTCGCGCGGCAGGAAACACAGACAGGTCAATCCGCACACAGCAGCTTTTAAAATTAGACTGTGAAGCGCTGAACACATGGGTCTAATGTGCATGCGATCCGGTAGTCGTACCTGAGGTGCTTTCCGCACCGGTTCGCTAAACTGCGCGCAGAGATCTACGACGAAAAAAAAAAAAAAAACCCTGGTGTAATTCAGGAAAACTCCAAGGTTTTTTGCATAAATAGCCGTTCTGCCTTGATTTAGTATAGTTGTGTGAACTGTGAGAGCTAAACGCTAAATTAACCACTGTTAACACGGACGGGAACGTCCCTCGGCGATAGGTAAGGCTACCAATCCAGATGTTTCTCTTTTTTTACAAAACTCATGAGATTCGTTCTAAGGACATTTCTTCCCGGAGCGTCCGCGCACAGTTTTGGTCTCACGAGCCGAAAAGTTTCGGTTCCTTTTTCATCACTAAGGTTAACTGGAAATGCTTGCTGTAGACCCTAACTGCTGCTTACCAGTTTTCTCTTCGCACACATCAAATTTCTCATCTCTGCATGCAGAAAAAGGAAACAGTAGAAGGCTTGTCAAGAAGACGTAAACTGAAGCGGAGAACATGATCCTTCGCATAGTCCGTCCAACTGTTATTGCGCCTCAGAGCCCAAAGACGTCCCTTGTCTACGTTCTCTTTCTAGCGCATATATTCTATGTCTGTGGCTTAAGCTAGCTGCACGAAAGCAAACTTTGCCACTAGGCTCCAGGCACCAGTGAGCATACATCGCATAGCTCGCGAAGCACGCCTGGCATAACATTAACTAAACAGAGCGCCCAGTGAGATTTACGACGAGTGACCTGCTGAGACGCGTCTCCTATAAATTATGTCTGTCGGTTTCAGCGCGACACATCTTGATAGTACACGCACGCTCAGTATCTCCGGATTCGTTTTTGTTTAGACAGATGCCGTTTTCAGCGAAGCGGAGTTTTTCGAAGTGTCCGAGCCGGGATTCTGTGCATACACAAGTGTGGCCATTATCCTGGGCTTAATTTCAGAATTCTCTTCAAGTCTGAACACTTCGATTTGGTTGGTTCAGCTCTTTTCCTAATCTTACGCGTTCATATCTTGCAATAAAAAAAAAGCTCATCCACACCTTAGCTGCCGCTAGAGAAATATGACTACGAGCCGAAAGGTCGCTGCTACAGGAGCACCTGCTGTTTTGATGTTTGTAATATGAAGTGGAATGTGCCCACAGTGCCTTCAGGAGACTACTTATAATCATCACTCCCTTAGAAGAGCGGTGTATCGCTCAGATTTTTATTGGGTTTGGTGCAAATGAGAGAATTGTTTGTAGCCCACTAAAAAGACAACACTCTTAACTCACTTGACCCTGAAATTTGTCTAAGAATGACCGCGGGGCCCATCTTGGTGTTGTGTCTTAAAATGCAAGTGTAAGACAAATCCGACGCAGTTTTACTTCGTCTTGCTTAAAGGCAAAATTTATTCATTGCCTTTGTATTTTAGCAACATCTGGTGCCATTTCTTTGTAACGCCTAACAGTCTTCTTTTTCCGCGTACTCAATGTTCTCTCTGCCGGCGCTGCCTTCGATTCCATCTGCCAGAACCATCTGAACGTATGTGCGGCCCTGTGGTAGAGATGTGTGTGAGGCTGCCTACTTCATAGGATGCCAAGGGGCTGACTGATATGTCGCCTTTGCCTCACCTAAGAAGCCTTTATCGCGCAAGGTCATCCTACGTCACTCTGCGTCGCCAGTGGAACAACGTGCGCCGAGAAAAAAAGAGAGAAATGACAATAATTTTAGGTCGGGCGGTCCCATGCCGCCCATTTCCCACAAGGGTGGGTGAACTCCCAAGCGTACAGCACCTTCCGACTGCCGAGCACCAGGTCGGAAGAGCGCTTGTCCCTATTTTACCCTACGGCCGTTGCGGATGCCTCCTTGCCTACCACAGCAAGGCGGACGCTCAACTATTTCATCAACGCCGTGGTGGGTAAGGTGTGCCCAGGGGACCTGCCACGTCCTTATGGGGCCACCTTTCTAGATAAGTACACGTAAGCCAAGCACCAGGTGTGTACTCCCCTACCCGTTTTTTAAACCGATGGGTGTGGGCCGGCAGTGGGATTTGAACCCGATACCTTCCTCATCGGAAGCGGTAGGACCGGGTTCAATCCCCGTCTTCTTAATCTTTTTCACCTTATTCTTTTCTTCGTCGTAACCACATTTACCGCGTTCATCGTCACAATCTTCTTATTAGCCGAATTCTTCCTCGTCTTCGCCATCCTTCTATTCCCCTATTGTCTTCGTCTTCTTCTTCACCCCGCTCATATGTAGACGACCGGCGGCTGACAACATATAATGAGCCGAAGTCCCACTTTTACAGATCAGAGTCAGGTATGGGAATGCAAAATGCTCATCCATGTAGTGGCACCATCCCTATCCAGATTTTTCTTTTGCATATTGAATCTTACAGCAGTTACGCACAGCAGCGGTGGCTGCACCGACGGCGCAGATGAATGCCACGTATTTCATTGAGAACAACGAACCTATAAGAACTTGCAATGCAAAATCTGCAAGCCAGTGTTGGCGCCTCGTTTCCTTACACAAACAGAGGATACCGCTACTAAAAAAAATGTGTTTTATGAATTTATGCTCACATTCCAGGAAAAACGCTAGAACCTTGAGCACTTCTAATACTACAATTTCTTCTGCGATAAATAAGAAGGCAGGTTAAATACGGGAAAAAAAGGCGGTGGACAGACCCGCTAAAGTCCCTAACTCCTTCAAACGACGCCCAAATGCCTTCACCTCCGACGTGTTGTGTTTGCAAGGTTACAATCGAGGCACAATAAGGGAAGCACTGCCCCCAGGCGCCTTTCAAGCTTCGCTGATACGATTTCCACCTGGGGTGACTCCCAACTATTACGTTGAAAATAAATTTTCTGGAACTTCTTGAACATGATCGAACAATGTGTTCAAACCGAAACCTAAACGGTTCTATAGTTCGCGCAGCGTCTACGATGATGTGAGGCCCTCTACACCACCGGAAATATGGAGGTCATGCCAGAAATTTGGCAGTCGCGAGGTCATGCGACAGTGCATGCATTTATGCCAGCTTATCTGTACTCGACGACAACGATTTGAGCGCTGCTAGTTGCTCGGGTAGGCAGCGCTGTAAGTAATGAAGTGAAAAACACAAGGCGACCCCTATGGGAATCCACCAAAATCTTTCAAATTCATTTACAAGGAAACTAAATGACTTGATTGATTTGTGGGGTTTAACGTCCCAAAACCGGCTCTGATTATGCGAGGCGCCGTAGTGCAGGGCTCCGGAAATTTCTACCACCTGGGGCTCTTTAACGTGCACTGACATCGCACAGCACACGGGCCTCATCATTTCGCCTCCATAGAAATGCAGCCGCCGCGGCCGGGATTCGATCCCGCGACCCTCGGATCAGCAGCGCCACTAGACCACCGTGGCGGGGCAACTAAACGACTTGAAACCGCCTAGATTGGCACACGTAATTAAGATATGGCGGAGAACGTACGTTGAAAATTTCATTGAGATGAGTGGACAACGAAAAATTGCCATGCTTACCCTTAAGGATGATTTATAAAATTTCAATCCTGATAATCCTACTCGTTAGAAATCCAATCTCTTCTCTACTGCCAACCCCAGGCAGTGGAACAGTACCATTGAATAGGGACGAAGCAAGCAAGCGCGTGCCAGCGTCTCGTTGTCGCGTGTTCCGTTAGAAGAAGACAAAGAAGCCTCGAGAGAACACGCGCTGTTCACGAGCTCGTGCCGCCAGCCAGAAACGGATCCCAGCGAACACCGAGGCCTTTTGACGACCTTTACTGTGAGTCGGCACTTTACAACACTCTCTGGATTAAATAGAAGCGTAATATTGCATCGCTCGCACAGCTTTACGCTTGAAAGCAGGAGGGTGTTAACTGTTATACAGCCAGGGTGCCTGGAGCAAGTTGAGTAGGGACGGATAAAAGCCCTATGGCCGAACTTCGAAGTGCTATCGATACCTCTAGTAAGCGGCAGCTTGTTTGAAGTGCATCGTTAACCAGAAATCATTACGATTTCCCGCACAGTGGAACACGCTGGAGTAAACAATAACAGCCTCTCTACGTGTTCCGGAGATGGTCCTAATGGCCTGCTAGTGTTCAAAAATTCGTGACGTACAGCGGGGATTGAACTCATCTTAAAGCTTTTGACTGCTCTATTTTGTATAAGATATGATCACACGTGGGCTATCGTCAAGCTGACGCAGCTCTTTCAAATACCTTGTGCGTCAGTTACAAGCCCACATCTCAGCTGCGTTCTTTTTGAGAGCTAGCCTTTCGAGACTCCTTAAGTGGCCCCGATTAGCCGATCAATACACAGCAAGAATTTAGACCTTTCGTGGCACTTTTCCAGTTCAAAGGGCGCGCGTCGGATTGTTTCTCCGTGACACAGAGCAAATATAAAACCTACACCTTGGCTTTTCTTTTGCAATACCTTAATATTTCGAGCAGCAAAATAAAGATCAGGGTTCATATAATAACACTCATTTGTTCCGTACATATGTTCATGCCAGGACTTGCGATGGTCATGCGGCCTGCCGCGCTGGTCTAGCGACTATGGCCCTCAGCAGCTAATCAAAAGTTCGCGGGATCGAATGCCGGCGGCAGCGTCTGCATTTAGATGGAGGCGCAATGCTCAGGCACGTGTTCTATGCGATGTCACTACGCGTAAGATATTCCTACGTGGTCGAAATATCCGTAGCCATCTAATACGGCGCCTCTAAATCGTGGCAAAGCACTGGGAATCATTCTTATCGTAAATCATCTGTGATAGTGCCCACTCTCGCAGGTAAATGAGTGACAACGCGTGAGTTAAGTATATACAATGTTCCATTTTAGGGGCGAAGCTCCTCTTAGTCTAACCTTGTCACGCGTCAGTCGTAACCCGCGTGCCTCCCGGCACGCGCCCGGCCTCGGCGCGTGCCTCCCGGCGCGTGCCTCTGTTGTCTTGTGAGATAGAGAGAGAGAGAGAGCGAGCGAAAGGCGCGCGTTGGCTATGGAAACGCTATTTCTTAGAGGAACGCTGTACCAGCTCGCAAAGGAGGAGAACGCGCCCTCACCCGCGAGAGACAACGTTGGCGCAGGCAGCGTCTCCTAGCGAGTTTCTTGATTGAGAAATACCGACTGCTCGCGTTGGAGAAGCGTTCACCGGCAACCCATATATTCACTCCGTGGATATGCTGTAATTTTTTCATAAGTCGTTTGTCGTGTTGAGTTCAGGATTTCGGTTTCCACGCAACCCTCGCCCCTAAAATATGGGGTAAATTATTTGCCACAGGAACCATTGCGAAGATCCACGCGCTACCTCCGTACACAACAACGTGCAAGAGCGTCGTAACGGGAAAGGAGCTCGGATTTCTGCGGTGCGCATCGCAGCAGTGGCAGCATGGAGCGCGTGCTACAGTTCTCTGCGTTGGTGTGGAAAAACATGTACCTGCGACGCCTCAGAGTGCGTCCGGTCGCCTTCCTTGTGGAGATACTGATGGTCACCGTTCCGTTCATCAAGATCCAGAACGAGCGAGGCATAGGCGGCAATGACGCCGTGGTCAGCAGCATCATCTATCCCGTGTACACTCCGGACTTATCAGACCTCAGGTTGGATACCGTGTTCTACGGACCTGTGAACAACTACACGCGCCGCATCTTGAATATCGTCCGCAACGACCTTCCCGGTGTCGGTGAGCGGGCCACAAAATATGTCTTTGTAATTCTCATTAGAGTGGTAGCCATCTGCCACAACAATGACTACCGAGGAAGTAAGAGGCAGTCGCCCCAACAGTAAAAAGGTAGTCGCCCCAACAGTATGAAACGGCAGTGCCTGCTGTCAACACGACATACAGGGACACGGTAACAGTTACTAATGTAATTACTTTGCCAGATTGTGTGGCGTGTTTTTATATTGGATATGTTTGGAGAAGAATATGATGCAGCCTGCAATTATGACTATTCACAGGCTACTAACTTTTCATACGGTATTTTGCTCATAATTAGCGCCGTGCTACGGTGCCAATAGAGTTCTAAGATGTCGTATAAAAATTTGATTTTTTTTATCCAGAGGCAAACCTTACCATAGCAGCAACGGTTGTCCTCAAAGCTTTCTTCCTTCTAATGAGTTTTTACAAGACCCTTGAAGCCCCTGAGAGGTAAATTCTAAACATGAATAATCTCGATAATGTTAAGGCGTATGTAGGGTACATTATACCCTTTTGTTACAGCCTTTTGGACAATATTCGCGTACGTAACAAAAGGGAAGAAAAAAGGCCACCCAGTTAGGTTATATTGAGCCCTTTTATTAAACCTAGCTTACCATGTCTTACTCATTCCTCCGCTAGTTCTGGATACGCACTACAGCAAAGTTCACTTACACAATGAAACGACTGCGTGTCTGGGCAGACAACTGAAAAATGACCTGTGACGTTCGTATGGCAGAAAACTACTGTTTTCCCTCGCAGTTGTGCCGACCAAATCTACACATCTGTGCGCAGAACAGAACAATTGCGCAGGGCATACGTACAGCAGAACACCACACTTTACATTCGTAGTTGTACCGATAGGAACAATCTCAACTGCAGCGCTACGTTGCCCAGACAAACTACAATAACCTTGCGTGCGGTGACCTTACCATCAACGTGTCGAAACAGCACGGCAAATCAAAATTTCATGCTAGATCGGTGCTGTCTGAAAGCGAAGACGCTGCGCAGATTGACCAGGCAACACCGTTCCAGCATACATCTCGCGCTTTTGAGGGCTCTGTCACATTGCGATGCCAGAAGCTGTGACCGTCCGCCACAGACATCAGAAGGCAATGTGTGCAAGTGTAATGTGCGCAAGTCTGTGAAAGTGTGTGTGCATGTAAACAAATCTACACGAGCTAAAATATTCAACTTAAGGAAATGTTTATTCATTCAAACATCAGCATTCAAAAATAGGATCGTAAGGAGCGATCAAATCACATACGGATCGCGCAGGGCCGCTCATCATTTCTTGGGCTCTTCGCACAATTTTGAAATTGAACTTTGATTTTCATATACACTTTGCATGGGAGAAAGCTTCACGAGCAACAATCTTTCTTGAAGCAGTGGGCTTCCGATTTATTTTTCATCGGCGTTCCAGTGAAACGTATACGCTGCAATTTCTACCCTGTGCTCTGAACTCTTCAGCTCAATATAGGATGCTGTCGTCTCGTATATATGGGGTTATCTTTAAAATGACTTTATGAAACCTACTTATAGTAATTCAATTACCAACATTCCCGGTTCTTTAGGGCACAGTTTTAAATGGAAAAGTTGCAAAGCGTGCTAATTAGCTTGCAGAAAACATTCCCATGCCAATGCGTGCAGTGGTTGAAATTTTTTCAAGCTTCTAAAAACGCGCTTGGAATATAACGAAGTACTACGCAACTAGCCATTTGCTGCCGTGACATTAGCACTCTCAAACGATCTTCGAACGAAGCGTCGATGATTCACGCAGACCGCTATTACGAACGGCGCGAAAGATACGTCTACCCTTTTTATTTCTTGAGTGCTGGCTGTATGCGTGCATCATTCTTTCATAACATTCTCAGAGCACTAATATGGCGGCGCGCAATCACCTATTCACCTGGTTCGTTTAAAAACTCGCGCACGATCTTACAAGCTTTAAACATTCACAGGATTGCACATGTTAGCGTGAAGATACGTTACGGGGAAACACATAGCCGTGCTTTGCGACGGATGTTAATTTGATCAGGTTAAAGTCTCAATACTTAATTACTAGTAATAGTTCACCAGTGTCACATGAAGAAACGGCCTGTCATATCAAGATCATGGTGAAACATATTGCGTTGACTAAGTGTTCATAACACGCACATCAGTTTTTAACGCAATTGTGCAAGTTAACTGTAATGCTATCAGATGCGTATATCATTTTTTATCTAAACAAACATGCTGGTGTTTTCGTTGACACCTTCTGTATGCTATGCTCGAAGTGGCTGCACGTCAATTTGACTATTCTTTCTTTGTATGAGAAAACTGAAAAAAAAAAAATCTGAGTGTTGCCATACGTTCCAAGGAGACAGGCTTAAAGTTTATGCATATGAGGGAACTCTGGTTATGCGGTGTTCACCTTCTTAGGCTAAGCGAGGTTCAGCTAAGGATAATTTTGGGCTTTTT
Organism: Hyalomma asiaticum; assembly: GCA_013339685.2. Lineage (NCBI taxonomy): Eukaryota > Metazoa > Arthropoda > Arachnida > Ixodida > Ixodidae > Hyalomma > Hyalomma asiaticum. The sequence continues at coordinate 60,532,887 of CM023487.1, read as the reverse complement.
TTTTATTGCGTCGTCATTAAAATGTGACCTCTTGGGGATGGTACCGACGCTTTGATGCGTGAAATCGCAGTACCATTGTTGCTCAGCTGCGATGGCTTCTCCGGAACGACCTAAAGTGTATGAAAGTATCAGCAATGCACATATCATAGTCATGACAAATTAAGTGTAACAAAAGAACATTAGGTGTCATTAACTTCAATAAGAGGCACGATGGCTGCGCAGAGCTAACTTCTTGTTATGACGATTCCATTTATATAAACTTGATGGAAACGTTGTGCTTATGTATGTTGACCTTTCCACTGCAGCGATAAAGACAATGATCGACGAGGTGGCCATGGCGAAGCTACTGTTCTCGAAGAACGTCACGCCAAACACGCTTGGCCTGTATTTTCACACCGAATCTCTCGGAGACGACGTCCCCCACGATCTGACGTACACGATCATGTTCTCAAGCGGTGCCTACGAGATAACCAAGGCGCGCAAGGAGGTCAGGGAGAACGGACCGTCGCAGCTCGAAGACCGTAAGTGACAACTACCCATGCCTCGCGTGCTTCGGGTCCTTACTTTGGTGTATCCAGTAAAGAAAAAATACTGTGGCTCCTGTATCAAGTCACTTTGTGCTATCCGCGACCACCAAGTACTGGAACCACACAGCGCGCGCTGCGCACTCTACCCTATTCTTCCGTTTCGAAATGAGTGACGTAATCTTTAGGCGGCGGCTGAGATACCAAGTTTTCAGCGCCTGCATCCTTGTGTTGCATGGGAAGGCACTTGTGCAAAACTCCTCCACTACACGATACCAGTGGCTTCTCACGGTGCCGTGTGGCACATAAACTGCAGAGATAATCAAAAGAAGAGGCGTGCAGGACACGGACACAAGGAGGGCAGTGAACAACACGAACGCCAACACGGCGTTCGTGTTGTTCACTGCTCTCCTTGTGTCCGTGTCCTGCACGCCTCTTCTTTTGATTATGGACTGTTACCAACTCGCTCAACTTTCTGTCCTTTTGAACTGTAGAGAATTGTTTCAATTTCGGAGAGAAAGCCTTCGTGTCCTCTTCATAGGCGACTTCATATTACAGAACAATGAAGCGCGCCTGAAGGGCGGTTGGATCTTTCCTAGACGGTAATACAGATACGGCCTTTATTGGCACAAGTGCCGACATGGCAGACGTCAACGCCGCCCACGTTGGCGTCTAGTACCATATCTCATCCATAGCGAGCACCAACGGTGGAGAACGATAGCTCCACTATGAAGCGGCTGAAGTAATTGATGCGATGTCTGTACACAGCGTATGTCAAACGCAGCAACCACTGAGGTCAGCAAACTTAACGAGCGAAGCCGATATGCTTCCTTCTAAACCTGCTTTGCGAGGGGCTTCGTAAATGGTCCCCAGCTGTGTCGTCAATTCCTTTGCATTGCTTTATAACGTCTGCCACCTCACAACTTGCGCGTCGTTGCCTATCTCTTCTTGCCTGAGCATAATTGTGTGCAAGTAAGTATGTATGCCTGTTCTCTACAAGGAAAGCTGTGATTTAACGTAGCTCCTTCAAAAACTTTTATTGCGCTAGCGTTTCGCTGACCACCCTCGATTCGACTTGGAATGCTAGTTGCTGGGGAGGTACACAAAACCTGGGAATATTGATAACACAAACGTCAAGTCTGGCGCTTTCTTCGTTTTCGTACCAGTTCTTTAACTACTCCAGAAAGAATCACACTCTCAACTTGTAACACTGCTGGGGTAATGGTGTAAAATACTTTCCGAGCATGCACAGTTAAGCTGTGTGTCTTCTTTCTTTTTCGCCTCTGTGCTGTGCTTCAGTTGATAGTCGGCGTTCGTGTTGTTCACTTCTCCCCTTGTGTCCGTGTCTTGCACGCCTCTTCTTTTGACTATGGACCCTTACCAACTCGCTCAACTTTCTGTCCTTTTAAAATACTAAGCTGCCCTTCTGTGGTCTTTCTGCCCGTAGCGATGTCGCTTCGTGTGGCCGCCGTTCAGTCGGCAGTGGACTTGGCGCACATCAGCGAGCTGGAGCACCGTCGCTCCAGTAATCACACTCACGAGGACCTGACGGTCAAGCTGCGCCAGTTCCCGTACCCGACGTACCACGAGGACACCGACAACACCATGTTCCTCATAGGCCTGCGCTTGGGCGTCGCGTACGCTTGGCCCTTTTGCCTCGTCATCACTCGGGCCATCGAGGAGCGACAGAGCGGCATGCAGGCGAGTGACGTTGTCGCCCACGTTTCGTCTTGGACCACCGTTGGAAGCTCAAGAGCATCCCGGCATTCCCCAAATAGTATAGGTGTTTCTGCAAAAGCTGCTTAGCTCTGTAAACACCACAATGCCGATTAATATAAAAGATGATAATAGAATCACAGCGATGTTAGGTCCTTTAATGTCACATGCGTATTCTACTCTGTTGAAGCACAATGCGTGAAGAATATTGTAAATGGAGGAGTTTGAGTAGCATCCTGAACGCAATAAATACCTGTGATGAAAGAATTGCCTGCTTTTTACATTAGAATTGTTGCATTTTAGCAGGTAATAGTTGGATGTTTTATTCGAGTACTGTTCCACAAAAACCTTAAAAGAGATCTTCTAGACACATCTCCAACGTTATCTGATGCATCATTCGTCGATAAGCGTAACGTAAAAAAACGCATTCGATCGAATCCAGGTCCAGTGTGAGTTCCTCCGAGGGTTCAATGTTCTATCTTGCCTTCCCGCAACTAAAACCGTACGTTCCAAGCCTAACTGGGAGTGAGCTGTGTGAAAATCAGATCCGATTTCCTCTACGTCATGGATTAATAAGCTAGGAGAGTGTGTTGCGTGACGATCTTGAAGGCCAATTATTAAAAAATAAAGGGGAGAATCTACAAAAAAGTGCCCTAGTCACGCAATCGGCAGGCGGCCATTTCGTGTATAAGGAGCCGTCACTAAATGTTGCCTCTTATCAAACTACCCCGCATGATCTGGCGACTGCGTAGGCCTAGCCCTACTTCGCAGGCACCGTGCACAAGGTGTCAGACGAGGTTGCTTTGTCGAGACAATAGGCGGCAAAAGGTGGCTTTCTAGCGTTGGTTGAGCTTTATGAAACATTCTTCCTGTACCATTAAAGCAAAGTAAGCAAATCATGTAACACTGAAAGGACATTACAAAGACCTGTACTAAAGTTAATGCCAGCTAGGTCTTTACTAAACATTAAAATTGCTATTGTGTATACATACGTGTTATTCTTACGTATGTATCCAAACTAGCTTTATGCTAAGGATCCAGATGTTCGCATGTCTTTCGCTTTTGTGCTTTTCTGGCTTAATAAAATTCAACTCAATTCAATTCACGATATGGCACATCCTTACTTTTGTCCCTGGATACTTTGTCTTGGATTTACAGCGAACGATACGTTTTAGTAGAGCTAGCGCGTGAACATACTACTTTTTGTAGGTTTCAGCAAGTAGACTTGTCTTGGTTTCCGTCCTAAGGGAGGCAAGTGCACTTGTCGAAACGTTGGCTCCAGCGTTACTCCCTGTTCTACACCCTCTTTAGCGATCCTCTTTATCGATTCAAGCCTCCATCTTTCCCTGAGCTTCTCTTCTGGGTTGGAGTTTAAGCCCGTGCATTGATATTTAAGTGCGCCTTAAAAAAGCCTCAGGCGATGAAAATTTCGGAATCCTTTCTCTTCAAGGTGCCTTTTAAATATATCGTGGTTTCGGCACGTAAACGCCAAGCGCCGATTAATTGAAGAAGCGTGAAAGAAAGCTGAGATGGGCTCTTGCTGCGGCGCGACGGATTACTCAGAGTGCAGACTCGGGCACAGTACTTGTGCATGACCATGCACGAGTAATGACGTTTGATCAACGCCATACAAGTACGGAGGCACATGTGTGTGGAGAAATGTCATTTTCTTTTTTTTACATATGCAGATTTAGCAGACCAATTCCTAGTTAATCAAGCTAAAGTGTAATCACCCCCTAAAATAGATTATCTCTCCGGGCCCCTCCAACATATTTGCCACGTCATATCGCCATGGTGTCGTTTCTTTGGTCACGTTGTATAAAGGTAATGGCATGCTAGCACAAATTCAATGTGAAGAAAATACAGTTAAGCGCATCATTCTCATCCAAGCTGGAAGACAAGCTCAGGGGAAGATGGAGGCTTGAATCAATGAACACGTCGCTAAAAGCGATTTAGAACAAGGAATGTCGCAGGAGCCAACGTTTCGACAAGTGTACTTGCCTTCGTCAGGACGGCGACTGCCGTCTCCAAAGTTCGTTTACGTACGATCGATAAAAAAGATTTAGAACAGGGGATGTCGCAGGAGCCAGCCTTTCGACAAGTCGACTTGTCTTCGTCAAGACGGCGACTGCCTTCTACAGCATTCGTTTACATAAACGAACGCTAGGGAAGGCAGTCGCCGTCCTGACGAAGGCAAGTCCACTTGTCGGAACGTTGGCTCCTGCGACATTCCATGTTCTAAATCGTTTTTAGCGATCCGTTCGTCGACCCTCATAAGACAGAAAACAACGACAGTTCCCTTAGCTTTCTTTTTACTTTTTTAAAAAGGCTGCGTGTTCCGTTTTGACGGCGGCCACTTGTAAGGGTCTGGATTGTACTTTCGTTTCACACAAAATTTCTCAACCGGCCCGTCGCATAATGCGCGGGGAAAAGCGGCTTAATTATTGACTAAGCAAAGCAGTAAGTGCCCTTGAGGTTATAATTTTCCGCGACAAAAAGACCCATCTACTTTGCTAGCGTGCCTTCACATCTCGGCGTCCGACACGTTCCTACCCAGGAGTGCAATATCAAATTGGTAGCGCCTACGTAATCCATGTAGTGCAAGCACATGGTGAGCAGAGTGAAAGGAAAAGCACTCCTGGTGGCGACTGTCGTCATTAAATCGTGATAGGTGCGGTTTTAACTAGCAGAACCATTGCATGATGAGGAATGCCGTAGATGAGGGCTTGGAAATTTTTGCAACACGGTGTTGTTTAATGTGCCCTAACAACAGACAGCACACCAGCCTCTAGCGCATTCAGTTCTTTCCCAAATCCGACCGCACAGACCGCGATCGAACGCACAACGTTCGAGTTAGCCGACGAGCACCGTACCGACTACACAACCACGGCCGTCGATTGTACACACTCTGTGACTCTTTTTAGGGTGATAAGCCTACTGCTATTTCAGAGTCATTCCATGCTAACGCATGTTAGACGCCCCGCGACGGGGGTTTGGTTCCTATGTCACTCGGCCGCTCATCCGAAGGTCGCGGAATGCAATCACGTCTGCGGCGGCTGCATTTCAGTGCGGTGTCAGTGTGCACGTTAAGGAACGCTTGGTGGTCGAAATTTCCTACGCCTCTCACATACGGCGTCTCTCATAACGTGGTTTCGGGTAAAACTCCAGAAATCAATCAAATCAACGCGTGTTAAGCAGCTTGCGTAACGAACCTATGGGTCTGCAGCTGTACACGAAGCTGATGGGCGTGCCCCGCACCTGGTTCTGGCTGGTGCACTACCTGTGCGGTATGGCCACGTGGACGCTGAGCAGCATCATTGTGCTGGCCATGATGAGTCAAGTGAACGGTCCCCACGGTCTGGCCTTCATCTTCCGCACAAACCCCATGATCGTCTTTTCGGCCATGCTGCTCTTCAACTCGGGATACATCCTCATCGGCCTTTTCTCCTCGCTCTTTTTCGACACACGTAAGTTGGGGAAAGTGCGCACGCCTGAGAACGCCACTCGTCGTGGTGGCTAAACAGCTATTGTGGATGCAGGTTCGATTCCCTGCGCTGAGGCCATACTTTGGTGTGGGTAGAACCGGATTAACACGCCGGATTAACGCAAATTCTTTTGCGCGCATTTTATTTACACTACACTTTGCTTTACCCTATAATCCGCGCTCATGAAAATTGTTGCGCTTTAGTACGAGCCTGCATTCAAGGCTGCAGAATGCACGTGTCAAGACATCGCTTTCACTTAACAGGCGACGTAGTTTCGGCTCAGTAATCGCGCTCGATTAAAAGGCAGCCTATCCGCTGCCCCTTTCTCTATCGATATTTGGAGATGTTGGCGCACAAATAAGGCGCCGACTACACTTTGGCTCCTGGGTGTGGTGAATGTTTAAAAGGACAGACAACCACCCAAAACTTCGGTTTAGGTGACCCCACTGGCGGAACAATTGAGTGTTGCATTGGCTCTTGATGCAAAGTCGGAAAAACTGACGTTTGGTAACTCAAGCGGGAAACATACGAACTAGAGTTAGAGTGCGGTCACGTGAGCTTCTACAAATTTACGCAATATTTTATATGTTTATTAGTATAAGACCGCATGAAACTTTTGGTATTATAATCTTTTTGTCACTTACAATGTGCAGATAACCCTTCGTTTGTAGCGCCAATTGCTACTGAGCGCTTCTGCCGTCACGTGCGAAAGCGTGGTTTCCGATCTAGCTGACCTAGCTTGGCTCGGCTCGACGGCGCCGGAGCCCCGCCATTCATGACTTGGGTGCGGACATGCGAAAGAACGCCTTACAAATACAAGATCGGCCTGGCCAACAATACCAACTCATCGCACGGTCTTTTTATTTCAAAGAGTGGTCGAAAAAGTCAAAATGTAGGTAGTTTTATCACGGCTACGCTCACTCCTGCGAAAGCAGAACGATGTCCGGAAGCAAGGCGGATTATCGGCAACGCCATAACTTTTCAGCGTTGCTAGAGCGCGCACTCTGCCTTTTTTAGGGGCTTCTCAGATCGAAAAATTACGCGTGCGAAATATCCGCGCGCTTTTGGAAGTAACCGCGGCAGGTGATAACATTACAGGGGGCGAGCTTTGCATTGCCTCATAAAAAACAGGGTCCTTAAAAATCAGTTGTCAGTCGCTTTAATATGCATGGTTGCGAATCAGTAAGTAAAGCAATCCGACATAATCACAATAACAGTAGTTCCGCCAGAACAGTAACGAGGAAACACACATGCAGGTCACGTGTATACAAGTTCTAGCACTTAGCAATACGCTCCAGAATAATCTCTAATAAATAGGAATCGCAGCGCACAGAAACTTCCTTAGTGCATAACATAACGATAACCCGACAAACAATCAGATATCACATAAAGGCGAAATAGATGAAACAATAAATGCAAAATAATGCCCAGCAATTGCTCTTTCTTCGAAAAATGTTTGTAATCCTTTCAAAGCGCAAGTTTGCAAGGCCGTCGTCGACCATGGACACTGAAGATTTCTTAAGACAAATGCCCAAGGGTCTAATGTCACTAGATCCGCTGCCCTTAATCTCGAAAATATAGGAGACCGAAAGCTAATGAAGTAATCTTGAGTTGCGCGATGAAAGAAGCCCGAGACAGGAAATTCCAAGTATTCGGGTGCAATTGCATCACAGAGCTTAGTAGGCAGCCACTGCTATGGACACATCCCTTTTTAAGTGTAATCGAATGGTCGTAATCGAATGTGTAATCGAATGCGAGAATTCACTGTAATCAGCAGCAAAACGCATGCAGAGCAGAAGACGTCGCCAATTTTAAGATGTACATCAGAAATGTTACCTAACCACGCCCGCCCAGCCTTGGCAAGGTAAACATTAGAGCGACCGAGAAATGCTTTATTTAGAGAGTACAAAAAGAATGTGGTTAAGAGTGGATTCAGAGGCAGTAATACACTGTATTACTGCCTCTGAATACAGTGTATTAGGCCAGATGGTGAAGCATCACTGACTGCAGCGCGAAACAGGATGGAGACGAGCATACGACACAAGACAGCATACTACCCAGCGAAGTTTACTGCGGTGAGACATGTATAATATAGGTAAAATGTCCATGCTGCTTAAGAGGGAATGTCACTGGCACCAATAAGATCTCATAAAAGCACACGCGTCAGGGTTTTCCCTCTGCTGTTAGCAAAGAAAAAAAAACCTGTCCATCTCTTATTCGCACGAAACGCACAGTCATTTTCCTCTGCAGAATTTATTTTGCGGCAATCTTTATTCATAACGCATTATTTCTTTCTAATATACATCACTTGTTAGTAGCGTCTCGACCTCTCTGCTCGTCTATGTTCCTTGTGTTACGCGCAGCAATCTGTATTTGTCGCAGTGCATTTCCAAGGGGTTGGCTCTTTTCTGCAGTGCTCAACATCAATGGGATCCGAATCAGGGGGTATGGGAAAATATTGAACGAATATATGCCCGTCATATCACGAGTAGCATTTACGGGCGTGTCAGCATGTCATTCTTGGCATCTCCAAAAAGACAACTGATTTATCCATATGGCGTATCGTTCTTGACTAAGTGTAAGCAGCCTCAGAGCTTGACACTGCTAGCAAGGGGTATACGCGCACTAGTTCCCAGCGTGTGACAGTGAAAGAATGTGACCGGCTATGCGTACCTGTACGAATGGCTTCCACATCAAACTGCCCGTTTAGTAACCAAGTGGGTTTTACCTGTTCAGATAAAATGCGTAATTTGCGTTTCCGCAGCGAGTCTCGGCCTTGCGTGTGGCCTGATCCTGTGGACCGTTTCCCTACTGGGCCCGTTCCTGTCGCTCGAGTGGACTGCGCGCACGGTGTCGGCCTACATCACGACCAAGAGCAGTTCCAAGATAGCCGCATCCATGATTCCCATTCACGGGCTCTACTTCTTCCTGCGCATCGTGGAGTTCTACGAGTCATACGGTGCGTCTCCTAATTATTAGGGAAGCCTTAACGTTACACGCACGTTGGTTTCTGTTTTGAGGGTGTTGAACTACCAGAGGCATGCTTCGAGACCAGACCTTTAGGCTAGTTGATTTGCATATTCAAGTAGCGGAAATAGGGCAAACAAAACAGCCACGCGTTCGTGCCTACCGCCTGTTTGTCTGTGGTTACGCCGCGCTCTTTTCACTTCTACAATTAAAACAGGCATACAGTGCGGGTCATTTATTTCTGATATCACAGGCCATTGCACGGAGTACGGTTCAGAGAAGGACATCCTTTGTCAACAGCTCGATGCGCTCTCCTCTTGTGGCTTAACTAGTTGGTACAGGTTCATGATGTGAAAACTTAAGAAGTGCAGACACGGACATAAGCGAATGCAGTTGGCAACGTGAACATCCTCGTACCCATGTTGCCCACTTTCTTCGCTTCTGTGCGGGTTTGCGCGCCTTATTTTTTTTATTATGCAGGACTAGTGCATTTATAACAGGCGTGCCCTAGTTAGCGCTAGTAATAGCCACCTTGCCATGGTCAGATGGCGCTGCCGAGTTCCTATTTCAAAGCTCTGTTTTGCCGGCACAGGTGAATAAGGCTGCAAGATAGTGTAACGATGGTAAGGAACATACGATGAAAAATGCTTGACAAGTTTCATCGATCATCTCATGCAGCACACGTGCACATGGGCACCTCCAGATAACTAACAGGCTTTTGCTGTGGCAGATAATACAAAGCCACGGAAAATTCTTAACGGAATTGCCAAATTTTCCTTCTTTCGCTGACTCCTCTGTGCAGCCCGACTGTCGCAGGAAGATGCAAGGTGGCGCTGTGTGCGTACCCTTACCAAATACAACTGTTACCGCACTCGCAGCTCTCCCGGTATATTTTACGTCAATGTAAGGCACACAAAAATATTTATTTTTCTGTAGTAGCAAAACTCGGAGCTTGTTTTCCAAGAAGACGAAAACAGCGCAGGACAAGGAAGAGCACAGACACGGGCGCTGACTAACAACCATATGTGTTTATTGCAACAATCGTCGTGCTTCTTGCAATCATCAACCAACCAGCCCAAATGGGTGCCCTTCTTGTTTTCCAAATTACCTCTATGACATTCTCTGCAAAACATGTGCTGGTGTATTTTCCACGGTTGTAAAACTGATGAATAGGAGACGCCCATATATATAGGTGAATACATCACGTGCTGACAACCGCCAACCTCAACGCAGACGTGCCGTTCGGTTGGCCCGCCATCTACAGGAAGGCGCTGGGCAGGGACAACGTGACACCGTTCACCCTGATGCTGTGTATGGGAACCAGCTCCTTCGTGTTCAGTGTCGGTATCTGGTATCTGGAGGCCGTACTACCGTGGACCAACGTGGTGCCGCTACCGCTTCATTTCCCCTTCATGGTGGGGGCAGCCATATTTTGAAACTTTTGACATTGCTTACCCCTGTGTCAGTGCTTATCTGGGAGATCCCTTCGTGCAATCGCCGCACTGTTTGATACTGGATAAGAGTGGTGTTTCCTTAGTTGAAGGCACCTTCAAAAAAAAATACCGTCGCTAAATCTTTTAAATGATAAAATGTGTTTAGAGGGAAGTCGGTGAATGCGAGCAGCATGAAATAAACATGGTTAGGAACAGATGAGCTTCAATGGGAAGTGCCACAGCAGAAGCATTTCTTGTAATTTGGTCGCTCATTGAGCTCAGCACTGTAGGCACGAGTACCGATAAATAAAATTAGGCTCATGACGCACCCTTAGGAGTCGACGTTTCTCATAACTTCGCGTTAGCTGGATTTTCATCGCATATAAGGAGTGTGATTATCCTAGGGCTCCCTGCATATTGACGAAAAGTCTTAGCATTTTTCCCCTAGTGTTCGCGGTTAACAAGCACACTGACTGTGTGCACATTATCCAGTCGTTCGCTCGCGCAAGCGATAACGCTGCTGCCTATTCCGGTTTAAATGTGTAACAAAAGTGACCTAGGCACACATTTTCTTAAACAGCCATTACACGCTCGGGGGGTAAGATCAATAACACGCAGTCACAAAAGAAACACTGTTCTTTGAAGTCTTTCAAAAGCGGGGTATTTCAATTGTATGTAAGCTTTTTTATCATTAATTGACACTACGGATAAGGTGTAAAGTTACAACATGAGAAATCCCATATGTAACGCGCGATATGACGTGATATGTTTCCTTCAGGTTATCATTACAGAGCACATACTGTGCATGCTTATAATAATATTGTCTGATAAAATTCTTAAACTTCATAATCCGTTTTGATCCGCAGCTCCTGTCTGCTTTCAGCATACAAACTACACCATTATGCGTGCCCCGTAACATAAAAAGAGCATTATGACATTACTAACGAAGGATTACGCTAGCGCTCATGTGTACTCGGTCTCTTATTGTACTCCTTTCTCCCCTTCGTATTCCTTCTTCGTATTTTTCAATTTATATCGATGGAAATATTCTGCGTGGCATAGCATGCACTGTATATATTAAGTGTCCCATATCCGCAAGCTAGGCGCACAAAGCTAACAAAACCATAGGGTAGCTGAGCCGAGAGCGAAATCTGCTGAAATATTGGAGCTTTGTTCCTTTTGCGTTTGCCTTGCGATTTCTCCGTGGCCTTCTATTTTCACCCCTCGCACGCTGCAATTACAGATTTATTTTTCTTTACTTCTTTGTTGATTTGCTTCATGGTAACTAGCGTTTCGAGGAATCTTAATGTGAGCAAAATTACCGACACTTGTCAGCGACGCACTTAGGAAGTTCAGTTCTTTGCAAGTTCCTGGAAACAATGACTGGGCTGCATTACCGTGTTACACTGGGGAACTAGGACTTCTTATTAGTGATTGCGGCCATGCGACATAAACGGTGCTGCTTCAATGACCTGGTAAACTAGACGGCTTCTCTCTCTTTTCACAGGCAAGCTACTGGAACGTTATCGAAGAGGATATCAAAGTGGCAGGCAGTCAGGAGAGCAGCCATTCTCAGGAGGAGGGCCAAGAGAACTTTGAGGAGGAACCACGCCATCTACTGCTCGTGCTGGAAACCATCGACCTATGCAAGGTTTGTACGTACGAGGCGCAACTATATTCCATTCTTTTTTTCGTAGTACTGCAAATATGTATCGCATCGTGAGCGCACGTATTTTCCCGTGGGCGTAACAGTGAAGTGCGTACCAGCCAAACTGTTAAACGTTGAACCTTTAATTTGGGCCAGCTTGAGCACTGAAAATAAAAGTAAATAACGCTGCAGAACGATCGCGCCTAGTATGCAGTCGTCGATACTCGATAAAACCCTGATCCATGGCTGAATTCATCGGCTTTTACACACGAGTAACAGTACGTTCTAGCATTATCAGTGATGCTCGCTGACAGTCTGGCACGTCCTCAATTAGAGGTGTCAGGCAACACAGCTTGGAGAACTCCCCAAATCATTGGACAGGCAGCATGAAAGATAAGCGTGGACTGCGCCAAGAAATAACGCGCGTCACCAGAAAATATAGAAACAGTCCCAGCAAAACAAACTGAAACACGCGTGGTCGTCAGTATAACGTTGTAGCTGATTTAGTAGCTTCTATTGCAGTTAATAACATCCAAATCAATTCATATACGTCGGAGAGCTCGTTTCAGTTCAGTTCATAGAGTTTCATTTCATATAGGCAGCTCTAAAAGTTTCAATTCATACAGCTAGCTCAGGTAGGATATAGGCCCCGGTGTTGCTGCAACCACTAACGAAACTATTGCTGGCTAGCTGATTGCCAAGGACGGGTAAGGCCTGCTATTGCTGTATATTTACGGCTATAGCATTGGCCGCTGTTACCAAATGCTCTAATTTGAGGTTTGTCGTTCTAATGTTTTGGTGTTTAATACGTGAAAGTCCTAATGATTTCACATGTTCTAATTGTGATATAATTCTGAAGAATGTTAACCACCACTTGAGAACTACCATACGGCGATCACCTGCTTCAGTTTTCCGGCTGTATCTCAGCGCCAGCTGTCGAGCCTAAAGCACGTGGACGTGTTCATCGCAGGTGTATCGCAAGAAATTTGCAGTGGATCATCTCAACATGCGGCTGTACTACGGCCAGATACTCGTTCTACTGGGTCACAATGGTGCAGGCAAAACCACCACCTGTAAGATGCTCGCAGGTGAGCTCTCCCGCAATGCGCTATGAAGGTTGCTGAAGTTATAAAAATAAGACTTACTCGGAGTGGGTGGAAGGCAAAGTGCGTGAGGGCACCAGTCCTCCTATAAACAGTCGTGGCAACGGGCAGACACTGGAATCGTCGCTTCACAGGCAGAAGGAACGGGGTCTACTGGAATTTTGAAAAAGGGTCCTTTGTAAATCCCACAAAATTCGGAGCGCCGGAGCGGCGCCCGCTCGTCGGATGAGCGCGCCTGTCGGAAAGTAGTGACTGGAACTGCGCATGCGCGGTCTCCCTTGCAGGCTCTGCCCTCGCTACCTAGGCGCACATAAACAGCTTTTTTTTTTTTCGCCTTTTAACGATTTCGCTAAGAGGGCGTGTTACGGCGATGCGTTGGGTACGCTGTGGGCGCACGTGTGCACTTGATGGATCCTGTGTGCGCTTACGTGCGCTTTCACGGGAGTAATTTGAGCCGGTTTACATGCCGGGCGGTATGTAAACCGGCTCAGCGGTAAAATAATAAGGTTGGCTACTGCGTAAAAGGCAGGCAAGAAGGACAAGGCAATTGAGTTGTTGCCTTTTATTTCAGCACGTATTTTCTCTGCGCAGTAGTCATAACCATGTCGAACCACATGTACCAATCTTTAATCTTTATCCTTACTATGTGTGCGAAGTTCTACGGCCCTCTAAAGTGGTTAAACATTCTGCTTCACACATTTCGTTGTTTTTTTTTATCTACCTGTCTCGGTGGTGTCAGGCAAGCTGATGGAAATAAGTCGCATATTGCTGTTGTCCTGATTCACTATTCAAAGCTCTAGAAGCGAACGGATACTGTATTGGCTAAAAGGTTCATAACGTCGAACTTCCATTTGCAACGAATATTTCAAACAAGTGGGGCTGATCCCTTTCTCATAGGAATCGATATAACACGACAGTGTAATGAGCTATTAGAGAAGTAGTTGGATCTTTCTTGCACCTCGAGATGCCGCGCAACAGCGGCACTAATGCACGTCCACTAGAGGGACAATGACCCGCCAACCTCGTTGCCTTTCTGTGAGGCCTATTAGATTAGTTTTCTTAGTCGGTTCCACCACACGCAAAGCAGCAACCGGCGAGGAAACACCGCTGGCTTGGATACTGCTACATTATGCTGCCGGTGAGGCATCAGATCGTAATACGACGCGAAGGACAACGCGCGTAATTTCGTTGTCACCGAATGTAATCATTGCGAGCACCACATTACAGCGATAAGCGTAGGTGGCGGCAGCCTCCATTGCGTTGAGATTACAGAAGCGATCAGTAGGTGCTAGTGAGTGCCATGCTTCAGACTTCGCGTAACCGCTCCTAGATGGCTACACCGCCTTAAATTCGCGCGCGCGCGCGGATGCGAATGTACGCATTGAGGGAGGCGAGGAAAGCTTATATGAGGCGTTTTTTACGCCGTTCAGTGTGTGCGCGAACAGCGCAGTCGGTACAGCGCTCGGAACATTTCGCCGTAAAGCGGCAGTCATGTGTTCAATTCCCTAGAGTTACTGTATATGCTACCTTACTGTATACTGTATATATGCTGTATATGCTGTATAGTTACTGTATATGCTAAGGCATATACAGTAACTCTACAATTCCCAGTGCGATTGTGTTAGCAAAGAATTTTCTGTTTTTCTTTGTCGTCTATATTATACCAGTATGCTTACTGCGTCATATCTGTTACTGGAAATGGAATATGAAGTCTTGGTGGACGCGGACGTAAAACACTCCCACGTTTTACGTAGCGATTATGCTGCGTTAAGAGAGCGCCACTATTTCCGCAAGATGTCGCTTGGCTCAGGAGAAGACATGCAAAGAAGTAAGGGCGTTGACACAGCGTTAAGGTTTCCCGCGGCCCACGGTCCCTGAGAACAGATATGGTTTCTACAGGCACCTATATTGCGGTAACATTGACTTATGTTGCGCTGAAAAACATCCGCCATTTGCAGGTTGCAAATTTCAGAAAGTGAAGGCTAAAGAAGAAAAACTCTCAATTTGTAATGTCACGTTGCATTCTGGCGCGGCAAATTTTACGCAACACTTTAGGATGAAACGTTGACCGCAACATTACTCTCTAATACCGGATCTCAAATTGCGAAAGCGAGGTATTGTTATTAAAGTATGGCTAATCTATTTCAACGGACAGAGTCTTTCAGTTTGGCGACCCTTTAGCATTGAGCCCAAGGAAATTGACATTCATTCTTCACGTTTCCCAGGGTTTCTGCGGCCAACTTATGGAACGGCTATCATCGAAGGGTTCGACCTGATTAAGTATCACGACGACTCCCTGGAGAACGTGCGCATTTGTCCTCAGAACGACATGCTTTACGAGGATATGACGCTTTACGAGCATCTATATTTCTTCGCTCTCGTGAGTGCTTCCAGCAGAATGCCTTTTGTGGTTGAAAAGCTGAACGTGAACACGCTTCGCTTCAGCACAGGAGGAGGTCCCGGAGTTAAAAAATTTCAGGGGGACCTCCAACTCGCAACTTAATAACATCAGTGAATTCTACGTTATGTCAACATAGCAGTTTATCGAAATACATGATTGATAAGTCAATAGTAAAGCCCAACACATACTAACAAGTAGCAATAATGAAAAAAAGTTTAGATTATAGGAAAAGGTGTGTACAAACAAGCACATAACCTCTTATAAAAACAGAAGTTTCACACAGTACGTTATAAAAACATATGACAGTTATCAAAGAACATCAGATGTGGCCCCGAGAACCTGACTTAAAAAAATATCCTAATTACGGTTTATGAGTTCACGCAGACTTGTGTTAATATAATAGTATGGTTTTCTCTTGTAGTATTGGACTCTTTAAAAACGTCAATATCCCAAACTTGTTCATATACCGAGCTTTTCCATTCTGATCACCTTGCAGAGGTGCGTTTTCCGCAAGTTGTAAATCTCCTGTCCTTTAATCGCTCCATCGAGCACTTTCATATTGTGCTTTTAAAAAATAGACAATACGGCACATTTGAGTTGCATAATAAGTTTCGATTGTCGTAGATAAATAAGGCTCCTAAAGTATTGTGGCAACCTAAAACAATTCGTAAAACAACTGTACCTTCAGTCGGATGAACTCAAGTGACCAAGTTGTGTGTTGATTTTTTTATCTTACAGGTTCAACGTGTGGCGCCGGACGCAATAGCGGAGCAGGTCGAGCTGCTTGTGAAGTACCTTCACTTCGTCTCACACCTGAACAGCTTCCCGCGGACAATGCCTTCAGCGGTCAGGAGGAAGCTCTGCCTAGCCATTGCAATCATCGCCGATCCGAAGGTGCCCAACACTGTACCGCTTGCCTTATCTGCCCATGATTAGTTTTAAAGAAACCTTCCCAACAACATCGGTGATAATAATAATAATAATAATAATAATAATAATAATTATTATTATTATTATTATTATTATTATTATTATTATTATTATTATTATTATTATTATTATTACCGGCCAGTCCCGAGTTAACACGGTACCCTGAATTCACGCAAGTTCACACAGCGGTCTCAACTCTTATCTCTGAATATCTTCGCCACGCCCTTTTTATTCAGTCGCGAAGGTAACAGGTATGTCTTGCGCTCCTGTTATATGAGGTCACGCAGTTTCTCTGCGACACAGACACACACACACGCGCACACACACACACACACACACACACACACTTACACAGCCTTGTGTCTTTCACCGACTTGTATTGTTCAATGGCAAAAGCATACACAAAAGACGTTCACATCAACCCGCTACCTCCTCGTCATTTTCGCACAGTTCTAGTAGACCGTAGGCTTGCGCATTCTACGAATACAGCACGTTATCACACTTTCGCGGTAGGTCATAGAGGCTTCATGAAGACGAGGTTTTGATAGCGCAGCTAAACATGGACAATACGAGACAAGACAAGGGAAAGCGCTAACTTTCAAGAATGAAACATTATTTTGGAGACCAGTCATACTTATATACACGTGTGAAGAGAACCAATCTAAGAAAGGAAAAATTATAATTTTTCATTTTTATGTTTTGATTTCGTTATCTTCGCATCATTTTTTTAATTTTTCATTTCATCATATACATGAGAGAGTTTGAATGCGCAAGCACTCAAATTCTCTCACGGATAATGACATGGTTGTTTTCTGATACAAAATTCATCAGCGGAAAGAACTTGGTCAGTTTATATCTCTAACCGTACAATCTCGCGCGTATCACGGCATAAAATAACTGTGTTTGAAAAGGGGGCGACATGTGCATGTTTTACAATGCATTGCAAGAAACCGCCCCCTAGCAACACCTGCACTCATTCAACTGCGGAATGATGCACCTTCCCGTTTGGCATACGTCACACTTGCCGCTTTACAGCGGAATAGGGCACATCACTCCTGCTTCACACTGAAAGGGGGATTATTATGCTTCTTGTCACATGTGCCTTTTCTCCTGAAACAGTCTGCTGACCTGGACAGACTGCTCAGCTTATCTGGAGCAGTGAAAACAACACACACGTCAGCCTTGCTACATTTTTCAAGCTCTGAGGTACTTTGCGATGCGTGGGATCACGGCTGTTTTCTCATTCTGAGTATGTCTCACATCCGTTCGGGCGCCTTCTCTTGAACGTTCTGGTTTGACAAGCTGTTCCGCCACAGACACCACAGCATAGTTGGGGTATCTAGGCGACTTAAGACACCCGGTTTCTTGCGGGAAACTGGACATCATATGGTGCGGTTAGGATTTCTTAAGAGCGATGCCAGTGCACGTTAAAGAACCCCAGGTGGTCAAAATTTCCGGAGCTCTCCACTACGGCGTCTCTCATAATCAGAGCTCGTTTTGGGACGTTAAACCCCACAAATAAATCAATCAGGATTTCTTAAAAGAGTGTTTAAAACACAAGTTTACTGTGCCACTCTTCACAAACTTCGAATGGGGAGAATGAAATTGACAGAGAGGTTTGTTCGCACTTGGGTTTTAAGCCCAGCACGTCCCACTACCGTTTTGGGGTGAATTAAATGTCAAGAAACTGAATTCTTCACGTTCATTTCACCGTTTCGTCGACAAAAATCATGCCGCACTGTGACACGGGTACACTCTTGGTCTACAGGGTGGGGATTGGGAAGCATGTGTGTGTTGTGTTACTTTGTGACGTGGTAGGCGAGTATGCTGAGTAGAAATTTTCATATGCGCACGTGCCTTGACTGTACACCACCCCGATGACATCTCAATAGCCGTATCCTTTCATTACATGCCCTGCGCTGTGCCCTTGTTCCAAAGATAGGTTATATAAGTTGCCAAAGTCATAGTGCGCATAACTCACGGCGCATAACCGTTGTCCATAACGACTTTCTCAAATTCTAGGGTGTATTTTTTATGTGGCACCAATTTATTATAGTTCTAGAGTAACTAACAGGAACGTGGGTGTCATTGGCCCTTTCTTTATAGGACCGCTAGCGCTTAGTTCACTTTGAAGACTATTATCTTAGACCACGTTCTGTGATCTTTAGGTGCTTATTCTGGACGAGCCGACGGCTGGTTTAGACCCGCAGAGTCGCCACGAGGTGTGGGACCTTCTTCAGAAGATGCGGCGCACTTGCACCATGCTTCTGACGACGCATGATATGGAGGAGGCGGACGTCGTCGGCGACCGAATCGCGATCCTTGCCGAGGGATCGATACGGTGCTGCGGATCGTCGCAGTTCCTCAAGCATCGATTCGGTACGAAAACAGGGAAACATCACCAGCCATTCCACTCCGTGGAGATGGGTAGCGGGTGGCGATCAAAGCCGTAACACACACACACACACACACGAGAAGAGCGTGTCCAGTTTTCATGGGTTCTTCTGGTGTGTGTGTGTGTGTGTGTGTGTTGTGTGTGTGTATGTGCGTGTGTGCGTGTGTGCGTGTGTGTGTGTGTGTGTGTGTGTGTGTGTGTGTGTGTGTGTGTGTGTGTGTGTGTGTGTGTGGTTTCGCGCTGCAACATGTCATACACAACACGGGGCAAGCTGAACGCGACAATTTTAGGGGAACATGGGAGCTTAGCTTGTGGAAAGCCTGTATCACAGTGAATGCCGCTGCAGTCAAGTTTAAAATTGCAGCAACCGGGTTGAACGAAGGACGCGTACTTAAACTCGCATCATTTTAAGGGTGTAGTGACACCTATTTCAACATTTATTATTAACTTTGATATACACGCACTCGTGAGCGGTGTTCGCATTAGGGTGCTGTACATATATATACTCAATGCTTCGGTTACAAAATTAGACAGATCCTTCTCCAAATTTAAGTTTGCACGCACAAATGCCTTTGCGTAGTTCAATGATTCGGGCTATTAGTACCTCCGCCAAAACATTTCTAGCGCGAATTCAGTTGGTCGTTCTCTTTTGGTTTCGAAATGTCCGCACTGGAGTATTCAACGGCGGTCACAACTTATTGCGACAGCAATTATATCGACAGTCTCGGCTGGTTTTTGCCGTCCCCGTCGCCGCCGTCATGAACCGTATATATATATATATATATATATATATATATATATATATGTGTGTGTGTGTGTGTGGAACTCCCAAAGAAAAATAAGTCAGATAAATGTTCCGATGCGCGGAACCGTACCAGGAACCTCTCGCTCTGCAGCGCGCGTGGCGCTAACCACTACGCCACGAAGAGCATATCCTTGAGGGAGCTAACGGCGAGCGAGCCTTATATACACACCCTTTACCGCTGGCGGGACTCAGAGACGGCAGGCGCTTATAAGCGTTTCTTCATTACCTGCGAGATGGCGCGAGGAGTGCAGCGGGCGCATTTAAATGTCGTCGGCCAGCTCGCTCGCTTCTTCTATTTGCGCGGGTTCCTTGCCCTTCCGCTGTCCGCTCGTGCGGTTGTCTCGTGGTGAGAGTAAGAGGGATGTTTCGAGCTTTGACCGTGATGCCCTCGCTGATGTTACGGGAGCGTACGAAAGTCACTCGAGCTCAAGGGACGCCGCTAAACGAACAAACAGAAGATGAGCGCGAACTATAACGAAATCAGCTTGGGAAGGACATGCAAGTATTGAAACATTCGCAGAGGTCTTCGCCCTGCAGTGGACGTGATAGTCTGACGAGGATGACGACAACGGCGAGATTCTCGCACGGTGACGCGTACAGTAACCTGAACATTAGCACCGGGAAGTGTCGGTCATATTAAGCATCTTTAATGCGAATTAGTGTGCTTCCTATACAAGGCTCTAACATTGTTGGAACACGCCGCTCGTAAGGTGTATGGAGGTCTGTGCACTGAAAGCAGGTCACTGAACCTCAATTGACAGAGCACTAAAATGTTCTGCGCTAACGGCTCTGCACGCAGGTACGGGCTATCACCTGGACATCGAAAAGCGCCTGCGGAAGTGCGATGTGCAGGCCATCATAATGGTAGTGAAGACGTACGTGCCAACCGTGCAGCTCGTATCGGAAAGCGCTGCGTTGCTGCGTCTGTCTCTGGGGGTGACCTCGTCGGAAGGATTCGTGGATATGTTCAAAGTGCTCGAACGGTTTCGAAACAAGCTCGGCATAGCCGAAATGACCGTCTCCGTAACCACGATGGAAGACGTCTACCTCAGGTTCGCCTTGCTTCGTATTTAAGTCGCCAGTCCTAGGCGCAGAGTAAAGAAGCATGAGGCGTTTGGTCTGTGAAGAAGTCAAACGAGGAACACGGCTAGAGACAACGTTTCGACCGCGAAAGCCCTCTTCCAGGGGTCTGAGAGAGCTTCTAACTAACCCTATTCGTTTGAGATGTGAGAGGCTCACCATGTGCTTAATAATTGTGCTATAGCAGCTTATACACAGTGGGACGAAAGAATACACAATGAAGGACAGAATGAACAGTGACGCGCACAATGAACACTCTTTTTAAACCCTTGCTCACGAGGCCCGGCCTGCCCAATTAAAAGCGATGCGTACACATTTCTGGATGGCTATCGTTTGCACAAAGTATGAATGCTGAAAACGGTTAGAATTCGAAACAGACAGACTGTTGCGCCTGTTTTCGGGTGATATGCACCTTAATTCCGCAATAAATAGACAAGTACATAAGCAAACAGCATGTGCGTACGCTTTATTATCGCACTTTTCTTGGAACATCACATATCGTGGCACGTAGCGTCTATTCACCATCTGATGCAAAGCAACTGAAGGCGCCACTGAATATTATCAGCAAGCCAAATTCGTAGCGTTTTGGAAAAAGGCGAACCGGAAAGCACTGCTAAACGTCTTGTGTGAAGCGCCGTGGCGCTAAGCGGCGTCTGATCTCTGCATGCATAAGTAACCGACGTACCGTGATTCGCGTGCGTCCGTGTCTCCGCTTAGGCACTAGAACTCACCCGCCCCACAACGGTAGTGGCTATGGGACTCGGCTGCTGATCCTAGGTTCGTAGGATCGAATCTCGGCCACTGCTGCTGGATTTCGAAGGAGGGGAAATGTTGAGGCCCGTGTAGAGTGCACTGTCAGTGCACATTAAAGCGCGCCGGGTCGTCGCAAATGCCGATGTTTCCCCTAAGGCATCTCCCATATTGACATCGTCGTTGTAGACGAAAACCCCAGAAATCAATCAAGAACTCAGACCTACCTTTGCTTGGTCTCGGGCAGACATTCGCATTCTTCCAAACCCTCTCCTGTTACACGGTTCTTACACAAGACAAATGTAAACATGTAACACCTGTGGCAACTCGTATCCATTCGTCTTAGGATTATAAAAAAACGGTATAAAACATACCACAGGCAACACATAGCAGATGACTGCCAACAAGACTCACTGACATGCACAAATGTTTGGGACAGGAGAGCGCCAAGACTCTGGTTTATTCCTTTGCCTTATCTCACTTCTAATATGTAGCTGGGATGCTTAAACACAGACAGAGCTACGACAAGTCGAATAGGTTAATGAAAATGCTTGTTAGGACAGCAGGATTTCCAGTTAACAAGCTTGATAATAACGAAACTGGAGCTCCACAATACAACAGCCGAAGTAATGGAAGCACAGCGAATTGCCCACGGTGAGGGGCTCTCTGGAACATGGTCAGCTAGAGCAATACTTGAAGAGGTAGAGCTCTATTCAACCGCATCCAGGAATTCGCATGAAGACACAATAGAACTAAAAGCCAGCATAGGGGAGACAATGAAGACCACTCCTTCCACCAGAAACGTGCGGCTCGTGCACATACTGGAAGGAAGGCAAGCACCAATGCCCCCCCTGCAAGAGATAGAGCAGGGCCGAGTTCATGGCGCTTTTTTACGTGCTCTGAGGTTCAGAGGAAAGTAATTATACCAGTAGTAGTAGTAGACGCGGTTGGGCTCGCTATGGATGCCATCACAATCATGACTGGAGACCGGAAAATTGCGGAAAAGAGCATCGATAGCATTAGCTTTTAAAGGATACTAAGTGGACGGGAATTTACGACGACTCTCAGATAATTATCAGGCACTTCACGGAAGCATCTGTAACCAAAAGTGCTGCCCACCTGATCAGTGAGACGGGCAGCTGCTGGATTTAAATCGGCTGGTTTCCTCCACACAAGGCGTCTGATCTTTCTCGGTAGAATTTTGAATACACCTGCACGAGGACTTACCGTCCGCGCACTATGTGGCCAGTCTCACAATAAGATGCAGGAGGATAACAGGGACCGACTATTTATATATAATGGAGTCACGAGGCATTACTATATGAACTCATCAAGTGTTTGTATGATATGTCTGTATGATGTATTTTGTTATTTGTAGTGAAAACTAAAACTATGTAAATGCATATTTAATTGAACTGTTTGATTGCTCTAGTTGTGTACCTACATGAAACCTTGTGCATGCATGCCGAAAGCGCGTAGGAGTAAGAGCCCATGTCAAGCAATATGACTTTAGCTCTTACTCTTCTTTCTCCACAAGAAAGAAAAGAATAAACATCACACTTCAAAAAGGAAATCCCCAGTGAACATAGTGAGCCCAAGCTGTAACGCTGAGACTGTTTCAAGACCTTATCCGAGTCCTATATTTATTAGTAAGCTATATCCAGAAATATACCTATCTATATTGAGAAACATAACAGCATTGTTAGATCATATGCTTTGGCAGTGGCCTGTGGCTTTCGCGGAATGATACAAGGGAGAACAGAGATGGCGAGAACTCCGTAAGAGTAGAGGTCTTTTGGATCAGGTACAAGCCTTCCAGAAGGCTTACCATACGGCTTGAAGGTTAAACCTCACTGTCCGGGCGTGGGGGCCGCCTGCATCAACATAAAGGCTGATCTGCAGGACGTAAGTCATTATACCATAATCCTTGCTGCTGACAAGCCAAATGCTAAACATAAACCGCCCTCTTGTAATTGTAAATCTCATGGGACGTTATGACTAATGTCTTCGTATGTTAAACACAAGTGCGTCTTGCCGCATTGGCCTCAGATTCGCGATTATTGACGTTCTACATAACAGCATGTTTGTTGGCTGAATGTTAGCTACACAGTCTCAGTATTTAAAGCGAAAACTTCGCTGGCCTAATCGAGCGAGTTTCGCCGTGTATATCCGCATCGCCTTGAAGTGACAGGCACGGGGTGACTAGGGATGCTGCGTCCCCGTGCGTATGCGCGCGTGCGTTGTGTGTGTGACGCTTGCGTGTGTGTGCGCGTGTGCGTGTACACTTTACTACTGGCCGCGCTCCGTTGCCGCTGCTGCCCCGACGGTTGCCGCTGCTACCTACCGCTACCTCGTTAGCCGTATCCACGTGACTCACCGCTCTCTCCAATCTTTTTCTGGCATGTCGATTAGCGGGTTAGCGCTTCATTCGCCGTGTTCAGCCGTTGTGGCATGGTCACGCGATGGAAGTGGTGAGTGAGCACGCTGGTCCATCTCTGCTGAAGCTGTGTGCGTGTTCGCAGCGGCGAAAACGGCAGGCTGCCGTGGACCACTCTGCGGACATAACAGTCCTGTTGTAATAGACCTGGTGTTTCAAAGAGAGTCGGTGGGCTCGACTAAATCTTTGGACAAGATTGAAACGGCGGCAGACTACTTCACCGACCACTGAACAGTATTCGCTGCCTTAAAACTAAACAGCGAATAAACCATGCAAACAATGTAAAACATGTGGTTGTCTATATGAGCCCAACCCGGCTTAGCAACACAGCAAAATAAACTTTGCTTGGACCACCGCCCCTGGCTGAGCTAAGCCGCAGTCATTTCTTTTTTAGGGGCGAAGCTCCTCTTAGTCTAACCTTGTCACGCGTCAGGCGTCAGGAGTAACACGCGTGCCGGGAGGCACGCGCTCGCCCTCGGCGTTCGCCTCGGCGCGTGCCTCTCTCTCTCTCTCCCGGCGCGTGCCTCTGCTGTCTTGTGAGAGAGAGAGAGAGAGACAGAGAGAGAGCGAAAGGCGCGCGTTGGCTATGGAAACGCTCTTTCTTAGAGGAACGCTGTACCAGCTCGCAAAGAAGGAGAACGCGCCTTCACCCGCGAGAGAGAACGTTGGCGCAGGCAGCGTCTCCTAGCGAGTTTCTTGATTGAGAAATACCGACTGCTCGCGTTGGAGAAGCGTTCACCGGCAACCCATATATATGTATATATATATAGGCACTGGATCTTGACTTGCAATGAAATGCCGGTGGGAGATTTCACTTGTGCGTAGTTGAACCATGAGGATTCGTAGCGTGCGGGTTAACTAAATTAATCCAGAACTCGGCACGATCTACGATCAACCTCCCGAGCTTCGCCCACTCACCATCATTCACTCCGTGGATATGCTGTAATTTTTTCCCTAAGGGTATCATCTGTAGAACAAATTTTCAAAAAAGTGATTTTTTTTAGTTAGTGATGATTATACGTCGTACGTACAAGGGCTCCGAAAAGGAATCAACCGATGATCTCACATAAACGTAAGGTGCGGCAGCTTTCTTAAACGAGAGGCAGTGGACGCGAGTGCAGATGCCATGATTTGGAGTCAGCGCTTGCTGATCCAGGAGTATGTACCTTTCAACTCGCCACCACAGTGCGGCCAATGGCATTTCCTTGGAACCCGTAGGACCATAGCGGCAAGAGATACCGTGTCTTACTTGATTTCACAAAGTGGAACCCAAGTGGAAAATGGATTGCACAATGTGGAAGGTACTTCACGCACTAACATGCCGATAGGCCGAATAATTCGAACAAGCGCACACCAACGAGAGTTCCGTTGGAAAAGAAACGCGAACTCGCGCTTCGGTCGCAGGATCGCGGACGAGATAATGGAAGAACAGGCGGAGAGCACGACAGCTGGCGGTCCGGCGCCGACACAGGAACCCATGGACTTCAAAGCACTGCGTGCCAACTGCGAAGGCTGCGTGTGGAACACGTCTTCGCTGAAGTCGTTGGTAGCACTGGTGCGCAAGCGCTGTCAGTATGCACGCCACCAGTGGACACTTCCTGTGCTGGGAATCTTCGCGCCGGCCTTGCTGCTGATGCTGCAGGGATACCGAGATCAAAGCAAGTAAGTGACGAGTAAGACGGACGTTCATTAGCTTCACGTCTTCGTGCTTAGGTACGCTTGCGCAAGCTTGTGAGAGAATAACCGGTCATAATTAATACTTCAATGCATCCTTCAGCCGATTACAATTACTATTATAAGTTAACGTGTTAGCTGGCCGCACAGCCGAGCTGCAGCTGTTGAAACACCGAGCAGTCTAGTCAAAGCGGCCAAAGACACAGCACGCAGCGCCGTCATGGCGGCGGCATTTGCGGTTCATGAAAACAGGCCCCACCATGTCTGGCTCCTCTTTCTTTCTCCTCTCGCGAAGAGGGAAGGCAGGGTCGCGAACCTGCTAAGGTCTGAAAGGCAGTAAGCCTTGAGCAGCGGCTGCAGAGAGGCAGTGGTGCAACAGCGCTTTTGATATCGCGTTCAAAAGCTCCGCCCAATTTCCGCTGCGAACATCCGTTACTGAAGTGTAGAAAAGTTATTTTCTTTTTTTTTTGCTTCAGTTATTACTGGAAGGGGACCAACGCTAGCTAGCCATTATGATCTGAGGCGGTGACGTTTAGCGTTTAAGTCCCGCCTTCGTACTAATATCCGGCGCCAACAAAACGTGCACTGCGGAATGTGTGGTGCTGCATCCGAAAAATATCTTGCAGGATTTTTTAAATGTCTCTGAAGGCCGCTGCTGTATGTAGCATTTGGCTTTACATAGAAGTCGTTGGGCGCTTTTACTCTGCGCGTGCCAGAATGTGTGTGCCTCAAGGTTCGTGCGCGGGCTACACGAATGACAAATGGGCGGATATAGGCATGGAGTGCACTCATGAGGCATGGTGCTTTACTGTTGGAGTTTCGTTCAGCTGCTCAGGACTTCGCAATTGCTACACCGCAGGGAAAAGGCGGCACCCAACCTGACAGACGTCTACCCCTACGACATCAAGGTGATGTACAACTTCACCGTCGCATCCATCCTGACGTCCGACGAGGAGTCCGTGCTTGTGTCGCAGTACTACCGCCAGCTCGTGGAACAAAAGGGCGTCCCAGTGAGCTTGCTTCCTAGTGATCGCTTTATAGCATGGCTGTTTTTTCTTTTACCAAGAATTTCTGTAGGGGAACCAGCTACAGGGACACACTTGGGAGACCACGACTGGCGCGATAGCATCGGCGGACACAGAGAAGGCCCATGGATAAGAAGTAGAGTATACGATAAATTCATGCAGAACGCTCGGGTCTGCAGTGATTCCTTCCGTTCGGCAGACGTCACTTCCACCGCAAAGCCTCCCAGTAATGTAGGTTCAGGTTTAGGCCGTACGTAGTGTGAGTAATGATTTAGAACTTTGCGTTCAGTGTCTCACTACCGAAGTAACTACCACATTGAGCACTCAATAGCTCAATATTTCGTCTGAATGGTATCAGTTTAACAAAACTTGATACTGGGCTAGATAGGTGCATATTCATTATCACAGTAATGTAGGCGCAGGAACAACACTCACAGTGACACGAGGAGACAGGACAAGCGCTCACTTTCATCTACCTTTAATTAGTGGCCACGCCGACAAATATATACACATACCATACGCATGCTCCATCAGTCAAGCACATCGCCACCGTCATCCGACATCACATATCATTGCACACAGCCCTCTAGATATTTTATCTCTCCTTTCCTAAGATTAACAGACGTTTCACTAATGCACTCTTTGCCCTTCTTGCAAGTGAAATATGCCTCCTAACAGTTCACGTGCCGTCTGGTCACTTCCCCTACCAAGAATTTTCGTTTCTTTCAGTTTGGCTCGCAATCACTACATCTTGCACAATGTTCTGCCATATTACTTCCCCCGTTCTTAGCGCTTGTCCTGCCTCCTCGTGTCACTGTGAGTGTTGTTCCTGCGCCTACATTACTGTGATAATGCAATGGTATCAGGAAAAGAGAACTTTTCAGTTTGCACCTGGATTTACTGCAGATCATCACGCGGGTACGATTACTCGCTAAGCTGCGCAATTATTGTGATACCACAATTGAACTATTCAACGTTATCCCATGGTATGGCTTTCACATTCCTACTTTGCAGGTGACGCGCGTTCGTGACGTCACGGACTACCTGCTAGAAGCTGGCAGTCGCAGCATGCAGGAGTACTTGGACTGCGTGGTTGGCGCTAGCTTCCTTTTGGTCGGCCAAAAGAGGTCGCGCCAAGAGGGACCTGAAGAAGTCGTCCAGCTGGGGGTTTCTAAGGAATACAAAGGCAGGCTGGCGATTGCTTGGTACGCAATTTCTTAAACTTTCTTGACGGAGATGTATGTTTCGCCGATAAGTTATCGGAAATTCGCGAATATCACTGCCTTCTCTTTAAGATTAAATAGTTGGCGCCGAAGGAACAACCAAAAAGCTGGCTGTGGGCGTGCGTGTGAGCGGGTGGGGCTGTCGGTTAGTTTGGCTCTAAGTCTTTACTTATAAGCATGACGCACCAAGGCGAGTACTATATCGCCTAGCCAGAGAATTTGCGCACGTGGCCTTTGTTAATCTCGCAACGCCAATATAACATTGACGTGTAGGTGTGCGGCAATTTTTCATGTCTTCGTCTTTCTAAGTAAGTTACCTGCCAAGAATATAATTATTATCATTATAAATACATGCTTTTTCTAAAGGCACACATGCCCAGTTCAATTTCACAAGCAGATACGCTACTAAGGAATTCTTTCCTTCTACATGGAAAATTGTGGGATCAAATGTCAACTTTGCACAAAGAGCCGGTTCACAATTATCATCTCCGATCTGCATTCAAAACGTCTCAAAAAATACATGCTACCATACAAAAGCAGCTGCAAGATTTCACGTCGTATTCCGTGCCATATTCAAGCAGGCCGCCTTCATTCATAAATTCAACCACGCAAAGTGTACTTTTCTAAATAAAAATTGTAAGGGATTGCTAATTCACCATGTAAGGTAAAATCAATACGTGGTATAAAACGCGTGAGAGATTTAGTGATGAAAAATAGGCACTAAAATGCACAACTAGGTTCGAGACAAGGTTCGTTCTTCTTCAGCACGCTCGGTTCTCGTCGCACGTGTCTGACTACTTTTCAGAAACAAGCTTGGAGCACTGTCATCATTCCTAACGCCGTTCTAATGGTGCTTCAATGAGGGATACATTTCAGCGCAAAAAAGAACGAAACACAAGGAGAAGGAGACGACTACACGAGCGCTCTACTACACATGGTGCTTGCCTTTCATGAATGTAACGTAATACTGGAGGCCTTTGTACGCGGCAACTTGCCGAGAACACTTCCACAACCTACGCCATAAGTGTTATGAAGAACGAGCGTGCTTCTAGTTGTACGGATTTAGTGCGGCTTTGCCCAGCTGTGGCTTCCCGTAGCGGCCGCAGTGGACTTTGGTTTAGGCTAGCTGGCTAGACTGCTGTATAAATTTTTGTCTTGTTGAGCTCAAGCGCACTTTTCAATAGCCAGGCTTAGTATTAGTTCCAGTTACAGCCCACAGTTTATCTGGATGACGCAAAAGAAGAATAGGAACAAATAATTCAAAAGGCAATCATTTACTTGCGCATTTAGGCAGTTTCAATTATTATAGATAACGCGCAACTGAAACGATAGCCCATCTGAAGTAAAGCATGGCCTCTAAGGCAGTAAAATTTTAAATAATCTTTATGTATTTTTCATTAGTATCTAGTGAGGTAAATCTTCAGATTGTGGGTACTCTTTTACTATATTTGCGTATCCCTGATGCTATGAAACTGGGGCAAGACAGCGGCTATTTTCCCGTGGTACGTTATTCTTTATTATTCTTTATTCTTTATTCAGAAATACCCTGCTTTGCCCAAAGGCGTGTAAACAGGAGGGTTACAGCTTGGGAAAAGAACAAGTCTTCGTTATGACAGCACACTTGGTCACAAGACAATTGATTCCACTCTTTTATAGTATGAACAAAAATAGAATTAGCATATAGGTTCGTTGCAGTCCGGTATTCTTGAATTTTAAGGTCAAGATCGGATCTTCCAGGCAGATAATATGGTGGTTTCAGGTGTCTCTATTAATGCCAGTTTTCGTATGGTATATTTGAAATAACAATTTCAAGCGCAAATTTCTTCTGCGAGAGGAGAGCACTTCCCATCCCAGCTCGTTTTTCATTTCAGTACAACTGCCCCCTCGCTTATACCGACTGAGAACGAACCTTGCCGCTCTGTTCTGTATTTTCTCGATCACATCTATTAAGGATTTTTGGACGTGGGTCCGACACACAACACGCATATTCCAAAATCGGGCGGACGAACGAAAGAAAAGCAGTACTTTTTAGGACAACAGGTAATGATCTCAGATTTCGTTGAATGAAACTTAGTGCCCTGGCGGCTTTTGCAACTACGGTATGGGATCGGATCCCGGCCGCGGCGGCTGCATTTCTAAGGAGGCCCGTGTGCTGTGCGATGTCAGTGCACGTTAAAGAACCCCAGGTGGTCGAAATTTCCGGAGCCCTCCACTACGGTGTCTCTCATAATCAGAGCTGGTTTTGGGACGTTAAACCCCACAAATCAATCAATCAATCAACTACGGCATGCACATGCGCATTCCACGAACAATCGCTCGTAAGGGTTACGCCCAAGTTTTTGAACACTCACTGTTGATCAATGACGTCACCATTCAAAAAGTAACGCGTTTCATCCTTACTGCACAAATCGGGCAGGGTCAGCCTGCAATTCTATGCGATCTTGTTCGTTTTTTTATTTTTCTGTACACGACGGAGTCATCAGCGAATAGACGTACTCGAGAAGAAATTCCAACCGGAATATCATTAATGTAAACTAAAAACAATAGCAGCCGTAAAACACACCCCTGAGGGACACCTGATGTTACCTCCACTGTGGATGAAGTAGTACCATTGAGAATGACACGTTGTCGACGCTGTTAAAGGTAACTGGCTACCCACTTCAGTACATTTTTATCAGTACTTGCCCTTTCAAGTTTTTAAAGAAGCAAGGGATGGCACAGGGTGTCAAACGGCTTTCTGAAATCTAAGAAGACACAGAATGTTTGACCGTTACCATCCACCTCTGATACTATATCGTGGTAGAACTCAATCATTTGTGTTCTGCAAGACAGACCCCTGCGGAAACCATATTGATCATCAATTAATAATTTGTGTTGATGTAAGTGTTTCATTATATCTTTATAAAAAATGTGCTCTAGTATTTTGCAGGGAATCGACGTTAATGAAATAGGTCTATAATTGTTGGCCTCTTTTTTGGAACCACCCTTGTGAATGGGAACACAAAGGCCATTTTCCAGTCCTCAGGCAGAATTCCAGTAGAGAGCGATTTTTTTATATGAGGTAAAAATAAGATGCGATGGGCCAGGCACAGCGCTTCAACACGCGCGGGGAAATACCATCTGCACCAGGGGCCTTGGTTTCGTCTATATTTTTTAAAAGGGATTCGATACCACTCACACAGAGTTCAACTGGTGGCATTAATGGTTGACTTCCTAGAGCTGGCTCCGTCAAAATGGATACTGTCTCAAAATCCGGTTGAGGTAAAAATACGAAATGAAAAGAATCATTTAGACACGACGCCTTATAAATATCGCTGGACAAGATGTGATTATCGTGGACAATTTCGTTCACTCCGGTTGCATCAGCTCCACAGTTCCTTACGTATCTCCGAAAAAGCTTTGGGATCGTTTTTATGCTTTCGTTTAGTCGACTGAAGTATTGATCCTTTGCACTACAAGACTTTAGATTTATATTCATTAGTTATCTCGAGCAACCTGCTGTACTGATAAGCACTTTGGGTTCTTTTAAATGCCTTATATACCCGTCGTCTTTCTCTTACTAATCTAAAAATCGCTGGTGTCATCCATGGTCTCTTGCACTTTTTGAGTTTAACCGCGTTTGTACTTGGTACATACTTCTCCGTTAGTTCTATAAATATCGCTTTAAATAGAGACCATAGCTTTAAAATATCGGTGTTCTCACAATGACAATCTGAAAACGGGCAAATGAGCACATAATTCCTGAGAAATAGCGCAGTAATCACCCTTATCGTAAAAATGTACCTTCCTCGATTGGCGGGGCTTGGGTCTCTTGATCTCATGTTTAATGGTTGCTACAACAGCGAGGTGGTCACTGATACGGGAATACATGTGACAGAGTCTACAATATTTGGTGAATTACAAAAAAGCAAATCTAAAATGTTATTATTTCTTGTGCTGGTTGATCGGTATTGCTGGTTGATCGGTATTGAACTAATTTCGGGGGGTTGGAGGGGGGGGGGGGGTGAATCTGCCCTGCGTGCCACCTCCTTGTTACGGCGCTGCTTAGAACTCGTATGCGTAAAGACAGACACATTGCAATTTTTGTTGCGGCTTACGTGGGACGCCCTGTATGCGTAGATGTATGAAGTGATATGCCATCCGTTAGCCTACGTGCTTTTCTAGTGGGACCTCCTTTGTCATGCATTAGACATCGGGATCATATACAGGAGCCACCCGTCTCTTCTCCTTGTACGGTGCACGAATATGAAAGAACCCTCACATAATATGCTTATCCATACAGAATGTTACTGAATATAAATTACGCGCCAGGGCATTACTCGCGTTCTTTCACAAGTGGGCCTGTAGAGTGAGTACGTCAAGTTGTCTTTGCAGGTACAGCGGTGAGCTCTACCACAGCGCGATCATCGCTTTGAACTTGGTTCACACGTCGCTGCTGCGTTGGACCGTCGGCGACGACACGGCGTCTATCAAGCTCCGCGTACGGCCCCAGAAGCTGCTGGAAGAGACAGTGGCCTACGACCCGAACTCGCCCGAGGTCATCCAGAGGCAGTTGGAGCGCTTCACGCTGGGAGCCATGTCACTGGCGTATATGACCGCTGCGTGCGGCCTGTTCCCTGTCGTGGACCGCGTAAGCGGCTGCCGCCAGTTACAGCTCCTCACGGGCCTCTCCCTGCGCGTCTATTGGCTGGCCAACTTCATATTCGACTACTTCATCTACTCCCTGTCCAGCGGTTGCATCTGCGCTGCCATGTTCTTGTTTTATGGCGCATTCTTCAGGAAATGATGCGTGAGTTTACGCTACTCAGCGCCTCTTTTTCTTTATTTTTACAGCCGTGCTGTAAGAAGATCGTCGTAGCAATAATTCCCTCGTTCGCACCTTCGCCCTGCTGTAGGAGAGAGAGCTCGCACGCTAACTTTGGCCGTCCTCTCTCTCTCTTGCGGTGGAAGAACAAGTGTTATGGCGTTTGCTTAGCAATGGCCCTAGGCCTACTACCATAAGAAAAGGAAAATCATAGGCCGCACAGATGGGAAAAGCCACCCAGCGCTTACCCTCTGTCCCCTACGAGAAAGACAAGAAAGAAAGAAAGAAAGAAGGAAAGAAACAAAAGAAAGAAAGGAAAGAAAGAAAAAAAGAAAGAAAGAAAGAAAGAAAGAAAGAAAGAAAGAAAGAAAGAAAGAAAGAAAGAAAGAAAGAAAGAAAGAAAGAAAGAAAGAAAGAAAGACAATATAAATATTCTTGGCCAGGCCGGTTTAGAATCCAAAAAACCCATGGTTGGCATCATCAGGAACAGGCTACGCATCCACGCAGGGAGAACATACACTTATCGAACGGTACGATTGCCACTCAGATGTATTGGACGTGTTGGTGTAGATAACCGTCTTTTAACAGCGCGAGAGGAGGGTACTCTTTGTACTCTCCCCTTTCCCGTCCTCTCTGCCGTGCTGTTAAAACTCGCATATATCATACGATTGCGTTGATCCGACGAGCAAGAGGAAGAGAAACGGAGACAGAGAGAGAGGAAGAAACGCTACAGACAGAGAGAAAGAAAAGAGAAAGAGAGAGGCCTTCCGTAATACGACAAAAGTTAGGTGTGGTTTTGCAAGAAAGTCGCTTCTACATTGCGCAACTTTGGGATGCTTTGCTACGCCGCCGCAGCTCCTTTGGCCATTGGTGGCTGCGATACCACAGCCACGTCTAGCATTTAATGTCTTCAGGAACATGATCCACCTATTTTACGCATTGAAGGGAATAAAGTTGTCTTGAGCTATCTGTTACGAGCTACATCGCACTGTTTTTAACGTACAGAGCCAAAGAAATAAACGCAGTCAGTGAAGCACTGGACTGAGGGGAAGAAGGCGCCGCATTTTTTCCCACTTTGTTCTTCACTCGTCTTTCTTCTTGTTTAGCACATTTAGAGCACACGTATACATTAAATCGTGCCCCAGTGGCTCGTGCCTTTGGGCACAATATCCGATTTCGGCAGGAAATATAACGCGATCCAAAATGCACTGCTTCCCAGCAGCTACCTAGTCAACAGACAGATTTTTCGTCAACACACAACAACTTATTGTTGGTTGGTACTGGACACTGTTCGGTAGATCATAAATTATCCTCCGTTAACGATAGCAAATAACCAACACTAACGAGCCCGAAATACCAGGCGCTCCGCTGCGAGAGATAAGCATTCGGGACACGCATTTCTGGGCGGGTGTACGTCAAAACTCGCCACGCCACGCCCCGCCATGGTCGTCTAGTGGTTAAGGCACTCGGCTGCTGATGCGAAGGTCGCGGGATCGAATCCCGGCCGCGGCGGCTGCATTTCGATGCAGGCGAGACGTTGAGGCCCGCGTGCTGTGCGATGTCAGCGCACTCCAGGGTAGCCGAAATTTCCGGAGACCTCCACTACGGCGTCTCTCATAATCAGAGCTCGTATGGGGACGTTAAACCCCACAAATCAATGAACGTCAAAACAATGTTGCTCGCAGCTTTCTTCCGAGGAAGTAGAGCACAATGAAGTGTGTTATGGAGATGAATAACGATCAGATAATGGGTGCATTGCGAAACGTGATACAGATGAGTGCGGTGCACTGCAAGTTAAGGACGCTGTGTTTTAATGTCCACCTGTTTATTCTGCGCGCGCACAGAGCCCGTGGTCCTTGTTATGGTCTGTTACGGAATCTCCGCGGTGCCCTTGGGATACATACTTTCCCTTGGCGCGAACACTCCGTCTGCCGGATACGCTCTCGTCCTGTTGTTGAGCTTCTTTGGCGGTGAGTAAAACAGGACGCATAGGGTCTGAACTTAGCGTGCAACACACGAGCGCACTTTTTTTTTTCATCGGTCAGTGTGCTTGCAAGTTGAAACGAACACGCACCAATTGGGGCGACGCTCTTTTTCAGCGTTTATGCAGAGCGGTACGATCGCCGCCGAACTGCTGAAAACGGCGGTTGGGATCAGATACGTACTGCTCAACATGCTCCCAATACTGCGCCTCCTGCCTTCGTACGCCTTTATGTCAGCGTTCCGAAAGACCGTTTCCAAAAGTCAGATCGCCTGGATATGCAGCCGCGGTGAGTGCCCTTTCAAAAGCCTGTTGCGTAAGGAGATGAAAAACCTAAAGACTACTGCACATGACCCCGCGGCGACTCTGGTATAAGAGAAGGATAATAACCTTTGTTCTTATTCCTGGCTAAAAAAGTGTGCAGATACTGAACAGATGTCTTTTCGATCACAATTGAAAAATGAAAAAGAAAACTGCCAGTTTCGTGTCGGCAGAACGACAGAAAGCTGAGTCAGTTGGTAATGGTTCGTGATAATTTTCGTTCGATCATGGAAAGGGCGCCGTTTTATGCAAACCTTAGCCCGTGAGCACGCCTCAGGATCCACGTCGCTGTGGTGGAAAGGCAATGAAAGAATAGAAAGACGAGAAACGCCGCAGCGGATATGGGCTCAGGAAATTTCGATTACCTGGGGCTCTTTTTAACGTGCACTGAGATCGCACAATACACGGGCTGTCCTAGACGCGCCCGCCGCGGCCTGGTTAGAAGCAGAGCCCAAAAGCAGAAGGACTTAAGAGCACTGACACAAGAAAGAATTAGTCAACAAGGCGTTCGTGTTCCTTTTCTCGTGTCCGTGTCTGTACTCACTCGGCCTGGTGAGTCTAATGGCTAGGGCACGCGGCTGCTCACCGTAAGACCGGGGGGGGGGGGGGTCAAATCCCGGCCACCATTTGACGGTATTTATATAAATTATTGATGGATTTTCATCCTATCAATTATTTGAACACTTACACATATCTATTGTGTACATTAAGGTAGGTGCACAACGGGCGTATACCCCTTTTCCTTTTTCTTGCCCCGTTATATCCCCGAAGTCCGAAATGACCATGCATCATTGAGCCCGGCAGCATAACTATCCGTATGGACTTAACGGAAAGATGGATAAAACTGACCTGTATTGTGTACTCGATTAACCAATGTAAAATTGGCGTGTTCTTATGAAGTAATTTTTAAAATATAAACCTGATTGGTGCCTGTAATTTACTGTACAGTAGCACTGAACGTGAAAGACAATAACCAGAATGCATAGCCGCCGGTGCTGTCTGTGTAATCGCAGTGTGCCGGGCGCACAAAGCTGACTTCGTTGTGGCCACAGACTTCGTGAAGCGTTCTGATTCAGGTCGTTGAGTCTTGGGGTAGTTGTTTCATGGCAGCGTAGAAACGGAAACAACGCCAAATTTTTTTGACTACACATAGAGGTGGTCTGTCGTCGTCTGTTCTCCTTTGCGTGTCGCGAGAATTTCGGCGCTCTTTTCGCTTCATTTCGATTCAGCTTTGTCCTTCTGTGGTCATCCAGCTTATCCAGTAGCCAAGAGGTGCCGGACGCCACGCGGTCCGGCTTCCGCCTTTCATTCGCAGAACACTCTACATATAGATATAGTAACATACGTGACATATTCGCTACAGTTTAAATCGTTTCTGCTTAAAGCACCTGTTTCTCTCCCTCGCTGTTAACAGGGACGATTGACTCGTACCGCCGCGTGTGCGTGGAACCCGCGGAAGGCTTTAGCGTGGCGGCCGAAGAGGAGCGGCGCAAGAACGAGGAGTTCGTGCAGAACTGCTGCCCGGAGTTCCTCAGATTGGGAGCTGTGAACGTGCCGGACTTTCGGCCGACCATTTCGGACGTCGACGAGGTGTTCGTCATGATCATCGAAGGGGTACTCTTCAGCGCGCTTCTGCTGTACCTAGACGGCGGCGGCTGGAGCGGAATGCGAGGTGGCCTTAAGAAAGATGTAAGTGCCGACAGTCTCGGGCAGAGTAGACGATAGCTCCGTGTTACACCGTCGCTGGAGTATAGAGTTGGTTGTTTTCCATTGGGTTACACTGAAACTGTGAGGTATTCGCGCTACGATAGAATTACCTCAATGTAGAAGAGGAAAAAAAATACACATGGGCAAGAACGAAGACTGCAGGGAAGTTTTTTTTTTTTTGGTTCCTTGGACCATGTGGTAAGAGTTTCCCTTTGTGATGCATTGTGTACTTCCTCTCCATACTGCGGCATCTACGGAGGTAGTGCTGTAAGGGGAACGACCATTCGCCCAAATAGATAATAAAAACAAAGAACTTGAGTGCAAATGCATTGCATAAGTTAATGAAAAGTAAGTACCAGGAACGAAACTGGAGCTGTGCTAATCGCGAAATGTTGGGCGCGGTGCAAACAGTTTCCCTTTGTGATGCATTGTGTACTTCCTCTTCATACTGCGGCATCTACGGAGGTAGTGCAGTAAGGGGAACGACGATTCGCCCAAATAGAAAATGAAAACAAAGAACTTGAGTGCAAATGCATTGCATAAATTAATGAAAAGTAAGTACCAGGAACGAAACTGGAGCTGTGCTAATCGCGAAATGTTGGGCGCGGTGCAAAATCGACAGTTCAGGTATTAGAGGAGGTGAAGTAAAATGCTCTTCAACACTTCTCAAGCTGAACTGGGGAAAACTGTTCGGCGAAACATAGTCGAAAATCAGGCTTATTGCACGGTTAGTGCAGTTGCACAGTACGGCTACTGGAAAATGAGCAATCCAGTTGTAAACAGCAGTCGAAGAGAAAAGTGTGCAGCGAACACTACCTCTTGATCCTGCGGTGCTCATATTTTTGCTGATATAAACCGCACCATGTTTGCCAAGTGCAAGCCGACATTCTAAGTTTAAATGACAAAGTGTGAATCAGTTGCGTTGACAGATATTTGCGGCGGACATTTATACCAATACCAGCGAAGTACGACGGCCAATCTTACTTCTATTGCAGCAAGGCTTCCTCTTAATGGGCGTCTTGCTACAGAAGTAGTAAGAGCTGCAGTCATAAGTTACTGGCATTCGTGTGAATTTATATTTCAGAATGCCGTCATGCGGACTGGCGCCAGCACTAAAGCCCCGCGTACGCTCAGCTCGGTCGTTTGTGGGATTTTGCAACACTCTTGCTCTTCTTTTTAACTTTTTGAACTTTTGAACTTCTGCTCATATCAAGCGCAGCTCACCGAGTATTATGTTGAGCGGTTAAGCCAATGTTTCGAGTCGGCAAACTGGCAATAGTAGGTGCAGAGGCCCAACTGTTATCGTTCTAGGAGCTAGCACACAAGGCATCTATTGGCAAACAGTAAAGGCAGGCACTGAATAATAATATAAAAAAAGCAATCATCTACATTTGGGCAAGTGTCGCACGGGAACCGTAGCACAATAGCCTTGGCACTGCAGACGCTAACTCGTTCGGGCTACCCCTTTTAATAGTAAACTTCAGGCTATCGTATCGAATAAAAGCGCTACACTTTGTGCAATGATTGTTGCGCAATAACGTTAGCGTTGCGCGGTACTTGTTGCACAACGTTAACGGTAGTGTACTCGTATCTCCTTTTATGGTGCTAAACCTTCACTCATTCCACATTTTCGTGCAGAAACAAGTTAGTCGATTAGTACCGGTGCACGATTCCGTGGACGAAGACGTCGAGGCCGAGGAAGCACGCATACGTAACGAAGTGGTCTCCCACAGCATGGGCGCGGACGTCTTAGCCGTCCTGGAGTTTTGCAAGGTAGCGTACCAAAATTGCACGTCGATCCTTAGTATCACTGTGATTTAGATGCTACGTTTACTTGGAAACCGACTGCCTTCACAAATACTTTTATCCTCCAAGTGGCCATAACTTTTCGTCGCGCTTATCTCGCACAATCAAACCGGCCCCTTCAACCTGCCGCATAACCGGTCCCTTCAAATTAAAACAGAAATGTTAGACTTCAAGCTACCTTAGGCAATGTGGGCGTATGTCTCTCGACACCACCGTCTATTTAGTAATAATAAACAGAGTGTTTGGCGTGCTCGCCATTCCGCTGTACGCAGTCAATTTTGCATATATCTTTACAGGGTGTGAACTCATCATGCGCTAGCCTAGCCGAGTACAGAGGAAGAGCATCGCCGACCGCTTCGAGTCTATTATGTGGGGGTCATGAACTATGCGGCTCTTAATTTGAGAAGTGACACTTGTATTTAGGTGAGCTTGCTGCAGAGTACGAATATTCTACAGCAAGGTATCCCTGACAATTCAGCACCGCATCTGAATTCCCTCCTAAGACTATGGACCTACTGACATTATCGCTGCTCCTAGCCGCCGGAATCGTGGAGGACATTGATCACGCGTTCGCCTATCTCTTTATTCTGTATAGCTCACACTATGTGACGTGGCTAACAACAGTAGGGGGCGTTGTGAGCGTATTTCGTAGCGGGAACGGGCCCATATCGAAACATGTTGACAGGAAGCCTTCCCACGCTTACGGACAGGCGAACAGACAAGCAGAGCGTGCTTTTTTCTGCGCTTTCACCCTTGACTCGGCTTGCTTCTACAACTAATTTATGTGCGTGCTAAACTACGAATTCACCTCGACCTTGTATGCATCAAAGACAGCGCTATTATGGGGCCGTGTATTGAAAACCTTTTAGCTTGTCATTGTGCGTAAACTGCCGCGCTGTGGCAGCATATCTGCCATGTACATGGGGCTCCAAATTTGCCTGTGTACATGGGGCTCCAAACAAGCCATATGTTGCCGCGGGGCAGACCCGTCTTCATCTCTTCGACTGGGTTCCACTTTTCGCTCTTTTTCTCTCTTTTTTTTCCCCAGATATTGCTTCAGGTGCAGAATTTTTTCACGCAAAGCTTAGCTTGTATCATTTCTTTAGGTTATTGACTTCACTCAACTCTTCCTGTATGATGACTACACTTTCAATTTTGTATTGTGAATTGGGAATATTTTCATCTTGTACATTATTATTTTTTGTTTTACTACACTGCTGTACTGCGTTATGCTACTTGGTACGCGAATTGTTATCTTTCATTGTGCTGCTCTCTGTCAAAGGCTATGGTCAGTGGACGCTTTCATGCCCATTTTAGAGGCTTTTTGTCCACTGCCCACAACATCACTGTACGTTGCAACGTGATGTTGAAATAAACGGAAACTGAAACTGAATACTGTTACATATATTTGCGATCAAATTTGTGACATGTGTACGCGCACGCGCGGATATTGGGGGCATTCTGAAACACATTTGAGCACAAGAAATTACAACCATTGGGTAGGTAATTGCAGATTGCTTTTTCTGTTATCTTTGCACTGTGCCTGTTAGCTCTGCGCACGTGTAAAGGCGTGCAACATAACGAATTGCAAGAGCACGCGACGTATTTGACGAATATTCGTGAGGCGAGGATGCCCTCAACACTTTCAGTGGTTAATCGCGCTCGCTCACACGGTATCGGTCTGGAACTCTTGGTAATTAGTGTAAGGTCGCGCACTCGGCACCTGTCTCGTGAAATTCTCTGCAGAATGTAGACCGTTTGCACCAGCCAACGAGGAGGGGTCCGGCAAGACGCACCTTCATACTGGTGTGTGTGAAACGGCTGCGACAGCGCGTCGCGAAGCAATCTCGATATTTTTGCGCAATCCAGTTGGTTCCCAGATAAGTAACAATTGCGCCGATGAAGGAACATCGAAAGAACCCACGAAAGAAAGGATGTCCATAGCGGCCAGCGTCGCCACATCTGCACAACCTCGCAGGATTCTCTCACAGGATGATGGCGTATTTGCGTAATTTGTTAAGAAGGGTTATCATACGGGGACACATTCAGAGAAGAGGCACACACTGACGCACGCCGTCGCCGGATGCATGTGCGCCTTTTCCCTGTCCGTGTTCTGGTATGCTGGCTTTTCTTGGCAGATAATCATGAATCAACCAGCCTAGCGTTTCAGGCTCGGTATTTGTGTAAATATATTTTTCTTGTTTGCTTTCGGAAAAGAAATCCGTGGGGCGTAGATTGGACAAGAGGTGAGATTTAGACATGACACGTATATGCCTGCCAGAGTATATATGACGAAAGCACGAATGAAGGAAAACCTCGTAGTGAGTATTGTGGAGAGAATCTTCCGAGGTTAGAGGCTTACGTCAACGGAATCAAGTTTCCGAAGTCATCGATGTTGAGTGGTCCGCAGTCAGTATGGACGCCGAATGTTTTTCACCGCCCGCAAACTGGTCGCGTTGTTCACGATAAATTCTGCTAACAATAGTCCACTGCAGTAATTTGTTTCTTGATTGCCTGTTTGCTCAGTCGTTTTCTTCAGAGCCGCGACGATCATATTTGCAAATTTTAAGCTCAAGTTGGTGTTTAGCGGAGCACTATTTCACTGACATCGCCTTGACTAAAACAGTGGTGAATATTATGATGCCGTAATCTACCGTGGCTAAATAAATAACATTAGAACATGATAACTGTTCCCGTAACTCATTTCTTAATTTTTCAGCATTGCTGAGGGCACAGTAATTTTGCTCCCCGCTGTACCGTAAACTAGAACAGACCTTCGTCATACGTATTGCTATCTTCTATTACGTACGTCGAGATGTGTCACATACTGCTCAGTTTTGCATCCTAGCTTGAGCTGCTCGGCTGCTTTCAGTCGACTTCTGTATTTTTTTTTTGTATTTCCTCTTCTCAATCCAGGGCAACCACATGTGAACTGAGCTCGATTGTATTTTACTGCGAAATTCGCTGCCCCAAATGCCACTGACAATATTAATGGAGAAAAGCGTCACAACAACACCGGATATATGTACACGACATCTCTTTCTCTGTGAGAATTCGTGCAGGAGCGTTAAGTCTACCATGCCGCTGTGTGGGCCTAATCGTGGCCTGCGTATTTCCGGCCGTGTTGTCACGTTCGTTTTCTTCTTTGCATTTTGTGTGCTTGTTTAGCTGCATTTGGGTCGTACAACAGGTGAGGTCATACAAGGTTTCTCTCGACTCCACCGGCACCTGTAAATAAATGAAGAGAAGCAATCTTACGTAAGACAAGTCCGATGTAAACTGTTGATATCTACTTCATCGGCGGCGTGCAGCATTACGGCAACCGACTGGTCGTCAACGGCGTCTCGTTCAGCGTCTCCCGTGGTGAAATTCTGTCAGTGCTCGGAGTGCCAGGCTCCGGGAAGAGCACTCTACTGCGCATGATCGCCACCGATGTACCCAGTGACCGAGGTCGGGCGCTGATGAAAACGCCGCACGGAACGATCACGATGCGTAGTGCGCTTCCCACATGGAGAACCGGCTTGGGTTACTGTCCGCAGTCTGACGGCCTACTCGAGCAGCTCACGGGCTACGAGACGCTGTCGCTGTTCGCCAGGCTTCGGGGCGTTCCCGAGCTCCGAATAGGCGCTGTGGTGCGGGACATTGCGCAGATCATGGCACTAAGCGCCGTGATCGGGGACCTTGTCCTCACGTACAGCAGTGGCGTGCGGCGTCGCCTCTCGATGGGAGTGGCACTGGTCGGCCTGCCTCCGCTGGTTATCTTGGACGAACCGACGGTTGGCGTGGATGTAGCCGCCCGCCGCGCCATCTGGGAGGCAATGCGCGGACTCCAGAACGAGACCGACATGACGGTGATCATGACCTCAGGAAGGTGGGTCGCAGTTCTGTGATGTGCTCTTGCGCGGCTTCAGTATCTCTCATTTCGCCGACGGTGCTGTGCTTTCAACTACCTTCGAGTCGTTCGCGGCACCTAAAGGTTATAATTAGTACACGACTATGCGGTACAGGTTAGTGATAAGTTTTTGAAGGTAAGCCACGGATTTTATTTTCTTTTTGTTCTTGGTGGCCGACGAGAGTGCCATATCTCTTGTACTGCCAGCCTCGTGTTTCATTGCCTTCATGTTTAGCTCAGGCAATTTTTTCAATCCATGACCTGGTAACATTGAGGACATCATCAAAATAAGAAAACGGTAGTTTGACGATGCCGAGGAGTGATTTTTCTTATTGCTGTCATCTTTGTCTTCCCGTTCATGGCATGTCCCAAACTACATGCCCGCAGCATAAAATGTGTAACAAGATTGCATATTTCAAGAAGTTCCACGAGTCACACCAACACGCACTTGCGGAAAATGTTAGCTTTAGCAGCAGGTTCGATGAAGAGTCCGACGAGGCTTATTGATTGCGTTTCAGAGAGGAGTCACATAAGGACTAACTATGCGTGAGAAAACAGCTGAAGCGTATTTTCATGTGATGTATAGTTCGGTGTAAGAAAAGAAAATACCTGTAACAATTCCCCCTGCTCAAAATGTGGAACACTACGTAGTTAAATAGTACACAAGTGTCATGATAGGTCATGCAGTAAGGGCTCGACTACAAAACAGTTCAAGTTTCAGGTCGCCTTGCCGTGATGCCTTTGTGCGATTTAAAGAGTGCTACAATAACCAGGTATCGTAAAGCAACTAACGGACCAGTGCGTATTAGGAGTACGTCACAGCTGTCTACCTATACGGTGACAGGGCGACGTCAAAAGCAGCGAAACGACCATTCCTTACTGAGAGTGTCTGCTTAACTATGGCAAAATGCCGCTCTTCTCCGCACCAAACTGCTTCATAGAGTATGTGTCAGGTATTTGTTAAGCAGCTGTTAGCATATACTGCCATGCATAGTACAGTATAGGCAGCGTGGTGAAAAGAGAAGGGAGGGTTAGGTAAAGAGAAAATAAGACGTGGGGAGAGGGTAAAATGTGACCTTGCCCTTTCATTGGAGACTAAATGAGATAATGGCGTGGAGCCTGGTATGCCATAGCGGCTATAGGCATTTAGGCGGCCAGGTGCTTCGCTCAACAGAGTCGCACGAAAGCGGTTACGAATAAGTGATGACAACGTTTCGTTAATGCTATGCGGTATTAAAATTCTGCACGCACCACATACGAACCAGTTACCTTATACCGGTATTTTTTTGGCCTGCACGCAGCATGGAGGAAGTGGAGGGCTTGTGTGACCGCTTGGCCATCATGATAGACGGGGAGTTCAAGTGCATCGGTTCGCTGTCGCACCTGAAGGCCAAGTTCGCCCAGGGCTACACGATGACCGTGAAGACTCACGACGAGTACAAGGAGGACTACGAGTACTGCAGCAAACTGATGCGTACTATCGCTGACACCTTCCACAACTGCAAGCTGCAACAGTCCTTCGAGGTGCGGTTTCATATCAGTCTCTGTGCCTTGCATGTCCACAACACCTAGCTTGTATAGCGTTAGAATTTGGCTTGCGAAGCTGGAGGTCGCGGGATCGATTCCAGGCCACAGCGGCCACATGTCGATGTGGGCTGTTACGATTGGCCTACTGCAAAAGCCGACTAGCAGGTAGCAGTGTCCTGAGCGGTGAAGTGGAACCGCAACAACTGAGACACGGGGAGAAGGGAACCGAGACAGAGAGAGGTTGGAAATCAGTAAGCGTAACAGTTTGTTCACATGGCTCACATAATGGAGGGATCGCGCGGAGAGGGAGCTGGGTGCCGATTTCTCCGGATTGCTGGCTAGGGAATATGCTTTAATTAGAAAGGCCCAATCAACGCACGAAAATCCATGTGAAAGGGTCGTCCGTCCAATGCCCAGTAACTGCGTCCAAGGGGGCATCAACTTCGCCCCCTCTCCATGTCCACCTCGACTGAGAGCGCATGCGATTTCTGCATGCTAACAGGCCTTTGACGAGTAGTGCAATTAGCGAACACTTGTGGATGACCCCTCGCAAACGCAGGTACCACAACATTGTCCCCGGCACAAGAGCTCCACAGAACTTGGCATGCAAAGTTCACACATACAAACGCACACGAAGTAGAAGTGGCAGTGCCATTTGGCGTCTCCACGCCGTCGCGGCCGCACCTGATCCAGGGGCGTGAAGATGACGTTCACTGCTGGCTCTGTGCCCACTGTGTCAAGCCCGTAAGCCCAGGCACTGAAAATTACTCTGGAGCGTTTCATACCGGCATGCCTTATAATCATAGCCGGCTTCGGCGCGTAAAAAGTAATCTGTTAATATTTTCTCTAATAATTTTCTTTCAGAAGCTTGCGTTTTGGGGGTACAGTGCTAAATCTTACTGCCACCCAGGCTGAGGACAGTGGGCCTACAGTGCGAAACTTTTTTCACTAGAACAATGTCCCCCTAACTATGCAGTCAGAGCTTACTTCATGTATCGTAACGTCGACATTCAAGAAACAAAATAAGCGCAAACAACTCCTTTCTTTCCGGGCTGTCGGTTCCGACTTCGACAGACTATATTGTGTCAATCTCGCTCTCGGTCCTCGCCTTCTCACCCTGGCATATATTTACCCCGTAATAAAATGACAGCAGTGTTAAAGACAGTTAGGAATAGCTACAAATAGTGACCATCTTGATCTCTTTAGAGCTTCTCAGCAACGTACGCTGACTATAGTAGCAGAAATGTGGTATTGGTTAGTCAAAAATATAAAGGAGCCAATG
Organism: Hyalomma asiaticum; assembly: GCA_013339685.2. NCBI lineage: Eukaryota > Metazoa > Arthropoda > Arachnida > Ixodida > Ixodidae > Hyalomma > Hyalomma asiaticum. The sequence continues at coordinate 60,487,971 of CM023487.1, read as the reverse complement.
CTTAAGCATCAGGAGCGTCTGCGAGGGCAGAACGCGGCGCTCCTATCTCGCTCAGCATGTTGTCGACATTTGCATGAGTAGTCTTAAACATTGACGTCACTCTTATTCATTGCTTTCAAACAATTGAGGAACAGTCCTAGTTCCTAGTTACAGGGCCTTAACTTAGACGGAAGAGCGAGCTCATGAAAAAAAACACCAGGGCGTCTTCCCCACCTGTCGTTTTTGGAGTACAGTCTCTCGCTTACAGTTTTCGTGCTCCAAAAGAAGTGTGAATAGGTAAAGAAACTGAACGTCCTTTTCTCTAGCGTTTCTTCTCAAGAAACTTGTACCACTTAACAAAGGGCCTTTGAAGACAGGATCGTCCGTTGTTGCAGGGCTTCATGGAGTATCACATGCCGGACACCGGGCTCCCTTGGAGCGAGCTGTTTGCGCTCGCCGAGGCGATAAAGCGCAAGCTGAACCTGCTCGAGTTTCTCATCATGAATACCACGCTGGACCACGTGTATGCGGCGCTCGCCCGATGGGAGCGTGGTCGGGCCCGCAAGGTTGCTGAGGACGGCTCGCCCGCATCGTCCGCATCGCCCGGCTCACCTGGCGAAGGCGTAGAGGGCGAAGGTAGCCCCGCGCCAAAATAATTGTGGTGCCGACCTATATAGACTGCGCATATAGTAAAATGTGTTCTTTTAATACCGCGAATAACTGTCGTCGAAAAACTCATTTTCCAAAGTACGCTGTGTCAGATGGCAGTAGGAAAGAGCGGCTTGTCATTCCATGCGTGCTAGTTTTGGAGATTTATACTACCGGCTCTCACGGTACACGAAGAAAGGTTTATCTAATGCCCCCTGTAAGTATGCATTTGTCATGTCTTTGAATATGTCGGCTACGTTTGCCTGTAACTGCCTAGCTTTGCGACACATCAACAAACCAAACAGTAAACATGACGTATTAGGGTCGTCATCTTCGAGCACTCGAACTACATTCAGGTGGTTATTTAGCAGCGCCCGACTCCGAGTCGGAGCTCCCCAGACCGCTCTTAGGCCGAAGGGAGAGCGTGGCCGCAATATGGCCAAGAGGTTGGGTCACGTGTAGCCGTGGGAGGGTTTGGGAAGTAACAGCGCGTATGTGCATTCCGCGAGTGTACACTGTTGGATGTTTTCAAACGTCGTGCACGCTTGTCTTCGTTCGTGTGATCAGTCGGTGTCCATCAGAACGCCTAATCGTACACTGCGCGAGTCGCTGTACGATTCTCCGTCCGACGTACGACGGTTCGCGAAACACGGGGTACAGGTGCCGAGGACGCACATATGCACCGCCCCCGCCTCCCACTGTGGATCGTAAGCACAAAGCGAAACTTTTGACTGCCTTGATTAGGTTTGTAATAATATTCTGTACATACCTATGCCTTCGAGAGCAGGAAACAGATCTCCGCAGGTCAACGTCACAAAAATCCGAGCGTTAGGCCTAGCAAGGCGGCCGGTGTCAGGCCGTTGCCCATGCCGTTCGCGCTCGTCGCAGTGTACGCTCTTCCCTAGACACACGTGATTACCGTTTGCGCGCATATGTGATGCGCTAACACATCCAAGACGCTTTCTCGTCGCGGTGACGACAAGTCTGGGAAACGACGGAAGCCGAGCCTACGTGACACAGCTTGTGCCATGCCGCTTTTCATCTTCCTCATCATGGCTTCCAATTTCTCGAGTTCTATCGAAATGCCTCCTATTTTTCAGATATCCTTCACTTGAGCTGTAACTCAACCCTACTGTGAACTATTTGACGTTGCGAAAGGGGGCTGCCGATGCGGACGGCATTTGCCGATGTCACGCACGAATGTTACACGGTAGCTTTCTGCGCTGGCCGCGCTGTGGCGCCACAGGACGCCGTTACGAGATCAGAGACGCGTGCGTTTGCTAGTCGGGGGCTCTTTCAAGAGTGGACTGCCCATTTGATTCATTTGTGGGGTTTAACGTCTCAAAACCAGCCGTGATTATGAGAGATGCTGTAGTGGAGGTCTCGAGAAGTTTCGACCACCTGGGCTTCTTCAACACTGACATCGCACAGGACACTATGTGCAACGACGCGAGGGCTAGCGGAACGATAAACTTTTGGAACTATTATAAGACATCGCCCCAGCTTCTCCTGCTCCGATTGCGAACTGCCCTCGCTTCTGCTAGCTCCGAGCCAGAGGACCAGAGCGACCAACCGAATACACCACTACGCAGGCCGGGGTGACATCACTTGTGAGCGTGTAGCGCTGCTCGAAACCAGCGAAACAGGAAGGAGTGGTCAAGTGCACAGGACAACAGGCTCTGCCCGTGTGTGTTACTAGTAGTGCATCAGTTTCCTCTCACTTGTGGCAATCTTTACGTAGGTCACACAGGCTGTCACCTAAATGCCGGGCAATGCGAGCACCGTTACAGTGATTAAAAACAACAGCCAGTGCATTTCTAGCGCTACACTGTAAGTCACGTGGTTCTAAGCCATGCGTAAAGAAGTGCGACATTATCAGTGCCCCATTGACCAACTAAATGAGCCTACGAGCATAATTACTCATTTGCCAAACGCAGCACGACATTGCTTTGTCCTACGTACGTCTGGGCTTTCAGCTCTGGCCGAGGCACCCAGACTCGGGTCCTGGCACGAGCTCAAGACGTCATAGGCTAGGTGGGCATGGCAGCCTACCTAATCCAGACCCCCCCCCCCCCTCTTGGCTCCTTAATCAACAGAGTTGTCACTCACTCCATACTTCAGAAACAATAGAAGTCCTTCCCCTACCGGGTAATGGGGAAGCGAGGCTAGGCCTGTGCGTGCCTCTTACTTGCTGCCTTTCATCTCTTCTCCATGTCTCTTCCTTTTGTTCATTCATTTGTTGTTCTCCCTGTCTTTACTGCCTGCAATGTTTTCACCTTTCTTTCTTTCCTTCTTTTTTTGGTAAACGATATCTAAGGAACTTATCTAAGCATGCCCGTGTAACGGCCGCGTGCCTGGCGCTTGAGTACTCGAAAATCAAGAACCAAGTAAGCGTGCACTGCTTTTGACGACGATGACTGTTTTCTCCCACACCACCTACTATGCCGTCACCACTGAGGCAATACAAGCTTCGCTTGTAAACCTGCTTTGATGAAGTAATTATCCTAAGTGGTGGTACACACTAAACAAAAATAACCAGGAACGGGAGTAAACAGCTTGTCCTCTAGCGCACTACCTTTTCTGGGTTTTTTTTACTACGTCACAGTCAAGGTCAAAATTTACTCTCACGCTAACCGATTTTTTGAACGTAGAAACGGCAGTAATTATTTACCCCCCTGGAGGTTTTCAGCGAGTATACGCGGAGTAATTTTTTACTGCCTAAACAATGTTTTCTCGGCTTTTTTCAGAGTTATTTTTAAAGTTCATTCGAGGTTTACTGTGGCTGGGTAAACACTAGGCCTACGCAAAATGCAGACATCACTCAATTTATTGAGCAGTAAACGAGGACTCACCCTTCGAAATTATAACATTGGAAGCACGTTTTCACTCGTTGAGAGCGCAACAAACACATGCACAAGCGCGGGAGCAGAGATACTCAAAAGTGCGTTTTCACTTGGCCGCCGTCCACCAAGACCGGCGCTAGTCCTAGCGCCAGCATCGCTCGAACTCAGCACAAAACCACGCCACACTGTAGCACTCGAGGTAGTTCGCCATGTCGTTGTCGTACTGGTTGACGATGCGGTCAGTCAGGAATGTTTGCGACCGTAGCTTCCGTGCTTTCCCAGAACTCGGCGGTGCCTTCGAAACGACGGTCAGTAGGCATAGCTGCCGGAGATGTTACAGTATCACGTTCTAATGGACGAACGCCGGCGTACGCGTGCGCCGATACGCATACGTGCCGATCACACTCACGCCGTTCACACTCACGCCCCGAGACGTCGCGTCCCTTCTTCCGCCACCGACGCTTTTGACGAACAGTTGCTTGCAAACGCGCACCATGTGGCTAGGCCTCACGGCCTCCGCCCCTGCGCCACGGCAGTTTGGAGTTTTTTACCACGTGACGTGGTACGTAGTTTTTGATCACGTGGCTTTAAACTCTTGAGTGGGGTTTTTTTATCACGTGACACAAAACCCCCTACGTAGTAAAACAGGGAAATTACGTCCTTTTACTACCTTTCTAACAGGTGGTAGTAAAACTATGTCATGTGCTCCTTTTATCTCAACAAGACGTAGTAATTTTGAAAACAAGGGAGCTTTTAAGGCTCATAAGCCGCAAAAACCCAAATATCGGGCAACTTTTGCTTACAGTGTATGTGAAACAATTGCTTAAAATGAAGCATTATGGAAACCAATGAAGCAGTCACGACTGTTAGAGGTGAATATGTTTACTTCACGAATTGACGCGAATTTTAAGAACGTTGTTTGTTCATCTTCCTGTTAAGTTTCGGAAGTCCAAATATCGTTCGCGCCTTTAAAACCCGTTTTTGCCCGTAAGAAGGCCTTGAAAAAATTGGGCGGGTTGTACACACGCCATTTCTTCATCCGCCACATGTCTGTAACGAATTTCTTACATGGTGCATTCCGCTCTGGCTTTTGGATTCTGCAAAAAGAATTCCATCACTCTATGAAATGACGCAGCATGTGGTGCAACAAGCACACAGAGTGAACCATAGCGTTGAGACCGCTTGGATGATGTCATGGTTAACGAAAATGGGAGAGCCCCTGGTGCGATATTGGCGTAAACCGCATGACGATAGTAGTGAGATTGGTGATAATGGTCGTGATGAACAGTTAACCAATTCGCGAGGAGTCAACTGCCGTCACGGGAGACTGATATGTGGGGTTTAACGTCCCAAAACCAGTTCTGATCATGAGAGACCCCGTAGTGGTCTCCGGAAATTTCGACCACCTGGGGTTCTTTAACGTGCACTGACGTTGCAGCGCACACGGGCCTCAACGTTTCGCCTCCATCGAAATGCAGCCGCCGCGGCCGGGATTCGATACCGCAGTCACGGCAAAGGTTCTGGTGTAACAAAGTCCCTCTGCACCACTTGGACACAGAACAAAATGTAGTATAATGCAGTTTACACGTGTGGTGTCGCCCTCGTATTATCAGTCTTACAGTCTTACGTAACCATAGTGCACCTCGTAAATGTAGAGCAGTTTAATGGTCATAGTGTGGCGTATTCTCCGCCACTCCGAACTAAAAAATATTTAACACGTTTTATAAACGACTCCCCAGTTAAAACGCGTGCGCCACAGTAAATTCCTTTGCCGTAGACTTTTGTGTCATGTGTGGTGACAGTAATAGCGCAGACAATGCACCAGAAGCCGCTTCCGCAGTTATCCGCGCGGAACTATGCCCTGTTTTGAGATACGGCAGGTCCGGAGTTCTATAGAAACGCTACTCCGTAGTGCGCGGTAATCGGCTGTCCTTACACACGCTGTTGGTGAAGTAAGATGCTTCAGTCAAGGAAGTTTTCGTCATTATGGACAATTTCGCCCACTCAACATCATTCACTCCGTGGATATGCGTGGGTTTTTCAGAATAATGCACGATTTTCGGCGGTCCCCTCAAGTTCGTTATAGCGAGATATTACTGGCTTTTTCACCTCTCCTGCCACCCCCTTCCATGACTGCAGGAAGTTGCTCATAACTTCCAGAGGCCCACATGGTGTCTGCTTCACAACCAAGACTTGAAATCACCTAAGGAGTTCTAAAGCCGCTTTCGCGTCAATGGCATCGGATGCATTCTAATTTCTCATTACTCTATATATTCTTGTCACCCTGAATCGCCGAAGCATTATAGAGGGGAGCGGGTTACAAGGTATCAAAAATACAACACAACGTAACAAAACGTCTTATATATACATGAAACAAGACTAAAGCAAATAAAATCTCCACTTGATTAACCACAACAAAACTGAAACCTAAGAAACATAAGACGAACGAAGTGAATGTGGTAAATTTATTCAGTTTAATTCTCGCTAATTTGAATCGGATTAAGCAGCCCGGTCTATTCTGCCAGTGGATTATAGCTGCCGTGGACCATCCCACACGGTACGCTGAAACCTCTGCGCTACCAAGTGCCATGGCAAAAGATGTTACCTTCTTCAGCCTTCGTTATCTGATTTTAAGAGACGATGCACTACGTGAATTGCGAAGAGACCATTGCCGTGTCTTCCTCTTCAGCGTCATTCAGGCACTGCTGAGCGAGCGCCGCTTTACTGACTGTACTACTTCCGCAAAAAATGGCATAGCTGAATATTTATCGCACCTTTGTCGATTTGCTTGCCATGTGGCCCTTGCGGCACCATATATATCACCCGCAGGCCCGTGATAGGGCCGTGATGTCTGATCTGGTGGTCCCCGAGTGGACCTAGCCGGGTGACGTTGAGGTCGCTCGCGTCTATTTTGGACAAAATAAAGTTATTTCGCTCGATCGCTCGCTCACTCACTCACTCACTCACTCACTCACTCACTCACTCACTCACTCACTCACTCACTCACTCACTCACTCACTCACTCACTCACTCACTCACTCACCCACCCACCCACCCACTCACTCACTTTCGTCGAATCAATTTAGAAATCATGCTAGTTGCGTGGTGGCGCGACCACTGTAGTACAGCGATGCTACACTTGGCTCGGTTCTGGCAAAAGTGCTTGCGTTTTCAGAAAATGCCGCCCAATACCGTATACGGTACAGTCATAAAGTATGCTTTATGCATGCGTATAATGCACCTGTTTTTTTCGCAGTGTCTATTTGCCGGTAAACGTTGCGGTCGCACAGGTCGCGTCTCCCACTGTACGGCCGTAGGAGCTACACATAGTGAACGTACATAGTGAACGAGGGCTCATCGCTGGGGCTGTCAATCACGCGGAACAGTGGCTCATACTCGAACTAAAATGTGAATATAGGAAGTGAAGTAGAAATGAAGGTGAATGAGGGTTTAAGTGAACTAAAGGTGAAATAATTTCAAAGAACCGGGAATTCAGCGAATCAAATGCCAATGAGAGCGATTTTAAAATTATGCCAAGTTACTCAATCGCGTAATGCATTTCTCTAGCTACCAGTGATCTCGCATTATTCAAGCGTTCATGGCTACATCAGACTGCCCCTTCGGGAGAGGTAATACCACAGGTTCTCTGGTCTTCCACTTGTACAAGATGCCGTGGCTTTGTTTTTTCTTACCTCTCTTTATCGGCGCATTTCGTTGGACGTCCGTACATGTAGCACTTTGTCCTAAGGAGATCGAAATAGCCTACGCCCAGTGAAAAAGACGTAAATGTCTGGGCCTTCAGCAGACAGTCAAAGAATCTTTTGTCAGCTTCGCAACCTGTCCTGCAAAAGTAGGAAAAAAAACCCCACTTAAGTGATAATTCCTTGAAGGCACGCTGCAATGTACCATCCCGCGAAGGACTTCGGTTACTGGACCTGCTTGAACAATCGCAAGAAAACCTTTAGGACAAAGTGTAACGTCATTAGCCACAGCGAAATCATATCATTTATTCTACATGCAGCAACTTTTGGTTGTGTTCGATCGTGCTGGATAATTATGTGCACTGCAAACCCTGGGAAATATTACTTCAAGCAAAATCACAAATTTCGGCGCTGTGGCCGCCGTACAGAAGTTATACTCACAAATTAATTACAAGCTATATATTGTTTGGCGAGTGCTCAGATCGATCTGCTGAAATGTCTTCTGAAAAGCTTCTTCATTGACGTTGTATATTACCTGTAAGGACAAAACTACGCGAACTACAGCATACTTATCAAAGTTTGATATTTAATGACAGTTTTTACAATACGTGACAATTCATGAACCATCATGGCGCCTTGGCAACAACGGATTAGAGCAAATACATACGTACATATATCCAATGTTGTAAAGGTATCAATGAGCCACATTTCTTCACCGTGCTGTTGTGTTCTGCTGTATTCAATATAAATGACACAATTGGTCCCACCGCAAACACTTACGGGAGAGTTTGCCCAATTCAGCTGGCTTGTTCACTGGCGCAAGAACAACATGCTTTGCTCTTTTGTTTGTCTTTAAGCAGAATTGATTAGCCGACAACAGTAGTGAAAGAGACTGGCCAGTTAATAACAGGAGAAATACGAGTAAAGTTTGTGTGAACGGAGGAAAAACGTTCGTGGTATCGGCACCCAATACGATGTCCGGTGTTTATGGCATTCTCGTGATATAATTAGTGCAAAGAAGAAAAAGGGTGAGACCTAAAAGGGAACATTGTGCGTCGTCATACCTAATACATGCAAAATCTCCTTTAACGTTATTCATTTCCACAAACTGGCTGCGGTGTAATAAGTACTTATGCAATAACTCCAATGCAATCCTTCTGATTCCATAAGAAGGTAATTAGACAAAAGCATGTCGTGCTAAGAATTGAAAGGTTTATTAAAGGCTCGAAAGATACAACGGTTTTCTACCAGCTAGTTTTCGATATTAGCAGCAATTTGATCACGTATTTCCGTAATTCGGATTGAATGAACTTACCACTCTGAATGCCACTGACCGGTTGATTTAAGGTATGCTTCTTGATGTCACCGATTTTTGAGTGTTTTATTTAATTTAGAGAACACCAAGAGTATTGATACATGTCTCTAATTAAAATATCACCACCCAAGCACTCCGTACAAATGGTTAACCAGCGAAGGTGAGATATGCGGCTCCGAAGCCAAAGTGACGCTGGAGAAACTATCGCCGAAAGCGGGCGTTCGCCCTGGCAAACGCTCTACCGCAATCATCACGTCGACGCCGTTCTGCCCGCAACGCCGCGTCTTCGGCGCGCCGTTGTTGCAAGCGTTTGACATCGCGAGCTAACTCGGCGGCGTGGTTTGCAGGATCCGCCCCCCATCGGCGCTTGCATTCCCGTTCGCGATTTAGCGCGGCTCGGAAGGCTGCCCCGGGCAGATCGTCGGTACGCAGTTGCTGCCGGCACTCGGCCTCGCGGGGCCTGTCTTGTGCCCGGACTGCAGCATCGGCCCGGCGAATGCGAGCTCTCACGTTTCCACTGTCGGCGCTCTTTTAAAGTTGTCCGCTGTTCGGGAGTTCGTAGGATCCGTGGCTTACCCATGTGCAAGCTCTCAGTTGAAACTGATGTGTGCGTGCTCAGTGCCACGGCTGCGACGGGATGGACGACGTCAATCACGGCCCAGTCAATGGCGCGCGAGCTTGGGTACGACGCTCAGAACGACGTAACTGGTGGCACAGCCAATGGAGGCCGCTCGTGACGCAGACGCCAAGCGGTTTTAAATGCGAAGCATTTCTTAGCGAACTTCGGCGACTTTGAGCGTATCTATCTGTCTAGCCGCCTAGGATTTTGTGCTCTCCTGGCCGTTTGGCTAATGGCATGTTTACGAAAATTGGTATGCCACAACATGACCGCATGAAGAACATAAATGACAGGTCATAACATGAAAATCATGACATGCATGTCATGAGCGGGATGATTTACATGTCATGGTCTTGGTGCTCTCCTGGCGGTTTCGTTAATGGGATATTTACGAAAACTGGTATGCCACAACATGACTGCATGACGAACATAAATGACAGGTTATAACACGAAATTCATGATATGCATGTCATGAGCGGCATGATTTACATGCCATGGTCTTGGTGCTCTCCTGGCGGTTTCGTTAATGGGATGTTTACGAAAACTGGTATGCCACAACATGACTGCATGACGAACATAAATGACAGGTTATAACACGAAAATCATGATATGCATGTGATGAGCGGCATGATTTACATGCCATGGTCTTGGTGGTCTCCTGGCGGTTTGGTTAATGGTATGTTTACGAAAACTGGTATGCCACCGCATGACTGCATGACGAACATAAATGACAGGTTATAACATGAAAAGCATGACATGCATGTCATGGGCGGCATGATTTACATGCCAAGCGTTTAGTTAATGAGATGTATACGAAAATTGCTATGGCACAACACGACTTCGTGACTATCATAAATGACAGGTCATAACAGGAAAATCGTGACATGCATGTCATGAACGGCATGATTTACATGTCACAGTCCTGGCGCTATACTGCCGTTTTGTTAATGGGATGCATACGAAAATTGGTATGGCACAACAAGACTGCATGACGCTCATAAATGACAGGTCATAACATGAAAATCCTGACATGCATATCATGAGCGGCATGATTTACATGCCACGCGTTTCGTTAATGGGATGTATACCAAAATTGCTATGGCACAACGCGACTGCATGACGAACGTAAATGACAGGTTATAACGTTAGAATCATGACATGCGTGTATGAGCGGCATGGTTTACATGCCACAGTCATGGTGCTCTTGCGGCCGTTTCGTTAACTTCATATATACCAAACTCGGTATAGCGAGACAACAATGCAAATCCATTTGACGTTCCTGATGCGTGCTTCGCATTTCCTTGATTCCCACTGCACGTGGGATCTGCCAAGTTTTTCGTTACTACGAGCCATATACAGCTTTCGCTGTAAAATGCGAACGGTGTCACCATCTTTGCAAAGGAAGATGACCCTACCTACTTTCATGTTCTCTCGAAATTAAGCTGTTGAAAACACAAGTTTTTTATGTCACATACTATAAGTCTGCAACTGTTCGAATTGGCGGCCATTTTCGCAACCAGAAGAAGTCCATCATATCTGTGAAAACAACGTGATAGCGTGATATAAGACCAATAGTAGAGCGAGAAAGGGACAAACCACCCACACGGCAGCAGAAGGAAGCAAGATAATGTTATCGGAACTAACAAGGAGAAGAAACACACTACCAGCTCAGTGTCCTCTCTGCTTCCGCTGCTGTACGCTCCGAGTTTCCCGTTTTTGTTTGTATTACGTATCAGAACCACCTAAGTTAAAATTACGAATGCACAATACTGAGAAAATGGTACACAGTGACGCTCCCTAGAACCGCGACATGAGTCTACATGTACTTACATCGTATAAAATAGGTTATTCCTTATTCCACGCTTTGCTCCAAATGGCGGTATACTCTCGTTGGCAAAGTCGTGTTCGCGGCAACACATGTCCGCCTCCCAGGACTCTCCAAGGTCGTTGTAGTGGGTCGCCACGTTTCCAGCGCCACACCATTTTGTTCCTGTGCGAAGAAACGGTCCTGTCAGCACTTTTATTGCGGAAAAATTATTCGCCACGCTAGCTATCACTAAATGGACTCTCGAGTAAAAAAAATTGGGTGACGTTTAGTTCTTCCTCGCCAATCACGAGCGAAATATATGTCTGTCATCCCTATGGCGTGCTAATCACTGCCACATTCCTTAAGCGCGCCATTTTTGTCCCTACTTCATGTTTGCCCGCCTACCATCGACATAAGTCTATTCGATGGATTGATACAGTCGGTTGCTTGTGCCGATGCGAATGTGCGAACGGTTATCCTGTGCAGCAACTACAGCAAGACCGAGCAACCAAGTGACGGTGATGTAGCCGTCATATGGTCGTCTGGTCACATGGTACATCAGCGGCCAGCACCAATCGCGATGACTTTCCGCAGCAGATCAGGCGACGCGCTAGTAGTGAAAGGTGGTATTCAGCCCACACTGAGTGAATTACTTCGCGTTGTGTTGGGAATGTGACAGTTGGAGGCTGAGCCTACCAATCGCCCATACAGAATGATTCTTCTGTAACTTCCATAAAAAAGCGGACATTCCCGTACGGGCCGGTGGTCTAGCTGTTGTATTGTGTTCTTGGCGTTGTCTGTTGAAACTTTCAACTACGTTGTCTTCAGCCGACGAGCTTGACTGTTTGATTCACGACGCCGTACATAGAAATGCAAATTTGAACGAACTGATTGAATGGGGGTTCTTTCTATTGCTTTTTTCGGCCTTTCTGGAGCAATTTTCGCAATTCCACTTAATAGGGATTATTAGTTCCATAAACAATTATTTTCTTAATTGCATGCGAACTCCACAGCAAAAGACCTTAACCACACAATTCATGATACGCATCATATTAAAGAGAACAGGAACTACATGCGGAGATAGGACGCGAAGTAAACAAGACGAAGAAATCCGTATGCCCGCTATGCATTCTCGTCATAAAACATCACGAGTGGGAGTGAGACAATATGGTTGTCAAAGGTTCGACAGCATCAAGGGTGAAAAGACGGCACGAATGGTCCCCATTGATTTCTGGGTTTTACGTACCAAAACAACGGTGTGATTATGAGAGACGGCGTAGTGTAGCGCTCTGGAAACTTCGACCATCTGCGGTTATTTAACATGCGCTGACATCGCACAGTACACAGGCCTAGACATCCGCTTCCATCGAAATGCAGGCACGTAATGTCTTCCCATCATAAGAACCACCCCAGGTCGATAGCAGTACACTTCAGTTACATGCGCAAAATGCGCATTCCTGAATGAGAAAATACATTGTTAACAGCATGTTTAACGGAAGAACCGGTCTGTCGAAAAACAAAAACAACTTACCGCAAATGTAAGGCGAAGCGTTAAGAATTGCAGCGAGGTGGGCGTAACCAGCGGCACATGACCGGCGCAGCATAACACAACGGTGATATTGTCGCGAGAACCGCGTCGCGTAGAATGTTTTCTTGTTATTTTCTTCTTTTCCGGCTACTTTTGTACAAGGGTGCTCTACTAAACGAGCCCGCACACCGCAGGGAGCATTCCGGGAGACGGGACGCCGAGGATGAGGGGCATTTGTGCGCGCCGCGGCCAGTTTCTGGAAAGCGTTGTTTGTGTTGGTTTTGTGGCGAGGCCGGATGCACGCGATCGTAGAAGCTCGTATAACATCGTTACCGTCGACCTGCCTGACTTGTCCGTGTAAGGCGGTTTCCTATTGGTGGGAGGCGGTGGTGGTTCGAGCCGTCCGCGTCGCCGTGGATGCTGAAAAAGTGTTATTTAAGCGGCGACACTGGCCTTTTTTAGGGAGAGCGAACTCGGGGACCATGACGCTCGGCATCACCAGGGAGCAGTCCGGCAGGCCGACGGGGTATGATGCCATTTTCTGTGTTTTATAATCTTTGCCCTGTGTGTTTTACAACTTCAAGATGTCTTAGCTAAATAAACCCCCCAATGAGTGCTTTCCCAATTCACCGTGTCGACTCCTCATCCCTTGCCTGCGCGGAGTGGCTCCCACGCCTCTTCGTCTTCCTGACCTTCCGATGCGTCTAACATTCACGGCCCCGACGTTTCGCTACAAAGTGGTGGAGGTTGCTCGGTAGCGATATTCCCGCTCTAAAGCTATGCCCCGAGTCAACAAGCATCAGAAAACTACTTCGGACTGCTCCACTATGACGGAACCCCCTTCCTTTCTCTCTGCTATGGCTAACCCCCAAGCAATACCTTTCGTCGGACCGCCAGTCTTTAGAGGCGCGCCAGAGGAATCTGTTTCCGAGTGGCTACTTTGCTACGAACATGTCGCGTCGCTGAACAACTGGGACCAAGCCACGAAAGTTAAATTTTTATATTTGGCTTTAGACGGCGATGCAAGGAAGTGGCACACTACTCAGATTCTAACGGGTGCCCCTAATTCATGGGAACAATGGGCGACGTTATTGAAAACGTCATTTACTAGCCGTCACTCAGTCGAGATCGCCCATTTGCGGCTACAAAACCGGACACAGCTGCCGTCCGAAACTCCAGAGCAGTACTACTATGACGTCGTACAACTTTGTGCAAGAGCCAACCCGTCTATGTCAGAAGATGACCGGTTGCGGCACCTTATGCGCGGTCTGCGTCCGGATGTGCAAGAAAAAGTGATAATCGCAAACCCGGAAACTTGCGCCGAATTCCTCCGAATTTTACAGCGCATAAATTACGCAGTCTTGATGAGCCGTATGTCGGGGTCCCGGCCGATTGACTACCACTATCCTACTGGATTGCAGTCGTGGATGCAAAACACCGCGCCTCCGGTAGGGATGGCATCCGCCGCCGCGGCAGTGCAGCCTACTCCTACATGTGTCGCCACGTGCGTCGCAGCTGAACTGCGTTGCCAGCGGGAGACTGCCGACCGCGAGGGAGACTTGAAGACGATTGCAGACTCCATCGTCTTACTGTCTGACCGGCTAAAAAGCATTGAAGACGAGATGCGTCGCCCCCCAGTGCCTTGGCCACCGAGAACGTCCCGTGCCAACGACGGGCGTCCCCGATGCCAGATTTGCAGCCGCATCGGCCACGAAGCACGACAGTGCTGGCAGCGCTTCCGGGACGACAGAAATGATCATGCGGAGTCTCTTGGCAATCACGATAGCCAGCGTAACCCTTCGGGAAACGAGAACGGCCGGGCCTAAGGGGCCAGCCCGGCCGTCCCATCGGCACATTGTCGGAAAGCCAGCTTCACGCAGTCCCCACACGAGCCAATGGTACAATAACGTTGCGACACCGCCCTGACCTTAAGAATGGAAATGCCGACACGCTTTTCCGCCTTCCTCACGACCGCGTACCAGTAAGCGAAGAAATCCTTTTACCGTTGCTGGTTTTGGGTCAGGCGGATGTTGGAAAGAAGCAGAGGGCAGACCCATGGATTAGAGCTGTTGTACAGCACCTCGAAGAACCGAGTGCGCCCGTTGTCAGGAATACCAAAAGAACGGCACGGAGTTTTCGGTTAATCGACGGTGTACTGTATCGGAGGGCGAAAGGCTTTGAGAAAGATCGCGCGGCTCTCGTTGTCCCCAAGTGCTTGAGGTCTGAGATATTAAGGCACTGCCATGACGACTGTACGGCAGGCCACTTGGGTGTCAAGCGTACATGGGAGAAGTTGCGTTACCGATATTTCTGGCCGAAGATGTTCGCATACGTCAGCAAGTACGTTCTCTCCTGCCCTGACTGCCAGACGCAAAAGCAACCGCCGGGGAAGCCGGCCGGTTCCCTCCAACCAATCCCGGCTGTAGGTCGACCGTTTCAGCAGTCGCTACCGGTAAATATCGGGTCGGGCGCACAACGTGGATGCGACTACACCCTGGATGCGATGAAAGTGGCTCGCCGGCAGCGGCAGGCTCGAAAATTAGTCAATGAACGGGAAAGGCGCCAGCAAGAAAAGAACAAGCGCAGCTACGATGCCGACGACGCGGACGATGAGTCCGCTGCCGATCACGAGGTGCGAGATCCAGGTGGTGATGTGCGCGAGTGCAGTGATGACCGCGAATTCCATCAGGGTGAAGTGCGCGAGCGCAGTGCCGGGAGTGATGTCCACGAATTACACCCCAGTGTTGTGCGCGAGTGCGACGTCAATGGTGATGTGCGCGAGTGTGGTTCGCGAGCGGACCGAGAACTTCGTTTGCGTCATGGTGTGTGCGAATCAGGGACCAGTGATAAAGTGAGACAGCGCGAAAGCTCAGACTCTGAAACTGAACTTTACAGCGACTGGAAGACCTTTTCAAGCGGCAACAACGGACAACGAAATGCCGCCGCTTACGACACTGATACTGACTTGTATTACAGTGCCAGCGAGTGAACTTTAGTGATTTTCAGTCTCGCGATTCTCCATTTGTTGTTTTAAGTTTTCCACCTTTTAGATGTATAACTTTTCTGAAACGAGTACCTCCCATAACTGTTGTATGTAAAATTGTTTTTTTTTTCTCGTACTTCTTTTTTCGTGGGTTGCAAGTAAAACGAGTGGGTCACTCTTTTTCGTAGGGGGGAGGTGTCGCGAGAACCGCGTCGCGTAGAATGTTTTCTTGTTATTTTCTTCTTTTCCGGCTACTTTTGTACAAGGGTGCTCTACTAAACGAGCCCGCACACCGCAGGGAGCATTCCGGGAGACGGGACGCCGAGGATGAGGGGCATTTGTGCGCGCCGCGGCCAGTTTCTGGAAAGCGTTGTTTGTGTTGGTTTTGTGGCGAGGCCGGATGCACGCGATCGTAGAAGCTCGTATAACATCGTTACCGTCGACCTGCCTGACTTGTCCGTGTAAGGCGGTTTCCTATTGGTGGGAGGCGGTGGTGGTTCGAGCCGTCCGCGTCGCCGTGGATGCTGAAAAAGTGTTATTTAAGCGGCGACACTGGCCTTTTTTAGGGAGAGCGAACTCGGGGACCATGACGCTCGGCATCACCAGGGAGCAGTCCGGCAGGCCGACGGGGTATGATGCCATTTTCTGTGTTTTATAATCTTTGCCCTGTGTGTTTTACAACTTCAAGATGTCTTAGCTAAATAAACCCCCCAATGAGTGCTTTCCCAATTCACCGTGTCGACTCCTCATCCCTTGCCTGCGCGGAGTGGCTCCCACGCCTCTTCGTCTTCCTGACCTTCCGATGCGTCTAACATTCACGGCCCCGACGTTTCGCTACAATATAACGCTTCGACATGCCCCCTTGGATGTATGATAAGCAGTAAATATTTGAAGTGAAGTGGAAATAGGAACTGACAGGCTACCTGTCGGCTCATCACGGCGTTACTTACTGGGCCGCGAAACGGCTCGAGCGGCCACTCTTTACGTAAGTTTCTCTATGAAGCGACGGCGAAGCAGCCGTTATACCCTCGCCTAGTCGCGTGGTAGAGCTGCGCATCACGTGGCAGGACGTCCTCAATATCGCTAGGGCCCATTGGCGGCTCGAGACGACGCGGCCACAGCAATGACCCGTCATTGGGTGTAACCGAGTTTTAGCTCTAAAAGAACTTTCCGCGTATTATCAAAAGCTCCACTTCTTGAACAGGCTGGACAGGCTGATGGACAATCTGTTCATGATGAACAGCCGTTGACACATTGCTGCTTCTTGATGATTACGAACGTTGTAATTGCCAGAACGAAAGCTCTGGTGGTGATTCCTATCTGAGATTCCCCTGCTAACACCCGTGGTCTCGGTGTGCTAAGTGCTAAACAATTACTTGTCCGTTAACACGCTGTGCATCTTTTTCTAAGAAGGTATCAGACTACAAATGACGTGTTTGAGGAAATTTTGTCCAGGTGGTATCGGCGGAGCACTACAGCAAATACAGTAGAATTGATAGCGTGATGGGTTCAACGTATCTGCGCCGTAAAATACGCCAGGCTGCAGTTGGAACGGATCTTTATGCTCTGGTCATTTAATATTTGCACATAATCTCGCCTTCCAAGATCACTTTCACTCGCCGAACCTTCGCTTGATAATCCCCGGCTGACTTATACAGGCCCTCCGTGTGAAATGCATTAATGTTAGTGAAGTCGCCTTCATCAGCAGCAGACTATCTCACGTCCAGTGCAGGACGAAGGCCTATCACAGAGCTTTCCATCCTTTCCTGTCGTGGGCAAGCTGATTCAAAGTGCTGCCTGCTACCTTCTTCGTCACCCCATCTTTTTCTGTCGTCCTCGACTACGCTTCCCCTCTCTTGGCATGCAGAAGTGTAGAGCGCTAACTGTTACAGAAATCATTTACTGCTGAGAGGTTTTCTGCTACACGCATCTTCCTATAATGTTGTGCTGGTGGCATGTTTCCGTTTGTATAGCTCAATAAAGTGTAATAATGGGGTTTTGAGGCTGCCTTCGAGGGCATAATGCATAAAAGGATTATAATAGCACTCCGAAATAAAGGACTGCATATGTGATTTACCTCTTGTATACGAGGAAATAAAATGAGGCATTTCGATATGCCTTCATGGTTTGTCGTTTTTTTATAATTTTACGGCTTCAATACCTGGAAACACGAGGGCCCCTTGAAGTCCTTTGTCCCGGAGCCTTGGGAAATAGGAATCCTTCACGTTCTGCGGCCGACGTTCGCATTGACGCACGATGTAGGACATTTGATACCGGTTTACGTGATCCACCGCAAATGCAGGAGCAGATGAAAGCAGCTCACCGATAAGAGCTCTGCGAGAAGTGAAAACATTGATCTTCAACCGCAGTCAGTACGTAAAGGACGGATCCGATCAAGCAGGTGCCGTTCGTAGAACGCCATTCAACTTATGATCGGTGGCGCTCACGTGAACCCACATAGGGCACATTTACAACAAACAGAGGGTTGTGTAAGTCAAACATAATGCATGGTTCTAATATGCAATGTAAGTTGAAGCGAAACAAAGTATGAATACGTTAACCCACTTTTTATAATAATTGACATTGGTTAAGCAAGAGACTCTGGTTTATTCAGCCCTTATCGGGAGCAAGACTCAGCGTCCAAGGGGTCGTGGAATGAAAGTGATAAAGTACAAAGTAGAACACTGTAGTTGAGGGCTACGAAATGCTCCACGTGCACTGACAACGCACAGAGCACGGGCCTCTCGAATCTTCGCCTCCATCGAAAATGCGACTGCCACGGCCGAATTAGAATGCGTGTCTTCTGAGTCCGCCGTGAAGCACAGTAACTACTGGACCTGTTACACAATGGAAGCACAAAACCGGTGTGCAGCATTCGAGTGCGTAACATCACTTCTTTAAAATGTTCCTGGTTAAAGTGATTATCAAATATACTTGCCGAGCTGTAATAGTCAACTGAGGAAGCCGGGGCACCGAACACAATGCCAAGGAGCTACGTTCGGTTCCTACTGGTGGCAAGTACTTATTTTACCCATCTTTAATTTCCCTTTTTGCGCACCAAGCTTGCACTTGAGTTCAAATTTATAGCACACTCAGTGTTTTTCTTGGTGTCATTACATGATTGCGTCATATGGTTCAGCTTGATAAAAATGGGTGCCTCGATCCCTTTACCTTGATATGACGTGGGTATAGTAAATTGCGCGATATCCTGCGGACCTGGCAAACCGAACAGCGGGGCGCTGTTAGGCAGACTACCTCACAGTTTGTCCCGCGGTACATACATGTGTACGAGCTCAAACGCTAGAGAGATACATCTTCATCCGCACAATGCCAACATCATTTATACAAGATATTAACTTGCAACAGCGTTTGTAAAAGCCCATGAGCATTTCCTAAGGGTGCAAAAATATGGGCATTGTCTGCTAATGTAATGCCATCTAACACTACTTTTTCGACAAGCACAGCTAATAATTATTTATTGTTTAACCAACTTTTAAACTCTTGCATTATTGGTGACGTAAATTTGTTTCCGGATGCCGCGTTCTTTTTAGAATAGACGAAATGGTTTTGACTATTTGCAGGCTTCTAAGAAAGCTCGAGAGATTTGCGAAAGTTCCACGTGATGAGGCGGTTGCGCGACGCAACATTTGCACTCTCAAACATGATATGATGTAACTATTGATGGTGCACAGACATTGGGGTACTACACAGGCTGCAAGAGAACACGATAACATGTGGGTACAAATTTCTGCCTATCGGCTTGTTTATGGGTGCGCTCTGGGCAATATAGATAGTTCGTTCGTAGGATATGCGAGGAGGGAGATGTTACTGTGCGTGAGTGCCTGGACGCGTGAGACTTTTCTCAAGTATCGCGCACGTTCTCAAAAGAACAGAAAAGTGATAAACCATCTCTTTATTTAGTAAAATACATTGCCTGCACACAAATTTACGTGCTCTACAACTTCACCTTAGAATGTTTTGCTTTAAGGCAACCGTTAAATGGTGGCATCAAAAATAGCGAAGCTGTTTCGGCCGGCGGAAGGCGTTCGATCTTCCGCCAAAAATGACAACCGTGATGAAATAAGTGCGCTGCACTTCTTCTGTGAATGAGCCAATGCGCGACCCGTTCACAGAGCATCATAATAATATCACCAAGCATAATATTATCACCGGAAAAAAACAAAGTCCTAATCTCTACTGGGTGTCCGGCAGAAGGCATTCTTTTCTGACAAGCTAAATTGATCATGGCCTCCAAAAGCTTCCACAGGCATGGCACCAGAGCACTCTGTCCTAGGCTACCAAGTTCGGTGGCCTGTTCGGTCCTGAAGCAGGTAAACAAGACTAATGATTACAAGACGGCGAAATCATTGGTGACAGGGTGGGAACGCTGCGTTACAAATCGATGCAATCCCGTTTTGTGCAGGATATGAAATGGCACTGGCGCATGAGTGTGCTGTAGGTTCGTCAGCAGTTACTAAGAGAACGAAAGAATGGAGAAAGCCGAGTGACGTAACGAAGTAGCTTTTTGTGTCCGGTCATAATAATTGTTTGCCCTATTGTTCGCTGACCTTCAGTATGTGAAGAAATTGGATTGCTTACGAACAACACCTGCATGACTCATCTCATGTGCGTCACTGTACGACCTGAAAGGTAGGTCATCGTGATCGTCACTATTGTAGTAGCAGAGCAGAGGTATCTAAGCCGCAAGAGATAAATGCGAGGGTGTCTACTGTCTCCTGGTTTAGGAGATGTAATTAATTGTTGCCTTGTAGGGTCGTGGAAGAATCGCCTACAATAGGTATAGAGAAAGGCACATCTATATAAAAGCCCCCTAGTTTTTCCCGTTTCATTCTGAGCGAAGTCTTTGTGCGAGGCCAACGCGACCATCAAAGTTTATTGACAATACAAAGCCACTGTGATTTGTCTAATGACGTCAAGCACTCAGGAATTAGGACAAGAGAGAAAAGGTTCCACCTTTCTAGGGCAAAATGTATGAATATGATCCATTTATCCCTTTTGTTGCTACAGCGGTCACAGCTCCCTCGGTGCGCGGTCAAACCCTGTGGTTACTCTATGCTATAAGCGATTCCTTGTAAGCAAGTTCCTTCAAAACACTGCATGTCTTCTCACAACGTATTCTGTGCCACCACCGTGGTGTGGTGGCGAAGACATCGGTCGCTAATCCCAAGGCCGCGGTATCGTATCCCACAGAAGAGGCTGCATTTTAAGTAGGCGAAATGTTGAGGCCCGTGTACAGTGCGATGTTACAGCACTTTGAAGACCCCCATCGCAATATAAGTTTTTGGAGCCTTCTACTACCGCGCCTTTCATCATGATATCGTGTTTTTCTACGGAAAATCCTAAAAATGACCTTCATTACCATTAGTCCGGCGCATGAAAAGTTTGATGTACCCTTTTCACTCGGTACCGTCCTTAAGCAGTTCTCTCTGAAGTTACTAAGAAATCCCCAAATGAATACCTATGCAACCTTTTACATGTCGAACGGGACCTGACCCTTCAAATCTAATTGACCATTTAATGATCTTTTTCTTCATGACACCACCGATAACTGACATTTTCAATTTTCTAGAGATTCCATGGCGGGGACGTTGGTCGTCCAATGGCGCTCTTATAATTTGACGTCCATAGAACACAACCCAGTTCGTCAAATTTCATCAATATTCCCCAATCACGTATTGCAGTTAAAACGGAAAAGAAATCCCTAGATGGAGTTTTGATGCGACGCTTACTTTGGCTGATTTGTGAAAGCGCCGAGGGCGTACAAAATGTCGTCATCATGACGGATAAAAGCGCCCGCGCCCTTGTCTCTTCCCTTTCGCTTCGAGAAATAAGATAGAACGAAAATAAAACTACATGGACTCATAGTGAAAAGGTCCGTATGCGCCTTGATGGAGGGCCTACAGTGGCCTTAGTGTACACTGGTGCTACCATTTCTGTGAAGAGTCTTCTGTTTAAAAGGTGGTAATCGGGCGAAAGCGTGTAACGCCGCAATAATTGCTGCACGCGGGTAAAAGTAACTTGCGCGTAATGCGTAGTAGAGGGGATTAAAAACAGCTCCACTGTTGTGAAACGGTGCAGCTGCTTCACAATAGTGGAGCAGGCGTGCGGCAGTGAATAGCCCCGAGAGGAGAAATGGCGCGCTATGCGAGGCGTGGTGGCGCCATCTCTAGCGTATCGCGCGTATCGGCCGGAAGCAGGGGCACGCGACGCATGACGGTCGTCGACAAGGCAAGCGCCTAAAGTGCTGCGCACTTAAAAAGGGCACTCCGGCGTTTTTTCAGCGTCCACAGATCTCAATGAACTCTTGAATATATATTCTCGGTACTGCGTAATATATGCCAAGCCAGGAGTTTCAATGTTCTTCAGTTTTCTGGGAATGAATCTTAAAAAAATTTTGGCGGATTCTCAGGCGGGCTGCCCTGTGTTTTTTTTTTTTTACATCATATGCTTCAAAGCTGCCTTCCCGAGCCAGCGGGCCGCTAGAAGCAAAACGGTCATTCTTCAGCGTTCAAATCATCGCCGTGAAATTCCGAAAAACTAGCCCGAACAAAATACATCGTCGGATGACCTCGCCACTCTCATTTTTCTGGAACCAGCTCCACATTTCTCATGGCGGGGAGGCTGTGACGTCATCGCGCACGCTGAAGGAAGCCTCTAGCCATTTCGGTTTCTGTTTGAAGACGCCGTTCAGTGGGCTATTTAACATTATTTTTGCGTTTCTGGGCAGACTGAACCATCCAGGATGATACAGGACTATCAGTGCCATTGGAAAACATCGGTGTCAGAACATGGTGAAAAAAATCGCCGCAGTAGCCCTTTAAAGCTGTTCATTGGCCTAAGGACACGAAGCACCGACCTCCTGATTGCGAGGCTAACCAGTTCAACCCGTATTGATTCGTCTTACGACGAGTGTTTTATACGTATGAAGACGCGGACGGCCGTCACACGATTACACTCTCCAGTGCACCCTCGGGAGAGATGGAAAGAAAGAAAAAGGCATACAAACGCCAAGCTTCTCTTGCCACCGTTTTGCGGATGGGGGAACTGCACTGATATTTCTTTTATCCTTAGTTTCCGTAGAGTTCAGAACCTCGTCCTGGAACCACACCTCCTCCAATCTTGAAATAGAACTGAAACCGTGAGATGACTCACCTATCACCAAACATGTTGCAGGACCCGACTAGACCGTCTTCATCCAGATAGACTTCTGCAAGCCGGTGGCCGCCGAAATACACATCTGTAACAACGCGACTATATAACAGGATTATTAGTGTGCAAATGGGGGTAAATAAGTTGTTGAAACGTCGCTGTACGCAGAAGAAAAAGATCCACCAACTTTTACGTCGCGAAAACCGTCGCAACAGGGAAGCTCTTCTTTAACTATTAATCACGACGTAACTGGAAAGAGTTCGAAGTTATTCATGTCATCACTTATCAATTATGCTAGCAATAACACCCTTCATCTTTTGCGGACCACACGTGATTGTTGCCCATGGATACAGTCCCTTGCGTTCAAGAGACATCTCTTAATATATTTCGTTAACACTACATCGTGCAGCTACTTCCTTTCTCGCATTCAAACATTTCAAAGGGTACGAGGAAAGAAGTTGGTATAAAAATAGCCGAATCTAGTTAAGTGCACTATCTAAATGGAGTGACCAAATAACATTTGAGGCTGATCTTGTAAGAGCGGAGACATTAGGTGTTCAGTCATCTAGGAACAAAGCTGCTTAATCCATACAAAGTCTGTCCTATCGCGAAATATGACCTGGAAATGACTTTGCATAGCAACCAAGAGACGTTACAGTACCGGCATTACCTTGTATGGCCTCAACATCATGCTATATCACGTAATATGAAGTCACAACAGCGCGTGGGGGAAGAAGCTGAAGAAGAAGGAAAGAAGCAGATGATGGAAATAAAGGTCTTCTTGATAATGAAGCGGATAATGAAGATGATGATCATTACGGTGAAAAAGAAGAAGATGGTGATGAGGATGATGATGAAGAAGAAGAAGGAGAACAAGATGCTGACAATGAAGATGGTGAGGATGATCATCATCAGCCAGCTTCACTGTGATCTGATGTTGCGCAATGTAGCGGATGCTTCTCACAAATTTTGTTCTTTCCCGTTTTCGCTCAATATTCTTTGCTTTCGCGGCAGCAGCACTGACATCATGGGCGGCACTAAACAGAGTGTGTAAGAACACTTCTAACCTGGTATTATGTTCCGAGATGTAGCCTATTATCAGGTGGTCAGTTTGGACGCAGGCATTCGATCGAGCAATCGATACGTTTTGCGGGTACATTAAAAGTGAAAGTTTACGTCGTAGATCTGGGCGTTATGTTTCCGATTCAGAGGAGAAATCTGTTTAACTGAGAGAAGTTTATGAGGATTTATTTATAACATCTTCAAATTTTAGAGCTCCTAATTGCATTTGAGGGGGGTAGTTATTGACGGGACAAGCGAGCTTACTAATAAACTGATAAAAATAATCGTTTTCTTATGTTACCAATCTTCTTTCGCCACTTTTCGGTGAGAAGCTGGTCGACGCGATCACAAAATGCCCGGAGGGTGCATGGCAGCACTTTAGAACGGCTCAAAAAAAAAAAATAAGTAGGGTAGGACGCTTGAAAGAACTCATACACTCTTCTTATGAAGTGCACGGAGCG
The DNA here is from genome assembly GCA_013339685.2 of Hyalomma asiaticum. Taxonomy (NCBI): domain Eukaryota; kingdom Metazoa; phylum Arthropoda; class Arachnida; order Ixodida; family Ixodidae; genus Hyalomma; species Hyalomma asiaticum. Next base: position 60,463,855 of record CM023487.1, on the reverse strand, counting down.
CTTCCAATATCGCTAAAGATTTTGACCACTCGGTCTCTCAAAGGCAGAAGATATGACCTAGTCAGGCTTCGGTGATCGTGTTTTGCCGGGTCCCCTCTCATCAATTTGTACTTAAAAAGCAATGCAAGCGCAACATGATACTTGGAGTTCTTTCGAAGAAAGAAAATTTTCCTAGTTACATCAACTTCTTCCAACAGGCACAATTGAATAAAGTTTCTCTAGTTTACGTCAATGAAATTACGGAAGACCCGTCTCTACAGTTACTTCCTGTAAGTTTACGATGTTTATAGGATACTTAAGAGTTCCCGCAGTCTTGGCTAGTTGTTGCCGCGTCCAGGCCGCGTCGACAAAGAAAGACTTACTGGCTTGCAGAAACAGGCTCAATCCATCGCGGATTCGTTGCCACGTTGTCCGGCATATCTTGAAGATTCGGGAAGCCGCTGATATCGCCCAATGCATAAGTGACGACGCCCAAAATGAAAGCTGGTGCAAAGGAAGGCATGGCTGCTAGGCAGAAGTGCAAGATATGAATGAATAAGTTCATCTGATAGCAAAACTGTGTCCCTGGAAAGCATCCGCAAGGATCGATGGTGGACAATTGCAGGCGTATCTCGAAGGAAGCAGTACGCAATACATGGGTGCTAAAATACAATGCTTAAAAGGAAACGCCTTCCGTGCAGCGATGAAATCGCAACACGATAATTTCGAGTTCATTGGGAGAAAAAATATTTTCCTTGTTTCGTGCAAATGCACGAATATTATTATTATTATTATTATTAAGGTATATCATCATCAATAAGTTACTTTTCTCTAAAAGTCCACTGCCTACTCGATACAGACTGTATGGTTGAAAAAAACTCAAACTACAGAAAAAAAACTGCAGCAGCACACCTAAGTAAGCAGCTGCTCTCTTTTAAGTTCCAACGAAAGTTCAAGTATGTACCCAAGCGCTCCTTTAAGAATTCAGCATTCCGACCTAAAAGAACTAGTCATAATATGCTTTCGAGAAGCTACTCGCCCAAATGCATGTAATGTAGAGGCACGCCGTAACAGGAGAGAAAGAAAGCAACGCTATTTTGAGTTCGGAACAGCTACAGAACATTGCTAAGGATTCTAGCCTGAATTGCTGAATGCGGCAGTCGGACATATGTTGAACTGCGCCTACGCTTGGGGATGGTGTAAACGCCGCCCGCCGCACTGATTTGTCTGCCACATACATACATACATACATACATACATACATACATACATACATACATACATACATACATACATACATACATAGTGTATGTTTTCCCGTTGTTCCTATGAAATCTTCTCGTATATACCTCATTAGACGTTATCATGATCAATACAAATGAAAACGTATTCTATCTCGACTGCTGGATTAAGCGCACTACCAATGATATCGAACTCATCCTGTGTTCAACGAGGATAAGTTAGTTACATTTGGTTAGATGGCACAGCAATCCACCAGCCTCATGGAAAAGCGATCTCAGCGCGGGTTGCAACCCAAACAACCACCACAGCGAGGTCTTAAAAGTGGGACACTCCGATACTCGATTTGGAAGCCAACTCCCGACACAGGACCAGGCCTGGCAAACACGGAATACAAAAAGTCCTACCCGTGGATTATCACCAAAGATGGAGCGATTCGGACTTGGCTATATCAAACTTCTCTCTCTCTCTCTACGGGACGCCTACAACGCTCTTAATTTTTTCATGCCACCTAACCGTTCTTTTATTTTTTTTGTCCACTTCTACTGCGCGTTTCCCCCTCTACTATATCCTCCCCGTCGTTCTCGCTGTCCACCTCTTCTCTGCGCTACCTGCCCAGACGAGGTCCACGTTTTCGTGTTTCTGCGTAAAGCATAAGTCTCAAACACGCGGCCCGGCCCACTCATGACAGTTTTCGTCGCATATCTGCTTTTTTTTTCTTAGTATGCATGTTGGTAAGCCTGGAACCAGCAATGGGCAATCCTGATGCCAAATCCCGGACTTACCGGCAATAACCCACACGTGGGGGATGCGAAATGAGCTTTTTTATAAGCGACGGTACGTACAGTTTTGTTCATGTTTATTTCTCATTGTCCTTCCGTTCCTAGAATGAATTTCGTGACTGAGACCAGCTAGCTGAGATCAGTGTGAGATCCCTGACGTAAAGGATGGCAATTGCTCCACGAGATTCGCTGGTCCACTCCGTTCATTGTCTGTCTTCCTCTGTTAAACCCATCATTTCATGCTTAGCAAATCTACCTTTCCGTGCTGCCTGGTCTCGCGGGCTACTGACTCGTCCACGTGTCTCAGCTGAATAGTTTGTTGCCACGCAACCTGTAGATGAACAACCGATGTGTCTGATGTCGCCGTTTGTTGGGCGATACGAAGCGATCTCCAAAGTAAGATGGCGTGGTTGCACGTGTTGCTTAGCCCTCGGTGTCTGAGTGTATTGCGCACAAAGACAGCAAACTCGCGGTCTAAAAATACAAGTGAAAGAGACGACATCATCTCAGTACAAGATGCACCTGTGTGAAAGGCCTTGCTTTTCCTAAATGTTTACAGGCGGACCACCGGTACAGTCCTCCGTGCAACACGTTGCATGTCCATACCTCTCGTTTTGATTATACAGTTCGATTGAGCATACAGTGTGACAGTGACTATCACATCCTTCTTTTATTTACAGCGAAAATTCCGTATGGTGTATATTTAATTTATTTATCTGTCTTTTTGGTTGTATTGTGTTTCTTGTACACAAAGGATGTACATGCACGCCGAGTGCGCATAGAAGTAAGAGCCCCCGTTAGGCAGATTGCCTTTAGCTCTTACTGCTTTTTCTGTGTAAGACAGAAAATTATTAAATAAACTTCAAACTTCAAACATACCTGCAGGGACCACGTATACAAATCGGGTTGCTGAAACGAACTCTTTGTTCTAGCGTTTATTCTGGCAGAAACATTTCGCATGTGTTACTGACCAGGCCACTAACACATGCGTTTTGCACGTACACTAGCTGCGCCATCGCAGGCAGGGTTCACAGGGTCATTCATTAAAGATGCCTAAGCAACCTTTCCTACCCATATATACTGCAACAAGGGACAGGCAGACAAAAATGTACCACCTTTTTGTAAGTCACAAGCAATAAAGATGTACTTACCCGCGGTTTGGAGGCGCTTTGGCACTACCAGGGTGCGACTACCTAAATAGCGAAGCACTTTAGCAGCGATGTCCCGCACAATGCCAGACGCACGAAACCTCACAAACGAATATGAACGATCGTGCGAAATTTCATGTCTTCCTTTTTCGTCCACGCGCAGTTTCTGCCAGGTTTATGGGAGCCTGTCTTTATAACGTCGTGAGAGGTTTGACTTTCCTAAAAAGAGTTTACACATCAAAGCCCATGCATTTGCTGACCTGTGCGCTGCAAGCCACATACAAGAATCTTTTGTTCAACAATGAAACGGTACTTCACGTAGGAGCGCTTTCTCTTGATGTCAATTGAGGCGACTTTACCACGTGAATAATACAATTGTTCATTGTCTTCCACAGGCAGAATTGTTCGCAGACCGCAGAGAGCCTACTCGCTCTACGACAAAGCGACGCTTAAGGGACAGTGTACGTTTAATTTTTTTAACAGAGCACTCACTGCAGTGCCGCGATTGAACGAGCGAACGAAAAAGATTTGTTCCTACACGTTCTCAAGTGTATTAATATATCTTGCAGAGCACGAGCACCACGCAGAGGGGCATTCTAGGAAGGGACGAATATATGTAGAAGGACAGCTCACTGGGCCAGTTGGTCTGCCATAATGGCGTCATAGAATACGCGTTTAAAAACGAGCACACAAGCATGCACGTACGGACAAGGTCGAGAACCTTGTCCTGGTCCATATGTGTTTCTTTCTCGTGTGTACACGTGTGTTTTGTTAGAGGGTATCCTGCGAAGTTAAAACGAATATGTGTTTCATGAGTCAGTAGATTTGTTCATCTTGTTGACTTGCCGTAAGCGTCGCTTCATCAAAAACTTAATACCAGATGTGTACCTTCTTTAGGGCACTGCGTAAGAAAGCCTCGTCAAGAGGTGCGTTTACGTCGTTTTCATCGGTGCGTGCAATCAACCGCGAATGCTTTGATTTCTACAGGTATGTTATTCCAGTGAGGCTCCATGAACATCAGAGATAGCACTTGTTTTAAAAATCACAGTGTAGCTTTTCCAATCTTGCCTTATCTCATAATAACTGGGCCTCTAAATGGATCCTAAAAGTAGCCAGTCCTAACAGATCAGCGTCTTCAGCAACATTGTTAATCAATGTGCACATACGTTCCTCCACTCAAACGCTCGAAGTATCAAGAACAAAAGAAATTGTGGGCAGCTTGCACTTGGGGCGGAATTCTAGGTCTCCGCGAAGCTGGCGGCCTTTGCCCCCTCGTTTCGCTATCCTCATCTGCACTTCCGCTCCGCACCTCCTCACTATAGGTACTGCGCATGAGTATGGTACGCTTTACCATCTCCCGTGATTTCTCTGTTCCGAAGTCTCACATCACTTCTCCGCCTCACCTCCCTTTGCCACCCCTTGTCATAATGTAATGCAGCGTTGATGGCCTTACCCTCCCCATTCCCCTCATGTTTACTCTTCTCCACCTCCATCCCTCCTGCATACCACTGGTACCTTATTCCCCTACCATCCCCCTTCCCCTCCTGCATACCACGATATATACGGGTAGGTTATGGTACAGCGTGTAAAGGACATGTTTTAGAAATTAGGCACAAGAAATGGGCGTGGGCAGGGCGTGTAATGCGAAGGCAGGACAACAGTTGGTGATTAAGTGTAACACAGTGTATCCTTAGAGGAGGCAAACGTGGCAGAGGGTGGCAGAATGTTAGGAGGGCAGACGACATCAAGAAGTCGGCGGGGATAAATTGGTCGCGGTTTGCACAGGACGGGCGTATATGGAGATCTATGGGAGAGGCCTTTGCTCTCCAGTGGGTGTAGACAGGCTGATGATCATGGTTTAGCCTCTCCCCTCCTCATTTCCCTCTTCATCGCCCTCGCACCGTGCTCCACACCCTCAATTTTTTTTCGCGGTCCATTGCTATACTGTACTGCACAACGCTGTATTATGCTTTACTCTCTCTCTCTCTCTCTCTGCTGCTTTTTCTCCTTCGCAGCCTCACTTCCCTTTCCCACGTCCTGGCTGTAGCAATATGTTTTGCTATTCACCACGTATCGGGGCTTTCGCGGCAGTAGCGTGGGCTGCTTGCATGGCTCTTTAGTAGGACACGTGCCTGCCACGCAGATGGCCTCGGTTCCATTCCCGCTCGACTCCAGCTAGAGTTCTTGGGATGTTCGTATAAGGGACTGGTAGGAATCGTGAAGCGTGCTGTAGCGAAAACGTTCCGATCTCGTTGCGCAAAGTGGCAACTACGTACGAAGAATTGTTTTAATTTAACCAGAGAAGACTGACGCTTTGGTTCTCTACCCGTGCGGCTCTTGCCCGATGTGTCGAGTTTTCAGGTCACGACTAACATACTATTTCGAGCTAGAACAAATTGGCTGTTAAAACGAAAAGCTTGCTATCTTTATTCTTTGGCGCGAAAATAAGGCTTAACGTTCGAGCATTCCCTGAAACATGTTTTCACACCATATAACATTCCGCCGAGATTTGTGGCTTAGACGTACAGTGGCTGAGTGGATCAGGAAATAGACAGGAGTAGCTAATATTATTATATCAATTAAAAGAAAGAAGTGGACCTGGGCAGGACATGTCATGAGGAGGAAATATAACAGATGGACTGTAAGAAAGACAGAGTGGATACCAAGAGAAGGAAAACGCAACAGAGACAGGCAAAACGGAGCGATGAAATTAAAAAGTTCGCTGGCATAATGACGAACCAACTCGCCCAGGATAGGGTGGATTGGAAATCGTTGGGCGAGGCCTTCATCCTGCAATGGACCTAGGATGATGATGATGATGACGACGACAATGACGTACAGTGTACAGTGGCTAGCTGCGTCCTTCCGGTCAAGGCGGTGACATTGCTTTATAAATCGGAGAACGACTTTATCATGAAAGAATTAATGACCTCACGTACATTTTACCGCCCATCGAATGTATTGTTGTTAAAGTCATGAACACAGTTGTTGTGGTTTATCAACCACGAAATGGTAAGAGGCGGGAGGTCTTCGCACGCATTGCAGAAGTTACACTCAACGTGCGTGTTTTTAGCATTTGGTAACGTGACCATTATTATGTGGGGCGACTCCATTCGCCAATACGACAAAACATCCTAGCCGTGTATAGGGGATCTCTATGCTACTTGATGCGTAAGGGTCACAAATCTTTTAAACAAAATGTTTCTTGGATTTGCTCTGGTATGTCGTAAGTGAACAAACACCTGCCTATTTTTTTTTCTCTCCGAACATTATCTACTGCACAAAATGAAAATCAGGACAGGGAACAGTGCTGTGGAATGAACAATGCTGCAGTAGACCGTCTCTGAGCTGACGTTGCTTCCTGGAACTGGGAAATAGCGCGCGTGGAAAGAGATACAAAGCGGGCTTACAATTCTTTCGTTATATTTCTCAAGAACTTATAAGACCGCGCCTTCCTCCTAACATAAAAGCCCTCTAAAAACAACTGAGAGGTCTAAAACAACTATAACGACGCATTATGCGACAGAATACAAGAAAAAAACTAAATGTGCCACACTTTTGTTAAATGCCGAGGTATATCACTTGAGCAGCACAAGAACTATCGTAAGGCGTTAAACGCTGACATCAAGCAAGCTAAGATACGCAATTACTGATAAACATTTAAAAGAATTCAGGACAACCACAGAAAAGTCTTCATAAAGTAAATACCTTGATCGATTTCTACGGTTTTACATCCCAAAACCACCATAAGATGATGAGAGACGCCGTAGTATTGCCTTAGAAACTTTCGACCATCTGAGTTTCTCTAAGTGCATTGACGTCGCACAGTACACTGGCTTCAAAATTTCGCCTTCACGGAAATGCTGCCACCACGAACTCTATTCGATCCCTCGACTTTCGGATCGGCAGCCGAGTGCCATAGGCACTATACCACTGTGACGGGGTGATGTAAATAAGTTAGGCAAAAAATTTCGGCAGCTTCCTCCACAGGTGCAAGCCTGTACTAACAGCGGAGCTGGTGGCCGACCAGCTTCGGCGTCCGGCTTCTGTAAGATTAGCGAAGTCACCTGATTTGTCACGTTAAGAGTTGTTGCATCCTTTTGATGGGGACAAATCACATCACTGCCTGTTACATGGTTGTTGAAGGGAACATGTCAGTTGACTAATGTTACATGTTTCTCACGGTAACATGTCCCATGACCAGCTGGGACGTCATCTTAGGTGATTTCCGGTTGGGTGTCTAGCTTGCAATTGACTTGGCGGAAAATGTGCGGTTGCGGCATCTAACGTGGCTTTCGCTGGTACAATCTTAGCACGGTAACCTTTAGTTTATTTGATAGGTACACAAAAATGTGAAAATACGCTCCTTTACCAAAGGTTAAAGCACTTTAACCTTTGGTAAAGGAGCGCACTGCCGGGTAAATACCGGCAGTGCAACGATTACAAGGTCACTGGATGGCGCCGTCCCATGTTTAATTAATCTGTGATTAATACAACGCGCTATTTGCCTTACGTAGAATGTACGAATGAACTTTGTTTCCCCTTTTAATAGAGAGGAGGGGCATGGGGGGAGAAATGGGACGTCTATCAAGACGTCACTATACCAGTTGTGCTAGGCCTCCGCTAGCTCCTCAGCCCACTTTATGTCTCGGTCCTGTAACGTGGGTCGGAGCTGCGCAGGGCAGTCTCCCACAGCTGCTCGCCGCTGCTGATTATTAGTTTGGGTTTGGCTGGTGGAGATATTATGGAGCCTGGCCACATGATGTGGGAGAGACCTGCTACCTGAACAGTGCAGAAGCGGCATTTTTGCGTAAGGTACGTACCGGGAAAGAACAGCTGCAGAGCAGAGTGTCGGAACGGAACGAAAAACGAAAACGAAAAACGAAAAAAACGATATTTTTGACCGGAACGAAAACGTAACCGGAACGTTATTTATTATTTCGTTCCGGAGCAAAAACGAAATATTTTTTATCGTTTTTCGGTTCACGGGAAGACTTTACGATCCGGAACAACCGAGGACATGCAACGTGAGCAATGATGCATAACTCAGGGTTCAACGTCAGCATGCATCTCGGGCAGGTATTTCAAAGGAAAGATACGTTGAAATAATGCAGGAAACGAAAAAAGTGGCAACCATAGCTGTTTGTATTAAATTCAAGCGGAGTTTCGCGAGCCTCTCACACAGGCCGTCGTGGAGAGGGCGTTGTCGTCGCTTATGTGTTGAAATTTTGAGACGAACGCAAAGAGCGGCAAACGGAGCTGTACATGTTAGCGCAAGTGGCCCTTGGTGTGCCAGCCGCACAAGTCAGCGTTGAGAGGGCATTTTCGGCACTCAATTTCGGTTTGTCAAAGCAGCGGTCTCGCTTATCCGCGAGTACACTTGCTGACCTGCTGCTTCTGAAATCGTGTGCCCCCCTTGACGAAAATTCGGGATTCAAACTTGAGGAAAAATGAATACCAAGTTTATGTTGTGTCCTTGCTTCGAAACTTTTTGCGACTTCCCCCATTGTCACACCGTGGCTTTGGGACATAAAACCCCAACAATTATTATTGCATTTTTATGTATTAGTTCAGTATCTTTTGCTGTTTTTAAAAGGTACTTTTAATATTAAGTATTTTGTTCGTTATTATCGAAAAAAAAAACGTTATGAACCGTTACGGAACGTTTATTTTTCGTTCCGGAACGAAAACGGAACGGAAATTTTTTCTGCGGAACGAAACGAAAACCGGAACGAGAAACATTTCGTTCCGACACCCTGCTGCAGAGTGTGCGGAGCTCGAAAATTGCGAGTTTCTAGTTGGCGCCACTATATTCTTCGTTTGCGCGTGGCACGCGCTCAGAAAGGTGGATATATGGGATGTTGGTGCCTATAAACTTCCGCAGCTAAGAGGAATCTCATAGACCACACCCATACGAGAGTCGATAAAATTATGCTTGGTAGAATGCTTGAGAAGACAAGTGTCTGTTCGCTTCTTACCTTGCAAGTGCTCATTTTTCGCATGCATGGCAGCACAAATCTTACCTTGCTTAGTGGGAGCAGAAAAAATTTTAACACCATACCTAATTCTGACTTTTCTAAGCCTGTGCTAAGCGGAGTAGATATACCGGATACTTACGGCTCTTTGCATAGAATTATTGCTGGGTGACAGCGCGCACGTAAAGGGCGAATTACATTGAATTACCTGGCAGCTTGGACTTTAGAAGAAAAATTATTTAATTAGTGGATTCGTTAGTTCATAACCCACTTTTTTGTTATTTGTATATGTTGCTAGTTTTTTGCACATTGTTGAGAGTTTACGCTTTTCTCTCATATAAGTATTAAAAGTGTGTTTCCATGTGGAATGGTTGTGCACCTTTGTGGCCTAAGTCACGTTACATGCCGGGAAAATGGGACATATGCCATGAGATACTAGCCGCAGTTGAAGCGCTTCTGCATCAAGCGGCGTAATTGGGGCCTGCGGTGACATCATTTGTTGGAAGAAGACGGTTCCAAGGAGTATTCGAAATCAAAATTGCGAATACAGTAGTGGGTGCAGTGCAATAATATTTAGCTGACATGTTCACAGGAACCATCACAACGGATCGGCATCGCTTTCCGATATGGCCGAAAAGTGTTGCTAGGACCACGTTAGCGTGAACCAAAACGTGCTAAATGGACTAAACGTTGCTTGCCATTAAGCGCACTGCTATTTCATTGTGATTAGGCAAGGGCGAATGTGCGATAAGGGGTAGAAAAGGTTCAACTTCAGGTAAGAGTAGAAAATCCTCAGCGATCGCCGCACCCGTGGCTACATCGCCATAGCGTAAATGAGAAGAATAAAACAAGAGAGAAACAGAATGAATGAATGAAAGAAAAGAACGAACCAGGGAAAGGAAGAACGAAAGAAAGAAGTGCGTGAGTATGTGGTGATATTTCACATGCTGTCGCTAGATAATGGTGAACAGTGCAGTATCGAGACGCCGATAGTTCACAATGGGGGTAGCGTTTCCGCGGAGTACGAGTGCAAGACTAAGAACACGAGTTCACTAACTTCCCACCCTTACGCAGTTTCGACACGGTAGACGTTAACGTAATTGCTTTGACGTGTAATATCTCTGTCTCTGTTTATAGCACAACCAAGTTGCGACTCCTCAATTATAGAGGAGGCGATGGCCTAACGGTGTTGCCTTCGTTTGAGGACATCTGGGCTGAAAAGGTCATACAGAGAGGCGTAAAACAATATGGTGGCCAATATGGCGTTTATTGTCAGTAAACAGTGGGCAATGAGGCTACTTTAATTCCCAGACATCAGTCTGCCTCGAGATATACGCTGTAGAACATACCGCTCATTCCTATGCATGGGGACGCATATCCCTGAGCAGAATCTGTGGTTCCATGCGAAGTATGTAGCTCCACAAATGCTGAATTTGGTGCTTCATGAACATGCTGGCGTAGTGGGCCAGCCTAGTAACCAACTTCGGCGCACCAGAAACAAATACCTCCCCTTCTTCTAAACTCACGGGGTAGATTCTTGCAAGCTCCAGGTGTGCTGGGTCATCGTTAGTGGGAGCTGCCTTGAACACAAGTCTCAGTTGACTGCTGGACACCTTGTTCGGAGGAGAGAAGGCAGAACGGTAACGTCAGTATTAAATTTAAAATACACTAAGTGTATTGCAGAAAGTGTGTGGAAGGGTAATAGACAAAACAGTACGTCCTGAAGTTACGTGTTTATTTGTATGCTATTTAGGTGTGTTATTGCGCACCTTATCTCTTGATTTTAGTAATGCAAAGTAATGAAGATACTAGAACGCAGCAAGAGTGGAACCTGTAACTTGATCGCCTTGCTATAGAATCTCCACATGTCAAGTGGTGTAATAACTGTATAACTGATCAGTACATGGACTTTCAACTCTTATTTCCCAGTGCATCTCTTTATTTGCTGTTAGTTGTTTGCTTTTGTGCCAACCAAATCAGGTGGATTTGATGTCCAGGCGCCTGAGAGAACGCCTGATGTGAATATTTAAACAAGAGTCTAAAATGCAGTCGAAAGAGTGCTCTTGGATGGTACAAGGTTATGGACTTTAACACTCACTTGAACACTATCAGTGGACGTTACAGCCGATTTTACGTGACTATGTAAGAAACGCATGAGACTGTATTAAGGAAAGTAAAATTTTCCAATCATGTACAGTATGGTAAGAACATGTTAAGGCCGCAGAATTATGAACGTTCACGGGCGCTTCTTCTTAGCATTATACTACACCAGGCAGTACTAGTTATGTGACAGTTTATACAAGAGTGGACTCAGTATGACAGGTGCAGTGCTTGAAACAATCAATATTTAAAAGTGGGCACCACCGCGCACGGAAGGATACTGGTGCTCATGGAGCTCCCACAGTGTTGCAGTCGTCGAGGTGCTTGATCAGCTCCCCAAAAGAGGCGGGCTCGAACTCGGCCGCGGGGGATACTTTTTATTTATTTACGTTTTTTTAATGAAGACGGAAATGCTGAGGCCCCTGTACTGTCTTTGTCGGGGCACGTTAAAGAACCGCAGGAGGTCACCATTTCTGGAGTCGTACGCTAGGGCGTGCCTCTGAATCACATGGTCGTTTGGGCGTGCAAAACCAAGGAACTATAATGTTGTGTGGTCCAAGCATGCGTGGGGGAATTCTAAGTGCGTGCACTTTGGTGAACAAATCTTGGGCCTGCCATTTACTGCGTTACCAAATCGCCCCGCCCCAACGCGTGATCGAGAGAATGGGTAGCATTGGCATCGACGTCTTCCGAACAATATACGCACAATCCAGAAAGTGCGAGAAAAGAGCGATGTCCATTATCATAAAAATTTTGCCTTTGGTGACGCATACTTCATAGTTGCTCTCGGATCGCGGAAAAAGGGTACGGCCAAAGGGCGCATCTACGGAGTCAACCTTTGCTCCTGGAGAAACTAACCGCGCGTACTGCAGCAAGACAACTCTGTCGATTTCCGTAGTACCTTGCCAAAACATCAATGCAGTGAACGTTAGTTACACTACACGCATTCCCTACTGATTTATCTGCTGATTCTTCAAAATGTGGATATTGTGCACTGCCGCTAACTGTATCAGATCATTTTCCAAATGGCATAGTACGGAAAAGTCTCCCCGGGCAACATGAACATGAGGCTGCCCCAGCGCATCTGGCTGGGCGGCGTCCGAACCGCCAACGACAGAGTATTTTTATTTTATTTATTTATTTCAATACCCTGAAGGCCCTATTGGGCGTTACCATACGGGGGGATTTAAGTCAATACATACATTTCAAACAACATAAATAGGAAACAAAATACCAAGAAAGAAACAAGAAAAAGGAAAGAGCAAGTAAATTGAATCACAGCATCATTCACGAACATCAGCCGAATACATATTGAAGAGTACAACACTTTTGTTTGAAAATAATAACGAAAACACTGATGAAAATTACATCGAAGACATTGAATATATATCGCGAAAAGAAAAACCCGGTAAATGAAACGACGACAATCAGAACCAGTTTAGCAATGTTACTCGCTATGCATTGTGCACTGGCGCTAACTGCGTGGCGAGATGATGTCGATGTATTCATCCGACGCTGTCAGTCATTGGCGGCTCGGCTACTGTACTGTGGGGAACGCTAGTGCAGATTCAGCGTGAATTCGCCCTGGCGGCGTGTACGTTTTCTGTTTCGCAAGTGCAAGTCAGACGCGTCAATGTGAGCTGGAAGCGGTAAATAGGCCAACAAACTCGGCAAATTTTCGATACTGCCAGTTCTCGCTCATCCTAATTGAGAGTGACTGCATGCGAATACGTCGAAAAGAGCGTATTTATAACGAAAATCAACGACGTTGCTGACGATGAAGGTTGCTATGTGCGCCTGCTGGCTTTCGTAACAAGAATTACTCCTGGAACTTTACGTACCTAAACCACGGCATGACTGTGAAACACGTCCGCTAAAGGGTGGCGGTGTAAGTTTTGCGACCTGGGGTTCCCTAACGTGGAGCTAAATACATGGGTGCTTTTTTTTTTCTTCCTTTTTTGCATTTTCCCTTGTTGTGGTGCGTGGCCTTGGCTGGGCTTCGGTCGCCCAACTTCGACCTTCGCAAGCGAACATCCTATCTTCTAAGGGCTTGCTGACAATAAATGTTTTAGTGGATTTTTGAGCAAATTCAACAGGGGCGAGCAAAAGGCACACTATACACGACTATATGCTGTGCCGCGTGAACCTTTCCTGTTGTTGCTTCAATTCAGCCTGACCAACCGTCGTGTGTGACAATATAGCCTGTTCCGATTATTCCTTGTGCAAGTAATGCAAATGTGTTTGCATGGAAAATCGATGCAGTGTTTATTTCGAAAGTTTAAGCAGCTTTATATAAAGAGTGCCATTTTACGAATGTTAATGTTCGAAAAAGTATAATCGTGCGCGAAGCCTCTAATAAGTTCAGGCAATTGTAAAATGCATGCGCCGGCTCGTTACAGATAGTGGCAAGTGGAGAGACGTGGACACTTATTCGCAAAAAAAAGTAGATAGCGAAAATGAATAATCCCTGCCCACGTCACAAAACATGGCAAGCAGACCTTGCACGAATGTGTTGAACGGGAGGTGTTTCTAGACTCCGTAAAAGCTTGTTATCATCACACGAGTATGACAGGGACCCGTGACGTTGAGAACTCCTTGTGAAGCCTGGTCCTCTCGTCGCAACCTCGTCTCTAGGAATCGCCGTCGCTCAAGTACCACCGAAGCGAAATCAGCAGTGTACCCGCTTAAGTTGTGCGGTGCTGTATCGGTCTGTCCACGCAATTGATCCTTGCTCACAGATTCATAACAAATGCAGGAAATTGACGCTTAAACTGCCGGGCTTCTAACCGAAGGACGGTGTGTGGAACCCCGGGACGGCTGTCGCAATGTTTTGATGGAGGCCTGGATGCTAGAGTCGCGTATATACGTGGATTTGCAGTGTGCTTGAATCCACCCCGTGTGGTGAAAATTTGTGGAGCCCTTCACTGCGGCGTGACTCACGATCATATTGCGGTTTTAGCACATAAAACCCCAGTAATTACTATCACGCTTGTGTATGGTCGAATGTCACGTTTTCTTACTTATCTCTGCTACACACTGCAGGCCTGTTAGCACAGTTACTCGTCTAAAGCAAAGGAAAACTTACTCGGATACCCATGTGTCCTGATCCTCCAGTGCAACCCTTCCAGCTCATGGTCACAGCGAGTGGCACACGAGCGAAAGCGGTAACCTCAACATAAGTGGTGGTGCCGCTGAAGCAGGCGCTGCTGTACTGCTTGTAGGCCCATATGTCTCCAAGGCCCGTAAGTCTAGGGCTGCCGACCTCCATTCCCAGAGCTTCATTGCTTTCGAGGAAGTCCGGGAGTGTTAGGTTATTGGGGATTCTCCGAAGAAACGCGCTGATGCTCTCCGTCCAGTCCACTTGTGGAGTGTTAGGGCAAGGTCCTGAAGGTATTGAAGGCACAAAAAAAAACACCCTACTTTAATACTTCGCCGATAAATGCTGTTTGAGCATGCACGACGCAGCAATCCTCATGAAACAGAGAAATAACCGCCGTATTCATGAACAAAACTTAAGTTATCGCGCTAAGGGTACATTTGTAAGGAAAGCTTATAGTTTAAGGAAAGGCAGAGGGGCTCTGAGAAACCCACCTTACAAGTGACATGGGAGCGAGGTTAAGCGCATTTTCCGGATGTTTTCTTTTGTAATCAAGCGTATGGCTGCACGGGAGAGCAAACAAGGAGAGGAGCAAGAGGAGCGCAGTGAGCAAACCGGGGGTCGGACTGGTCGGACGGGTTGAGCACCGGCCGCTGTCGTCAATGCCGTGTGTTTCCCAGAGCCTCGACAGTTTACGTGCGTTTGCGTGTGACCATGTCCTTGCATCTCCTCTTGCGTGCGCGGGGAACACCGAGGTGTGGACGCTGTAGTCCAGTGTACGTGTGTGTGTGTGTCGGCACTGCAGTGTGGTGTTACGCATGCAACCGCTAAAAAGCGATGCGTGTGCGACGGCGAAGTAGACCAATGGGCAGTATGTGCTAAACGAACGAACTGGGCGCAGCGCGCGAGCGAAGTCCGTTGTGGATATCGCTTTCTATGCACTGTAATTCACAGTTTTCTGATTAAACGAGTGTGGTTTTCTATTTACCGCTTGGATTATGCCGGCTCTTTTTTTTTTCATCCCTTCGTGCTTCGTGCGTCTACTTTACTCCTTTCCGCTGGGCTCTGTTCCCGCTACTTGCTACTCTCGCTTGTTTCGCTTTTCAGTAAAACCACATTTTGTTGAGAAGCGATCCCTGCTGTATGCTAGCGAATTGCGGCTTAGTAGTGCCAAATCCGCCGACGTGCTATGTATGCTCTGCGGTTTCGGTGAAATACCGCATATTGTATCGCGTACACTTTCCTTGGATGCTCTGCTGCAATAGCTGAACAGAATTACTTGCCTCGTTGTTCACAAATGACTCGTTGAGCACAGTTTACAAAACCAAGAATTTCGCTGAAGCGGTTGCAACCGTCTTGGATAAAGAGCTACTATGGTACCTCCGCGACCGTCGGTGTACTTTCGCAGGCGTAGCATGTGGAGAAGCTTCAGCACGGCGCTTGTTATGGAGCGGGAGCGACACAAGAACCCATGCATGTCGCAAATCTCCATACAATTTAGGCGATCCCTAATTACATGTGCCACGACAGTCGCACGCGCGATGATTCATCAAGCCGGCCCAGATTTTAAACCAACTCCACAATGTCCAGTCCTGTCATTCTGTTTGCTTACAAGAGAGCGTCGAGATAAGCCGGGGCTACCTTAAGGAATACTTTTGGCCGCGAAAGTACAGGAAAAGGTCCGCATTAAATATAAAGTTGGGCCTTCAAACGCGTTAAAGGCTACCTCAGTCACAAGCATGATGAGAAGTTTGGTTTCCGAATACGCCGTTAAGAAATCTGAAGTATGAATCTAGCGAACGAAGCAACACAATATCTGTCCGGTCCATAGCAGCAGGAATTCACGTGCGGCTCTTTTTGATTCACGCTGACTTGATTTGAAGGTTCAGAATATAATCGGCAGGCGACATTTTTTCCTTCCAAACTACTCTATTTAAACATTCTGGGAAATGTTTCCTTTGTAGTTCAAGTAACAGGTGTGAGAATAAGATGAAACGCCTACTGGCATCTTCTAGCATCTCCTACGTGCATGATGCAATCAACAACGGGCAGATTTTAAAAAACAAAAAGGCCATTTATTTGCCTATCAAAGTGACACTGAAGGGCGCTTTTAAATCGAAAATGCTTGATTAGCCATCTCGTACACGCACGTATACAGATGGGGGCATTGTTGAATAAAAGCTCTCCTCGAACAGCTTGACGTGCCTACAAAGCTATCCTTTGGCAGGGAGGCAACATTGCATAGGCGTCTCTCTCTCTCGATATATATATATATATATATATATATATATATATATATATATATATATATATATATATATATATATAAAATATCCGGTGATACACACTGCATTTTCCTCATAGCGTCAACGTAGTAGAAAGAAAAGAAAAAATAACATACGTACAGATGGATATACCACGATTCTACATAGAATCCGTGTACATCATTTTTAGTTCTATGGAACATGCCGTAAAAACATCGAATCTTACTGAATTATATTTCATCTGCGTGACCATTATGTAGCTAACACATTGCTTTTCACAGTTTCTATGCGGCGTTGCTACTACCCAATCCTCAAAGTGTCTTCTGTCATACTTAAAATAAAGGATTGAAGATGAGTAATGAATACAACAAAAGTGCTGTTGGATATATGTGTAATTTCATTAAAGGGCGGGACGAAAGTAGATGGCTTCGGCAAAAAAGCACCCCCGCTTTAAAATAAACGTATGGCTTCTGAACATCCCCAGGGCTTTCACTTATATCATTGAATCTGCAATTACGGTACATTCAAAATAAATCAACATGAGTTGCAATGAAGGCAAGTATGCTGTCCCTGCATTTGAAAAACGCCAAATGCGCTCACGGCCAAGGATTCACGTGCAAAATGACCGAAAGGGAGATGAACCTTACAGTGATTGCAGCTAGCCTCCTGTAGTCGTTAAATGGCGCTGCAAACTTCTGCTCTTGGGCCTTTTTGTAACCTTTGTGCGATCACTCACAGTTGCGTTGTTGTTCACATTTTAAGAGGTCCGTAAAACATGTTTTGACATCATCAATAGATGGATGTGAATAGTTAAATCTGACTGCGTTCACCAGGGTGCAAAGAAAGCGCCCACAGTGGCATGCAGAGGTTCTGTAATGTGTCGTGTGCCCCTCTTACCTCATCTCCTCGCTGATTGGCTGGAATACTGTTCTAATATGAATTTGCGTAGTGCGGTTAGACGGAAGTGGCTGTGATCTTCATGCTTTGTGCGTATTCGTGAGTGCACCTTCAGTAGATAGGATCGTCAAAAAGGGCCGTCTATCAGTGTCAGAAATTTCGTGGTGCCTTTTCACGTAGAGAAGTACTTGGGGGTATTGGGAGAGATCGATCAGTAATTAGATCTGATTTTCTCGCTTACCAATTGTCACGCTGAATGGCGCCTCCTCGGCTGCGCACAGATGCACGGCGAGCAATACAGCCAGCGCTGTGGTGAGTGCTTCCATGGTTACCTGAAAAACCATAAGTGGGTAAGTTCAAGCAGTCTGATGTCTGGTTATCCGTTGGCAGGAAAATAAAAATAAAGAAAAGAGAAGAGCAGAGCGCCCACTGGCTATTTCCTTATTTCTTTTTAATTGTTTTGCTAATGTGCGTTTCTTGCTTGCTATTTTAGACAAAACAGCGATTATAGGAGTGTGACTTTCCGTTTATGGTACCCATTTTACTGTTGTCGAAGACAATTGTAAATGTATGCTATATAAAATAAACAGGAACAAATCGGGCAGCTCAATGCTCTAGGCTTTGCTGACGATCTACATCAACAGAACGGACATAATAGTAGAGTCCAACTCATAAAGGAATAGCAGAAGACAAAATGCCAGACTAACCGCGTGGTTTCAGTTGTACTCTAATAGCCAATCATGCAAGCAAACAAAATCGACATTATACTACATTCTAAAAAGGGCCTTTCGAGCTGTCAAAGAGTGCAGTGTTCATGAGAACTGCTTTCATCCTTAGAAGCGCTCAGTTTTACAATAGAGGTGGACGAAATGTAGAGTCTGAGCATAGTGAAGCTCAGACACTACAGTTCGCGCATATATTGTCCCCGTCCTCTACCGCGTAAATGGCATAGTGCAAAAATGTAGCGTCCCTTTCCATCCAATAGAGAACTTTTCCCACTGAAACTAAAAAGACGGCGTGCCATCTGTTACGTGTTGGGAGCGTTTCGTGCGCCTTTAACTGAGAATCAAGCCTTGCGTGTGTCACTAGGGCAAGCGATTGAAAAACCACAGAATCTTATGGACTAATAACTTCGGTTTCGCACTTGTCACTTTAATTCCTGTGCAAGAAAATGTTGCAAGCGTGAAAAATTTACGCCCTCGCGGAGGCACAGTAGCAGGCGTTGTGAAGCTGTACGAGGGAATTTAATGTGCACTTACGTTCTAAAGATATATCCGGCTATACGCACTCATATACACAGAATGATAGCGGACAAATTAGCCTGAACTTTGAATGCTGGAAGGGCGAACGACACGACGCTGTATTGGCCTAAATACGTGCATTGGCTGCTCGCATTGAGAAGCAAAGCACTTAGATTCTTTGCCGCAGCCCTTATTATAGGCAGAACGATAAGAAACCGCCATAAAAGAAAAGAACGCAGGCTACATCAAGCGTTCGTGCTTTAGCAACGAGATAAATGGACGAAGTGTAGGAAAAGAACGTATATTATCCTCAGCAATTAAATATTCTTGAAGAGGGCTTGAATGGCCCTTAAGTAATTAATGACAAGAACGCGCTTTGCTCGCACAATGCGTCCCCGATTGAGTAACACTAGCAATGATTATCCTGAAATGTGTCCAGCTATTTTCCACACAGGTGTACGTCGAGATGCTTAGGAAAGCGTTGTTTTAAAACTTATAATTATAAGATCGCCTCGAGGAAAATCAGGATCAGCCAATTTGAACACGCACTTAGGCTGTTTAACAATATTGCATTAAAAGCAGTTTTGAAGGAATGAGTTTGCATTACCTCTACTGTCCAATCCTTCCGGAGAACCACAGGGGTGAAAAAATTTTTTCGTAATGCATTTTCCTCGTTCCCTGTCTCGGGCTTTTATGAGCATCCTCATTCTTATCTCACTGAACTGAAATGTCACACCGCTGCCCTAAACAGGGCAACAGAATCACCACGCATTCGCAGGAAAGGGCTGTAGCTACTGCATGTAAGGGCAACAGCCGCTACGGAGGCGCGTAAGATGACGCGTTGGTGCTGCTCAGCTTGGTGGTTCTGTAGATAAGGTTGACATTTCGCAGCCACCACAGCGAAGGCCACGGCCTCTTATTTTGCGGCGCTGCACAATCTACACCGAAAATATGGGTCAAGTCTTAGGTATATCTATTCTTGCAAGGCAATGGAGGACGCAGAAGTGTTACCTTATCCATCGCCTTCAAAGCGAAGCGTTCTTTCTCTTCATGGTGATAGCCGCCTACTAAGAAGACACTAAATTTTGTCTACAGGGTGTATCAGATAGCTTGCGCCAGGGCTTTAAAAATACTTGTGGCGTTTCAAGGACTCAACCATTTCTTGGAAAACTTCAGTCACTTTGAGCGTATCTATCTATCTATCTATCTATTATCTATCTATCTATCTATCTATCTATCTATCTATCTATCTATCTATCTATCTCTCTCTCTCTCTCTCTCTATATATATATATATATATATATATATATATGTATATCCTCCTTCTTACAGGTGGCACACATCAATATTTTGATGGTAGGGCATTAATGCATGACGAACATGCCGAGTGATGTTTACCACTAGCAGGGTACACTCATCGTGGACGTCAAGATTAACATTACTACAACCAGCTGGGTCTCACGACCCTAGTTCTCGGCTCACGGTATACGGGTGTCGCGACAAGTGTTTGAATTTTACTGAGACTGTTTCAGTCAGGGAGCAACAAAAATAGGCGTTCAAGATATCATTGCATCAAAGGTAAAAACAAGGCAAGGCATGACCTTTGTCGTAGCTTGGTGTCGAAATCAGGACACAAGAAGTGCACAGACACACCCAGTCTGAAAACCGGTAGGGGGTACCGAATGTTGGCCTTCGAGGTGTGCCAAGCAAGGCCGCTACTGCTGGGCTACGTCTGCTCCGCTCACGTGGCATATGCAGTAAGCAAAACTACGCTCCATAAGTTGCGATTGCGGTTTTTCATTGATTTTCCGGGGTTTTGCGCCCTAAGCCCACGATATAATCATGAGAGAGACCGTAGTAGAGGATTCCGGAAATTTGGACACTCTGGCGTTGTCTAACCTGCACTGACATCGCGCAGCATTCGGGCCTCAACTTTTTGCCTTCATCGAAAAGGAGCAGCGCCCGGTCAGTATTCGATCCTGCGACCGTCGGGTCAGCATCCAAGCACTGTAGCCTCTAGACAACCGTAGGGCGGCGATAATAATTTCTGGGGGTTTGCATCCCAAAACGAGGATGTGATTATGAGCGATGCCGCAATGGAGGGCTCCAGAAATTTCGAGGACCTGGGGTTTCTTAACGTGCACTGACATGAGGCAGTACACGGGCGTCAACATTTCGCAGAATATTGTGCTTCTCTAACGTTAAAGACGATTGTGACACCCTACTTTTCCTCTTTTTCCTTGTCATCCTAACGTCGTTCCTTCTCACCCTCATCTCCATTTCCAACATCTTGCAATACTACAGTGTACACACCAACGCTATGCTTCACCCTCTCCCCTCCTTCTTCCCACCTCCTCACCGTCAATGCCCTTTCCTACCCCCTTTGTTATCCTACATTATACAAGGCTATGCTATGATTTAGTCTTGCTCCTCTTGCGCAGTCTCACTACCCTTTCCCATCTCATTGTTGTACTATACGAAAATATTGTATTCCCTGAAATACATGGATCCACTGTTATGCAGCTGTGGATTGAGTGAATGAGCGCAAGAGAAGAAAGAAGTGTGCCCGGAGATTCTGTGAATTTATAGAACTCCACATGCATATGTTTCGCTTATCTTATAATGGTCATCCTGAATTGGTAGACCGGACAGATTACACTCGGCGTAAGGAGCTCTGCTCTCGAAAACTGGTAAAGCGCAGACGTCATCACTATAGATCCATTGCGCAGAGGTGATGGAATATACTTTTATTGTTCTGAACTTGCAAAGGGAAAAATTGTCGTGAATGAGTCGCCGATTTTTCCGCAGTGCGTCACGTCGTATATAAAGGAACTGCGAGCGAAATAATCAGCAAAGGCTTTTCCAGGTGCTTTGATGGAGATCATGCGTCAATCAAGCTTAGGATTTTACTAAATTTTTTGAAAACGCGACAACCATTCGCTAGTATATAATTTCATGACATCTGCTCGTGTTCTCCGAAACTGTGGCCAGTTCGTTATACGCGTATTATATGTTTTATGCTGAGATTTGTCGGACAACGAGCCCATGGCCTCACAATAGTTGACATCACATCAAGTTCCTACATCGCCTGAGTGAACATTGGCGGCCCACGGTAAATTTCAAAGATTTCACGCAGTTTCAGGATATATTCCGAAGAATAATGCACACCTCAATCTAATGAATTCGTTCATTTAAACTTAATTACTAACTTCACTACTTCAGAAAGGGTGATAACAGGGAGGATGTCTTTTCAACGAAGCCGAACATCTTGTGTTATACTGGGTTTGAGTGTCCCCTGTATATATCAATTTTCCGCTCTCATATACCGCTTAAACGTTCTCTTAAAGGCCGCCAGGAAGGGATCCATATCTTCGCAAACACACTGCGTGCACTAAGATATACTGCAAGCACATGCTGCGGGATTTGTGCCAGACATAGTGCCTTAAACTTCTTATACGAATAAAAAATATACTCTCGACCCGAATAGACGGAACTTTCTAGGCATCGCAGACATCGGCGAGCACTCATTGCAAGAGTATGAAAGAGCAGTTACTATTTGTTTACAGCGCCATGTACAAAAACCTGTATTCAAAGCAAAAGGCGCCTTAATTTCCATCGAAACTTCTTTCGCAAAAAGTGTACCAATGCAATGGATGAATATGAAGTGTACCGGTTATGGTAAATAACTTCTGACCCAATAGACGCCGGCTAAATCAGGCCCCTTCACTGTGCATAATCTATGCCCGTTTAACAACCCCGTGTAGTAAATATTCTCGGGGCTATCCACTACTCCCTACCTGATAATCATGTGGTGATTTTCGTGCGCAAAAACACCCTGAATTAATATGATTCCACTGACTTCTCACATGTTCTAACAAATGCCCATTTCTGATAAGAAAAAAAATCGCCCAGATACCGCGCGTTCTATGAATTGCTGTGATGAGAAGCAACACACAAGCGAATCGCCTCACACGAATTCGTTGTCATTCATTTAATTGTTACGAATAGAATAAATTTCTTCATACATAGTTTGTTAGCGGGTGTATGCTTATCGTGAAGTAACCAGGAATGTCCTTCATCGCAACGCATCCGTAACTGTTCGGACGCAACCACCACCATGGTACGCCATAGGTTTCGGGTGTTTTTTACATCTGCTGCCAATGACTGAGGTACCCGAGCAGTCGACCGGGAAAGTCCCCTCCAGTCTCGCCATTCCCTTGATTCACTAAACTTCGATCGGCAGTCTTCTTCCCTTTTGCAATAACGTTCGCTTTTGCTAGTCTGTGGCATTTTCCGCAGCCGTGCGTCCGACTGAATGCTTCGCCTGAGAAGCACAAGCCTAATGGTAAATGATAACGCCTGTTTGTCGCTTGGCCATCTCTGGCTGAGTGCTATCCGCTCGAGGCGTGTATGTACGCGTCGAGTTCGTGACAGCCCTCCTTGTAACGAGGAAATGCTTGTGGGGGCTCCTAAATGCTTCAATGTTCGCTTCCCAGCGTTCTCCAACGGTTTCGACCGGCCCTGTCGCATGCTCTGCAAGGCGGCATATGGTATCCGGCAGAATTTGTCAAACCGCAAGAAAAGCGGTCTCCTGCTCGTTGCCTTCTTGCGCCGTGTCTCTGTCCTTAGATCTCTTATCAAGCTCTCTCTTTTTGTGTTCATCAATTAATTCTTTCTCGTTGCTCTGGTGCTTGTCAAGGAATTCATTAAGTTCTGAACACTGCAAGCCGAGCTCCTTTACGATCAGAATAAATTTTTCCCAGACCGTTTCCGTCCAGTGTTTTCAAGCGAAGTGCGGCTCAATCTTTATTGGTCCATTTGTCCTCCATGCCGTCTCCCTGTGGGCTTGACAAGGGGAGTGAATATGTTGGTCGCCCTCCAATCTTATTTTATTTATTTTATTTACATATACTGCCGTCTCATTGCGAGACATTGCAGGGGTGGGTGCAGAATTTGCTTGGAAATCAGGCTTATAACCCGCTAACAAATATTAGCCTAATCCATGCAGGAGTTAACACTTGATAAAAATCACAGTTTCTCCAGAAGAGCGAAACAATGAATGTCATAGCAATGCGTGATATACGAAGTAAGACTAGCAGCTTTAGGGGCAAGCTGAATTGTAATGAACGTGGACTTATTAAGCAACCATGCAGGTGCGTCAAGTATATGTGATGGTCAAGCGGCCGAGACAAAGGCCCAGCAGAGCTGCGAGCTGTCATGTTATTTATGTGTTCTGGCACGCGCTCCAGACCACGCCACCGCGCTAAGGAGCGTGCACTTTGTACCGTCGAGAAATTTAGCCCAGCACAGCGGCGTTCCACAGCGGCCCAGCCAGCGGCCCAGCACAGTGTTCCTTCCGGCACTCGTAGAGCAGTTATATTCCGTGCAGCGAATTTTCCCTTGTCAGGAAATTGTTGACCGTCACTTCGGACGAAAAGGAAAAAAGGAAATCATCGTGTTATCGCAGGTAATTTCGGGGGTGAAGAAATATCCTTACAATGTTCTAAGGACTCCAGTACTGCAGTTACGAGGCGCTTTAGCATTCCCCAGTCGTTTCCGGCGTATGGAGAATCCGCCAAGTAATAGTAATAACAAACTTATCTTTTTATTCAGCGGCCGTGTGCGCACACACGAGTATGTACAGCATTTCTTCCAAATCGCATACCCCTTAATGCCAGGTCGAAGGTAGTTCCCGCTTAGTATTAAAAGCCTATCTCGGAGGCAAGGCTTTTAGTTGTGCAGCAGCAAAGGGGCAAAAAATAAAGGTGTCAAGATCCGGAAATACGTCAAACACGCACATATGTTACATATGTCAAACACGCATATATATATTACTGTCTTCGTGCAGGAACAAGTTAATAAGCCAACCGACAAAGAAGCCTGGAAAAGCATAGTAGCATTTAATTGCACTGTTGTAATTGTGGAGTAAATAGAAAGGAATTAAAGTAGACGAAAGGACAAACCTGCCTTCGGTGGGCACCGAAGGCCGGTTTGTGTGTTCCACTTTGGAA
The DNA here is from genome assembly GCA_013339685.2 of Hyalomma asiaticum. Taxonomy (NCBI): domain Eukaryota; kingdom Metazoa; phylum Arthropoda; class Arachnida; order Ixodida; family Ixodidae; genus Hyalomma; species Hyalomma asiaticum. The sequence goes on along the minus strand of CM023487.1, from coordinate 60,439,122 downwards.
AAGCTATAGTTACCAGGAACATGTCTCCAATAACCAAAATGCTTCAGGAAATAACTTTATTAAAGGCACTGCATACTGGCAGCACGAGGCAACGATTCCACAGAGTACAGAACATGAGCCAGAATATGCACACACACGCACGACACTCGTGCACGCGCACTGACATCACTTCGTTCAAGGGCGATGCATTTCACGAGCCGCATTGCACAGATTCTTGTACAGATTCCACACGGTGTACTTGCAATAAATCTCGGAGAAGGCATTTTATTTACGAAGATACGGATCCTGACCTGGCGCTCTTGAGGCACATCCTTTAGCTGCAAATGAGAACAGAAATTTCCTGCGTATGCTACACGAGAAGTACCGTAAGCAGTTGGGATTTCTCGTAGAAACTTTTTCTGTTGTAATTGCCTTTTTCAAATAATGCGTGTATTAATTAGTGTTAAATAATCGAAGTTATCATATTTAGATATGCGCCTGGCTTCGCGCAGTATATTCAAAACTGTGCGAGTTCTAGAAGGTTTTGTCAGGAGCGCTAGTGATAGCTCAGGCGATGGAGATACTTGTTGCGACGCCAAGTAGTATGGGAAAGCCATTACCGCGTCATTGTTTGGGTATCTCTTTTGAAGAGGCTATGTCATGACCGTCCTAGAAACATCATAATAGGGAACAGGAAACGCTACCTTCATTGTCTCCTGTGTCTTCACATCTAGAGTTTGGTGCACACTATCTTATCTGATAAGATAGTGTGCACCAAACCGCGCACCAGATAGTGTGCACCAGAACCGCGCAGCGGGCGATGGAACGGAAAATGATAGGCGTTACACTAAGGGATAGGAAGACAGCCGAGTGGGTCAGAGAACAAACGGGGGTCGCCGACATAATGAACGATATTAAGAAGAAAAAATGGACATGGGCAGGCCACGTGATGAGAAGGCTAGATAACCGATGGACAGTTAGAACGACGGAATGGATACCAAGAGAGGGTAAGCGCAGCCGTGGGCGGCAGAGAGTAAGATGGGGGGACGAAATCAAGAAATTCGCAGGCATCAAATGGAATCAGCTCGCGCAGGACAGGCAAGGATGGCGAGGATTGGGAGAGGCCTTCGTCCTGCAGTGGACATAAAATTGGCTGATGATGATGATGATGATGATGATCTTATCTGATAAAATTACCCACTATGGCTCGCTACATTTCATAAACTACGGTAGATACTTAAACGCGTCGGACCAGATTCTCTCCATCAAACAACCCAGGAGAAGCGTTTCACCGTACTTACGAAGCGCCTTTCATGCGCGGAGATATAGTATCGCATCGGAGGCACAAATTCAAATAGTAAACACTGCCCCTACACTTTCTGTCGCTTTGTTTGCGTGCGTGCACTTTGCCCTTTCTTTCTTTTTGCATGTTTCTTGCGTATGCTATTTCAGATTTCCTGCCTAATTTCCAGCATCGATACTGGAGTATGATTTCTCTCACGAAGTAATTCGGCGTACAGAGTTGTTTTAAAGCCGGACAGAGTTTCGCTGAATAAAGCGAAGATGCGTCGTTGAGCGCACGCGGCCGTTGCTAACCGCGCTGCAGTATGAGCTAACGCAGCATCATATTCTGAAGACTACGCGGGTGACTTAGAAGAAACGAGGCAGCTTGCAGAGGTCATCGAGCTTATCAGTTGAGGCCCTAAGTTGGCCAACGGCATTAAAGCACCAGGACAGGTAATGTGAACACTGGTATGTAAAATTACGCAGCGCGCCTAAATGCCGGAGCATAGCATCGAGTTACAGAGAAAAAAAAAGCAAAAGAAAGCCATTTCGACGGTAGTGGTAGCTGTTCGAAGTACGGAGCAGTGCCCCGCCGGTGCTGCCCTCGTGCTTCGGAGGTGTTTATCGCAGGCGCTTTCGAAGTGTGTTCACCTAATTTGATCTCAGTGCCGTTATTTGCTCTTAACATGCACCGTTTATTTAAATACGCTAATCAGGTTTGTCTTAATTGTTCCTAATCGAGAACAATATAGTTTATTTTCAATCGTGATTCACCAGTCTCATGAGAACTCATAGGGGTATGAATGCTTGTGTCAGTGCAGCGCAGTTATTCGCCCCTTTTACCTTGTGTTTCTATTGTGTTTATCGTCGGCGTTTTCCTAATATTTCCGCTTATTCCAAGTAGCCCAGCTAATCGCTTTGAGGGTTGCAAGGTTGAAGTTCAGCGGTGACCGCTCTTCATCTGGTTGGCCCCACACTTGCATTCTTACGACAATTTCGAGAAGTTAGGTATGTTGGCAAAATTGCACGCTGAGGGTAACGGCGCATAGTTACCAGGACAAAGAATGCCTAGCTCTTTCCTGGTCCGCCATTCTTAGTCATGGTCCCTTTTTGAGGATTTAGGCTCTCCCTGTCCCTTACGATAGCGGCATCGTTTCCTATATAATTAATAATTGCGATGTTTCTTAGAGAAAACGCCAACAGGTGTCATGGAATGTATTATTTAGTTCACACTCACAATTTCCCCTTGGGGATGTCCTGTGGCAGACGCCCCACATCATGTACACCAAGCGCTTGAGTGAACGCTACAGAAGCCGATCTGCAGTGTTCGGACAGCCTAGCTTTAGAGAATAATGATTGCACTCACCTTTGCACGTTCGCTTACAGCTTCGACAGTCGTCGAACCTATTGCTGTTACCCCCACAGCCAACGTAGAGAAAGGGTCTGCACATTCCTGTGTCACCGTCGTGGTACCATTTCCACTGAAATTTCCATACTTTGCAGCTTCCAATGTCCAACGGCTTCGAGCATGTCAGATCAGGTGCCTCGGCTAGAATAAAGGCAGAGAATACTTGTGCTGAAGCAGGAAAAACTCTTGTAAATGTGAAAAGGTGACAGTTCAAAGACATCATCTAAAACAGCACCATTTACTGAACGTTTGAAGGTGCTTCATGTTGTGATTTTAATGATGGACAGTCTATACGTTGTATTCGTACATTTCGCAGCGCTTGGGTACCATGAAATTTTCAAGGAAAATCGCTGACGTAATAAATAAATAGGACAGACGTCAGAAAAACAGAGGAGGGCATGTTCGACTTCGGAAACAGCGGCTCTTTGTACAACCGTACTGCGACGTCTTCTTCATTGAACTTCCGTGCATTCTCATAGGGACTCTGAACCAATCCATGGCTTCAGAAATAATGGATTCTGCTAATAGCGCGCGCTGCAATGCACCATGAAGTGAAATTTCAGGTATGCGTGGCAAACAAATTATTTTCTTTATTTCATAACCAGGCCAACGCAAGCAAATAATTTCTTTTCAATTTTGACATGGATGAACCACTTGAAGGAGAAAACATTTGTCGTCTGCTGTGCTCCTGACATCCCCCGCATGTGCACTTCGGTGAAAGTGAAGGCGCACTGTTTTTTTTTTCCTCCGTTGGAATATTTATGCCCGCCTGCATTCATTAGTTTTGAACATCATAGGCTGCCCGAAGACTTAGAAAGCTCGTGTGGACAGTCAGATGTCAGCATACCAGGAGTGATTTACAGGCCGCGTAGTTACAGCTGCCGCCACACGGCACCGTCACGTACTAGCGGCGCGGGTAGGTGGCGTCATACTAAGGGAAGTACGCGAAGACGCTAAACTAAACCTCGGTCACGCTAAACTAGAAAAAAAAACGACGGAAAGGCTCAAGGGCGTGACGCGCACTAGCGTAACCACACCTTGCCTTGTCATCAGAAACAGCTGAAGGCAACTGCGTCGTCTCCTGCTGCGACCGCTATTACCGTGCCCTAGCCAATGCCTGGTGTCGTTGCACGTACGTGTGTGAGCAGCTCGCACGTGTGTGCGTGGTTTCTCGGCCGCACGGGACTGTTGTGCACGTGGGAATCCATTATTGTATGATGATAGTAACAAAACAGCGGTTCTAATAGTTCAATGTATAAAACTCGATCAAATAAGCCGTGTTATACTATGACTTCATGCTTTAGATGGAAGTCACTTTCAGAGTTGTGCACTGTCATGACTTTTTGGTGATATAGTTGGATTACTGTCTATTGGAAACTAAGTATTTTGACAGCGCTGATACTTGTCGTACAGGCTGAAATAATGCACTAACCTAGAAATCAATGTGATGCAATGGGCAGTCGAAGGCTACTTGACAAAGATGTCAAGGCATCGCTATCCTAGAAGTAGTTTCAGGCCGGTGAATCTGACCGCTATCGGAAACCATTATTTCACAACAATACAGAACAATAACATTTTTTTCATTGGGGACATAAATATCGTAAAGTGAGCGGATGAAAGAGTGAGGATTAAATCGTGAAAGCGGTTTTTCATCGAAACGCATGTTTTTTATGTGGCGGAAATACTGCATGAGAAGACAAACTGGGATGTACCGCCTATGTGCCTAAAAAATCTAGAAAAGTCCATAACCAGTGAACTTTGAGTACAGCTGTGGTGCTAAGAAACATGACAAAATGGGAGTAATTAGCTGCGAAGTAGCAGCACATACCTAGTATTTGCGTTTGTTTAATGTTATCTTCAAACGTGTGAATGTCGAGTTTACTTGCCAGATGAGAGAAGCGCCGAAATAAGGAAAGTTCACGTTTGTGCATCTAATTGTGCAATGGCTTAACAACTTTTGATATTTAGGTAAAGGATAGCTGATTTATTTCTGGCACCCGCGCTTCAGTTTCTAACAGAATTCAGACAACCAAAAGAAAGGTGCTCATTCCGCATTAGCACAAATTTGTTGCGATCAAACGACAGCATAGAGACGCTTCTACGCTTATACACTTCTAATGAGTGCCCTATAAAGAGAAAAGTGAACTCAATAATGAGCGTAGTTACAGATGTCCAGGTAGTAAAAAAGAAATCCCAGAGCGAGCCTTCCGGTTTATGAGCTATTTATTATCTGGTTGGATTTTTATTTAATAATATTCGCTGCAGCAGCGATGTCATGAAATCGTACCTGCCAAATGATCCCTGTCGTCCTGTTCGCATCTCAGCGATAGAGGAAGCACGTCTCCTTAGCGAAGGAATTACGCGTACACGTGTACGCACCTCATAGTAACTACACTCGTTATGTTGCACTTGTTAGAGAGCACACAAAACTTGCCCAATAAAATGCACAATGTAGCCAGGTTGTGCTATGATCCTGATATCCCCAACCTAACAATTGATGTTCACGTCACTAACTTCGTAATTTGTTTGTATCGCTCCCTTCTCTGAATAAACGCGTTTCGTTACCAAACTGCTGGCCTGCTGACATGGTCGCAGCGTTCCATAACTGAGATGGCGACGAAGATGCCTTCCCCGACGACGCCCCCCTCGCTAGCAATGCTACCAGGTCCATCAACACTACTGCCGGGGCCGAAGTCCATGGATACTTCAATCGACGCCTGGCGTGGCTGAAGAACGTGGAAAAGTGAGTTTGTACTGTTTGCTACAGCTGCTCTGTCGACCAGGCAGCAAAGCGATGTGCAGGCCGCAACATTTCTGGTGAGCATAGGCAAAGGAGGCAGTGACGTTTTTTGTTGCTGCCAGTCAGTCGGGCGTTGGCGCTGTAGTATTGCGAGATGGCCATCCCGTCACCTTTTCCAGATTTCTCGTACAAGCGTAGCAACGCTATGCACAGATCGAAAAAGAAACGCTGGCAATAGTTCATGGATGCACAAAGTTCCGTAAATATCTTTTCGGCGAAGCAGACGTGATCGTCGAAACAGATCGCCGTCCTTTGATACCAATATTCAGCAAACCCCTGCACCAATGCCCACTGTGCTTGCAGCGCCACATTGTGGTACAAACCTGGTAAAGAGCAGATTCTAGCAGATGCTTTATCGCAGTTTCCTAGCAAGAATGAACTAAAATAAGAAAGCGAACTCTTTCAAGTGAGGATCCGGTACTAGACATTATCCGTGAACACGCAGAAACACCTTGGCCAGACAACATCAGAAAATTGCGGAGCCCGCAAGACCATACTGGACCTACAGGGACGAAGCTCACGCTCAAGACGGGCTAGTCTTCCGCAGCAACAGCGCAAATGTACCGAAATCGCAACAGGCAGCTATAATGCAGTTCCTTCATTCGGCACATACTGGAGCAGAGAAGATAAAGGCAAGAGCCAGCACGGTAATGTTTTGGGCAGGCATGTGTGCAGATATCGAACAGTTTGGTATGTCCTGCAAAATATACAGAATGCACCAGCCGCAGGACCAGAAGATACCACTACTGAGCCATGACCTTCCGTACCCAACCATGGGAGTGTAGGCGTGGATCTGTTTCACTACGGTGGCCGGAAGTTTGCCGTTGTCTTGTATTCTTTTTTTCGAAATCCGACAGCTCCGCAACACCACATCTAATGCACTGAACACCACCGGAACCAGGGCCACAATCAACTTCACCGCGGCATGCCGAAGACGGCGGCTTCCGCGCTGAACAGCCGCTACGCCTAAGTGCAAGATCACGTCAAGACCCCTGTCCAGAGCAGTTGCCAGATCAAACTTCAAAACTTATCAACATTAAAGGGTATATGCAGCCGGATTGTGCTATCATCCTGATATCCTCAACCTAACAAGTGATGTTCGCGTCATCAAATTCCTAATGCCTTTATATCGCTCGCCTGCAAATGAACGCTCTGCGTTACTGAGCTGCCGGGCTGCTGACATGTAACAGTAGGTTTCATGCAAAGTGCTCAGCGTTCCACTTAAAGTGCACCAACATTTCACCCGGAAATATTGGAGCTATCCAACGCACCTCAGTTTTCATTGTATCGACCAAGCTCAGAGCAAGAAGCCGCCGCGCATGCTTCAAATACTTACATGAAACGTAGGGTAAAGCAAGCAACACAAAGATGATGTCGGCTTGATGTTTTATGATGGTTCTTCCCCCGCGCAGACTCGTGAACCATGTGGACACTAACGGTGCGCGGTGTTCGCGTCTTGAAGTCCAGGAAGTTCGTGGTCGCCACGCTTCCTTTCCGAAAAGAACAAAGTTCTACATTTTCTAAAATCGGAATACCTAAAGCGGCTAGACGATTCAACATCAATTAGACTGAGAGCCAAATGTGAAAAAGTGAAAGATGAATTCCTTCCTCCTCCCCACACTCTCTGCATCACCGTGTCAGTCCCGGGCCCGTTCAGATCAACTCGTTTAACGCACACAGGTAAGCTTCGTCAATCACTTCAGGATGAAAAACCCAGCGCTCGGTTTCAATCATCAAAAGTAAAACATCAATCGTGCCCATAGAATATTCTGCGCCACAGCTGCGATATGAATGAATTCTACACCTCGTTTCTAAAAGCTTTTCAGGCTAAAGGCTGGAATACCGGGAAAGCGTAGGCCACAGAGCACCTTGTGATTGAAGTTCCCTGGCACGTTACTGCCACGGCGGCAGCAAGCGCAGCTCATAAGCCTGCTGTTTTGTCCAAAGCGATCATCTCCGAGGTGGGGGCTTGCAGAAAAGGTGTTTAATGCTTGTACTGTATAATCTTCTGTATAAGATTGTCTGTATGCGCAGAAACTGTACAGTTCGCCGAAACTTCGCGGTTCGAATTCTCAAATGTGGCGCCGTGAAATTGATCAGCCCGTTAATTACTGGTATTAACCAGATACTTATAATTTTATTCTGCTAAATGTAGGATCATTCCATATCCTGCTAATAATTGAAGCCAATGCTAGAAATATGCATTTTCTGCGAGCCGCAGAGGTCAGTTCTATATTTCCCCTGCCAGGCTGCGTGGTTCTTAATACGATGCCGTTTTGATTAGTCACAGCGCACAGTTTTTTCGACTTAAACTAGGGTAGCGCAATCTTTATCATAACATTTATTCTCCCACCAAGAACTCATTATTCTCACTTCGAGAACAGTTCTGCTCGAACAGTTCTCCAAATGTTCGCTTTTCGTACGGTCTAGTAATGACTACCCGCAAGAACAGTTCCAATTTCTTTTTTGGAAAACTGTAATCTGTTCACTCGCGTTTACACCTTGCACCGTCGTCAGTGGTCTTGTCTTAGAGACTGTAATGTATAAAAACAGAGAGCTCGCCATGCCTAAGACGCTCGCGCTAGAAGAGCGCAGGGTAAGAGAAGCAGAGGAAGACGAGGGCAGAATAGAACAGCCGGCCTGTAGCTAAGGCGCTGTGTCTACGTCTCTTTCTTTATTACAAGACATGATTCTTTCTTGTCAATTGTTGATCCAGAAATTTGGTAACGTGACACTTGTTGTGATTATTATTACTGTTATTATTATTTTCCTCCGTTCACCACGCCTGTACCAATTTGTGATTGCTCAAATTTTCCAGTTTGATATCGGATCAAGTGCCTTTCACTCCACAGAGATGGCCTTCGTAATGTAGCAACACTGTGGCATATAAATTGATGAATAAATGAATAAATGCTGGCAGTTCACATTTAGGTTTCTTTTGTGGATCAACCGAAAACTCCATACTATTCTCTGTAAATTTCCCTACAATTTTGTGCACATCTCAAGCTACGCACCTGTGAACACGTGGACGAACTTGCATTACTAACTCTAATTTACTGCTCAATTCTTATTTAGACAAAATTTTTAGAGAGCACTGTTGTTCTTCGGGGAGCACCTTTGTAGAAGTACAGTAGTTGTTCAATAAAATGGTCTTGTCTTTCGCTATCTCTTGTCTCGCACCTTCTTTCTGAACGTAACATGGAAATGCTCAGAAAATTGCAGACGCCTTCCTATCGATTTGCACCCGTATTTCAATATTAGAATTCGCTTTGCACCGAAAGCTTTACTATTCTAATCGTAAATACTTTTCATAAAACCTTGTGTAAGCATTTAGCGTGCGCGAGGTAAAGAAAGCGGTGTCTCTTACCCTCCGCTGCTTCTTGCTATAATTTTCCTCCAATTCTGCACAAAATGCAGTGATGGACCTTACGATCCAGTTGTGGCACAGTGCGTAATAAACATGTCACGGGTCAGTTTTGTTCGAAAAAGATGATCACCGCCACTTATAGACGCCTAGTGAAAGGCAGGAATCTTGTATCGAGACAGGTTTTATATCTCGCCAAACGACCTCACAGATTTTAAGCGGCGCAGTAGTGACCATACCTAACTAGACTAAGCTTAAGATCTCGAGGACAATATTGTGCCTGTTGGGTCTATTTAACACCATGGCTCCTCGCTGACATGCATCAACGACCAGCTTCTGTCAGTGAAGGCATCATCGCAACACGTGATCCACAAGCTTCTTTACTAGTAGGGTCCCCCCCCCCCCCCAAAAAAAAAGGATGTGTCAAAGCCAGGTTACAAAGCCCGAGCTAAGAAGGATCCGCTTAAAGCCGATTTTTTTATTTCTGGGGTATTATGTCCACATAACCATGCTATAATCACGAGAGACGCCGTAGTGAAGGCTCTGGAAATATTGAGCACCTGGGGTTCATTAACGGACACTGACATAGTACAGTACATAGACCTCAACTTTCAGGCGCCATCGAAATGCAGTTGCCGTGGGAGGGATTCAACACCCCAATCTTCGGATCAGCAGCTGAGTGCCGCAAACACTAGACCACCTTGGCGGGGCTCCCCTTAACACCTGTCTCATTCATATTAACATATGCGTTGCTTGGAAAACGTTTTCTTTATCCCCAGCGAGAACATAAGCCGTCTCGTACCAGTATTTCACGGCCGTGTGACCCTTTCTTATAATTTTATTAATACTTTCGGTTGGGCTCACAACTGCGCGTAACTTAGCAGTGCGTAGACGTCTACCGCCATCCCAATGACTTCAGGCCACTACGTCTGTTGCTTCCAGGCGCCACGCAACGCTGGATTTTCGCAGCAATTTGCTGCTAAACATGAAGCCAACTCAGCAACGCTATCGCAAGCTGAAGTGTAAGTGGTGCTCTCGTAGACCACAGCTCTAATGAAGACTCTAGAATGGGCCCGTCGGTGTCGTAAAAGATGAGAAGTAGAGGATTATGCACCGTGCATCTGCCGAAAGTACGCACGCCTTATTTCACGGCGCCTCAAGACCTTCTCTCTGTAGTCTGTCTATCACGTCTGCTGTGTACGACAAGCCCACAAAAATAGCGCGAAATACATAACAGGCGTTCAGTAAAGAAGAAAACGGGCTTTCTCAGTTCTTTGGTTTATTTCGAAATACACACGTCCCGTGAAAATCGTAGAATACCATGTGGCAGTCTTGAGCTGTAGCTTTTCTTCATGCTTGTCCGTTACGCCGCAACTCGTTCAAGTAATTCAGTCATGACTTGAGTGGGAGGAATCTCCGCTGTGATGTCCAGAGCCTCCCTGGTGAGACGAACCCGAGCTGCCGTGGTGGCTGGAGTCGTCGTGACTAGAAGATCCGGAGGTGCCGTGAGAGGAACCAGAGCTACCACCGCGTTGGGACGTGCGGTCATCGTGGGCCGATGAGCCATGGTGGGATGTGCCGTGAGAGCCACGCTGCGATCCACCCTGGTGTCCGTGGTGCGTACCATCGATACCGCATGAGATGGCGGACAGGTTGTCGGAACAACCACCGGGCTGCCTCTCGCCGAGCTGTCGGCCAGAGTCCGGCTCCACGCACCAGTGTTCCCCAACGTCACACTGCACCGGGTTGTACTCTCCAGACGTGGTGTCGCATCGAGGCTCCCATCCGCGCTGAGAACCTGTAAGTACGAGTCATAGATGAGCTTATGGGGCTCTACGGTTTATAATGTAATGTAATGTAAGTGAAAAGCAGAAATTCGATACTGATTTGTTCAACCTGCCATCGCTGAAGGAGTGGTTCGTTCATCAATGGTGCACGTCACAAAGTACGCTTTCACAACGTACACCATTTTGTGAACTACCTTTGGTGGAAATGCGCTTTGGACGCGGACAGAGAAGAAGACGAAACACACACTATGAGATTAGTATGAGATTAATTACTGAAGAAAAACTGTAGCGACGGAAATGCTGCGGGACATTATTCAGCGATCTGCCGCAATCGAAAACAGTGAACTTGGAGGATAAGGCCAAAATAGCCTTAGCCAGTAGTAGTGACCAAGCGTATCAACTCACGTGATCTGCGCTCCCACTCGTGGTGGTCCCTGATACAGTTGCATGACCTCAGGTTCCTCGAGGGACCCTTGATCTGACCAAACTCGTTGTCGTAGCAGGCGCAGAAGGGCCTTCCTCCCCTCACAGTTTCACCGAAGCATTGAATGGCCTTGTAGTTGCCGTGCTCGTCACATTCGGGCACTAGGAGGCCAGTCAGGTTCCTTGTGGCGCTCTGTTCTGTGCGTCGACGCCGCTGGCAGTCTGTCTCGCGCGTCGAAGCTGCGTTGTATCCGAGAATAATTAGTCTCAATGAATAAAACTGAGGTTTATTGACACAAAAGGTAAATGACTGCTAGTTGGTACGGATTGGAGTTATATACTGTACAGCAGCAAAACGACACAGGATTATAGCCACTGGTCGCAATCGGTTTTCGTGTCTCACTTTTATGTGCATTTCATGCTGGTGCGACAGTATTTAACATTTAGGTTTAATTTACGGAAATGAGGATTCGTGGAAGAGAATTTCGTTGCGCAATGCTAAGAATGGTTGAAATCACTCGCCGGGTAAGGCGTTTAGGTTTCTGTGCCTATAGCTACCATTCGTTGCAGCGAACCACCGTTATCCACTCAAAATGCGTTTCCCTCCATGGAGCCGTTACAATTTTCGCAGCAATTATTATAAAAAGTGATATATATGGTTGTCCCTACTTGAAAAGTGCAATTTCAGTGCACGATTCTCAAAAGAAGTTCAGAAATTGTAAAGTTTACTTACCGCAAAAGACGCAGCCAACAAGGGCGAAAACCTGTGAGGAAGAAACAAAAGTTGTCTCAAGTTGCGAGCGACGTAGAGTTACATAAAAAGCATAGGTGCAAAAAAAATTAGTATTACCATCAAACTAGACATTGAACAAGCGTGCAATTGCAGATGCGTAGTTTCTCAAATTAATACTCATGTTCCTCTACAAGGAAGGAGTTTTGCTTTAGGTTATTTGCAGGTGAAATTCTTCATCCTGTTTTATATGTAATGCCTTATACTTGCAAAGGTGTGATCTGTAAAATATTCCTGTCCCATATTGGCACATGCCCTCAGCACGAACTCATGATTTTCTTGAAGTCACTGAAAACCCATTCTCAATACACATGTGTCTGTCTCTCGCAGGGGAAGAAAATAAATGTGGGAACGCGTTTCTAATACATTATAGATCGCATTTTAGATTTCCAGATATAAGCACATCATGAAGTAGTAATTAAGGAATTCCGTACACTTAAACGACTGTATAGGAGGATGACGCGCCCACCCGCACAGCAATTTCACATCAGATTTTTCCTTGTATTCGAATTTAAAGTGATAGTTATATGCACTCACCGCCAACGTTACGAAGCCGATCCGAGTCATCGTAGATGATTACTGGCTCTGTAAATGTGAAACATTTGTAAACCTTCAATAAGACTGTCTTTGTTGGTATAGAAACTATGCGTGCAGCATGATTTACGCATGTTTGCGCATGTACGCGAGTTTCTACGTCTATTCTTCTCTCTCTCTATATAGTAAAAGCAGTGTAGCATATTTAAGCTTGGATATGTTACTTCTGCGCGATCTTCCTACTATTGATTAAACAGCTGTAGTGTGCTTTACATAACGCAGCTTGAAATACAGCACCTGTAGATATCCGTGGAATAAGGCGCGTTGGAAATGGCTCGAGCAATGCATAAACGCATTCAAATGATCACTTATGCTTAGAAAAGCGGCAAAAAGTATAAAAGCAATATTTAGAAGAGGTGGCTTAGCCTTTGCAAATGTTAAAGTTGCAATATAACCTCCATATGCTTATTGCACAAATACCGTAAACAACAATCATCGCCTCGCATAGTGCAGAAATCCATTTGCGTCACTTATCCTGCGCCGATATACGCGTGCTTCTTCAGTACCTAGACATTGTTCTATTCGTGATGTCTAGTCATAAGGCTTTTGCGACAAAAGCCGAAGTGTCTACACTCCCGCACAAAGCACCTGACATAGCCTGCCTCTAATACTAGTATACATTAACACAGTCGGTGCATATTGTACTTCACGCTTACACATCCCCACGTATGGACCACACATGAACTAGTATGTACGCGATAAAAAAATACAAGAATATAAAAACTCACAATTTTTTCGGAGGTAATCCGTGTAGCTGCTCAACGTCTTCCTCGAGAGGACTGCTTCTGGCAACCCGGCCTCGTGGGGCTCGCTTATGAAGGACAAGCTGGGAATTGCCCGCAGGCTGTCGTCACGTGGACGAAGACGCTACTCACCCTCCGCCGCTAAACGGACAAGAAAGAAAATCGCGGCCACAGATTGGGCGTACAGAGATCTACGTTTCAGCCGCGACCGGAAAAAGCAGCGGGCTATCATTTCCGACGCAAGCAAGGACGAAAAGCAGACACGCTTGAGCCTTCTCACTTTCCTTTTCTTTCTTTCTTTCTTTCTCCGGCCATGCATGGCCCTCGACAGCGCTTGCTTCAAGAGCGAAGGGGCCCCGAGGGGTACTCCTGCTCCACTTTTGACGGTTCGCAGGCCGCACGGAGTGAGCGCGGTTCGGTTTGGTTTGCCATCCGAGGCGGCGATAAGAGTGTTTGCGGGAAGTCAGTAGCGTTCCTCTGCAACTAAAAGAGAAAAGAGAATAATGTAATATATTATAGTGTTATATATATTTGAAGGCTGAGCATAGCAGCCGTCGTGTTAGTGATCATTTGAAATTCGCACAGAATGTCCACTCTGCCACGTGAGTGACAGATGTGCCGGGTGTTTTAGCGAACGCCTTCGAAAATTTCTGAACAAGAGGTTTGGAAGAAAATAAATTCTATAAAAGGGACGGCTGTAATTCTCAGCGGAAATATGTGTCTTCTGTACCAGCGAACGATTTCCAAAATGCCTGAACAAGAGCTTACTGAGAAGAGAAAGTAATTCTCAAACATGCCCCAATATTTGATAGAGATTTGCAATTGTGTGCAACACAGAAATAGTGTAACTTATGAAAAAAAGTGTTTATTGTACAGCTTAATGAGAAGTATTTGGTAGTTATCGCTGGCAGAAATCCTTTACGTATGAAGAATACGACGATCTATCAGTTTCACCACAAAGAAAAGTCATTCCGTGAAACCAAGCAGTGAGTTCTGTGAGTTCTGTGGCGGACGCGGAAGATGATTCCCTTTCACCTGACGAGGTGCTAAAAGGGGAGTTGACCAGCGACGCCGGGAACGCGGAAAAAGACTCAGCAGAGGAAAAGGACGAAGACATCAAGAACGGTCAGTGGCAGCTTGCAATGTCACTTCGACAGCGAAAACGCTTACGAAAACAAGAACGCGCGGCCCCCGATGACAGCGATGCTCGGGGAGGCAGTGAAGGCAACACCTGCGACGCCAGAATTCTTGCAGAAGAGCGACGCGGGAGAGCGTCTGGAAAGGACCGACGGCGAACGCGCGCGGCGCCGCCGCTGCCCAAAAACGACATGAAGATTATTATGCGGCCCAGACCGGGGTTAGTTGTAAAGGAACTTAAAACCTACAATGTTGCGCGAGCGATAGAACGCGCAAGCGGCGACCCGGAGACCTGCAAGAGCGACAAATTTCTTCTTCGCCTCCGCAACGGCTCAAACATAATTATTGCAAGTACTGCCTACGAAGAAGTGGCGGAGAAGATCCTGAAGATCAAGGCACTCGAGTTCAACGGCACCAAGTATCCAGTGAATACCTACATATCCACTCCTGCAGGATACCTGAAAGGTGTGGTACACGGTTTGGAACGCGATACTCCAGCAGATGAACTCCTCAGCCATCTCCGAGTGCGCACTCAAGGAGTGACAATCGTTCAAGCTCGAATGCTCGGGAAGTCCCAAACTGCAGTGATCACGTTCGATGGCCCGAGAGTGCCGCGATTCGTGTACTATTACGGTGGCGAAATGCCGTGTGTGCCTTATCAGCCCACGCGACAATACTGTAAACTATGCAAGAGCCAGGGTCATCGGACGGATGTTTGTCCCGCACCAATGACAAAGGCGTGCAGCAACTTCCGGCTAAGGGACCCACCTGAAGACCACATTTGCGAACCAGAGTGTGCCCTGTGCGGGGGGGCCCACCCCACGGCAGCATCGGAGTGCACCAAAAAACTCAAACGCGTCCCGCAAAGGGGCAGGCTGCAACTGCCGCAGCAGCAAAGCGCAGCACAAACCAATGGCATACTCAAGAGACGCTGGTTCAGCGCGGAACGCGAGGATTTTGCACCACCAGGCGGGGCCAGTTCCAGGTCCCGATCCAGGTCCCGATCCAGGTCCCGATCCAGGTCCCGATCCAGGTCCGGATCCCGAGAAGCCTCTAACTCCCGGAATGGTGACCAAGCGCGGACCCACCCAATGCCACAACAGCACAAGGGCAAGAAGATGCCAAATGAGGAAACCAAGAATAAGGTGAGCTGGGCAGCAGTATCCTCCCTACTAGCAAACCAAACACCACAACTCACGCGTCTAGAACGCGAATTAGAGATAATGCGAATGCGCATAGGTGATCTTGAACGCGAAAATCGGCAACTAAGGAAGCAACAAACTCAGCAACCGCAACAAGACCCAAGACCAACCCAGAGAGGCCAGCAAGTGCAGAAACTACCGAATCCAGAAGGTACCAAAATAATAACCCTGTCTATGTTGAAAGAAGCCATAAGCGAAGTTATACCGACAGTTATAGAGCAGGTCATAATAAAGGTAGATAGAAAATTAGAAGTTCTCGACAAGAAAATCCAGGCTCAACAAATCGAATTCACGAAAGCACTGCGAAAGCACGCTACAGGCAGCAGCATCAGAGAAAAAGCCGAGAAAATTTACAACAGGCCTGGACTGTCGGCCGTGACCCAGGAAACACACAATGGCTAAGTATCCAGCGCAGGCATCAGAAGAGTGCGAAATATGGCAGTGGAACTGCCGTGGTTTCCGGCGTAAAAGAGGGCAACTGTTGCAACTGGTGGCGACGCAACAAAGGCCACCAGCCGTCATAGCAGTCCAGGAAGCCGGAACACATCCGAAATTACGAGGATACGAGACCTTTAGTACTGAGAATGCGGAATGGAAAGTTGCAACATTAGTCGATAAAGCAATTACAGCAATATGCCATAAGCCCATAGAAGGAACGGACATCCCGCACATCATAACGGAAATCACCTATAAAGGAATCCGAGGAAAGAGCGCCTTCGTACTTAATATCTACAGCCCACCGAGGCAAAAGAAAGTAACGTTCAGCAAACATCTTTCAAGAGACAGCGAAACTGGCGAAAGGGAACCCACTGGTGATAGTTGGGGACTTTAATGCGAGGCATGCAAGCTGGGGCTATAAGGACAAAGACAACAAAGGCAAGGATATCACAAGGCAAATAGAGGCACTGGGAATGACACTATTAACGGACCCCGCGACTCCGACGAGAACAGGGAACAGCATATCCATGGACACAAGTCCGGACTTGACGATAGTTAAAAACTGCCAGAGCACGGAGTGGTACAACACCCTCGAAAACCTGGGAAGCGACCATTACATACTGAGCACCACAATCCGCACGGGCCGAATCCGCAAACACATCGGCGCAGCTAAACTAACAGACTGGCGTGCATATAGAAACTCGCTAAGAGAGCACACGGCTGACATAACTGACTTGGACGAGTGGTGCAAAATAATCCGAAATAAAAAGCAAATGCACACCAAAACAGTCGCTAGAACAGAAGAAACACCGGAAGTGGACCCTCACCTACTACACCTGTGGGAAGCAAGAAGGAACCTCACTAAACGATGGAAAAGGCAAAAACGAAATCGAAAACTGAAGGAGAGAATTAAAGAAGTAACTCGGCAAGCTGAGGAATATGCTAATCAACTCGCATCAGCCAATTGGGAACAATTCTGTGATTCGCTTAATGGAACCCTAGGAACAGCAAAGACATGGAACAACCTCAGAGCCATGATTGATCCACTGAAAACAAAACGCGAGGGGCAAAAATCCTTAGAAAGATTGCTGCACTTATACCCAGGCACACGAGATGACCTCCTTCAGGACGTCTATACCAAGTGCTTCGGAGATGAAGCCGTCACAAGCCAATACCAGGCTAAATACACTGGAATCCCAAACCCAGAAATGGATGTTCCTTTTACGCAAGCAGAAGTCAGAGCGGCAATCGTCAGCATGAAACGGAACACAGCGCCAGGGGCGGATCAGATCACCAATGCCATGATTCGCAACATGAATGACGAGGCCATCACAGCGCTCATGAACTTTATAAACAAACACTGGATCAATGGAACGATACCACAGCAATGGAAACATGCTGTGATAACCATGATACCAAAACCAGGGAAGAAATTGGCTATAGAAAACCTCAGGCCCATCTCTCTTACATCGTGCCTAGGAAAGGTGTTTGAGAGGTTAATAAACACTAGACTACAACGACATCTTGAAGAAAACAACTTGATGCCAAACACCATGTTCGGCTTCCGCCCCAATCTCTCGACACAAGACATCCTTCTACTTTTAAAAGAGGAAGTATTGACCAATGTTCCCAAAGCAGGAGAACACATTGTCATGGCCATCGATTTAAAAGGAGCCTTTGACAACGTCAGTCATAAAGGCATACTAGATGGGTTGGCAGAGACGAACTGCGGTCAAAGGACGTACCGTTATATCCAAAGCTTTCTTAGTAAAAGAACTGCAGTAATCAAACTAGGAGAAGATGAATCCAAAATCTTCCACCCTCCGAGCAAAGGCACCCCACAAGGAGCTGTGATCTCGCCAACACTTTTCAACATAGCCATGCTTGGCCTAGCCAAGAAACTCGAAGAAATTCCAGATATCGGACACTCTTTGTATGCGGATGACATAACAATATGGACAACCAAGGGTAACCTGGCAGAAAAAGAAGAGAGGCTCCAACTAGCAGCTAAAGTAATAGAAGAGTACACAAGGGAAAAAGGACTTCAGTGCTCAGCAGAAAAATCAGAAATTATTCGATTTTCCAAAAGTAAAAAACAAAGGACAGACCCGAGCCTTCGACTTGAGGTCAAACTAGATGGCAATATAATTCCAGAGAAAACAACTGTTCGAATCCTAGGGATGTGGCTACAATCCAATCAGCGATGCCTCCATACACTTAGCATGATTAAGAGAACAGCTCAACAAATTGTTCGCATGATAGTCCGCGTTACGAACAATCGAACAGGAATGAAAGAGCAAGACGCGCTTCGTTTAGTAAAAAGCCTAGTCATCAGCAGACTAACATACTCACTACCGTATCACAGCATGAGTAGAGATGAGAAAGAAAAGGCGGACCAAATAATAAGGATGGCGTATAAAGCAGCTCTGCGACTACCACAAAGTACTTCAACAGAGAAGCTATTAGCTCTTGGCCTCCACAACACATTTGAAGAGCTGGCTGAAGCACAGCTTACTACCCAAGTCAACCGCCTGCTGCAAACACCAACCGGCAGAGCACTTCTCCAGAGGATCGGCCTCGGCGAACAAGTCCAAGCACATCGAAGAACCAGGGAACTGTCCTGCCTACTGAAAGACTGGTACAAGGTATCCCCGCTACCGAAGAACATGGATCCAACTCTGCATGCTGGAAGAAGAAAAGCAAGAGCAGCTTACATAGATAAAAAGACAAAATACATGAACACGGCGAGATTCACAGACGCCGCACCATATCAGTCAAACGCAAAGAACATGGTAGCAGTGGTTACAGACCGAAAAGGAAAGGTTACCAGCTGTGCCTCAATAGCCCAAGCCTCCATAACAGAAGCGGAGGAGGTAGCAATTGCACTGGCAATCAAGGAGGGCCGGGAGCGCAAAGCCCCACTCACAATAATCACGGGCTCGAAGGCTGCGTGTAGGAACTACCAAAGGGGTCGAATAAGTACGAAGGCATACCAAATTCTAACCAAAGCTAATAAGGACATCCCAATCGAATACACCTAGACCATAATCTGGGCGCCAGGGCATGAGGGTATCACCGGGAACCTATTTGCGGACGAGGCGGCTCGAGGCTTCACAAATCACCGAGCCTCCACGGACACTGCGGTAGAGGACCCGACGCCCTTAGACCCTAATTGCGCAACAATTCTGCAGTATTACAGAGATAGCAGAAAAATGTATCCAGCCCCACATAAGAATCTCACGGCAATGCAATCTACGGCGCTACGCAGACTCCAGACAAATACATACACGAACTTACACAGGCTACATACATTCTACCCCACAGCATACAGAGATATATGCCCGTGGTGCGGGTCCACACCAACTCTGTTTCACATTACGTGGGAGTGTACACTACACAATGAAGAACACCACAACATGAAAAACACAGAGCAACAATGGGAGGCACTGCTGTCCAGCTCGGTCTTTGAGGATCAGCTCTGGCTGGTCCAAAGGGCCGAGATGATGGCATGGGCCAGCGGAGCCCTGGAATAGGGGACCCGACCATTTGTGATGCCCCGCCTTCAGGGGCAACACTTATAATAAAGTTATAATAAACTTATAATAAAGTTTTGTTCTCTCTCTCTCTCATCGTGTAACCCAAGTTCACCGCAACAGGACGCTCAGAAGCGACGTGAAAGTGCAAAGCACACTGGTGACGTCTCCCAGTTACAGCGGATGCCATTTCGAAATGTACGAGCTCTCAAAACTTGCTGCAGCGCAGTTTGCCATTATCACTAGCCTCTTTCTTGCACCCAGGAAACTAAGAAAACATGACGCTGCTTGCTGCGTGTGCTGATATGGCGCTTCCTGGCTACAAGTAAAATTGCCCACTCCACATTGCGAATTCCCCGCCGCAATTTTGACAGCACGCCACCAGCAGAGGCTGCAGTGCCGTCTTTCGGTGCTGTCCATGCACCCAGTTGTTTCGTACAAAAATAAAAAAAAAGCCGGAAGCTCGGCTTTCTGGCACTGCCCAGCTTTTAAAACAACTACTTTCACTTGGTTTCAAAAAGTGATACGGCATCGTTTCGTCTGTGGCTAAAAATACGCTTGATCATTCACGTCTTAATATCAATAATACGAAACCTAGTGAGCGCATTTCACTTCCCTGCTGAGAAATGGGACTTTTAAAGAAACTTAGTGGGGCCCGCTTCGGCTAAATGTGGTTTTCTGAAGACCTCTTATGCTTCCCTGGGCCAGCCTATTTCAAATTATTTATAGGTTTCGCTACCCTGTTAATACTGTAATCGCATATTAAGCTCGTATAAAAATGTAGCGCAAAGGAACACACGGACAGACAAAGAGCACAGGACGGGCGCTAGTCTGTCCGTGTGTTCCTTTGCGCTACATTTTTATAGAAGCCATGAACCAACTAGCCCAAGAAAACGTTTTGCTAAGCCATATTAAGCTCGCTACTTCCAATAAGATATTTACAATATTCGTGCCTGCACAGTTTCAGTGCGAACACGTGCGAACATAATCGCGCAATGCAAATGTGCGCTTGCAGTGCAGCAAGATTTTGAAAGTGAGGTTAGCTGCAGAGAGTGAGTTAGAAAATATGGGCTCCTCATGGCATGTAGCGCGCTTTGTGTGAAACTTCGCTTGTTTTTTTTTTAGGGGTCACCTTAAAAGCCGGCCCGCAAACATCTAAGAAAGCCGGGAGGGTCGTTGGTCGGTATGCTTCGTACCACCTGATGTCTGTCGGTAGCCCTACTTCGGAAACAATTTCAAGGTAACCGTTCTAGCGCAATGTCTTAAGAGCTAGATATAAAGAAAGAGGCAAATAATGACTGCATATCTTCTAGCTACGCTGCAAATGACGTGAAAAGACGATAGTCTTCTCACGCCCCTGATACGTAACACCATCTCTGCATTCCCCTCCCACGCGTCATGCTGGTCTCATGAAGGACGCAATGGAGGCATTGCTGAATTCAGTTCAAATTTCCTGCGTTCGCCCTGATCTCGGGAGATATGTCCAGACCTTTGTTAATATTGGCCTAAAGCCGGCTACGGAGCTGTGGCTTTTGTGGACTTGTTTTTAACGCGTAGCGTCTCTTTCGCATCTTTGATTTTTCATCGACTAAGGTAAAACCCATTCGTATGTTTATTCTTATTTCAATGAACGCTGCGGCTCACGGTTATGTACATATATTTCGCCTCAAGTAGGCAGTTTCCTTTGTGCTGAAGTTTCCTTTGCGCTGTGTAACGTTGACCGCATGCCTTTTTTTAACGTTTTCATTTTTCCACTTATTGCGTTAAACCTTGCTGCAGAAAATGGGTGCCCCAGCGTTTTGGGGAGGGGGACCAGGGTTCTCATCTTCGTCGAGGACGAGGGATCAAGACGTCAACTCTGAAAATGGCGGCCCGGTCCTTCTCTTCCCCTGGAAAAGTCCACGAAAGCCACGAAAAGTCCACGGAATTTAGCCCGGTGTGCAATGGCGGAACGGTCTACTCGTCCAAGGTACCAGGTCGGACCATGCCAAGGAAAAAAAGTGTCCTCTTTCGGATCGCATCAAAAGTAGGGCAGCTTCCCAGGAGGTGTTCGGCCGTACCTCGGGCCGAGCATTTAGGAAACTTAGGGCTTGGGTATGATTGCGTTTCTATGATGTGCAACCTTGACAGTGACAGCAGCTGGTCGGTCTGTGCTCGACGAAGGGGGACCGCTTCTGCCATTGTGTTTTGACGGGTATATACGCACTGCTTTTTTTTAAGGACTACCGTCCTTAAAAAAATTCACAGCATATCCACGGAGTGAATGATGATGAGTGGGCAAAGCTCCGGATGTTCATCGTAGATCGTGCCGAGTTCCGGATTAATTTAGTTAGCGCGCACGCTACGAATCCTTATGGTTCAACTACGCACAAGTGAAATCTCCCACCGGCACTTCATTGCAGGTGAAGATCCATTGCCTATATATATATATATATATATATATATATATATATATATATATATATATATATATATATATATATATATATAGGTGGCCGGTGAACGGTTCTCCAGCGCCAGCAGTCGGTATTTTTCAATCAAGAAACTCGCTAGAACACGCTGCCTGCGCCAAGCTTGTCTCTCGCGGGTGAGGGCGCGTTCTCCTTCTTTGCGAGCTGGTACAGCGTTCATCGAGGAAAGAGCGTTTCCATAGTCAACGCGCGCCTTTCGCTCTCTCTCTCTCTCTCACAAGACAGCTGATGGAAGAGTGAGAGAGCTCGCGCGCCGAGGGCGCGCCTCCCACACGCGCCCTCCTAGTAGCGCGTTCCTACAACGGACGGACAGACCCAAACCTTAAGGAGCTTCGCCCCTAAAAAAGCTGTGCGTGTATACCGTTTGCGTGATTTCAACATAACTATCTTTATTGAGAGTGCCGGCAAGCGCCAGGACAAGCATATTTGTTCGTCGCGGCTACTGTTACGCGGCGTTCTTGGTAGTCGCAGCGCATTTACGTTCCAGTGAGCCCAGTCACACACAGGAATATCTTGCAATCTTGCTCGTTTGCGAACTTCACTGCTGCCACGGGCAGCGAGTGCGTGGAAGTCACCTCGAAATTGGCAGAACGGCGTGCTTGCCGCTGCCATAACCCGGAGTTGTCGACAGGCGAAAATAGGGACCAAACTGACGAATTAAAACGCTAATTCCCGTTGTTCATGCCCAAGTCAACTTTCGATTATGGTGCGGTGGGAAACCGGGTTCATTACGACGAACTGAGTGCCTTAATGCGTACCTAAATCTGCGAACTGGGGACTCACAGTTTTCCCACCGAAGACGCAGCCACCGTAGCCGGTGATCCCACCTCCGCATTCAAGCCCACCTGGCTGTACCGTACAACCCATGGGTCACCACCGTGATGAGTACAAATGTCATTTTGCTTTATAACATAGCCATGTGCCGTCAAACACACACACACACACACACACACACACACACACACACACACACACACACACACACACACACACACACACACACTAAAGATGTACGTCCGGCACCAGAATTAAGCCTGCTCCTTGGCAGTGACAAGCCTGGCTCAGTAGAACTGTTATACGCTTCCAATATACCAGCATATCAATAAAGCAATAGCTTCTGGTAATGGCAGGGAGCCGTTCTCGGGAGCCGAAGTCCCCAGCTGCCGCGCGGTAATAAATCGTTTAGAGAACCGTTGACGCTTGATATGGTTATGTGCACGTTCATTCCACTTCTGCATTACGCACGCCTTGCGATCGCGGTAGAACACGCGCCGGATCCGAGGGCACACTATAGTCTTGGAAGGTTTCATGGTATAATGTGTTCAAAATATATATGCGACGTATTTTCATTTGCGGTAGATGTTTCGTTTGGTTTCTCCGTGATGCAAGGTAAGATAGTTTGTTACATTGATTGTTTGGGCAACAGCCAGATATTTTCTATCATATCTGTGCCAACACGCATATTCCAGCTTTGATAGCGTCGCTGTGTGTTGTCACAGAGCCTTTGCAGTGACAGGACACTGCGTTCGCACTTTTTAGACCTTGTCAAAAGTACAACTTGTAAGGTGTAACGCTGGATTATGTTCGTACCTCGACGGACTTTTCCATTAAAGGTAGTCCTTTTCGAAATGTGTTCCACAGATTGTTAAGGTTGCCAAATGAACGGTGCGCTGTAACTAACAATATTGACGCGAAGCACTGTTTGTTTTCTTTCGACCCACAGCTGGAAACTTTGTGGAAACTCCGTAAAGTTTGTGTTGAAATAGCGGGATAACTATTTTTCTGGTTTTATTTTGCGATATTGATCTGCGCATTAAATGTTCTTCCTGTATGGGCCTGTTATTAGGATCACAGTATGCAATAAATAAATAAATGAATAAATAAATAAATAAATAAATAAATAAATAAATAAATAAATAAATAAACACATTTCGTTGATTAAAACATGATTGTTTTAACAATCTAAGGAAAGAAGAGAGCGCCTTCAAAGCCATCCTCTCAGGCAACAATAATTATGATTTATAGTCTTTTTAGTGTTTTCTTTCTCTAAAACTCATCGATCGGCGCAGCGTTTACGGCGCACGGGCGGCGACCCCAACACTCGGGTTCGCGACACCGTCTTCATTAGTATACAATAGAAGTTTTAGCTTCACTGGCTTAAATTTTCCAGAACCATCCACTATGGCATGTACCACAATCGCATCGTCGTTTCAGGCTTTGGAGATCGAGTAATTATTAAAGTGACATTTCTGTATACCTCATGATAAAAACAGTTTACCAATGGCCTTGTCCACAATCGGCCTCATGTTTTACCGGGAGCCTCCGTGTGCGCTGGTAGTTCATGCAGCGATGATGGCACAATGCCATCCTTGTTGTAGGTGTGTCTTTTATATTATTAAATGTAATTTCAGGTGAGGTACGGGTGCATGCGCGGCACCGGCTACTCCTCCTCGCTTACGCGGTGGTTTCCGCCACAAAGTTACGAACAGTTTATCAAAACTAAGGAACATAAACACTGACACGGACACATATTTAGATTTTCTATTCCACTATGACTATCCATGATGCAATGTATATAACAAGTACAAGATACAAGAAATATGTAACTTATATATATATATATATATAGTAACAGTGTCATTGATCAATGACACTGTTACTGTTGATGCAGTGCCCAGGCGGAAATAGCACAAAACTCATAAGACGGCCGCACAGAACTATGGTGCCAAGATGCATGTAGGTTATACAGTAACCATAAATCAATTTGCCCATCAGTACTTTCAGAGTCAAAGTCTGTCCTTTGTACCATCCTGTGGCGTAGTGCCTCTAATACGCGCACTACATTTTGGGCCTCTCAGGCGCAAGCAGAAGACAAGAAATTTGGCAGTGTGAGAAAAACTGAATAGTACGTCCTGCGCAACGTTATCAAAGGAAAGAGGTGTCCTGGACAACCTTTTCAGAAAAGAAATGAAAGCTGCACGCAGCAAGAGCTAACGGCGTCGTTGCTTCAAAATGGGTCACTGTCACGCACCAAGCACCCATGAGCGATCGCCGTCAAAAAGACTCAAGTTGTCCATACGAGCTCCCGCCTACACAGGCGAGCGGAAACGCGGGTGAGGGAAGGCAAGACCTTGACATTTGTTGCTATGCTCTATATTGCGGTGTCCACATGGTGGCCGCTCCCCTCTATCTCAGTGTCGCGTGGCTCACTGGGAGCCCGCTATTTTCTGGAAGGAAACCGGAGACGGCGAAGTATATACGAGACGGAGCGAATCGCGGTTTAGCGGCAGCCAAGGCGACAAAAACACTGGGGCCTTTTCGGGGTTCTTGCTAGTGAGCGAGATCCCGTTTCTGACGTTCAGATATGACAAGGGATGTCTAGACCATAGTGTTTTCCCGAGCATTTTCCTTTGAAGTCGAGAGGCGAAGGTTATTATCTCACGAGTGTAAGTTTGGCGTTGAGGTTTTCGTAAGGCACCCTGATGGCGCAGAACAAAAATTATTATTATTATTATTATTATTATTATTATTATTACAGGCACAAGTTCATGTAAATGAACTTGCGCTTATTGTCTACCACACCAATTGGATGACTACTATCGTTGAGCACAGCATCGGAATCATAAAAGATTAAGTGCGAATAAATTTCTGCATTCCTAAGGTCAAATATTTTCCCATTGTGAGGCACAAAAGAAGAACGTTCTGCAAAGAGTATTTAGCATATGGAGTTATTGAAGCCGCTTAATTATTGTCGGTCATTTCAAGCCAAACGGAGTCTGGGTACTAGGAGTGGACTCTTGGGACGCAAACAGCGTGCAAGAACATATTTGGTTGTGAAGCTGTCGTTCTAAAAGTGCCTAACCACTACAATTTCCATTAATGTAATGGTGGAGAAGAGGGCGTGTTAAGTATTGGGGGTGGCAGAAGAATAATCTTTTGATGTCGTCTGCAGGAGAAACATACAGGTATGCGCCTCTTCTCTTTTCATTTTCCGTAAGGGTACCTCCAACCTTCGCCGTTGAGCGCGTTTGATATTCTAAGGGGATACATCCGATATATTTCTTTGCTTTCTCCACTACTGCTCGGCCGTGAAAGCACATGAAACATATCCGAAGTATTGTACCTATCCTTGTTAAGCACGCATGCAAGGTCCACCTTAATTACACGTATTGCTTAGAATAGAAATTGGCTCTGACTGCAACTACTGCATTCTGAGATATATGTCCCGTCTTACGCTTCCCGTAGTTTGATTACATGGTGTGAGGTGAATTTACGGAGCGTGTACTTAAGAACAGCTGAGTGGTTTCTACTCGCCCAAGCCCATGGCATGTCACCGGCAGTTTTGCGCACTAATTATCATTTCAGCAGGTAGGCCTCTTCAAATAGGATTGAAAATGCCGCGAAAAAAAAATGGGGCAGTTACGCAGTAGTGATACGAAGGCTGAGGAAACAGCGGAGCTAGTCGCCTTCCACTCTTCTTTTCCCTCCTCCTCATCATTACTTAGCCTGGATGGAAGTGAAAGAGAAATGAATGCTCATCAATTGTTTAACCGCCGAGGTGGGTGGTCTAGGGGCTATAGAAATCAGCTGCTGATTCGGGGGTCGCGGGATCGAATCCCCGCCGCGGCGTCTGCATTTCGATGGAGGCGAAATGTTGAGGCCCGTGTGCTGTGCGATGTCAGTGCACCTTAAAGAACCCCAGGTGGTCGAAATGTCCAGAGCCCTCCACTACAGCGTCTCTCATTAATCAGATCGTGGTGTTGAGATTAAACCCCAGTGTCATGCAGGTTCTATTGTGGATATTGCTTAAATGGAGACAAAGCCTCAAATCAGGAACAGCGAAGCCATTTTTTGTACACAACAACAAAAACCAATAACAGACTAATATGGAGTTTAAGATAAAAACAGAAAGGGAAAAACGAAAGAAGTTACCAAAACAGAGATAAGCTAATAATATGTCCACAATTCTGCAAGCGGCGACTGGCTAAACGGCGAAGGTTCACCGTTGAAAAGGAAGGAAAAAAACACTTCACCAGCTGTGGCGACGCTTGAGTGGAGTGGAGCGGTGGAGTCGCTGGCAGGTGGTTGCGTTGGCGGAGAGGCTGCTCGCCGAGTGGACGAGCAGACGGGTCGGCGCACGGTTGTAGAAGGCGGCGAGGCTGCTCGCCGAGTGGACAAGCAGACGAGTAGGCGCACGGTTGTAGAAGGCGGCGCCCTCAGGCACAACCGGTCGGTGGCCTCCCTGCGCACATACACAGCGTGGAGGATGGCGGTATGCGCTTGGGCTCGTCCCGTGGCTGACACTCGGCAGTAGAACTCCGATAGCCACCCGAGGTGGCGAAGCTTGCTTCTCGCAGACGTTCAGCTGCCCGGACCGTCGGGGCGTCTCTTCCCCACGATCACCTGCTCCCGAGGACGTCTGGAAGCTTGGACACTGTCGGGCCCTTCGTGCTCGAGCCCGCAACCCGACGACACGGACCCTGACACCAGCGTCCCTTCCTTCGAGTTCTCAGAGTCCGACTGCCGCCTTCCCCTCTTCGTCATCGTCTTTGCCTTGGTTTGCTACGTGTCCTCTTTGAATTGGTCGTAGCCGGTATTCTTCTCCGCGCGCACGTGCCATGTCCCGCCGACGTCTTCCTTTTTCATGCGCCGCACGTGTCCGTTGCGCGTTGTCTCGCTCGCGTCACGCCACCGCGTTTGCGTCACTGGCGACACCAGCACCACCACACAGCATCGAGCACACCACACACGCACTGGTCGCGCACTCACTCATCACAAGAGTCCCCCCCGAAGATAAGTTTTTTTTATAAAAAAAAACTTGGAGCTCGATGAGTGATGTAAACTGGCAGACATGCATACACTGTCACCTGCTATGCACACATGCACAATAAAATGTCACCGGATTGACTATTCACTCTTGCAATCTGCTCAAAAAGTCGGCGCCGATATTTTCCGACCCTTTTATATGTTCTACCCTAAAGGAATACTCCTGTAGAACGAGACTCCATCGGAGGACCCTACTATTCAGGTGTTCAGCCCGTGATAAATAAGACAGGGGTTGGTGGTCGGTTTGAATGACAAAGTGGGTCCCATAAATGTAAATATGAAACTTTTCGACTGCCCAGACCAGGGCCAAACATTCACGCTCAATGGCCGAGTATCGAGTTTCACGGGGAACCAACTGCCGGCTGGCATAGGATACCGGATGTAGGATACCGTCGTGCTCTTGCATGAGAACAGCTCCTATTCCTTTGTCGGACGCATCAGACCGGATTATGTATTCCTTCTTGAGATCTGGTGCCTTAACAATAGGGCGAGACGCCAGTGCCGCTTTGATAGCTTCGAACGACGCGTCTCTCTC
Source organism: Hyalomma asiaticum (assembly GCA_013339685.2). Lineage (NCBI taxonomy): Eukaryota > Metazoa > Arthropoda > Arachnida > Ixodida > Ixodidae > Hyalomma > Hyalomma asiaticum. The sequence goes on along the minus strand of CM023487.1, from coordinate 60,410,808 downwards.
GGGCGTCCACGCTACGCGGTTGCTTTCTCGCTTTCGGGTCATTTCTACCAAAGGTAGTACAGTTTCGGCGTAGTGTGGAATCAGATCTCGGTAGTAGCCAGCCAGTCCTAAAAAATGAGCGCACTTGCTTCTTGGTTTCGGGTTTAGGAGCTTCCAAGATCTTTGCGACCATGCTCTCCATTGGACGAACCTCCCCACCTCCCAAGATATGACCCAAGAAGATGATTGAGTGAGTTCCAATTTCACACTTTTGAGGTTTCACTGTGAGACCCGCTTCCCGTATTCTGCTGAACAGTTGTTCGAGCGTCTGCAGATGTTCATCCCATGTGTGGGTGGCAATCAGCACATCGTCTGTATAATGCACGACGTTTGGGATTCCGACCAAGACAGCCCTCATCAACCGTGTAAAAATAGCCGAGGCCGTCTTTATCCCAAATGGCATGTACAGAAAATGATAGTGGCCTGACCTGGTTGAAAAAGCCGTCTTTTCTCGGGATCGTTCTTCTAGTGGCACCTGCCAATATCCCTTCGTAAAATCTAACTTCGAGAAGTACCTTTTAGTTCCGACGTCTGCAAACATCGCATCTGTTCTCGGAATAGGCTCGGCATCGGATACCAGTACGCTGTTGATGCGCCGGAAATCGATGCAAGCGCGATAGGTTTTGTCAGGTTTCTTTACCAGGATTAGAGGCGAATTATAAGGAGATTGTGATCGTTCGATCACTCCAAGTTCCAGCATATCTTTCACCTCTTTTTCAACGACCTCCTGCAAGGCAAAAGGCAAGGGATACTGCGGAGTGTTTATAGGGTCTGAGGTTGTCAGTTCAAGTCGGCATTCCACCAAGTTCGTTCTCCCAGGAGTCTGGGAAAAGATATCCTTATGCCGGTTCAGCATGCTCTCTACTTGCTGTCTCTGCATCTCATTCAGGTCTTCCGACTTTCGGACGGCTTCTATTCCGAATGTTGTGCCGGGCTTCAGACACTCAATCTGGTTACCTGTCTCCTCTTCTTCGACCACCACGAAGGTGGTTACCTGTCTCCTCTTCTTCGACCACCACGACCACCACGTGGCCATCGGCTCTCGCTCCTCGTACCGTTTGAGCATGTTGATGTGGAACAATTTTCTGGTACTGCCAATATCCAACCAATAGTCAAAGTCATTTTTCTTGCCGGACACGATGAAAGGTCCCTTCCAATGCATTAACAACTTATTATGTTCGGCTGGGAGCAGTATCAAGGCTCGATCTCCCACCTTGAGTTGTCGGCGATAACACTTTCTATCGTAATATTTCTTTTGTGAGGCTTGTGCTTTGCTCAGATTTTGATGCGCAAGGTGCAACGTTTTTTCAAGCCGCTCCCGCAGGTCCAATACGTACTGATATATTGTTTTAGTTTCCTCGTTGATCTCATTTTTGGTCCACAGCTCTTTGAGTACACTTAGTGGACCCCTTGCGTGTCGACCATATATGAGTTCGAAAGGTGAAAACCCGAAACTCGTCTGTGGCACTTCACGGTAAGCAAACAAAAGTGGGGCGAGATATCGATCCCACATCTTGGGTTGTTCTTGGCACAGCTTGCGAAGCATTGCTTTCAACGTGCCATTAAAGCGTTCGACCATCCCATTGCACATTGGATGATAAGGAGTGCAGCTGAGGTGTTTTATCGCTAACATTTCATTCACCTCCTTCATCAAACTGGATGTGAAACAGGATGCGTTGTCACAAAGGATCTCGCGCGGGAAACCAATTCTGGAAAACATTTCCAGCAGCCCTTCAGCCACTGTAGCCGAATCGATCGCCGGTAGTGGTACGGCATCAGGATATCTCGTGGCGAAGTCGACCAGCGTCAGAATATAGCGGTTTCCTTTGCTCGAGATCGGAGACAAAGGACCGATGAGGTCCACTGCGACTCGCTCGAACGGCGTATCGATGAGTGGCATGTGTCCGAGTGGAGCTTTGCCGAGTCTGCCTTTCGGTAGCGTCCTCTGGCAGGAGTCACATGATCGGACAAATCTTTTAATATCTGCTTGAATGCCCGGCCAGTAAAACGCATTGAGTATCTTTTCGGCAGTTTTCTTTATTCCCTGATGGCCAGACAATGGATTTTCATGGGCTAGTACCAAAATTTGGGCCCGAAGACTTCTGGGCACCACCGCTTGCTCCACCGTTTTCCCAGGGCAGTATTGGTAAGAGCGATACATGAGCCCTTTATCCATATAAAATGACTGCGCCGTGGACCCAGAACCTTGAAACGTCCGGCCAATCTTCTTCCTGCAAATGTCCAAACTTGAATCTTGTTCTTGTTCCCGTTGGAACACCTGCCTTGACACCTTCAATAGGTTTAAATCACTCTTGTGGTGCATCTTCGCGACCTTCGCGCCAACGACCGCAGGATCGGCTGCCGTTACCGACGCGTCCATGCGATCCTGTCTAAGAGATCTGTGGTCGCCCCCTGAAACTTTCGTGAAGTTTTTCCAGTCTGGATCGAGATCCGTGTGGTTACGTGCCCCAGGGACATTGCCTACTATGACGTCGTACAGGGGGTTTTCCAAACATTTCACAATGGCGCGACCACTGAAGTATGGCGAAGATATGGTGACCTCCGCCTCTGAGGCTTCAATCATACTACCATCGGCTAGAAACAGCTTTGCCTTGGTGCCGGTCAGGGCTCTATCAGGGACCAAAGACCTGCGTACGACCAGACTGTTGCTGCCCGTGTCCCGTAGCACTGAAACCTTCTGTCCGAACACCTCTCCTGGCAATACCGGCATGTTGTAGATTTCATTGGCTTGATGTCCAGATGCTTGCCTTGTATTTTGGTTGGACCACCTCGACCTCTCCTGTCCTGAGACCTCAATTGGTGACGAAAGACACGCTGTGGATTCCTTTCCTCCACCACCTTTCCGTCGGCAAGACTGGGTGTCGTGACCCGTTTTCCGACAGAAGCCACAATAGGGTTGACTGACTTTTGAGCGACAATCTGACGCTTGATGTCCTGGTTTGCCACAAACGAAACATTTGGTTGAGGACTTGCCGGGTTCACCAAGGCTCTTCTGTCGTGTTTCTTCTTTCTCTCGGAAAACAAGCAGGTTGCTTTGCCGCTGCGCTTCCATGAAATGGTCAGCCGCTTCTGCTATTTGCTGAACCGTTTTACAGTTTCTTTCGCGAAGAAACAGTGAAAGGCGGTTATGGCAATTGTTCAAAAGCTGTTCTGCGACCATCAAATCTCGCACTGCTTCAAAAGTTTTGCCCTGTTCGGTCATCTCTAACCATCGATCAAAAAAACTAAACAGCCTAGTGGCGTACTGCTTAGCGGTTTCATTGTCGAGAGGCCTACTACGACGGAATTTCTCCCGATAGCCCTCAGCAGTACAACGAAAACGTTGGAGCAAAGCCTTTTTCGCAGAGTCATAGTTTAGTGAGTCTTCAGGCGACAAACGGCCAAACACCTTTAATGCCTCACCATCGAGGCACAAACTCAGGGCAGTGGCCCATTTCTCTTTCGGCCATTCCTGACCACTAGCAACAAGCTCAAATCGCTTTAAATAAGCGTCCAAATCATCCCGGTTTTCATTGAACACGGGTATTAGACTGTGAGGGTTTACCAACGATGGGCGTACTCCCTCCATTTTGCGGACTCGATTGGTTGACTCTGCGGAGCGTCCAGCTTCCGCCAGTTTAAGGCTTAGCTCCAGTGCCTTCTGCTCCCTTTGCAAACGTTCTTTTTTGTTGCCTCGCGCTCTGCTACCCGTTCTTCGCGAGCTTTAGCAGCCTCCACCTGAGCTCTCTCAGACTGCTCATCTACCCATTTTCTTAGCTCCGCGCCCTGCAACCCCATGCGCTCACCCAACGCTATAAATTCTGCCATACTCATCGCGGTAACTCTCTAGACATGCAAATGGAAAAAATGGCTTCGTCCTGTCCTGTCCTGTCGTAGCGGACGCCAAATTGTCATGCAGGTTCTATTGTGGATATTGCTTAAATGGAGACAAAGCCTCAAATCAGGAACAGCGAAGCCATTTTTTGTACACAACAACAAAAACCAATAACAGACTAATATGGAGTTTAAGATAAAAACAGAAAGGGAAAAACGAAAGAAGTAACCAAAACAGAGATAAGCTAATAATATGTCCACAATTCTGCGAGCGGCGACTGGCTAAACGGCGAAGGTTCAGCGGACCGTTGAAAAGGAAGGAAAAACACTTCACCAGCTGTGGCGACGCTTGAGTGGAGTGGAGCGGTGGAGTCGCTGGCAGGTGGTTGCGTTGGCGGAGAGGCTGCTCGCCGAGTGGACGAGCAGACGGGTCGGCGCACGGTTGTAGAAGGCGGCGAGGCTGCTCGCCGAGTGGACAAGCAGACGAGTAGGCGCACGGTTGTAGAAGGCGGCGCCCTCAGGCACAACCGGTCGGTGGCCTCCCTGCGCACATACACAGCGTGGAGGATGGCGGTATGCGCTTGGGCTCGTCCCGTGGCTGACACTCGGCAGTAGAACTCCGATAGCCACCCGAGGTGGCGAAGCTTGCTTCTCGCAGACGTTCAGCTGCCCGGACCGTCGGGGCGTCTCTTCCCCACGATCACCTGCTCCCGAGGACGTCTGGAAGCTTGGACACTGTCGGGCCCTTCGTGCTCGAGCCCGCAACCCGACGACACGGACCCTGACACCAGCGTCCCTTCCTTCGAGTTCTCAGAGTCCGACTGCCGCCTTCCCCTCTTCGTCATCGTCTTTGCCTTGGTTTGCTACTGTGACGTCCCCGCTGGCGCCGACTGGACCCCGGGCTTGTTAACTGGGACATTTTCGTTCGTTTCTTGGAGCCTCTCCTTGGCAAAACGAAGAACCGCCAGAGTGATGAATGCGCGTTTCGGAGCTAGGTTCCCGGAACGAATCTATTGACAATCCTCACGGACCCACCGCACAAACACCCGACTATCTGGCGACGGCGTCTCATGCTTACGGGCTGCAGCTGCCAGGCAGCGTTCGCACTCCCACTTTATGGCCGGGGCGCGGCAGAACGCCTTTTGTTCGTCCCATCCATGCGACCGGCCAGGACGGACATTTCGTCAAACGCGGCAGCCCCCGGACTCATTAGCGCGCCCTCCGTCGATGGCCACTTGCGGCGTTCAAGGGAGAAGAAGCGGTGCCTTCTGACGGTGAATGCAGAGGATGCAGAGTGGGGGCCCGGCCTGAACATCTGGACGCCAAGCTCCGAGAACCAGGGCGAGAGGGGGCGGCCGGAGGCTTTTCGGAAAAGCACAGCGCTCTAGTGCGTCCCCCCCTTTGAGGCGACGCGCTTTGTCTGAGCATTGACATTCTTGGTCGCCCCGATTCATGGGCCATCGTACAGGTCGCCTGTTTCCCTCTCCAAAGTTGTAGCTTGTATGTTTTACTTGCTCTGCTTTGCTTGAGAGAGGGTTTTACCACTGGTGTTGGCTGCGGGGGCGGATGCCGAAGCTGTCACAGACTGACTGACAAGAATATATGCCGCGTCAGTAATTCCAATTGGTTAAGGGTCACGGAGGGGCGGCGTCGAGGTCAGGAAAAGCACCCGCGGGACAACGGAGAAGGGAGAACAGGGCAGAACGGAAGAGATCGGAAGAGGACAGAACGGAAGAGAAGAGATGAGAACGGAAGAAATCAAGAGACGGCGATGAGATGCGGTGACCTTCCGTCATGTTGAAGTGCGAGTCTCGCTTGCGATCCCTCCTGTGAGCCGCGCCGTTCGGCTCCCCAACCTCGGAGAGATGTAGGGGTTGCGAGAGCCTGATGTGAGCAGCAATGATCGGAGATCGGAGATCCGTGAGCTACGACGACTTCGAAGAAGACATCTGAGCCCCCCGGCCCAATCACCAGTCCACATGCCCGGCGACGAGACCTACGCGCCGATGGAGACCTCCCAGATAAGCGTTCCTTCCGTTTCGGCAGCAAGCGAAATTGAGACATTGCGCCTTTAGTTGTGGTAGACTGTTACATCGGTAGTTCATTGATGAGCTTGTTTGCCATGTGCGTCTCTGTATTGTACTGCCATGTTTAATTATTGCCTTGGTCGTAACGTTGCGTTTACGAATTGTTAATTGTAAATTCAATCATGTTCGTACATTAAACTACATGTTCTGTTAACTTAATTTAGCCTGATGCCTCTTTTCTTCCCAGCCCCAGCACGAACCCGTTTTGGGGTTAAATGTTGTTGAGATGTGTGGCCAAAGGGGGATGAGCGAGGTTGGTTGTGGTGTTTTTGTTAGAAGCGGAACGGCAGGCGTGGTAGTGAAGAAGTGTTGTGTAGAGCGTGGAACCGCCTACCCCCCTTTTGCGCGTAGTAGTGGGACATCTCACTACGTGTCCTCTTTGAATTGGTCGTAGCCGGTATTCTTCTCCGCGCGCACGTGCCATGTCCCGCCGACGTCTTCCTTTTTCATGCGCCGCACGTGTCCGTTGCGCGTTGTCTCGCTCGCGTCACGCCACCGCGTTTGCGTCACTGGCGACACCAGCACCACCACACAGCATCGAGCACACCACACACGCACTGGTCGCGCACTCACTCATCACACCCAGCAATCAATATTGCAGCATCTACTCTTAAATTGAGGACGACGCAGCGAGCTATGGAACCGAAAATGGTAGGTGTAACCATAAGGGACAAGAAGACAGCGGAGTGGGTTAGGGAACAAACGCGTGTTAGGGACACATTAATAGAACTTAAGAAGAAGAAATGGGCGTGGGCGGGCCATGTAATGCGAAGATAAGAGAACTGTTGGTCATTAAGGGTAACAGAGTGGATTCCTAGAGAAGGCAAGCGTAGCAGGGGCGACAGAAAGTTAGGTGGGCAGATGCGATCAGGAAGTTTGCGGGGATAAATTGGGCCCAGTAAGCACAGGACAGGGATAAATGGAGATCCATGGGAGAGGCCTCTGCCATGCAGTGGGCGTAGACAGGCTGATGAAGATGATGGTGATGATGATGATTCTAGGGGCTCCATGAAACCGCGTTTCGTTCCATAATATCTATTTAACTACGCTTAAAACGCAGATAAGATATTTGTAAGATATTTAAACGAATTTGAATTCGCTTGTTGCCTTTTTTCTCTGGATAATAGTTTTCACACGGCTTAGTTTCGCATACACACAAACCAATGTGTCTCTTGCACTTTGACAAAATTGTGCAATTTTTGTTACTAGACGTATGGTCCGTGCTTGAGTAAGTACCACATAACATTGTCATGTACTTCTTTTCTTATTTCGAAAGCCTATCCTTATAGGAATACTCGCTTGGCATCACATTACGCCTGTGGAAGCAGCCTAAAGTAAAAAAGACAGAAGTGCTTTTCTTTTTTATTCTCGTATTCATTTCTGCACGATGAGCGGACGTGAACGGTCCGGCGTTTCCACAGATAGTTTATCTTTCCCTACTCGCAGCCATTCGTAAATCAATACTCCGCGGGCACCTGCTGATTACAGCAGGGGCGATATGGGAGCTTTTCCATTTACATGACGTAAACGGTCCGTCGTCAATACGCAACACACCTTGCGAGCTTCGGCTATGTTCTTGACAGCTAGTCAGCGTACTGTCGCTAAAGGCATGAAATAGGGACTCGCACAGAAGCGTTTCGATATTAGCAGCAGCGACTTTGGAAGTATGCTGAGGTGGGAAGCAAGACTACACAATAATATAACCACTCGTCCTCACACCACGAGACAATTAAGATCAGGCTGGAGTAAAAATGATGTGATAAGATCGTGTCTTCGTAATATGCTTAGGATACCACTGTGTTCCCGTGCTCATCCTGACATTAACATTTTCAATCCATCACACAAAGAAGAAAATTTGCTTCGAATTCAAAATCCCGCTGCGACTGCTGACGCCTATCATGTGTAGGATAGCGCACTTTTGTACTTATCTTTGGCGGCCAGCGTGGGCGCTCCCGCAGTCAGGAATAAAATAATTGTCGATCCGTCTAGGCGGTACGGAGAGGTGTAAGCAGGAATTGACTTTTGCAGTAAGCATCTTTTACCGATCTACACGACACACTGGAGTCTACATGCTGGAGTGCATAGTCTTGCTCTGCAGCGCGGTCTAACAGCACAAACAGGTGAACTCTCCACAAAGTATGGCGTACGGAAGGTGTACAATATTCACTGCGCAGTTATACTCCCATGCTTTCTTCTTAATTCGAATCACGAAATTTTCCACGGCAATCAGAAAATGCACTACTATGAAAGGAATAGAAGACCGCTACCATCTGGTTCATAATGGCATGCCTACTAACTAATAGTTGGTGGCATGAACAGAGTTATGAAGTTCACAACAAATAAATTTCGTTCCCTTCTCTTGATATCTCCTTGCATGTGTTCTGCTGAAAAATTTATATAGAAATGCCAGTTGGCCGCAGCTTTAACAAGATGAATTTTTTCACACGTTAGTTTTGGCCGTTGTTTCTTATGTTTTTGCACCAGCATAATAACTCCACAAGAGGCGGGCATATTTCCTGATCGCTCCCTACAGGCTGACGTCCCAGTGTATCCTCTGTGACTCTTTCTGGCGATATTTCGCAAGCTATTAACAGCGCAGTGTTTGCTCAATGACAATGCCATAACTTCAAGACAAAGCGATGGTCCAATGCGCAGTTTTTCTTTTTATATATATTGCTGACTGGGCAACGATATCTGAGAGGTACCCACTGGCCCACTCACAGCAGCGAATATGACATCGAAGCGTTTGCGCGCGAATGACGCACACTAGCCGACTACAATGGGCTTCGTGTTTCGCTAGGTCCCGCTTGAATGAAACATTTCTTCGCGGCTCTATTTGCGCAACACATGACGTACGCATCTTGTGATGGAGTTTTGCAGGGCTGGCATTCTTGCCCAAAATAAAGCTCTTGATAAGTCGTGAAACGCACGAATTGAAGGGACAATGATATTTAAAACGCTGTCATGTTACCACAAAACAAAGTGTACGAAATACTGCAATATGAATACGCATGTAAATTTCAATCACAAGAGATTAGTGCAACTAACATAAACGCATTTGTGCCCGAGCCCAAGGTGGCTTTAAAGTTACATGAGCATAAGAAAATTTCGTGCGCATTTCCGAAACAAATACGCGCCTTGAAGTCCCCTCGGACAATGAAACACGCTCCTTAACGAGGAGGGTTGGTGGTTAGTGGGGTTTAACGTGCCAAAACCAGCTGTGATTATGAGAGACGCCATAGTGGAGGGCTCCGGAAATTTCTACCACCTTGGGTTCTTTAACGTGCACTGACATCGCGCAGAACACGGGCCTCAACATTTCGCGTCCATCCAGATGCAGCCGCCGCGGCCGGGATTCGATCCCGTGACCTTAGGATCAGCAGCCGAGTGTAATATCCACTAGACCACCGTGGCGGGGCTACGACGAGGTTTAGAGACATTCTTATGGAAAAAGAAAAAAAAGCCGCATACCTGCTTGCTTCACTGCAGAAAACGTCGAAAGACTTGCTCTGCCACCCACGATACTTAACACCCTCTGTTCTCCCCTTTCCCACCCCTCCCGTTGGTCGCCTGCCCTCTCACTACTACCCTGATGCATGCAACCCTGAAGTCTTGCTGCATTCAAGCTTCCCGCCCGCATCTTGCTATCGCGTCATCTGTTGGGAGTTTTTATGCCTGTTGGCTCAACGCATTATAGCGTATTCTCGACACTACTTATAACGCTTTGATTTCTCATTTACTAAAGCAAAAGCCAATTCAATGTGTACTCTTCTTTTTAACAAATGAAATTGAAGGAGAGGTTCGTGCCTATGTGCGGCACCGGCTACAACTATTGTCTTACAGGGTTGTTTTCGTCACGAAATTTTGAACAGTTCATAGTAGTGAATGATTACAAGCACTCGGACAGGGACATACATTTATAGAGTCACTGTACCAGTACAACTCTTCATGAAACGAGATATCCATTGATTGCAAATATTCACACATCAGCACCGCCCGCACAGTCGAGTTCAACATGATCAGATAGCGCATACTGATAATCTGCAGACTGTCTCTCAATTGCCGCATTTCAACTACAACGGATATGTCCACAGCAAGAAATACAAATGTAATATTGGGTTGAGGACATGTGCGCGAGAAAAGAAACAAGCGCGCGTGCGGAAGACGCACATTGGGAACTGTATGGAAGAAATGCAGTTGCTTCACTGGTGACCAAGGACGTAGGACTGTCAGCGTAAACATCTTCGCTCTTAAGGGAGCAGCCGTGGATGAATGGAGGGAAGGAAAGGCCATGGATCGAAGAAAGCGCGTGATCCAAGGAGACTCGTAATAGTGACTTCCCAAGAGCATTGCTCATATTAGTTATGCTTTGACTCTTACACCTTCTGGTACCGCATATATTTCCTTAGGTATTGAACTTTCAAGCCTAACAGCGGGCGGGCGTTGGGGATGCGGGATTTCTTGTTTCACGTATCCTCGCGCCCCCAAAGCGTACTTCGCTGTTCCGCTATTGCGTAAGGTTTTGTGATGTTTCTTTTTCAGTGTTAAAGGAACATAGAAACATTTCCATGGAACCCTGAGCTTCCAAGTTCTCAATATCTCTAGAAAGTAGCGTGATAAGCTTAGGCAAAGTGTAGTGTATTGTAGTTGTCCATGATTGTGCATCTGCTCAGGCAGAGGGTGCACGCAAAACTGAGCAGACAACTGCAGAGTCCTTTACAGATTAGTGTTTTGCAGAGCGCACGAATTGCCTGAGTGGCGCGTGCCAAAGCATCGATACGAATACGAACCCCCCTTACTCAACGACTTGTGTTTATATGCCGTAATCGTTAATGCGAAGTGCACAGACATTGCGCAGTGGACGCGCATGAGTCCTTTTGCCTCCACTGAAATGTCACCGCCACTGCCGGTATCCTGTTCACGCAACTCGCGGGAAGGCAGCCAAGAATTCGCAGATTACACCACTCGCTTGCAAACATCTAGCATATGATTCACGCATGCGTAATCAAAACGAGTGCACTGGACACGATAAGAACGGCGGGAGGACCTTATCACCAGTTCGCGAAAATGCGTTGCGGTCGCTTAACAGTCTTAAAATGCCAGGAAGAATATACCGACGTCGACGCTCAAATCATACCGAGAGAAATTTACCTTTATGAAAAGGCTTTTAATCGTGGTCAAGGCTGAAGAATCCACCAAGGTTATTTTTGGGGTTCTGCGCCGCAGAACCACAATACGATCACGAGAGACGCTGCTGTGCAGGGCACGGAAAATTTCGACCACCTGGGGTTCTTTAACGTGCACGGACACCGCACAGTACACGGGCGTCAACTTTTCGTCTATATCGGAATCCAGCTACCGCTGTCGCGATTCGATCGCGTGACCTTCGGACCAGCAGCCAAGAGCCATATCCAGTAGAGTGTCGTGACGGGGCAACAGTTACAAAAATGCCATATATGGTGATATCAGGAATTGGGCAAATGTGGCCATATATGGCACGTGCCCGTTTATGACCCTATTGGCCAAAATCGCGATAGAAAAGTACGTGGCAATGAAATACACACGCGACGAATGCTACGTAAGACTCTGATGCCCATTGGTCAAATACGGACACATGCCATATATAGCCAGATATGCATATATGGCCATATATGCATACCTGGCTATATATGACACGTGTCTGTACGTGGCCGTATTTGCCCAATATGTATCACAGTCTTACATGGCATTCCTTGTGTTGATCTTTCATTGCCAAATATATTCCTACCACGATTTGGGCAAATACGGCGACATACGGGCACGTGCCATATATACCCACATTTCCCAATTCCTGATATCGTCATATATAGCATTTTTGTAAGTGGCGCTAAGAAGATAAGATGTTCGAAAGGGAAATAGACCAACGCGTACGTTTACTGGTGGTGTACATGGGCGAAACCGTGGCACAAGAACATTGGGCGTTAGCGCTGCATCCACGAAAGCCCTCTCTGAGGCCTCCATCCACAAGTGCGAGGGTGAAAAGCCCAGGAAGCGTTAAAAAACGTCACTGAAACTATCCACCCAAATGCGTTGCAGTAATACGACTCTCTTTTCAGGTGCGAAATTAGCTTTCCTCAGAAAAATGTGCTGAAATTGCATTACTTCATAAATTATACGGCTTTACGTGGCAACACCAAATGGCTGCGAGGCACGCTGTATTGAAAGGCTTCGCAAAGATTGACCACCTGTTCTTCTCTGAAATGGACTGACATCGCACAGCACAGGGGTCACTGCCGTTTTCACCTCCATCGGAAATTCGATCACCGCTGCCTGATCGAGCCCGCGTCGTTCGTGTCAGTAGTGAAGCACCGCAGTCACTAGGCCAACGCGGCGGACCCAGTTCATTGGTTGACGTGATTTTATTCTTGGAGTATTGCACCCGAAAACAGTGTTTTAGTTTGGGTGACCACTATACAGCCCAATTCATCATCACTTCCAACAGTGCTAAAGCGCGCCTACATGCAATAGGAAACTTTGGACGTATGCAAAGCGCCAGACTATTCTGTAGTAAATACAAAATATTAACAACGTCGAAATTACACAAGTGGAAACTCTTCGTCGAAATCTTTCGGCAATTTCATACAGACAAATCACCTTTCGAAAGAAGACATCGCATAAAAATCATAGGTCACAATTTCAGGAATAAACCATGTAGTAGAACTAAAGATGGGGAGAAAAGACTTAATGTGCAAATTCCTAATCTTCTAAACGACTGTCCAATCTTAAATTCTATAAATTCCGAGCAAAAGTTTAGAAGGATCGCCAGGGAAATACTAAAATTAGGACACAAGGTTTTTTTTCTTGTGGTACACGTGTTTATCACATTATGTAATTAATTTTTGTTCAGCTGTATTCTTAATCTTCAGCTTTGCCGCTTTTTATCGTTTCTTTCTTTTTCTTGTGTCATTTTTTCTAAACTATGTGAAGTTTTACTAGCTCTTCATTCTATCTTGATGTATTATTTAAACGTTATTTACATACTGTTCTAGTGCTGCTGCTGCTGCTGTATGGGTGGCACGGCCCAGTGAGGCAATGTTTGCCTTCAGTCGTGTCCCCTAGGACAATCCTCTGTATTTTCCTTAATAAATTGATAAAGAAAGAGAACCACGATATGAGTATGAGAGACGGCGTAGTGGACGGCTCCGGAAATTCGGACAACCTGGGGCTCTTTCACGTGCACAGACATGGCGCAGGACACGGGCCTCAACATTTAGCCTTCATCGAAATGAAGCCGAGACTGCCGGGAGTCGACCCCGCAACCCTCAGATGACCAGCCGAGTAACGCAGCTACTAGACCACCCTCGCGGAAAGCGGCGAACCCAGATGTATTACTTGTGCGATGCAACGTAGTTCTACTCTCAATTTTAAAGACGATAGTCTTTCTTGGGATACTTGAACGCAAAAATTTAGGTCTGTTTTTCTGTTTGTCTGTCTGTCACACGATTCAGTAACCCGGGCCTAACGGCTAGCCATTTCGAACTGGTAGCTGCGTTCATACTTGTGAACATTGTCGGTCAAAAAGCAAATATTACGCATATCTGAGGCTCAAGATAAATATGTAACTATTAGGTGGTGTCATTATTTACTAGAAAATACATGGACACGTAATTTTAAACACCCAACTGTTTAAAGACCCGAGTGTTTATTGGGCTGCGCTAAAAATGCGACGCTACGCAAGAAAAAGGCCAGCGCCGACGATTTGGTGCTGCCACCTGGCAGTTGCCCAGGGATTCTGCACAAGCTCATGTTTCCCGACGGCGCCGGCAGATGGCGTCCATATCTCAGGCAGCGTAGTAGGGCCGGCAGAAGGCTATCGTCTTCCGACAACATTTGCAGCGAAGCACGCAGATACGCGGCCATTTTTTTAGTTGTGTTACATTAGACGAATGAAAATCGGATGATAAACATGGAGGCTTGCCTAATGCTTGATCTCCTCTGTCACAGTATATAGCAGCTTTCGCGCCACGATGAAGACAAGGACCAAGCTCAAGGTCGCACTTAATTTCGCCATTGTGCAATGTATTGCGATACTGCACGCTCTTCTTAAAATTTCGCATAGTTTACACTATTAATTAGTCCTTTCTGAAGTTATATGCTTTTTATATCCTGTATTTTTATAACATGAAGCATTTGCGTATCGCTGAACATTTTATTTTTCTCTTCCTGCCTAATTCAATTTTCTCGTATGTCTGTCTTGTGCGTTCGACCCAACAATGCGGCCAATATCGCATTCCCTCGGCTCACTGGCTGATATTTGTGAATCGTATGTTTGAACAAGTGACCCCTACCTTTCTTCGCAACAGCGCACAAGTTTATCACTCGTATGGTATCTTTCCCAAGGGAGTCCCAGCCGGCAGAGCAGATATATTTATTTTGCGATTGTGGCTATGCCTTAAGGACCTGCAATATAAAAGGGGAGACTACAGGTGGGTGGGTCAGCCTGAACCAACCATACCGGCGAGGAATTCACCATGAAGTACGTCGTTCTTTTGGCTTGTCTCGGAGCAGCATTTGGTAAGTCCTTTGCAATATGTAGAGATTATCACTGGTTGTCAGAAGGTGACATTTTCCGAAAGCATTGCCCGTCAATGAATGTTTGGCGTATATACTTGGTGTGAATTTTCTATACACGCCGATGTATTATCCGCTAAAAAACAGCAGCTAAGGAATTCTAGCATGATATGTGATCATTTAGTGAGCCCACTTAGTAAAAAGTTGGGACGTCGAAGGCAACTTGCACATTCACCTCTTCATATACCTATTTCGTATGTATTTATGTAGTTAAAGCAATTACAGCGCCCGTAAGGGCCAGAGAAGTAAGGGGGAGGGACCATTGAAACTACAAATTCAAATACTCCAAAAAGGAAACATTTGTAACGAATCAGAAATGTTGCCGTGCATTGAAATGGAACAAGGTAGAATTAAGAAATAAAATGGAGATTCTCTCCTCATCATTTTAAAAATAAAGGGATCCCCTTTTTCTTCAACCACGCGCGCTCCATGCCTCTTATAAGAAGTTTAGGTCAGCTTCTCTGAAATATACATTTTCATGTGAGATATCTGCAAGTTACAGTCGCCAAGGATGATGAAAGATTTCGTCATCTGCTGGGTTAGATAGTGCAGGTGCAGGCATGAAAATTAGCTGAGGGTATTCGTTGGCACAGCTCCATGCGGAGAGATACACGTAAAAGTAATCCTAAACAGAGATGTCGAAATACTACTGGGAACCTAACATGCTGTGCACAGGGAGACAAGTCTGTCTTCGAATGAGATATTTGGAAGATACTGTCGCAGAAATCGTGGAAAACGCTTTCCGGAACAGGAATGAAATAAAGTCGTATTGGAATATAGCTACAAAAATATTGCTTATCCCGGTGATGCCAGTGGTCCGCAAGAACGTTAAGCGGTAAAGAATGCTGAAACTTGCAAAACATAATAACTCTGGAATCACTAACGCAAAAGCAGTTATCTCGATGGGACTCTCTTTTTAAAAGGCCACCGCTTTTAGAATTGAGCACGCGTGAAAGAACTGCGGTTCCTATATTTCGAGACGTCGTCCTCGCGCACTGTCATGGTGGAATGGCTCGCGGGCCCAAAAATTTACGGGCGCTACGCCCTCCATGAGCGACAGGAACTTCCGTGGCGCGAGGCCCACAACCCTGCCAAAGCCACTGCAGTGTCAGTGACGTCGGGCAAATTACCACGTGGGCTGCTCTGTTCGTGTCCGGAGCCTTAGCCACCCTCGCCTAGCATAGGTGCGCGCTTGGTATGCTTCGCACAAAAAAGTACCTATTTCCCTTTTGGAAACACGTCAGCGTAAACCCGACAATAATGCGAGGAGATATCCCTCTCCTAGACAGCATCGCGACATAATAAAAAAAAATCGTAAAAGTCACACAAATACATCAAATGTATTTTCGAAGGTATGAGACCACGGAACCAGAAAATGATTGTAACCGACGCTGTAGTCGAGGTTTCGGGAAATTTCGACCACCTGGGGTTCTTTAACGTGCAATGACATCGCGCCTCAGCTTTACGCTTCATCGCTATGAAGCCTTCGCTTCATGAACTCGATCCCCCTACCTTCGAATCAGCATCTGAGTGCTATAGGCACTAGACCACTGTGGTGGGACGAAGTCTTCAAATGTATCTTCGTACGTATCTATTTATACTCAAAGTATCCCTAAGATCCTGTCGAGAAGTCTTTTCTAGTGATACTCTGAGAGTTGTAATATCCCATAATGTGCGCTATCTCGACGTTACGTCCACGTTTCTGATATACTGGAATTCTTTTCAGCCTAATAAAGAACCCAAGATTCTCCATTGTACACCTACTGCAATGTGTTCCACTGACGTCTGGCGAATGGTCAGGTCCCGTTAGCAATAAGTCTTTGTGACCAGCACATCAAGCTATGTTGGTCAGGAAGACAAGTGATATCAATATTTCACCGAAATATAATCTCCATCTAGGAATATTTGATGACTCGGTTCGAACAATCTGATGCGTTGTACAAAGTAGAAGAAATGGAATGTTGGTGCACGCCAGATACTAAATGGGAAGTGGCAAAAAATTTTTGCAAAAATTTTCATTGTGCAATTGCTTGGAAACCTGCAAATCTCCAGTTTGTCTCAAGCCAGTGAGTGACCAAAGCTTTATTTGAACCCTAGCAACTCCCTTACACAGAAGTGAAGGACATTCAAACTGCTTAAAAGACACTCGCATGCAGCAAACTTCACCGCTACGTTAAACGTCAAGGCTTCTTGGTGCGCTCCGCCACGGTGGCTTATTGGCTATGCCGCTCGGCCGACTCAAAGGTCGGGGAATCGAATCCCTGCCTCGGCAGCTGTATGAAGGCGATATGTTGAGGACCTTGTACTGTGCGATCTGATTACGCGTTAAAGAACAATCGGAGGGCAAAACTTCAGGAGGCCTCCACTAAAGCGTCTCACAAAGTCATATCGCTATTTCGGGACGTAAAACCACAGAAATTCATCATTTCCTGGTGTATTCTGTTGCAAAGGTGCGTGCGAGAAAGACATCATCTTTTTATTCTCGATCTCTATAATTTTACCTGTAAATTATGTTATCTATATATACATCAAAAGAAGAACATTTCCTTCAGTGCCCATGGAAACAAGGTTGTGCATACGCAGCGTGAATGACGAGTTTTATGTGAGCGCTAGAAGATATTCCTACAATCTCTGTCATCAGCAGATAACCATCAGCAGATAACAATGTAGAAATGTGTGCTCGTTTCTTGATCACGAGCCGACGCCTTACACAAAAGCAATACATCTATAAGAAATATACGAAAACGGAGAATTTTAACCCCCATACCTCATGTGGCATAAAAATACATACGCAACCACAACATATCAAGGAGTTTTACGGAAAAGGATATATCATCAATTGTAACATAGTTGAAAGCGAGGAAAATATTTTTACACTCAAATAAGCAAAACATGCGCAATTTTAAACACACGCAGTGATAATATAGTAAACTATAACGACAGAAAGAAAGAGTTATAATTATAACCCATCCCCCTCTAACACTTCCTTTGCAGGTTCCTATTAGTGAATCTCAAATAAAAAAAATAAAGCTTATCTGCGTTGTAGGCCGTAAGTACCGTGACATCTGTTTTCAATAGCTCGAGTGAACGGAAGTACCCATTCTTCAGAAAGGCGAGCAATGTGCAAGTATCTTACTTTATTTTAGATAAGAAAGTTGACGTGTTCACCGATAACGAAGGCTCCGCACGGTGCCTGACACGGGAATAGGGTATCGAATCTACCACACGAGTGTAGAGAGCAAGCGCATTTTGCCCTTTGCTCTGAAGTCAAAGCTCCTTTGTCGCGATCCGCGAGCAGTGCAAGCTTTGCACGATTGCAAAAATGCCGCGCGCACAGGCGCTGCGTTGGAGTCTTCGATATAAATTGCGGGAATCGTATGGGTTTCTTTGTAACATATAACAATGTTCTCTTACAACAGAAGTAACAGTATCCTCGTAACAGAATTACTTTCGGTGCTGTCTGATGTGCAGGTGTTAATGAAGTCTTAGTTTACAATTTTCACACTCATTGTAATTGGAGAACGTGAATTTAAGTCACTAAAATACCTAGGCCGTGGCAGAGGGCTTGTGTAGTGCGCCTAGTGTGTAGTGCGCCCCGTGCTACGGTGGTGGTGGCAGCTTGATTTGAATGTATCCGTCGGAAACCTACGCCGCCACCTACGCCGAAACCAGAATTTATAAGACGCGAAATCTTCAACGCTGCCACCTCAGAACATAAGGGGCAATGTGTAATAAAAGGTTCAGCATCCTTCAGATCACACACTTTGAGAAAAACGGATTGGCTAATGTCGGGGCGTACAAATGATTCCTGTAAACGAATTCAGAGGATGAAAACTGATCGGTCCCTGAAAACTGATCGGTCACTGGAATGCTTCGTAACAATATCATCCAGCAATGAAACGACACCTTCGGCTATTGGGGAAGTGCTTCCTCCCAGGTGAATGCACGTTATTTTTGTTGTAGTAGCAACATGTGCTTGAGCAGCTTCAGTGTGACTCGTCGCACCTGTTGCTCATTTGTAGTTCAGACACTGCATGAACTGTCCTTCATACACAGCGCAAAGAAACGGCTTCTGCAGACTGCCGGCGGACGAAGGTGTTTGCAGGGCTCTCTTACCTCGCTACTACTTCAACACTGAAACTGGCAACTGCACTCTCTTCTTCTATGGCGGCTGCGAAGGGAACGAGAACAACTTTGAGACGATCGAGGAGTGCGAGAAGGCATGCGGAGGTGAGTGGAATATACATTGCAAAATAACATCATTGCTAAGGCAATGCGGAACTGAGAGACGAGGTTCTTGTTTAGTGCTTGCGTTAGGCGCAGCGTACTGATCCTTGAGGTCTGCCGTTTCATTGAAACGAGCACTTCTCGCAGCAATATCCGCTTGCCATTTGCCAGTTGTGAACTCTGGCATGCAAAGTGGTTTAAACGCCGCTTGGGAGGCACCGTAAATACTTTCGAAGCACCACATTAGTGCGAAACAAGGATGGTCCTCAAGGGAAACAAAGATATACAGTGTACAGAAGCTGAAGCTGCGTTCACTCGGCGCCTTTTGCAGGCGATGAAAGCAATAAACAGCGCGCAAAAACAAAAGCTGCGCAAACTAACTCCTCTGTGGTCGGCGAGGACGGTATTCCAAAATTTTGTGATCAATTAGAGGACATTCGTCGAGGTTTTCGTAGGACTCAGTCATAGGCAGTCTATGTTCCGGAAATTGTGGGCAGCGGTACAAGTGATCTATGGTCTCTTCGCATCCGCAGACAGCGCACAGTAAGCGTTCGGGAAGGCCATTCCCAACCACAGCGTTAGACCTCGCTTTTGTGTCTGTTTTTCAAGGTTTTCCGATTTATATGGGCTTTCATGTTACAATACAAACGTTCTTATTATCCGCCCTCACGAAGAAATGCGTCTTTAGTGTATAAGATATACTATGCGTGTTTACCCTCTCCATAATGCGCTTGTTATTCTCCTGAGAAACTGTATGTCGTATAAATTTTTTTTTCAATTTTTAGTATTTGTCAGCAGAGGCGATCGAAAATTATTCTTCAACGTTTATATCGATGCCTGGATAACGCGCTGCTCTAATATACGTATGCTCTGATTTGTTTTATTCATGATATGACACTGTTACCGTGTCTTTTATTGTAATGCTTATATGAATTCCTGTGTGGATTCCTTACCGCCAACGCACGGTACCGCGCAACCAACAGAAGCGTCACTCGCTGCTCCTACCTCTAAACGGCTGTGTCACCCAAAGGAATGGCGCACACATGTGATTTGGAGCACGCCCGCATTTCGATGTGACCTTGAGTACACTACTGCCCAATGCTCATCCGCCAGCCCGGGATGCGTGTGTGGGTGCCACACGTGGTCTTGCATGATGGGAATGCCTGACACATTTGGAATGTGCAACGTAACGTAGACCTTAACGTATAGCTCAAATTGTCATCGAATATATCCTTAGAGCATTGCCGACTGAATGCTCAACGCATTATTCTAGGGTTTTCCCATCAATTGTTAATGATTTGTCTGGCTACCTTGATGATTCCAATGTTATCCTTTACGCTGACGATAGGAATATTTCTATCTCGCAGAAATCATTAACTATGCTGATCAGTATGCTGAATAAAGAACTGACCAATGTTGTTGAATGGTGTAGTTTAAACAACTTAATTTGAATCCTCCTTAAAACTCGGCTCATGGTTTTTAAAACTTCTGAAAAAATGCTACCTTCCGTAACACAAGTGTCCATTGACCATCATCACATTCCTGCATTTGACAAAACAGCTTTGGTAAAAGATCACTCGTCAAACCTCGTCTATTTTATTCGCTGGAATGCTATTATCTTTATACTTTGCCTTCATACATACTCGCATAAGCTATGGCATTACATCATGGGGAAATATATGTATTTCCCCATGAATAAAATAACGCTCATCTTTCTTCTCTGCAACACATTTAGAATCAGGGCATTCGCATTATGACCAACAGCTCGTTTTATTCTAATGCTGCCCCACTCCTTCAAGCTCACTGCATTCATACTCTGTCTGGCTTGTTTAATTTTCACTTAATCATAATGTTACTCAAACAACTTCACAATGAGCTTGTATTTAATTTAATCGATGCTACATTGCTCACTAAAACGAAGAGCACTAGGTTCGCCCACACTCACAACTTCCTTTTAGCTAAATATAACACCAACTATGGCGGAATGACAGCCTCCTTCGCGGTGATTAAACTATGGAATAACTTGCCCTATACACTAAAATCATCACCTTTGCATGCATTCAAACATGAACTTAAAAATTTCATCTTGTACCACTAGGTTGACGACAAGAATTAGTTCTTAGGTAAAAGTGTGCAGAAGATTTGAAAATTTTTGCAAATTTGGGTTTTTGGTCTAGGGCATGCTTATGTCTAATTGTATAACTGATTACTATGTGTTTCTTGTGCCGGATTGAGTATGATTTTTATTTGTTATTGTTTTTCTAGAGAGAGAGAGATAGAGAGCTCTTTATTGAAAGGCAGAGAATTTAGCCGGCGTTGAAATATCGCTGACATGCTACTCTGCGTGGGGAGGGAGATTGGGGAGAGAAAGACGAGCAGAAAGAAGTTCAAGATATAGTTAAAAAGAAAAGAGAAGAAAAAATTGGGCTTTGTGTCTCTGACTGTGATGCCTAATTGGGTCCAATGATATTTCACGTTTGCACCAACCCGCAGTGATGTGATAGGATGTGTTGCATGATGGGTGAGTGATGGTGACGACGGAGATAAAGTTAAAGTCTATCGAGTTGACCTATACTTTTTAAATATGTAAACAAAAAGTCCATCTAGTACTTTCACTGTGCATTTCCATTTGCGTTGTGTAATTTTACTTGCTGTTATAATTATTCGTTTTGGTGTTATTGTTAACCGAGGGTCCCGCTGCAGTCGCTCGACTTTGGAGCCCTCGTCTGCATACTACTAACTACGAACTTTGTATTTTGAATTAATAATAAAGTGAACTGAACTGAACTGAGAGAGTGTAAGACATAAATGAATCTTAGGGCGAAAGCCTTCGATTTGTATGTTTCGAGGCCGTGTTGTCAGGTGCAACACGATCAGCAGATAGTTAAATAGAAAAACTAGAATCCTCTGCAACTTGAATTTCTGCCTTGATTTCCAGCGGTACAAGCAGGTGCAGGGTGAATGTAAAAAAAAAAAAAGATTAACACCTCGTTTCATTGTAGAACCCCAGCGGGTGAGTGAATTCGAAGGCGCCGACTTTGACACTGGATGCCAGCCGGCGGCAGACAGCGGCTCTTGCAACGGGCAGTTCGAGCGCTGGTACTACAACGTCGCTTCCGGCGAATGTGAGACGTTCGTCTACGGAGGGTGTGGCGGCAACGACAACAACTATGAGAGTGTCTGGGAGTGTGAGATAGCCTGCAAGAACATGTGTAAGTACTGGTAGAGTAGCTGGAACATTCCATGGCCGTGTTCCCGTCGAGTTTTCACTATTTCTTCAAACGGACCAGTTTAAAAGCGCTATTCCGAAATCCGGTCATGCCAATGCACAAAAAGAGCCTCACTAAGCTAACGTCGCAAGGACTGCTCGAACAGCCGAACCGACGGCATTACCTTGGGCGTCGCTCACTTGACTTGGACTTTGCTTTTTATCTCTTAAATGGCGGAGAAGAGTTTTGAGCCGATACAGAGCACGGCATGAGTTACCGTGTGAAGTGTCTCGGAGTAGACTTCACACTGTTCCCTCTTCGTCTTCTTCTTCTTCTTCGCAATATATTTGTGCGATCAATATTGCTTATGATATGACTACAATCTTGTAGTCAGTATCACGCAGCATTGGCCTGAGAGTAAATATATCGGTAGTGTGTCGAGGGCTGATGCGGTTCTGTTCTTCGCAACCTGTCCCGTACGTTTCTGTACCTCTTTCTGTATCACTCATTCTTCCTTCCTTTCCGTCTTTCTTTCTCTCCTTCCTCGCTCTCATTTTCTCTTTCCCTCTTTCGTAGCGAGTTGGATTTCAACCAGCTGCGCACTGCAACCACACTGTTTGAAATTACCACTGCGTGACGACGCTCGGTAAACGGCTATATGTTGCCCGACTCCTTTAGTTACTCTTGGACAGAAATAGGGGAACTTTCTTCATTAATTAAACTCGAAACTAATAAAAAAAGCATTGTAGACGACCTTTCTGCGGTCATGAAGTTACCCAGTGCTGCTTACACCCACGGCTGTCCGGAGATACTCAGAAAAGTATTCCGGAATTCAGATATTAAATATATATCCGCAGAGATCCCGCAATACAGATATATATTTGTCTTTGACGTGACTGGAAATCTCGCAGATGCTTTTTTTGCACGAAGACGAAAAAACTCTCCCGCAATACCAATACGGATGAAGAGATAGAAAAATACAGATAGTCTAATTGTTCTTTTTCCTTCAGGAGCGCTGGTGCTCCACAATGACATACATGATTATGCACCACAATATTATGGTACACATTCTGATGTGCAGCGCATTTAAATTCGCAAATTGAGTGTATCCTGTCTAAGCAACCCCAGTGAATAAAGAAAGAAGTATTGATTTACCTTACGTACAACATCTGTTTTGGTGAGAAGGTTGTTGAAAAGATGGCCCTTAAGCAGCAGCACCTTTTGAAATCCTGTAGACCGCGTCGTTTCGACAAGGAAGAAAGGATCACGAAATAAAGTGTCTGCACCGCTGCAGAGCGAGCACGCGTTTATTTTATGAGGAACAAATATCGCCTTGATGGCCGCAATGTTCCGCAGCGCCGGGACACCTCTTCCCAGGTCACCTGTGTATACCGAAACAGCCCCACTCATCCTTCGGGTCTGCTGTGATTACACAGAAGCCCAGATGCCTCGATCTTCAAGATCACAGCGGCCGGTACTGTCTGAATCACGTAACAAGAAAATGAATTTATTTCCGTTAACACATGCTGCCTGATTTCCGACAAAAAAGTAATGAGATACTAGTGTCCGGTATGATATCGCGACGCAATCATTCTATTGTTTCATTGCTGCATTTCGCTACTGAGATACACATAAACTTTCAAACGTATGTCATTGCAGAAGTGCAGATATTCAAAATATTATCTCTAAGATAGTATTGCGATACTCTAGTGCTCCGCCACAGTGGTGTAGTGGCTATGGCAATCGGCTGTTGATCCGAAGGTCGCGGGATTGAATATGGACTGCGGCTGACGCATTTGGATGGAGGCGAAATGTGAAGGCCCGTGTACTGTGCAATGTCAGTGTACGTTAAAGAACCCCAGGTGGTCGAAATTTCCGGAGCCCTCCACTACGGCGTCTCTCATAATCAGAGCTGGTTTTGGGACGTTAAACCCCACTAATCAATCAATCAATCAAATTGTGATTGTGGGAGGTGAAACCGCAGAAATCAATGGATCAGCGATATTCTACTATCACCCTACTGCCTCGCCCTGCTTCTGCCTCAAGCGATTTGGTCGGTGCCCTTTCTGACATTACATTCTGAAATAAGACCGGCTGCATTGAAGATTCGTTTGTAATATCTTTGCGAATTTCCAGGCAGCGTCGAGAGATAATATTTGGGTCGCATGCTCAGCGCAGCCTCCGCGAAGATCAGGGTCATTGTCAGGCTTTGTTAAAAAGGTGTCTCAGGGCTTTCATATTATAGCATTAGAAGTTACAATCTTTTCTTTTAAATTCAAACTACCAGGGTATCAAGGCGTAGTAAAAGGCGTTCACCAGATTATTTTTGAGGAATGTCCCAGACATTCAGGAAATAATTATAAAGGTCACTCGCTAAAATAAAGAACTAGTACTCAGTAATGAAAACAATATTGTTCTTCTGTATACAAGGTTGTCATTAGTATGCAACAAGGCCCGATTTAGGAAGAGCTCTTTGTAAAGCTCTGATGAAAAAAAAAGCCTGAGATATTAATTTTCCATCGTAGTCAATAGAATTTGCTGACCTTGCTATTGTTAACAACGTACAGCTCGAGGCACAACAAGGCTATAGTACAGTTAATTTATCTAAGGTTAATCTCGTCGAAAACACTGCCGTCGGAAAAGAAGAAAAAGATAACGAAGAAAAAACTTCCTTTGATCTCAGATACCTCTCATGACACACAACGAACAAAAGGAACTTTCTCCGTGTACATATATAGGGCACTGTAAATAAGACTCGGCGCGAAATTTGCGTCGTATCACGACATTCAGTTTTTTTAAGTTCATTGGCACATGCTCGTCGCTATGTCAAATAAGAATGTCTGCGTGGCATTTGCAACAACCGCTGGAGCACTTGGCTTACTTAAGCCGCCCGATCATTGGAAGTGCGCCATCAACAGGGACTAAACAGGCAGTGGAGAAAAAAAAGAAGGAAAGAAAGTTATCTTAAAACAAAGAAGCCAAACAGCCTTGTAAAACGAACCCACCGTGACGCCATACCCCCCCCCCCCCCCTTCCCCACCGCACTATTTTCTGCTTGCTTTCGGTCCGTAATGCGACCTCGAAGATAGAGCATATCGGCGATAACATTTCTAGTGCTACGCTGCCATAGGTTTCCTTCGGCTGCACGCACGTTATGACGTGGCGATCAGGCGTCGTCGCCGTACTTAATTTTTTTAAAGACGATAGTCTTTCTTGGGATACTTGAACAGAGAAATCTTGATCTGTCTGTTTGTCTGCTGTCACACGATTCAGCCACTAGGCCAAAATTTAAGCACTTGCCTAACGCCCAGCCATCTTGAACTGGCAGCTGCGTTTATAATTGTGAACATTGCCCAATCAAAAAGCAAATATAACGCAGGCGTAACATCACTACTTTTTTATTAGGTGGCATGTTCTCTTACTAAAATATACGTAGATACGTAATTCTAAAGACCCTAGTGTTTGTTAGGACGCGCTAAAAATGCGATACTATGCATTAAAAAATTACAGCATATCCACGGAGTGAATGATGATGAGTGGGCGAAGCTCGGCAGGTTCATCGTAGATCGTGCCGAGTTCCGGATTAATTTAGTTAACGCGCACGATAAGAATCCGCATGGTTCAACTATGCACAAGTGAAATCTCCCACCGGCACTTCATTGCAAGTCAAGATCCAGTGCATATATATATATATATATATATATATATATATATATATATATATATATATATATATATGGGTTGCCGGTGAACGCTTCTCCAACGCGAGCAGTCGGTATTTCTCAATCAAGGAACTCGCTAGGAGACGTTGCCTGCGCCAACGTTGTCTCTCGCGGGTGAGGGCGCGTTTTCCTTCTTTGCGAGCTGGTACAGCGTTCCTCTAAGATTGATTGATTGATTGATTGATTGTGGTTCGGAAAGGACGCTAATTTCTGCAGCCCATGTAGGGAGCACGGCTAAGCGTCCGTGGGGGTGGGGGAAAGGGAGTGAAAGAGATAGACAGAGAGGCCGTAGTGGAGGGCTCCGGAAATTTAGACCACCTGGGGTTCTTTAACGTGCACTGACAACGCACAGTACACGGGACTGTGGCATTTTCGCCTCCATCGAAAATGCGACCGCCGCGGCCGGGATCGAACCCGCGTTTTTCGGGTGGAAGCCGAGTACTGTAACCACTACACCACCGCGGCGGACCTCTAAGAAAGAGCGTTTCCATAGCCAACGCGCGCTTTCGCTCTCTCTCAGTCTCTCTCTCTCTCTCTCTCACAAGGCAGCAGAGGCACGCGCCGGGAGAGAGAGAGAGAGAGAGAGGCACGCGCCGCGGCGAGCGCGTGCCGGGAGGCAGGCGGGTTACGCCTGACCACTGACGCCTGACGCGTGACAAGGTTAGACTAAGAGGAGCTTCGCCTCTAAAAAGCCTCTGACGCCGATTTGGTGCTGCCACCTGGCAGTTGCACAGGAATTCTACACAAGCTCATGTTTCCGGACGGCGCTGCGAGATGGCGTCCATATCTCACGCAGCACAGTACGGCCGCCGGAAGACTATCGCCATTCGACGACATTTGCAGCGAAGCACGCAGCTACGCGGCCAATTTATTTTCTCGCCATCTCCTTTAATTAAATTACGCTGTTTCCTCAGATCTCGATTCGCCGCTGTCAGACGGCAAGATGGCTACAGACCGCGGTAGGAGCCCCTTAACAGCGCTCCGCTATGCGGCGCACTATACTCACTTCGTCTAGGACGAGCAGTTACACACACTTGCTCTCCTGCACATTCGTGATATTTTTTTAACTCTCATATTTTATCACTGTGATCCTGTATTGTATGTTTTAAAATCTCAGACCATCCGTCATGTACCTGTCACGATTTCATACATAGATTGTGCCTCTGTGCCCCGATTTGATTTTAGGCCATCGCGCAGCCATGCACCGTCCTACCATAGTAATCCATTTGTCATTGAAGCATCCCACGATCTGACACTGCGCTTGTTGTCCACATTTAGCCCTTGTACCACTAAACACCAAATATCATCATGTTTGCTATCCTGAGCCCCAGAACTGCCTTTTATAATAGTTAGGAAAACGGGAAATCAGTCCTGCGTTATTACGCAAGGTCGAGTAAGGGTTCTGATAGGGAAATGACATCCACCTGCTTCTGATCCGAAGCTGTAAGGTATTACACACTGATTTCTATGTAAGGAAAGCGTCCTTGCTGGTTAAAATTCAATTTTGTGCGCAGTATCCCATCCAGTAGCAGGAAATATTTTTCCTCAATTAGGAATGTTTTCGTTATGAAAATATTGTATTCATTACATTATGGCCTCAGCCCGCAAGCAGGTGAATGCCATTTACCCCTTTCAATTCTGTGGTAGTTTGCAGCGAATGAAGCAAGTTGTAGAGCTAGACATTTAGGGGTGGTTTCTTAATTGCGTTGCCTGAATTAACCGGGTCCAAGTCGGGCAGCTTAGGCCGCACTTGCTGAAGTATCGGCTTCAACTCAAGTTACGTTCACAACCTCGGTGGTCAGCTAGGGATAAGGTATATTCTTTGTTTGTGGGGTTCCTCCGCAAATGGGCATAGTGAAAAAATAATTCTTACACAGGCGACCTTTCCCCGAGAATCAAAGAAGCAAATTACTTAAATATAACATGTTTTGTATGATGCATGCATGTGCTCCTTTTCTGGTATTCAACTGAGTGTTAGCATAAACAGGAGTGCAGTTCTGTTTGTCCGCCCACTAATAAATTTAACTGACGACTTTCATAGCGCTTGGGCACGTGCAGCTTTGTCATACATGCCGCTGATGCTCGCAGTGAAAGAGACATGCAAATTTCCACCTACGTACTCTGCAAGAGTACAACTCTCCCATACTGTCACACTTTCATGAAATTAGCCCACTGATCCGCAAAGTTGGTCCCTTTCCGCACGTTTACTTAGATGAAAGCGAGCCATTTCCGGCTGTCTTAATATAAACAAATTATCCATATTTTGTGCTCCGTGCAGTGCAGTCCTAACTAGTGTTCTCCACAGTATTCTTGCTTTACGACTATACTAAAGAAATGCTGCATGATTATAGTTTATTCTATATTTTATTCTATTTTACAGAATGATAATTGCCGGGTGGACCATTCAGCCGGGCTAACGATGTCGTGTTCCTTACGACGAAAGAGACATCGCAATATCTGTCTCTAAAATGAAGGTGCCAGTTTGAGACCAGGAAGAATCCACTGACATTCCTTGTTTTATATTTGCGCCCCATGTTAATAGGCATGAGAAAATAAAAAAAAATCTCCTATATATCGCGGTTTGTTCGTTTTCCTTGTTCTATACTTAAAACAAATCCGTCAGAACACGGCTATATTCTTGAAGTTCTGATGCAGGTCACGAGCAACTCAACATGTCAATCCAACAATTGATCTTGCAAGCATTTGGCGACGCATACTAATGCCAATTTCTAGAGTATCGGTAGGTCGGCCTGCAAATTTTGGTCACTAGTGAAACCCTTTTTTCACTTTTTTGCAATTTGGCATGGTTCACGCAAGGTTCTATTTGGAAGACCTATAAATATAGAGAATGTTGAAGACTGGAAGAAGATTTGGAGTGCTCTGAAGCCCTTGTGAGCGTTTAGCGAGAGACACCGAGCCACAACGCCTAGACTTAAGTGGAATAGAACAGTACGAAATTAGGATACGCCTTATAGGTATTGCTTCACGTTTTCAATTATTTGAATAGCATTTGAATAAAACCGCAGTTCTGCGGATTAGCCATGGCAATTGGTGTCCTTGAAGCTTATATATTCATGCGGAAATAAATCAATATCAGATGCACCGCATGTAGGAGAGTTTCACTGTGAAGTAGTATCAGGGCCTCAAAAGGTTGCAGCCATAAATAATTGATTATCAGTGCTGATAGCTCGAATATAGTTTAACTAAATAAAGAGAGAGCGGTGCAATTCAACCGTTGAGGAATTTGCGCAGTGATAATGTACGGCGCACCATATTCAGTCGTTTCGGGGATGGGTGTTGTTCCCCTTCTGCTTTGCCCAAGACGTACGCATGGCTGAGTGGGAAGCGGATGAGTTTAAGTGAGACATGCTTTTTTCCGTGCTGCCGCGAAGAAGGTCCGCGTTGCCCCTAAAGTCGGAACCCGTTCCTCGCTGAGAAGTGAGATGTTTGTGCAGATGAAGTTCGTTAAGTGCAATAGCACGGCGTTGTGAAACAGACACAAAATGAAGACATTAAGCATGCCTACATTGATTTTTTTTTAATTGTGATGAGTGGTGGACCCAACAATGCATCGGGCTTAGAATGAGAGGAAGAAGACGTGTATGTCGTGTGCGGTGGCGGCGCTCGTGGAAGCCGCGAGGCTCGTGAAGCGCGAGGCAGCCAGACAGGCCAACCAGCTTGCAGCCGAGACGTTCTAGCTGCTCTCGGCAAGCGACGACTGCCGGCCTATTGCGGTTCCCGACTGCCCTCGGGCGCCGTCTTGTTCTCGGGGAGGGACCGTCACAGCTAACGGTCCGTTACGGTTCCTGATGGTTCTTGGGTGCGATCTTGTTCTGGCGGAGCGACTGGCACGGCTACCGGTTCGTTGCAACTCCTCCCCACTGCACCGGCAGCTACTATCGGAGCCTGTGCTCGTGGCCACAGATTAGGCCGTGGAGCGAACTGACGACTGTTTGTTCCGCGGGTGGCACTGTCCAGGTGGCCTTGCCTTACGTCCAGGACGACGCCAACGCGGCCCATCGACGTAGTCGGAGTTGGTGCTGCAGCAACGGCGACGTCGTAGCGACACCGCACGAGTGCACATCGTGAGTGGCACGCGTGCGAATGTGACGGTAAGGCGAGAAATCTGAAGAAACACTATGTAGGCCACGAACAATTTAGATATGAAGGACGCGACCCTAGTACGTATTTAAGCGTCGGTCACTTTGCTGTGGTAAATGTTTTCTCCTTGTCTATGCCTCGTCCCCTTTTTGCCTGAGTGCCTGGGCCCACGAACCTCTTAAACTTGCGTTGCCGTCTGTCACAGCTTTCTGCTCGTACAAAAAAAAAACAGCATCTTTTGAGTCGAAAACTGCCGCCGACTGTATCTGGAGTGATCAATTTTAATCGCTCACACCGAGGAGAGAACTTGTCGTGCCCTCGGCTGCCATAACTACTGCTCACTATGTTAAACGGCTGTGTATATGTAGAAAGAACTGTGGCTACTGCGCGTTTCTTTGTCAAGGCTTGTTAAATTCATTTTTTCATTGTAACCTAGAGCAGCAGTCCAATACTAAGCACAGATGAGATGGCGTCATTTCAAAGCGGAACCCAATGGGCGCGACAGATGGCGCTACTCTCATTTCTGAATTCAGTCTTTTCTCGGTCACTACTGCTGTGTTCTCGCCAGAAATGGCGACGTGGTTATCACGCAAACCTAATCTTTTAACCTTCCTCCATTTTATACTTGCTTTAGCGTCGCTTGCAGCATGATAAAGAAAGATGTTACAATGTGACTTGCCTCGAGTACTGCAGGAACGGCACTATCGCCCTTACAGGTGTCTGCCTTATAACTTGAATACATGATGTTCTCCCATGGTTATAAGGCGCCGAGTGTTTCTATTCTCACCGGCGCTCGGGTCACCGGTACGCTGTGATGGTTGAGGCTGATGGCGCCAAACTACTTTCGTCACTCCTGGCGGCTCACACAAACTCATAGTTATGCCTCCTACGCTCTGAAGTGCGTTTGTCCCTTTCGGGCGCATCGTAGGCAATGTCGTCCATCGTCTCAATGCACGGACATGCCGGTGACATGTGCATGCTGTTGCGGTAATATACAAGACTGCTCAGCACATCTTCGAAGCCCAGAAACATGGGCCATGGGCATCAGCTCCGCAACTCTCCAGCATCCTTTAAACAAATGTGCAGCTTGTGCGCTCGAGCGCTTCTTATCCCGGGCTACGCTCGCTCCAGAGATAATATTTTGTTGGGACCGATGAGCCTTCGTGCGCTGCCGCAACATCCCTGTCTCCTCGGCCTTTGCATGGTCACCTGCAAGCGACAATGCAGTTGCTAAACGGCGCTGTGTTATTCCTCTCACCCCAACTAAAGGTCGTGCGGATGCTGGTAGTGTTACTAGAACAAGAATTCTTATTAAACTCAGATAGGAAGACCGGCAAAAGAGGGAGCAGACTCAATGCCGGCCACACACCAATTCTTTTGTCCATTGTGTTTCTTACGCCGCATTTTTTTCTAATAATCTACTATCAACCCCGCTGTGGCCCTTACCGATCCGACTACCGCAACGAAAAATCACTCAAAATTATGTTTGCACAAGACTCAACATGGGAGACAAGCGGTCGACGCTTTTTACGCTCGTTCGTAAAAGTCATCCGTATTTTCAAACAGTGTCCCTAAGGCGATGCCAGCTGTCATACACAACTGCCGCTTACTTGTTGCGCACAGCTGTGTCGCACGTAGGCCGCTCCGAAGACGGCCAGCAAACGGCTCCAGCTGCGCACAACGTCACACAGACAACAGGCACGAGAGTAAAGAAACGCGCCTTCGCTACGTATTACCCCCCTCTCCTTTACTGGGGCAGGAGTAAGGACGAATAATGACGTTTTTATCAGCAATTGTTTACGAACCAAACACCAATAGGCGGTGTTTAAACCGGCAGCCATAATGGGAGTAAATAACACCGCACGTGTACTGTCGGTCACTCACGCATTGACGAAAATAGTGTTTCTGACCAGCTGTGCAACAGCGGCTATGGTAGGAGGCTGGAGAAAACAAGATCCTCACAGGAATAAGTACCTTCACCTTGCTCGCTATGTGGTCTCGACGCAAACGGGAACCTTGAGTGCATATAACACAGTCGTTCGTGTACTTGATGTCAAAAGCCAGGTATGGTTGCATGCATGCATTTTCTTACAGTTCAATTGTATTTCGTTTAGCAATTGGTGAAACGGTGCTATCTCTTGCTGATATAGTTGTGTCGCCTTAAATGAAAATTTCGACATGTCTGTCAGAATGATACGTGAGTGTTGCTTGGTTGTGAGATTCAGCACTCATACCTCCTATATTCCCAAATAGTTTGCAGAAATCTGCGAAACTCTATATTCGTGACACCACTGCTACCACCGTCATTGCATTTATTGAGTGTAGAAGGACTACGTATACTGAGTTTATATGGAAACATCATTGAGCACGCTGGATAATGCAAGGGGCGATCCATATAGAAGCAGGAACATGCTTTATGGTGTCCACAAGCTCGTAAATACATTTTTGCCTAGAATGAAGCATCATGCAGTCTCAACTTGTTTCATATTCGTCTGAAAGAAAGTGTATGTGGTACAGAACTGGCCGTGACTCAGGAAATTTCTGAAATGCGACTCATTTCTTGGCGAACTCCCCCAACATTGACCGTATCTAACTACCTAGCCGCGTAGGTGTGGGTACTCTCCTGGTCCTCTCGTTTACCTGGTAGACACAAAAATTTGTATGGTTCCCCATAATTACGTGAAGTCCATGAATTATTGCTTGTGAATTAATCATTGACCTTCGCGCATCTAACATGATATACTCGTCATGTAGTACGTCGCAATAAGAGATACTGCAATCACTCGTGGCTGATATCAGTAGTGCTCGGCCCACAGTATGCGTGTACGCGTCACAGGTGTTAGAAATTTATACAGTCTATGCAAAGCAAGGACTCAGTGAAATAGACATTTAACAATTTTGTTACGTATGGAGTGTTCGCAAAGTTTTACGAGTGGAGAAGCCAATTGTGCGCATACTGGGTATGAGCCGTAGAGTAGTAGCGGGGACACGGGTGATTGGAGAAGCCGAGGAACGCGTTCACCGAGCTACCGAAGAAACCTTGGTGGGCGCTCAACACCAGCGTTCCTTCGGACCATGAGCCCATTCTTCTATTTTCCTATTGTAAGTTCCTCATTGGCATACCGCATTTGTTTTGCTTGTGTGTACTTCGACTCCTGTCGTAGCCTTAACGTGCCACGGTATAATAAATAAGTAAATGAATAAATAAAGAAACAATAAATAAATAAATAAATTTGAGAAATGGCAGAGACTTGGATGAAAGCGCCGTGGAGGAGTGCAACATCAAAAGAAAAAAAAAGCAGCGCTGCTTTCAGTTTATTAGGGGCATTCGGTGAATCAAAACAGTTGCAGCGGAAAAGCCGGAGTTTAACCAGTACACTAATGACGGGAAAGCGCATTAATGTACAGATAAATAATGAAAAGGGAGGCGGAATGCGGAAGCAGCTATTCAAGAAACACAAATCACCGTGAGCGGAAAGCGGGGCGCGGCTAGGTTCGCGAAACGCATCCTAACATCACGAATACAAAGTGCCGTGGAACGCAATGTTCTTGCCTGCGACGCTGCTGACAACGTTCTGACTCCATAGTCGTTACTTAAAAGACAGGATGCTCGGCAGTGGGATCTCGCGCGTGCGTAGCTTCGCACGCGCTGTGAACGTTAGTATTCAACCACTCTTTCTACGTACCCGAATTTCCATTTCTGGTATGAGCGGCAATTAAGTGAACTTATTATCCGTAATCGTGGCCTAAAAACAATGAGGTAAATGTACGATGCAAAGAATCTCCCACGCTTGCTTTCCCTGCGCCAGGCTGGTAGCCTTTTCTGTCTTTGTTTGCGTTCTTCTTTATATGTGTTCTCCACTACTGTTTTTAAAACTTAACCTGCGTGGGAAACAAAAAATGCTTTCGCCTTAATAATGCTAGCCAGCTCTTTCAGAAATATGCGCGGCGCAAGCTGCGGTAGTGCTTAGTGTAGCGTTCCTCTTGTTGAAAGAGCGATGCAAGCAGATGTTGAGCGAAATTGCAGCGAGTGTCTAGCGGTTATCATCGCCGAAACAGTACCCACGCACCTAGCTGAGAGTGTCTGGCCTTTCGCGCCACGGAAACAGATAATCCTCGCCGCTGGCTAGAGATAACAGTACGGCACATTGAATTTCGTCAATTTACACTTTGTTACATCAAGAGCTACAGTTAAGAAATAAATTTCGCATAACGGGGTTTGTAATAGCTCTGTTATTCCATGTTCTATTGTGCACATAGTTATTTGCAGGTGGCGTAAATGTAACAACGCCATTTCTATGGCAACACTGTAGTCTGGAACCCGGACATGTGTACTCTGACTGGCCTATGCCACAAATGTGAAGTATTTCAACGAACAAGTAAAGCTACCCACACCACTTTTATGCCTTGAATACAGTCATTTTTGTGCTAAAAACGTAGATTGACTGACTGACATTTCCATGGTTTTTCGGGCTGTGCAGCCTCATTATGATAGTTTTGTTTATTCTTACATGCAGGTCGTGGCCGGTGTGAACTACAAGCTGACATTCACTACAGCTCCAACAAATTGCTTCATTGGGAAAGTTCACTACTCACCTAACATGTGCACGCCAGCCGGACAGGTACATTTAAATGGGGGAGCATCTTCTAATGTTGACAAACATAAAGTAACAATAACGGAGATACTTTGTATATAAATAGTAGACTGCCGAAAATGCACCAAATATTTTACTGACAACTCTTTAACACATAGAACATTTTGGTATACAATACATTTTCACATTGCCCCGCCAAGGTGGACTAGTGGCTGTGGCCATCGGCTGCAGGTCCGAAGGTTGCGGGATCGAATTCCAGCCTTGGTGGCTGCATTTCTATGGAGGCGAAATGTTGAGGCCCGTGTTCTGTGATATGGCAGTGAGGGCTGAAGTTCCTCAGGGCTTCGAAATTTTCTCGCAAACAAACCGTGCTTTTAGGACGTAACACCCCAGAAATCAAAATCAATTACTTTTTGATACTACGCTGGCCATCTGCGCGCTATGTTGGGCTGATTTGGAGAGGTATGCCAAGAAAAGCAGCACCACGAAATTTGGGAAAGAATGCAGAAGTATGACACCTCTACATTATGGCTGATGTTATTCGCAGGGCATACAATTAAGTAGAACACCAAGTCGGCCTACTCCTTTGACAGATAAAGTAAAACTTATTTTAACTGCGCGAACGCACACTGACGAAGAGGCAGACTGCACTCTCGCAGACAAGCAAAGAGGCGTTAACTGGGTGAAAATGACCTATATACAGAGCAACATGAAGATACACTTCATTGGTCTATCCAATCACAGATATGCTGTGATCACACCCCGTGTGCGTTAGCGCAGTAAAAAAAAAAAGAAAGATTTCCAGGCCCGCGTACAGGGGGCAGTACAGTGGAAGAGTAAGCTAGATTTCCTGCGGATTTTGACGTTCTCTTCTTTCACTCTTTATCCTGTTTTCTCCCCTGTCCCCTCTCTTCTTTCGTTCCATAGCGTACCCCTTCTGCTTCCTCTTCTATTTTTGTCGTCATCTTTTGCCCCGGCGCCGCCGCGGTGGTCTAATGGCTACGGTACTTGGCTGCTGATGGAATATCGCGGGATCAAATTTGGGCGCCGTGCCTGGGTTCCGACGGAGGCGAAATGTTGAGGTCCGTATACTGCCGGTTGTGAGTGCACGTTAAGGAACCCCAAGTGGTCCAAATTTCTGAGACACTGCATTACGCCGTCTCTTATCGTGACAACGGGGCTTTCGGACGTAAGACCCCAGAAATTATCACACTATCCGCTTCTTCTTTTTCTTTGTTGTCACCTTCTCCTTCGTCATATTCTTCTATTTTCTCTTCTTCTTGTTGTTCTTTTAATTATTCTTTTTCTCTTTTTTCCTAGCCTTCATCTATCTCATTGACGTCGTCTTTTTCCTCGCCCTTTTTCACGAAAGAACAGGCGGCAGCTCGCACCATGTGAGCACCTGAAAGTCGTTCTTACAGATAGAGGCATCGCTGACACCACATGATACTTGTACATGTAAAGATATCCAAGGGCTGCTGCCATTGCTTCTACCATATCAAAGCAGTGGCTGAAAATGCCAACCAAATGGTAAGTGTCAGGAGGGGCGTAGCGGTACAACTCCTATTGAGCTCTGTGAAAGTCCGCAAAGCACGGAGCTTTATTTGAAACTGAAGCCGTTAGCGGCTACGGGCAGGGGGACTCTGAGATCTGCGCACAGAACGTTGCACTGTGGCTGCGCAATAAAGCTAGATTTTGCCGCGGGCTTTCTCGTTGTTCTCTTCAGTGTTACTTTATTAATGTCACTTCTCCCTCCATTCACGTTCGTCCATTTTTATTGCTTTTTACACCTTCATCATCATCACCATCTTTTTCATCCTCCCTGTCGTCCTCTCCCGTGTTCCTCTCCCGAATCTTTTCGTTTTCTCCTTTCTCCTCTCCTGCTCTTTGGTCTTCTTCTTTGTATTCTTTTGTCGTATTAATGTTGTTTCATGTTTCTTGTTTTTTCTGCACCTTCTTATTCTACGTCTTTTTTTCTAGTACCTCTTTTCTTTCTCGTCTTCTTATGCTTCGTCTCCCTCTTTGGCATAGTCTTCTAGTTCTTCGTCTGTTCTTTTCCTTCTCCATCGTCGTCGTCTCTTCTTAGTCCTCATTCACGATAGCACAGCCGGCGGCTGGGAGCGCACCCGAGCTTGTGAGCTGCCATGCAAGCACGTCAGCACTACGCTACGACCGCTCCTCCTACAATGTATGTATAGCAACAAAACCTATAACACCGGCACTTGTGATGATGGTACCTGCGTAACGTGAATTGAGCTTCTACTGTTACTGTTCTACTTATTACTGCTAATCATAGCAGTGTAATAAGTAGCACGATGTTTTCGATAGCACGGCATGCCTTCATCCGACTTTGCTTGATACCGTGGGAATACTTCAAGAAACTACGCTTCTGATAAGCACTTCAGCATCACCTTAGCACGCATTTTGCCCCTAAAAAAGGAAAAGGTCTGTTCTGTGCACTGACATGAGTGCCAACCCTACGTCGTACCATGAGCTACCATTCGGTCCCCATGGTGTTTTCGAAGTTCCTGGTAAGCCTACGTTAAGCATACACCCACTCATGCTCTTCGCACAAAGACAATAGCCCCAAGCGTAAGAGACTTAGCTTTATGTCTAAGAATTCGTTGTAGGCATTCTTGTCCCTCGCCCCGCCACGGTGGTCTAGTGGCTATGGTACTCGGCTGCTGATCCGAGGGTCGCGGGATCGAATCTCGGCTGCGGCGGCTGCATTTCGATGGAGGCGAAATGTTGAGGCCCGTGTGCTGTGCGATGTCAGTGCACGTTAAAGAACCCCAGGTGGTCAAAATTTCCGGAGCCCTCCACTACGGCGTCTCCCATAATCAGAGCTGGTTTTGGGACGTTAAACCCCACAAAACAACAATTCTTATCCCTCGCTGCTTCGCACGACACCGATCCCCACGATGCGTGGGGTCAGTGAGAATTCCTTTAAACAATGAAGCATGGGTGGCGACAGCGGAGGGGGCCATCGAATTTGCTTCTTTCGGGCCACCAGGTGATCGCCATATCGATTATACACTCCGCTGACGTGTAGTGAACGTTACCCCTCCCAGTACTTGCTTTCTAATTTGATTTCAAAGAACACCAAAGGGATTAATCGTATAGAGAGAACTGCGCTTTGGTGATTATAATTTTTTTGGCGAAAAAATATTTATACGTGCTCCATTTACATTTCCAGGAAAATGCGCTCTGCTCCGCGGTCGTCTATACTGTGCCTTGGATGAACCTTATCAGCGTGACAAGCTACAACTGTTCCGCTAGCAAGTTTACGCATTTGCCGTTCCGTCAAGAAAAAGTGCCATTGCACGCACACAAAGGTGGCGGGTCATCCCAAGTACAGCTGCACTAACCATTGTGCCAACTTTGCCAATTTGCGTCCTGTGTCTTGGGAACTGCCAATGGGACAGACAAGGAGTGAGAGAATAAATATGCAATGCGCAATGCCAATTTGGCTGTTCATTAACACGAACGGGTAAAGAGTCTCATGACACGCGGTAAGTCGTCATCCTGCGCCGGAGGTCCACACCTACGGTTGCATAACATGTCCCGGGTTCGACGCAACGCGCATCCATGGAACCTATTGCAATTTATATGGTGTGATCTGTTGATTTCCCCCTCTCTGTTCCATTGTTTCTTGCTGCACGGAACCCGAGGAGAAATTGCTATGGCACTCGCACGCTGCCACTCTGGAGGTCATGGGATCGAATCCCACTCGCGGCGGCTGCATTTCGATGCAGGCGAAATACCGAGGCCAGTAGGCCGTGCGTTCTCATTGCACGTTAAAGAACTCCAGCTGGTGTGAATTTTCTAAGTGCTCCACTGCGGTTTCCCCCAATTATATGGTGGTTCTGGATGTAAACCCGCTAGAACAAATCATTTCTTTGTTGCTATGACTTCTTTGTTACTGGAAAACGCGGCATTCTTTGTTTTGTTTCATTGTGTGCATATTAGTATGCATAATTAAAAATAGTACCATTTGCTCCTTTGGCCCATGCACCTTCTTTGTCCTGCTAAGAACTCCTAGATGAACCAGAAATCTGACTACGAGAGAGATACTCATAAGATTCAGATTACTAACGATGCAATAGACACGTATGAAAACAGCGATAAGAGGGAATAGGTAGATTTATTTATTTATTCATACATACTGCAGCGCAGAAATGCGCTATGGCAGGAGTGGGGTTACAAAGCAATTCAAGAGCGAAATTTTAAGAAACAGCAGTGAAAATTTTACAAACAGGTAAAATAATGCAGTATTGTGATATACAACGTCAACCATAAAACAACGGAACACAAAACAAACAAACGATGCAACATAATAGCTGATACTAATGGCAAACGTCTAAAATAGACGAAGGTAGGTCATAGATGCATGTCATGGATGTCGGCTACGAAGTTGGGCGATGGACGGGAGCGAACAGAACGAGGTAATGAATTCCACTCTTCAATGGAACGGGGGAAAAAACTGAATTTGAACATGTTAGTTCGAGCATAATAAGGCTTCAAGTTCAAGTTGTGATGGCTTCTCGTCATTGATTGGGGCGCAAAATTTATGTAGTCCTTGTAATTTGACAGTTTAACTCAAGACTTGACGGTGCCGTGCAAAAATTTCAATGACTCTATTCGGCGACGCGAAGAGAGTGAGGTTAAGTTCAATGAAGAGAGAGTAGACGAGGGTGAAAATTCAGGGTCATAAGGATGGCATATGAATCTTACCGTTTTTTTTTTCTGGATCGCTTCTAGCCTGTTGACCTCACACTGCTTATACGGGTTCCAGACGACAGATGCATAGTCAAGTATTGTACGAATTAGCGATTTATATAGGACAAGTTTAGTTTCCTTCGGAGATTTGGATAGAGTGCGACGTAGATAGCCCAGTTTTTTTAATGCTTTGTTGCATATATGTTCAATGTGCTTGGACCATGACATAATGCGTAAAAATGACACCGGGATATTTATATTCAAAAACCCTATTTACTGCGCGGTTGTCGAAAGTGTAATCTGTTAGCGGAATCGGAACGCTAGGCTGGCAACATTGGGGAGAGAGAGAGGGCGACCGGCCATGGAGGCAGTCGTCATACACGCTGTTACTCTTTATTTTCTCTTAATTGTTAATTAAAATGTCCATTTCTTTAAAATCTGTGAGTCCTGCGAAGAATTCCTTAACATCTCAGAAGTTGGATTCACCGAAACCTTTGTGGTAAGGCGACCCTGGAAGCCGATGTCGGAGGATTTCGCCGACGGCGACGCTCGCTGACTTTTCAATCGACCCTGCGTTGGTGCCGTCTTCGTGAGGTACTGAGCGGTAAAAGGACTCTGTGTGACGCCCTAAAACGTGTGAACAATCTGTGTGACATCTACGCGACGCAACGGTACCGTCTTCGTGAATTACCGACGTCCAAAACGTGTATTTCCGTGCTGCCTCAGGGAAAACGAGTGTGCGGACGCTTGTGCGGCGCCTGCGAGACGCTACGACGACGCCTGTTTCTGAACGATCGACATCGAAACGTAAGTCTTCGTACAGCATCAGAAAACGCGCGCGGACACTCTATGTGACGCAAGCAAGCGTAGGCGTTTATCTGTTGGTGAAAAACTGTGTGAACGCCCAGAGACGCCTAGACAACCGCGAAGATGGCAGTCGGCGGTGGAACGCACGAAATGATGCAAGCCTTGCTGGAACAAAACCGGCGGTTGTTGGAGCTTATCGAGAGGAAGCCCGAAGCGTTCCACGTTATGCCGGACCTGAATAAGGCTATCTACGATTTCGACGGCGAGGGCTCATTCCACGAGGCCGGAGCGTGGCTGAAGAGTATTCATTCCATGGCAGTCCTGCATGGTTGGCAGGACAGCTTCAGACTAGAGAACGCCAGGCTTCACATGAAGGGGCCTGCCAGATTTTGGCTTCAGTCCCGCGTCGATGATCTTACCACGTGGGAAGACTTCAAGACAGCCTCCACAAAGACATTTGTGGGTCAGACAAGCGCTGCCGAAAAGTGGAAGCAAATGCAGGAAAGAGTCCAGATGCGGGGAGAATCTATCACGGCATATTTTCTTGAAAAGACAATGTTATGTAAGGCACTGGGCCTCGGTATGCAGGATACCAAGGAGCAAGTTTTGGTGGGGCTGCGGTTTAAAGATGCATGCATCGCAATGTCGGCGAAGGACCACAAGGACGAGGACGAACTGCTGGCAGACTTGCGAAAACTGGAGCGAATAACCGAAGCTAGAATGCAGCAGTATCCAGGGGCCAAGCCACACGGTGGTGACCCAGGTACCGAAACACTTCGTGCGAAGCCTCCGCCTTCAAAATCGTGGACTGCCATGCGTCCAGCTGAACAAGTTACGACAAATTCATGTGCCGCTGGTCAAGGAAGTGGTGGGGGACCACCGAAGTAAACGCGAGAGGCTCCCAAGCGTGATCCATCAGAGCGAAAATGCTACAGCTGTGGAAGGCATGGGCATATACCTGTGCAAAACAAGCCCTTTTGGGAACTTCGTGGTGAACGAAACATCAACAAGGTACAGTGGTCCATCCAAGTTTTTAAAAACGGCGAGCATCAATGGTACTCACCATCTCTTTTTGATGATTGACCCAGGGAGTTCAGACTGTATAATGCGTCATCAAGCGGCTGAAAGGCGCAACCTGCAAGTTGTGTGCAAAACCCAAGCCTTGCATGGTCTGGGGAACACCGATACATCTACAGTGTTGTCTATCGGAACCTCTGAGATTGACATAGAAATCGATGAGGTGTTATGCCGTAAGGTCCAGGTGATCGTCGTTAACAACAGTGCCTTGCCTGTGGACATGCTGTGGACGTGCTTGCCTGTGGACATTGCATACCTACGCATGGGAGATGAACTCAGGATTGGCTATCGAGATGATCTGCCATTTTGCAACATTGACCTTGCCCAGATGAAGCCTTTCAAGGAACCACTTTGTGTCAAGGAGGCCACTGTGCTGCCCAAAAGGACTGTGTGTTGGGTGACAGTGGAGAGAAATAAGAGCGAAGGGAATGTTATATTGCCTATGGGAACTGGTAAGGGAATACTACTTCACGTCGAACACGGAAGGGTCGAGATACCCATGTTGAACGACAAGGACGAAGATCAACAGCTTATCAAGGGAAGTTTGTTTGCTCAAGCTGAACTGCTATCAGGGAGCGAAGAGTTAACCGCCGTAAGACCTGTGCCTCTGCAGAAGCCTATTGATCGTAGTATGCTGAATCTCGGGAAGGACATTAATGACCAACAAGTGGATGCACTTCTGAAGATGCTGAATCAATACAGGGACTGCTTTGCACTGAATTTGTCAGAGTTGGGGTGCTATAACCAACTAGAAATGACCATCACAGAAGATCCCGGAAGCACTCCAGTGAGCTGCAGACCATACACGACTAACGCAGAGGAAAGAAAAGCGATCCACGAAATTGTCAAGGAGTGGAAAGAGACTGGCATTGTTACCGAGACATCCTCGCCATACGCTAGTCCAGTTCTGCTCGTGAAAAAGAAAAGTGGGGAAAATCGTCAAGTCATAGACTATCCAAGGCTAAATAGCCAGACTGTGCCGGAACACTTCCCCTTGCCAAACATTGACGACCAGCTGCAACGACTGTCCGGAGCACGAATGCACTGTGTGTTAGACTGTGCGAACGGATACCTTCTGCTTTGGCTGAGTGAGGAATCGAAGGCGAAAACTGCACTTATCACGCCTGATGAGACCGGGCAATTCGAACGTAAGGTGTTCGGGTTGAGAAATGGTCCTGCTGTATTTCAACGTCTAATGAACAAGGTCCTCGGATCTCTGCGTAACACTGTAGCACTGTGTTACATGGACGACTTGCTGATTCCAGCCAAGGATTGGGAAGACTTGCTGATTCGACTCAGACAAGTACTGGATGCTCTACGCGCTGCTGGCCTAACCCTAAAATATCAAAGTGCGTGTTTGGAAGTGACGAAATAGACTACTTAGGCTTCAAGATCGTGAAGGGCTACCTGCAGCCAGGTGAAGTGAAGCAACAAGCCATACTGGAAGCTAGCACGCCAACTGATGTTCACGGAGTAAGGAGATTTCTGGGTCTAACAGGATTTTTCAGAAGTTTCATTCCCCATTATGCCTTGAAGACAGAACCGCTTACTTTTCTGACCAAAAAGGACATGAAGTTCACATGGGGAGTGGAGCAGCAGGAAGCTTTCGACCAGCTTCGAAAAGAACTGACAGCGCCACCTGTTCTGAAGTTGTACAACCCTTCGGCTCCAACGGAGCTCCACACGGACGCAAGCAGACATGGACTTGCGGGGATGATCCTTCAGCAAGATGAGTCAGAACGCTGACACTTGGTGTTTTGTGTCTGTAAACGTATCACGGGTGCTGAAAAGAATTACCATGCGGGAAAAGTGGAACTGGTGGCGATAGTCTGGAGTATGGAAAGACTTCGTCCATTTCTCTTAGGCATTCCGTTCACGCTGGTAACAGATTGCCAAGCAATTATGTATCTAAACGCGCACAAGACTCTTAAATCACAGATAGCAAAGTGGTTAGACTTACTTCAAGAGTATGACTTCGAGGTAAAACACCGAGCAGGTGAGAAAATGGCACATGTGGACTATTTGAGTCGTGAACCCGTAGGAGCGCCGGAGGGCACGCTTGATGAAGTTGTCTAGACGAGGATCGAAGTGTGCCTTACCATGAATTTAGAGGACCAAGTTGTGATCATTCAACGCTCTGATGCGGACTTGGCGAAGCTCGCCGGCGCGAATTAAGACTAACACGGAGGAAAATTATAATTCTTTCAAATATGCATCTAAAAAGCGACCCAAACAGAGTGATATGAATAAAAACATGTTTATTGAACCAAGAAATTTTTTTTGTGATGTGTACATTTGTACACATTGCGCCCCCAGGCCGTAAAATATGTGGATGGCCACTTACACAAGGAATAACTGTTTTCAGGTACTGTTAACTTACCAGAAGTATTTAAGAGTGCACTTCCAATGCCCCTCAGCTTGACGGCTTTGATATAGCTCCTATTTCTTGACGTGAAAATCATAGTAGCAATTACTTGTGGCACTTAGGCAGAGGAAAACTCCGCATTTGCGACAGGAAACTCGAGACTTCGAAATACAGCCAGTGTTTCGGCACCTCTGTGGGAAGTTGGCACTGATGCGATTGGGCCAGTGGTTTGTGCCGTCAAACCTTGTGGAATTTGTTGGCATTGAAATACCGACATGTGATTTTCGGAGAGGCTTTGGAGAGATGGTGCTTGGTCGTCCCCTCCTGTTTGGCTCAGCCCTGTTGCTTGCTATCAAGCTCCGTGCAATGTCCGACTGGAAAGCCATAACATCTTTCACTTCCTTTTTGGGGAGTCTTTCGGCATTAGCGTCGCGAATGTATTCAAGCCAGCTGTTGCACACTGCAAAGCAAATGAAGTGGGAGATTACTCTTACTGGCCATTTCTTTGTCTTTGCTTGTAGG
Organism: Hyalomma asiaticum; assembly: GCA_013339685.2. Lineage (NCBI taxonomy): Eukaryota > Metazoa > Arthropoda > Arachnida > Ixodida > Ixodidae > Hyalomma > Hyalomma asiaticum. The sequence continues at coordinate 60,366,894 of CM023487.1, read as the reverse complement.
GGATACAGCGACATCAAAAATTCGAGCTTGTCGACGCCACCCATGAACTGATTGTACTCGGCGATTACCTGCGGAGAATCGATGTCGACGTGTTGCTTGATTGATTCGCTCCATCTCTTCACCTTAGTTGTGTTGCCTAGTCCTACAATTGTGGAGACCATGTTGACTGGGCCATTGTCGTACCAGCGGACAATCACCACATCTTCCTCTTCTGCAATCTTGAAGTCGGAGCTTCCGCGCCCTTCCTTTTTCAATACTTTTTCACTCTTGAGCTCACAGCCTAGAAGTCTGTTGGCTCTTATCGTACCAGACGCCAAAATGCCAAGAAATTTCAGCTCTCGGAAGAGCGGTACAGAAGAAAAATAATTGTCCATGTAGCATCTCACGTTCAGATCACGAGGGAGCGCTTGTGCAAGTTGCATCACAACCGATCCACCAAGACCGAGATGTGAGTGGTCCTTGCTTACCCCAGTCCCTTTCCCTTGATATAGATCAAAATCATGAGCCATGCCTTCTGAGCTGGAGCGGATAAATATTTTAATTCCTTCTGGATTTGGCTTGTTCTTCACGAACTGCTTGGCAGGGACCCTTCCAGTAAATGGCACCATCTGTTCGTCAATGCTGCTTTCTGTGAGAGGTTGCAAAGCAAGACACCGACTTCTGATTGCATCAATGATTGGCGCTACTTTCCAAAACTTGTTCTGTGTTGGATCCAGTGGAGCATTGGCATCAGTAGCATGGAGTGCTGCTCGAAGCTTGAAAAAGCGTTTGGGAGTCATAGCATCCGCAATACCTGGTATTCGTGTGTCCTCCTGCCAATACATGCGGATTCTCGGAAATTTCAAAATTCCCATGCGTATGATTATACCAAAGAAAACTTTAATTTCTTCAGATGTAGCATTTAGTTCAACTCCGTCTCTTTGGAGTACATAAATGTTGGTAAAATGTGCTAAGTCGTCAAAAATCTTTTCAGTGAAGTGCTTCAAAAAGTACTCAAGTGGTTCAAGTACAGTTGATCCTTGGTCAGGAATGAACTTGCACTCGGTGTTTACAGGGGAGAATTTCTTCTTAATCCACTTCACCACTGTTTTCTGTCTTTTTATCGGCGGTGGCTGCACATTCTCTTCATCGTCACTGCTACTGATGTTGTCAGTGGCTCTCAATGATTCTGGAAAATGATCTTCACTTGAAGCAGGCTAAAAACAAAATGAAAAAGCTATAGAAATTCATAATTGGAAAACTTTTAAATTGCATTTGTCTAGAAGTAATACTCACCCCAATTTCATCAGATTCTTCGAATTCGTCGTCCGAGAAGTTGCCGTCTGAGATGTTCCCGTCGGCTATTCTGGCTAAAAGAGCCTAAGCCGAAGTAGTCGATGCCTTTTGCCGGCATATTGAGTGGTCTTTAAGACCTATAGCGCATAAAAAAACGCATAAGCTCGGGATTATCGACTAGAAACAACAGAAATTATAAAAGGAATGTAAGCTGGTAAGGCAGCCTTCAAGCGCTATGTGTACAAACGTACGCACTTATTTTTCACTGAACAGCACAAAGCCATCTTTAGCAACCACCACAAAAACTTCTCATTTGTGAAAAGCCATAACATTATCTGTTAATCTGAAATGAACATGATCTTTCTAAAAGTATTTGACAGCGTTAAAAAAAAAAGAATCGCATGGTACTCACGTGTCGATCCGTAAAAGCTCGAGGCGTCCATCTTGAGTGTTTCTTTGGGCCTCAGCTTTCTTATTAAAAATCTAGATGGCGCTAGCTGTCCACTCGGAACGCATGCATCAATGCTCACGTGGTGTGTCATGCCATTCGAAGCAAAGGCAGGCGCGCTCTGTGGCGCCAAATTTAATGTGTACAATTGTACACACCGCCGCTGAAGGGGGTATTGGAGAAGCCAGTCAAGGAAAGGACCCAAGAAGAGAGTGCGAAAGTCAAGAAGTTACGACTGAAAGATGGAATGCTGTTCTACTTTGAAGAAGACGGACGACATCTTTTCGTGATGGCTAAGAGCATGCGCAAAACATTGTGTGTCAAGTTTCACGACCTTCAGGGGCACTTCGGTACAGACCGAACGGTGAGAAAAATCAAGGAACCTTATTGGTTTCCTCGAATGAAGCGCTACGTGGATCAGCACATCCGTATGTGTTTCGAGTGCCTGATCGCAAAGGTACCAGGAGGAAAGAAGCCTGGACTTCTGCACTCGATACCACCTGGAAAGAGACCATTTCAAGTTGTTCATGTAGACCACTTTGGTCCGTTTGTGACAAGTTCCAAGAAGAACCGGTGGATATTGGTGCTGGTGGAAAATCTGACTAAGTTCGTACGCAAGAAACCTGCGTATCTTCGGGACTACACCACATGAACTGAGGACAGTTCGCTGCCAGGAATGGCAGAGTGTTAGCGGAATCGGAACGCTAGGCTGGCAACATTGGGGAGAGAGAGAGAGGGCGACCGGCCATGGAGGCAGTCGTCATGCACGCTGGTACTCTTTATTTTCTCCTAATTCTTAATTAAGATGTCCATTTCTTTAAAATCTGCGAGTCTGCGAAGAATTCCTTAACAAATCAAGAACAGAAGGAGATTTATTGCAAAACAACATGAGCACGGTTTTCTTGGAGTTAATGTTCATCTGCCAGGTCCTGCACCAATTGCAAAACCCAGTAAATGACTCCTGCAAGCGGTAATGGTCACTATGTGTTTTAATGACATTGTAAAAAACGCAATCATCGGCGTAAAAACGAATAGAAGACGAGGTGCAAAGAGGCAAGTCATTTATGTAAGTTAAGAATAGTAGAGGCCCAAGAACGGATTCTTGGGGCACTCCAGATGTTACATTAATAGTAGCAGTGTTGTTTGACCTGTAAGAAACGAAGTGAGAACGGGATGACAAAAAGCTAGATATCCAGTTAACCAAATGAGGATCGTTGAAGATGACATCGAGTTTAGCAAGTAGTTTAGAATGCAATACCGTATCAAATGCCTTTGAGAAATCTATGAAGATAGCGTCAACCTGGTCGCCAAGATCAAGGTTTAGAAGAATATCATGCGTGAATTCAATTAACTGAGTTGTAGTACTGAAGCCACGCCTAAACCCATGCTGCCTGTGAGACAGTGGTCCGTGCGATTCCAAGAAGACCATGATGTGTTCTAACATCTTGCATGATTTAGAAGTTAATGATATCGGTCTATAATTGGATAGACACTGCTTGTCACCAGATTTGTAAAGAGGGAGCAGCTTTGCTGACTTCCATGAAGATGGAACAGCGGCAGAAGATAAAGACTTATTAAATATCACCGACAGATATCTGGATGACCATAGGGAATAGCGAACTAAGAAGGCATTCTGTATCCCGTCTGGGCCAGCGCTTTTCTTCACATCCAATTTTAAGATGAGGTTGAGAACGCCTTAATTCGATATATCAATATCATCGATTGGTTCAGAACGAGCTATGCTTGTCAGAGAAGGAATGGAGTTGTCAGGAACAAACACAGACAGGAAATAGTTATTAAAAGCATTCGATATTGCTGGTCCGTCACTGATAAAGTCGTTATCAATTCTGAAAGAAGAAGTTGAGGCATCATGAGGCAAAATCGAATAACAAAATTTATGTGGATTCGTCCTTAACATGTCCGGCAATTGAACGCGAAAAAAAGAAATGTTTTGCCATTTTCATCTTGGAGTTAAGTTCCCTCTTTGCACTCTGAAATTCATCTATGTCAACAGGATCATTAGTTCTGGAGCGCCTAAGTCGACGGACTCGGCGAGATAAATGCAAGATGCACGAGTTATCTAATGAAGATTAGCATTTCGTTTCTTTGTTTTAACTGGCACAAATCTTTGTATGCATGACTTAACAAGGTCCCCAAAGTAAAGAACGAGGCAGTTTATATCCTGACTGTCGGAAAGTGCACAAAACGTATCAAAATGATCAGCTGGAATATCAGTAATGGAATTGTCATTGGCACGAGTGAAATCAGGGAAACTAGTAAATGTGTAGGGCGATTTGGACGTGGGACAACAAAGTGACAACAAGACACCTTTATGATCTGATAATCCATCAATCACTCCGCAAGAAAAGTTGCTATGCGCTAAATCTGTACTTAGAAAAATAAGTCTAGCATAGAATTATACCTAGTCACACATGAGACGACTTGAGTAAGCCCAAAAGACAAAGAAATATTTATTAACTCATGACGAATAGCAGCATCACGACCCGTTGCAGTCAAGGAAGGCCAGTTGATGTCAGGAACATTAAAGTCAGCCATACAGATCACACTTGATAAAGCAATATTAACATCAGACATGAAACTGGCAAGAGCATGAAGAACATCAATGGAGGATCGAGGTGGGCGATACATAACGCTAACTATAATACAGTGTTTATTTGGATAGATTTTACACCACAGGGATTCAGTCTCTGGCGGTGACGGCAACACTCAGAAGGGGATATCTGAGCGGATAAGCAATGCGACGCCACCGCCAAGACCATGTGCCCTGTCCTTCTGTATGGCAATAAAACCGGGCGGAGTAAACTCAGAATCGTAAACGTTACCCTGTAGCCAAGACTCTGTGATGGCAATAATGAGGGTGATAAGTTGTAACAAGGGACAATAGGTCTGGAAGCTTTTTAACTACACTACGAGCATTAACGTTTAGAATTACAAGGTGTTCCTGAGGGCTAAAATAATGTCAGGGAGCGGATGAAGTGGGATTCGAACATGTGGCGAAAGAAGAACGAGAGCCAAAAGGTTGTTCTGGGACTGTCACTAGTGCGTTTGACATGGTGTCCCAGTTCTAACGAACCTTATCAATGAACGCGTACCTTAACTTCACCACAGAGCCCTCGTTGCGAAAAGGAAGTGATGCCTCCCAAATTTTTTTCCGAATATGTCGAATCCGTGAAGAAAAGTCTTCTGTAATGAACACGTTTGAGCCCTTGAGTTTATAAGAATTTTTTAGAACAACGGATTTCTCCCCAAAGTTAGAAAGCTTCAGGATGATGGGTCGTGTGTAGCCAGTGCGTGTTTTACCGAGCCTGTGCACGCGATCTATTTGAGGGCAGGTAATATTCAGGGTATTGGCGAATACAGAAGTAACGCTGCACAACAGTGTGCTAGCGTTTTCTGTGGGATCTTCTGAAATACCGTGCATTATCAGGTTGTTTCTCCTCGAACGATTTTCTAAGACATCATTCTTTAATATCAATTAATTAATTTTCGAAGTTAAGCAGTTAATTTCCGCACATACCTCACTAACAGAATCATGCTCAATAGGTTTAGGAGAACGTTCCAATTCATTAACACGTGACTCTAAAGCATCTAAACTGCAGGCGACCGTCTGTTGAAATGACTTGATGTCAGCAATATCGTGAGCTAGCTTAGATTGCCCGTCCAAAAGTTTGGAGAACATTTCAGAGACAGACGGAGTGTCAGTGCCGTTAAGTGCGGAAGTAGAGAGTGCATGAGTAACCTCGTCGAGAGCGTTGGAACCGGCTGCATTTCGGGTTACAGGTCTATTACCAGAAGTATTTCCTTTACTGGTATTCACCGAGTTATTCAGCGGCCCCGGATTTAGTTTCACATCACCGCTCAGAACGAGGCGACTACTGCAAAATAACGCGTTTAGGCAGAAATGCACAAGTCTACGTGGGCAACGAAGCAGCAGCAGAAAGCGATCATCGGATCGGATGCATTCAGCATTGGAAAGGTAACATACCTGCACGAAAAGCAAGCAACGATTAAACATCGTGCTGTTGTTGCAGCGTCCTAGCCCACTGAAGAGGCGATCCTCGGGCAGTGCATTTATACTCCTCCTGGTGGCTGACATCACGGTGCCGCAGTTGTCGATGAATGGCTGTTCAAGTAGAGGGTGGCCACGAGTGACGACTTGCGGCAGCTTGAAAGCTGACGCGCAGGCGCTGTCCCATTGCGGAGTCATATGGCAGTCCCATGGAAAACACTCGGTGGCATCCACGTGCCCAGCCAGAAATGATTGCGCAGAACCATGCGAACCGATGTCAGAGCACCGGATGTCACAGGGGCTGTGATCAGCGAAGCCGGCGAGGAACTGCACGAAAAGCAAGCAACCATTAAACATCGTGCTGTTGCTGCAGCGTCCTAGCCCACTAGATATGACTGATCGGAATGACATTGACATATCTAAAGATGGTATAAGTGCATTTAACATAAAAGCCTGCATAATAACAGTTATGATACACAAGATATGGTTACACGTTCCGTCAAGAGTAAGTGCAACCGCCATTCATTAACGCAAAAAACGGAACCTGAGAGGAAAAAAAAGGAACAAAATTATTGCAATCTACATGGAATCCACGCGCCAATGATTCCACTGTTAAGCACCCTGGCAACTCGTGGCAAAGTGGCACCAAGCAGCTTTCTAAGCACGAGATGCTTTAAGCTCCAGCTTTTCGCAACCTTCAAGTCACTTGCACCAAAAAACACAGTTGTTATCCGCGCGTTCATACGAGGACATCATGAGTCCAGACCAGTACATGCAAGCATTGAAACACGATCATCCGGGTACTCAAACGAGAACGTGGCGATGTTCAAACGAGATCAAGTGTTTACTAATACGGCAAAATCCGGGCCGCCATTCGAAAGCGACAACAACAGGGTCGACCTACACGGAAGCCATTGCTGAGGCCCCAACCTTTAAGTATTGCTGGAAGTGGAAAACCCCCAAGACACACGTGAGGCATACACTTCGGAGCACAAAGCGTTCCAGCAAAACCAAAACCATGTAGCACAATATTTGGACAAGGTTTTGGCTAAATAAGACTGGCTCTTCCAAGGAGGCGACACGGATGATGCAGGCATAGTCTCCTCTCGAGTCGCTCTTTGATCGTCGTTTTCAGAAGTGCTTTTCCAGAATGTGCTATAAAAAGAACACTTCTTTAGCCGCCATTTTGCGTGAAGCATCGGCCTACATTAGTGTGAAGTATCCTGCTGCGCAACACACACGGACACCTCATCTACATCCTGAATTCTACGAGACCTACATTCTCGTGGCCTTTAGAGCGAGAACTGTCATCGACGTCAAGTGAACTGCATGCGATGAAGGAACCCAAGAAGTACATGGCTGCCTTAACGTAACCTGTATTTGTGTATTTGCGAATGATGTTCTTTTTTGTTTTTATTACGTTACCTTCTCTGTAGGGACTCTCGCAAGAGAGTTGACAGTATTGTAAAATAAATAAGTGTCATCGACGTCAAGTGAACTGCATGCGATGAAGGAACCCAAGACGTACATGGCTTCCTTAACGTAACCTGCATTTGTGTACTCGCGAATGATGTTCTTTTTTGTTTTTATTACGTTACCTTCTCTGTAGGGACTCTCGCAAGAGAGTTGACAGTATTGTAAAATAAATAAATAAAGTAAATAAATACTGCGAACGTCAAAAAGATTGCGCAGTTTTCATGCCCTCAAAAGCAGCGCTGCACTGCTCAGCGCGAAGAGCCCTCTATCAAACTATTATACCTTGGCCATAGATACCGCATACCCACACTGCTCGTTACCAGAATCGGGACATGTGGAACAAATGCAGTGACTTCCAGGGCATTGTGGTATAAACGGGAATGTAGGGGGGAATGAGGCAGCTTGCAAATGATGACAATGGTAGCGACGAACCAGAATGTATGTCTGAGACCACCAGAATATGCTTTAATAATCCGGAAATATAAGGGTGTCAGTCATGCCCGGGAAAGAGCTATATAGTAGTAAAAGGAAGTGTGAAATGACGTTTGCATTATACCAGCATCGGATATGAGGGGACTGTGAATAAAGTGCCGTAATATGTCAGCCGAAAATTTGCATTAGATATTGAAACTCAACAAAAGCCAAGGGAATCTCCTTGCCGGCGCCACCCAATTACACCTCAGAGCACTTAGTCCGCCGAATGAGAGGAATTAGCGCCCCAGCAAGCCACCCTAGGCGCTGGGGCAGAGGGCATGCGCATCAAGCAGTCGCGGCCAGCAGCGTGTCACTCCGCATGCACTCAAAGGGCGTGGGCGGAATAGATATATGCCGACGCGCCCTTACAAAGTAGTGACCGTGGTGTCGAACAGGAACGCGCTACCAGCCCATCGCCGGAGTTCGACAGGTCATTCTCATTTACTCGCAGACACCTGACAACGCACCTGACAACGATGCTTCGGCGAGTGCCACGCCAGCGGACTCTCTCGTTGCTAACGCCAATCTTCCGGGATTCTGGAGGGTCCACTGGGAGCTCTGGATCTGAGCGTCAAACAGGTGTTCATACGATTCTCAGTGAGCCACAAGCCGCAAAATATGACCCCTTCATAGGTGCGTTGCTGCTACCGTTAACGCCGTCGTCACGGATGTCCTCCTCTCCCCGCCTTCTAAGAACCGATACATCCTCTTGGAGGAGACTATAATCCAAACAAGTGAGTCGGAGCCGCATAGGCTGCAGCAGCGCCTCACCGCGAAAGAGCTCGGTGACCGTAAGGCCACAAAGCTTGTGCGCCGCACACGGCTTAGCATAGCTCATAGGCCACAACAATCTTGCGGGAGCTCTTCCTGCAGCGTTTATCTCATCAGGTGCCGATGATCTTGAGTGTTGCGTCATCACAATCTGTTGAGGCAATGGCGCTGATGGCCGACAAGATCATCGACGTTGGAGATCCCGCGTTTAGCACCATCCTGCAACGACGCCCTACGTCACTCGCCGCGCCAAAATGCGACGACCATTTAGACCGTCTCCTTGCTGCCAACGAGGCGCACACCCGCAACACTTGACCAGCTAACCGCACAGCTCAGCTCGATCAAAACCGAAAGACGCCGCACTCCGTGAGGAGACTCGCAGCTCCTGCACTCGCGACAGCTCGGCAAGTACCCACCACGGCTTCTATTGCTACCACCACCTTTATGGAGCAAGCGCTGGATAGGGCCGCCAACCATGAACATTTGCGCGAAACGGGCTCACACTGAAGGTGGCGAGTGCTTTCGGCCGAAGGTCTAGCCGCCTGTTCCACGTCAGCGGCCGCGTTATATTTGTACCATACTTTATCGAGACCGATGCTGAGGTTAGCGTAATTCCTGCTGCGCTGGAGGACATCGTCGACGCCTCAGAGCGCCCCTTGTCGCAGCTATTAAAGACACGACTACACGGACCTTTGGGCAGAAATCTCTCGCCATTGAATTAGGCTCCCGATGGATATTTCGTTGGATCTTCTTGACCGTTGGCCTCCGTATGCCAGTTATCGGTGCGCATTTCTATGAAGTTTTAAGCATGTCGTCGACGTCCGACGTAGCCCACGTTACGGTTCAAGGCGTCGAATCGCGCTAACCACCGTTGCGACTCGTACAAGCTCATGCCAAGGTCTCCCCACTGTGATCGTCACTTCTGGAATAGTTTTTCGGATCTCTTTCCTTCTCTTCCTTCTCTGGAAGACCCGTTACGCCTATCTGGGCCCTACATTGCGAGCCAGGGAGCGCCGGGCTTTGCACGTCCTCATCGTCTCAATCCTTCCCGGTACAAGATCGCGTGTCAAGAATTCAAGTATATGCTCGGGTTAGGGTACGGTCTTGCTTGCCGTGGACCATGGTAAACGCCGTCACACAAGGTCCCCAAGCCTTCACGAGAGAGGAGACCATATGATGACTACAGATCTCTCGACAAAGTGGCCATCCCAGAGCGGTACTCCATCCATCACATTTAGGACTTCACGGCGTTTAGGACTTTGCTACGCGGATGCACTGTGTTTGGGAAAATTGACCTGGTAAAGGCAAAACAAGATACCTGTAGAACCTTCAGATGTACCGAACACAACCATAATAATGTCTTTTGGCATGGTTGGATACCCCCGCATGCCATTGAGATCTGCGAAACACTGCACAAACTTCAACGTTTTGTCGACCAGGTTTTTTTTTGCTGTTTGATCTTATCTGTGTCAGGTGTTTGAATGGTTACACAAGTTCAACTTATAGTAGTGAAAGGGGTCGAACAGCGGGTTCAGTGTGGGTACACCGGACTTCCTTGACCGCCGCCTCCACGCCCGCGGCATATCCTACGGCCGCTCGTGTGCAAGTCATAGTGTAGTTCCCCTACCTTCCACTACAGAGTCCCTTGGGTTCATCAAGTATTATCGGCGGTTCCAACCTCGCTGCACTATCATCTTGGAACCGCTCAAATCACTCCTGTCTGGACAAACTAGAGCGAACGAGCCCGTATCCTCGACAGATGATACAGCGATAGCTTTTAGCTCCATCTAGGAAGCGCTCGCCAACGCTGCCATCCCCGTAAATCTCAAGCGCGCCTTTCCTACGCCACTCACGCGAGAAGCCTCGACGTCGCTGTCTGAGGAGCACTGCAGCAGTTCTTCAGTGCGGTAGGGCAGCTTCTCGCATTCTTTTAGAAGGAACTCTCACCTACAGGGCTTCCATACAGCGTCCTCGGTCGAACACTTCTGGCGGCCTACTTAGCTATGCGTCATTAGCGCCACTTCCTCGAATGTCGGCAATTTTAAATACTCACTGTCCGCAAGCCACTCACGTAAGCTTTAACCGCCACCAGCTCTGCCCGCACTCCTCGCGAAATCGGCCAATTCGCCAACATTTCGGAGTTTACGAGCGAAATGCGGCGCATCAGTGGCAAAGACCACGTAGTCGCTGACGCACTATCGCGCATAGAAGTGAACGCAACTGTCGACGAGCGCCGAACTGTGGATTTCGCAGCCGTGGCTAGACCACAGCGAGAAGACAGCAAACTTAAAGGTGTCGTGAAAAGAATTTGGAGATGCCGTTTTGTAATTTTCACTGCTTCAATACGGATTCGACAAGCCGATTCCGAAATATTTCGGCGAAATATTCAATGCACATTTAACAACGCCCGTTTTAAATCTCAGCTTTCTTGCGCTCCCGAAACGACTATGCGACACTACCGACCGGCGTGGTAGTATTTGGTGACGTTGAGTTAAGATATTTTTAAGTTCAAAGGCACGGTGAACTCGCGTTTGCTCTAAAGAAATCGATTTACTTGGAAGCTAGAAAGGAAGAAAATGCTTGGAAACCGTGCGGTGCCAGCATTCGGAAGAAAAGCGGCAGCACGGTTTGTTTTCCCATGGCCTCCGAGGGCGCGCCAATCTCGGAGGTATGACGGCTACTAAGATGACGTCATCTGCAGAGTTGAGGGGAAAGCGCGCAGTGAAACCGAAACCGCGTTTTTTATCGCTCTAAATCAACGCACACGGTGCAATGGAACTATGCATATTGTTGATTGGAGGGTCAGGATCCCGAATACGACTTAGTACAAACAGTTCAGAAAACGTTTCAAGACCCCTTTAAGGAATTACAAGAGAGGTATCACTCCCTGAGACTAGAAGACAGCCAAGTTCCAGGCTACGACGTTTCCTTGGTTTGCGACGTTTCGAGTGGTTGTTTTCGCCGCTACGTTCTGCTAAAAATATGTTCGCGCCATTCTCCACGCCATGCATTCATTGTCACACCCTGGTATTTGTGCGACTGAACACCTGGTTACCTCGCGATATTTGTGGCCAAGCATTAACATCGATATCCGCTGATCGATTCGCGCTTGTCTCAAGTGCGAACTAACTAAAGTTCAGTGACACACATTTAATCTGCTCTGTGCGCGCTTCCGCCGCGCGGACATCTATGTGACCCCTCGATCATTTTAACATTCCCCCTCAATCGGGGAAATGTTGCAATAGGCGTCACTACTGATCACAGCTCCAGTACATGGCACGTGCAGGGCGACCGTCTCGAACGATGACGACGATGGAATAAACAGGAAAGGCTCTTTTATTGCGAACGTCTTTTACATATTTCTTTGCTTAATATGCAGGGTACAAAATTTTGGTGGGTCATAGACTGTTTCTGGTTTACCAAGTTGTGCCCTAAGGGAACATAGGTGCGAGGAGCTTCGTGAGCTTGAAAAGCTCCAGGCGTTGAATTCCTGTGACTTGACCCTGCGTAACAAAGGACCGGCACGATGAGATTTATTGATTTGGTATGTGTTGTGTTGCACGCTCAAAATGCGGAATTCTTATGTGAGCTTTGACTGCTAACTGTGTTCTGTACGTTCTTAGAGGTCTGTAGCCTTCGTCATTATGAGTCACCACTAACCATTGTGCTATCTCTCGATCTGTCAGTTTTAGCTCGCTTGCTATACTTTCCACTGGGTCAGGGATTATCTGAACGTGGTTGAAGCCTATTCCGCCATTCGATAGAGCCGTGTCGATTTCCTTACGAAGGTTCACGAAAAGGCAGCGCTGGGCCTTGTGCTTAGCTTTTATCGAAGTTTGTTATTAAACAAAAACATAAACTTCTGTTTCTTGAATACTACGCTCAGTGGTATTGCATAAGGGGCGCGAATATGTATTTCAAAGAAAATTAGGGCCTGAAAAAAGCCGGCACTTCTTTCTACAAGGTAGATGAGCCGGCGATAACAGTGACATCATTGGCAAGATTGTTCCGGTATACAGTTACACGATCAAAGAAAGAAGCTCGAAAAGTGACGTTGGGCACTTTGATGCCACCGTTATTAAATGAATGGTCTGTCAGAACACATATTTTGCTGCAGGGGATATGTATGGTACGACAGCGAGATAATGATGAGGTGGAAATGCGATGTCTGGGCCTGAGAGTAGGTAAGTTCGAGATTGCCTTTAACGCAGCAGCGAATCAACTGACATTAACTGACCCCAGAGGTGAGACGTCTCGTCAGGCTATGGATGGTATCATCAATCTGTGTCTTTCATAGCCGCATCTATCTATATAGATGCGGCTGTTGGCAACGATGGCTCATGGAGGGCTGTTCTTCATACTCCGCTGTTGCAGCACGTAAGTTCTGAGACGCCTATTTCAAGTGTCTCCTAAATAAACACACAAGTAAATACCACGTCGTTATGTAGGAAAATTACGAATGCTCTCTCTCTGGCCAACGCCCATGAGAGCGGTTGGAAGCCGTAGCTAAAAGAGCAATCGTCACCTTCGCGAGGCTTACGGCCTCTGCGTGTCGACTGCGACAGCAGAATCTGTACTAAGCAGACACGCTTCAATATAAAGAAATGTATATGGTATATAATATCGGAAGAGTTGTTCTGTTATTAGAAAAAGGGTATCACGCACATAACCAATTAAGTATTAAGTATGAATTCCCGTAGAAATCACAATCACACGCTTGGAATGAGCCGCTCAAGATGAGGGATATGCAAGTTTACGCCAAGCACATATAAATAAAGAACACAAAAGAACGTTAGGAAAGAAGAAAAGAAAAAGGGAAAATGAAACGTGAAAAAAATAACGAGCTGGGAAACAACGGATGAAATAAAGAAATCACTTTTAGCTCGTGCCCTTTTTATTAACTATAAGGAAGCTTCCGGGTCAGACGAAAGGCACTGGGGTGCCTGGTAGGGAAACTACCAGGCACCTCAGTGGAGGATTAGGTTCACCTACTAGTGTAAACTATGTTTTTTCGTATTAGCTGTTTGCAACAAATGTTTCTAGCATCAGCTATGGTCCTCCTCTGTTGCGTTTTTGAAAGCTGTGAAACATTTGCAGAGGCTTTAACAATAGCAGATACTACATTAACTATTTCATGAAAATAAATGTAATGCTGCTCAAATTTGGAAGAGCCGCTACTTTTTGGCCGCGTCTCGCAATCTTTACAGGTTTTCTTTTGTACGCCTCGTGAATATTCTATGAAATTGATCTAACGTCATTCCTACTCGTAGGGCCAACACAGGCTTTTTAAACAACTTTTATATTTTGCTCCTTAGATGAGGTCTTGTACTTGCCATATATTATAGGGCAGTAATAACTGTATGCGCTTCTAGCTGCGTTCCAGTATCAACAGTTTCTCGCCGTGTTTTTAACACTTTCCGATAATAAATTTTTTTGTTACCGGGTGCTTCAAACATGGAAATCCCCGGTACTGGTGACTTATATATTAGGTGGCTGATGCAACCAGCGAGACCTTCAATGGAAGCTTTCAAGGACGCAGCAGACGAAACGCTTTTGCTCCAGTCCAAAACTGACATCAGCATCAACTTTCATATTCAGTGTGCAAGAACGCGTGAGCTCATTATTCATTTTCCTTTTGCTCTGACATGCTTTCTTGCACTATCCTCTTGATTTGTAGGCGTGGTCCAAATTCAATCCGTGAAGCTGCTGTTGAGTTTACATGTTGGCTGCATTTGGGGAATGAGAAAAATAAGATAAGAAGACAGGGAAATCGCGGGCAACGCCTTTTGGTATGTTCAACACAAAATGAACCTTGCGCGTGGCAGCGCCAACTCGAAAACAAGCCAAATACTTAATGCGATTGTAAGGAACCAAAACATTAGCTTAGTGTCGCTTTGAGCTGCTCAGTGTGCCAGAGCGAATTTCAAAGTACCTGTTCCCCAAAACAAGCAACTCTTATTTGAGGCGTGGTCTACATGTGTGTGAAATGAATTTGCATTCAAATTTATATCGCGAAGAGAAGAATATATCAGAAGGAAATTGGCCAGCACCAATGGTTGTGTCGTGCGGTACAAAAGCATGAGAAATCTTATGATAAGGGGCGTGGTCAATAAAATGGAACTCCTGAGCAAAGAAGAACGCGTGAGTTTGATTCGGCGAACTTGGTATTCCGAGGGCGCTATCTGAATTGGAGATATGCTCTTTCGCTGAAGAGGGGGTAAACAAAAGGCACGAATCACACAGGTTGCTAAGCACTGATGCTTTGTTGTGCTTGGAATCAGTGCAGTCCTTGAAATATCGTCCTTGTGCTCCCTTGGAGGCATTGGCTAGAATATCCAGGACAGGATAAATTGCATTTTCTTCAACATCCTGTAATAGGCTTCGGCACGCCGTACATCGGGTAAGCAAAACTTTCCCCTTTTAAGACGTGACGTCATGTTACCATACCTGTTTGAGTAGAATAAATCGTAAGGCACAAACTCTTTCTTCGCATCCTTGCGAGAGAGAGAGAGCGAAAGGCGCGCGTTGACTATGGAAACGATCTTGCTTCGATGAACGATCTACCAGCTCGCAAAGAAGGAGAACGCGCCCTCACCCGAGAGAGACAACGTCGACGCAGGCAGCGTCTTCTAGCGAGTTTCTTGACTGAAAAATACCGACTGCTCGCTGGAGAACCCTTCACCGGCCACCCATATATATATATATATATATATATATATATATATATATATATATATATATATATATATATATATATATATGCACTGGATCCTGACTTGAAGTGCCGGTGGGAGATTTCACTTGTGCGTAGTTGAATCATAAGGATTCGTAGCGTGCGCGTTAACTAAATTAATCCGGTACTCGGAACGATCTATGATGAACCTCCGGAGCTTCGCCCACTCATCATCATTCACTCCGTGGATATGCGTGGATTTTTTTTAATTTCTTGCGATGGCTCTTCACTCCAGAAAACTGCGCTTGCCAGTTGTTTTGTAGAGCATAGACCGTACATAAATTTGACATCCCCGAGTACTATAATAGGGCCACACACGTGCAGAACCTTCGCTGTTAGTTATGATCAAACGCATTGGCTACGGAAGTGTTCAACGCGATATCCCCAAGGTGCTTTCATCTATTTGGATTAGATGTAGCCCCAACGCGAGCAATGTTTCCGTAGGAAAATGCTAAGTGAAAGCATGGTGCAAACTGAGCATTCTGCACTATTCCAGGCATATTGTAGATAACTGAAAGACGGCTATTTTGGAAGTGGAAATATGAGTGCCGATATTACCAACGTTTTCCTCAATCCGCGTTTAGACCACAACGGTGTGATAGCCTAAGATCGTCACAGTAGTATTTGGCGACGTATGATGTGAAACCATCTTTCACCCGGAGTCGCTATCATTCGTGCATTCTTCATGTAAGGAATGCTTCGAGAGCTTTGTTTAGCCTGTCTGTTTTAGCGAACTCTTTCTTACAGAGAACACATCTGCAACGTTGCCACGGAGCTATGCAGAACTTGTGGCTGGAAAAGTTGTCTAGGCCCGGAGCTACATATGCTGAAATAATTCCTGCCCACTGCACTCAGAGCCCCGCTGCGCGAAATCGATACATAGATTCCAAATTTTCTTAGCCAACGTCACTCGCCGCGACTGGTGCAGGGTGTCCAACAGCGAAAGCTGTTCATATTCTTGTTTTATTTGTCATGCGAACACTCAGAGTTCGGAAGGAGCTACAATGAAAATGTTTTATACCGGAAGGCGAAATAGCTGTGCTCCCAGTCGCCGCTCGACATTGAGAAGAATCTTAGCAAATTTGGTGACAGACTTTTCATTGGCAGGTATGGGCAACATGCATTGAAGCCGCACACAAATAAACGCGGATATGCAGCCTGCGGTGCAATACGAGGGGTTGTTTCGGTTTCAGATTGCTCAGGGGTGCTTATCGCTGCTTCAATTCAGTTCTGTTCAGTTTATTTTCGCCATCAAAACAAAACGTGATAGCCGAGGAGCCCGCGGTAAAAACTATCTCTCGAGAGTTTGACAACGCCGTGGACACCTACAACAAACAAACACCTTGGCGGTATCTTAGGCGCATGAAAAAGAAGGCATAAACATTTTAGACAGTGGAAAGCGGTTATACAATATAAGCTGAAAGAATACAAGCAAACGCAACAATAAGCAACAGCAACAACAACAACAAAAAAAACATCATTTTACAACTCCATGATTTACGTCGCGGATACAAAAAATGAAAGACGGCAAAATGAGATCTCATGCACAAAGTAATCAGCATACGTGGTCATCATGTTATAAAAAAACTGACGTAACAACATTAGGTACATATTTTAATCAACGAAGAAACAATGCATTTGTTTAGGGATATTAAGGCTCTTCGTAAGAGAAATGTTCAAAAATTGCTTTTTTTGTAATATTTTCTAGAGCGATGTTCTTTCTGCATAAGTTATTTAGAAGTCTTGGCAATTCATTTTCTAGTAATTGCCAACCATACTGTTTTTTATACGTTTGAACATTCCATTCATCAGTTTGCCGAGTTTTGTGGGTGCGCTCGCGTTTTGATAGGTTAGAAACCTGCCTGTGCACCAGGATGTTTTTGTGAACGAGTAACCGTGAAGCAAGACAAATTGCCACAGAAGTGGGCTGAGAAGCTCTACGCATTATATTTCCATCATCCGCAAGCACCACCCCTATATACCTGAGTATACATGCATTCTTTAGGCGAAGCCACCAGAACCGACTTATGCTGCCAATTTACACACTGCCTGTTGAGGTGCAACACAAAGTTGTAGGTAATCAGCAGGCGCTGAGGATGCAACATTGAGAGCAAGGGCGACATGAGTGAACGTTGTGCGCGAAAGCACTCACTTTTCTTCTGTTTTTACGGAAACTCAGAGTACTGCGCCACGCTGATGTCCCCGAGACAAGTTTCCATGACCAACATGTTTAATCCAACAAGTAAAAAACAAAAACAAAAAATTGTCGCCACAAAACGGCTGAATTCAGAAAACGGCGGGATTCAACGAAACGTCGTTTTTTAATAATATATATTTTGTAGGACGCCGACAGAATGAACTTCCGGGCCGTTCACTTCTTGGCCATCTCACGCTGCCATTGTCGCATATTTCGTGCGTCATTTTATCGCAAGACAGCAATCGCGTAAACACGGGATATGATCCATCTCCTGGAAACTCGCAGCGCAATCAGCTGCGCCAAATATGCGGTGCTGGCACCGATAACCACGCCCCACTTTGTGACGTATGAGCATGCGAACGCGTTATGTCCTGAAGAATGCCTCGGAAAATTTTGCCGGTTAAGTAAGGCGGACATAAAAACATACGACGCTTACATGACGTCACAGGCGCGTGTGAGCGCGTCTATGGCTATTGTTTTGAAATTCAGGTTTGTGGCTTCAATTTCACATTTAGGAAATCACGATGTTGGATTATGCTTCCTGATTTCCTCATTCTTTTCTCAAAGATTTCACCGTACTTCGAAAGGCGCAGTAATGCTCTGCGTTGGCCATCCCCGAGTGGCCAATTCTTCCTGCCAAGGAAGGAAGGGTCAAAAGAAATTCACGATTGCGCGGATAACGAACATTTTCACGTTATTATTGCCGCACTGACAAACCAAGTTAGACTAGCCGAAAATACTGTTCAGTACATTGAGTATTTTTGGTGAGCTGCCGCGGCCCGCATTTCTGTATTATATATAAAATGAACCTTTTCCTGGTATGCTAGAAATAAGACACTCTAAGTGTCGCTCTTATCGTAGGTTTCTCTTTAAAACAGAGTGAGCGCTTGTGCCATGTGTCGAAAATTAGGTGTATATCCTTCGCCAGAGATTGAAATGGCCGCCCATAATTTTGCGCACATGTGGGAATATAGTCTGCATCTCCCAGAATATTTTTATTCAAAATGAATATGGACATATTACTTCGATATTTTGTTCTTTATGAAAGGAGTAACGAGTGCCTCTTGTTCGTTGCACAGCTATTCTATTCTCTTCGTGATAAGGCCTGTTACAAAGCAAGTCATATAAAATGAAACATAATTTCCAGTAATGCGGAAACTGAAAATATATAGTTTATTTTATATTCGAACACTGAGCTTTAAGAGAAAACGTACGATAGAACCATTCACCTATTTGATGTTAATGGGTAATGCCGGACTGATTCAATTATAATCACGTAAGTCTCATTTTCGCAATGCATAACGTTCTTTGGTACAAAAGAGAAAAATGCACGAAAATAACCCACTCTCAAGCAAACGAAGATGACCAGAAGCAGCCATCAATACAAAATTTAACGTTTTTTCATTTTGATGCATATCGACCGTAATCGCAAAAATCTTGTGTTAAGCAATACAAACACATAGGCAACCCCCACTCCGTGTGAACCTTTCGGCGACTTGCTGGGCCGCCTCACTCTGGTTTACTAGGAGTGGCTGTGGAACTCGGGGTGATGCAGGCATTACAGCTGGCTGTAAGATGCTCTCATTTCCTGCTAATGGACTTGACCAGCAAAGTGCAGCATGTGGCGAAGGGGAGAGCTATTGCATCCCTTCATGACTACGTGCAGGACGCGGAATTCGCACCCTTGATGCAGCGCTCCCAGTTTTTGCGACAGACGGCAATGTCCTTTAGCCATTCGAGGTTGATCGAGAGCTGTCACGCCCGCAGAGACTACATTGTTGGCTTGGTAAAAGTTTCGGGTTACTTTTTTTACCTCAACGAAGGTCCGACGTACTTCCGTTTAAAACAGCGGATCCTGGTCGAAGACGCTGTCGGGTCTCTGTGTTAAAACCCATACCAAGTGGCGCCATAAGCGATAGGAAACGAGCACAAGAGATGCTCAAGAATGAATTCGTAGAACCATCGCAGAGCACGTCGGCATGCCAGTAATACTCGTCACCAAAAAAGACAACACCCTACAGTTTTGCGTCGACTATGAAAGCTGAACCAATTAATAAACGGGGATGGCTATCATCTGTCCTGGACCGATGACACCTTGGATAAACTACGCAATGCCCAACTTTTGTCGTCTCTGCATCTGAAGAGCGCGTATTGCGAGAGCATGGCATAGCAGCGCGAAAGACTGAGAACAAGGAAACATGTGACACACAGGACGAGGGTATTGCGAGATAGAAGCAGATAAACGGCTTCGCGGGAAGACGGGATTTGAGACACGGGATGGTCTGAAAGAGTTTATGGTACTCCCTTTTAATTAGTGCTCTGCGCCCGGTACGTTTTAGAGGCTCGTGGGCAGTGTCCTCTCGGGCCTGAATTGGCAGTCCTGCTTTGCCTTATCTGACGACGTGGTGGTTTTCTCCAATATTTTGGAGGAGCACGTGCAGCAACTGGGAACAGCGGCAGGCGCCATTAATGCAGCAGCATTAACTACCTAGGCAGAAGAATGCCACTTCGGATTTCAGGGAACTTGGCGTCCATGGCCACATCGTCAGTTTCCCAAAATCGCTGGGGCATTACCGACATACCAATCATGATTGACCATTCTTACGACCGCAATAGCGAGGGGACGCCTCTGCTCTGTTACTAAGCCGTTTGCGCTCTCACCCTTTGCTTGCTCAATTTAATAAAGGCGCTGAAAGAGACACCCATACTGACGGAAACAACGTTTATTTATTTATTTATTTATTTATTTATTTATTTATTTATTTATTTATTTATTTTCATACTCTCAGGGCCCGAGGGCATTACAGAGAGGAGTGGCTTAACAATGTGTTGTTAAGTGACACTTTGAAGGCGGCAGGTTCTTTGCAGCAACGGAGGCAGGAAGGTGGTTCCAGTCACTGCTTGTTTGTGGCAAAAAGGAAGCATAATAAGTGTTAGTGCTGGCACAAGGGAACCTTAACTTTAAGATGATGATCTAACCGCGGAGATACGTAGTCTGGAGGAAGGAAAAGATCGTTTTTGCGTGTTGGGTTGATGTAAAAGATTTTATGAAAAGGTTTAAGCGGAAATACTGACGGCGTGACTTAAGTGTCGGTAGACCTAAAGTAGTTTTCATAGAAGACACACTAGCGTAGCGGGAGTAAATGGAAAGCACAAAACGAACTGCACGATTCTGAACAGATTCAAGGGCTGTACATAATACGGAGCTAGATAGATCCCATATAGAGCAAGCGTATTCCAATTTGGATCTAACGAGCGTGGTGTACAATTTAAGTTTTAAGTCTGAGGGGACGGATGAAAAATTGCGGCGTAGAAATCCAAGCATGCGATTACCGTTATTAACTACGTGTTGAACATGCATATTCCAGGAAAGGTTGTGGGTTAAATGTCCTTATACAACTGCCCTTATGCAAAGACAAAATGGGCAAGATAAAGTAATTGCGTACGCAAGACACCCTTTCTCGGTAGCGCACATAAATTACTCAGCTACAGGAAGGGAATGTATCGCGGTTATATACGCCATCGGCATGTTACGGCCATAGCTAAACGGCCGACCCTTTCGCGGAATCAGCGAAAGTGATTTATTGTGTTGGTTGGCGAACCTCAAGGGACCTGCTGGAAGACTTCCTAGGAGGAGCCCGTGTTTCCAAGACGTGGCATCACAGTTCTCTACAAGGAGGGAAGGAATTAAAAGGCAAAAACAGAACGGCAGGGATCTTAACCAGGAAGAAATCCGGATGGCTACCTTATGCTGGCAGAATACGAAGGGGGAATTGAAAGATCGGAGAAAGAGGAGACAGGGGAACAACGAAAGAGACACTGTAGGATGACTCCATCAGACAGAGGCGTTCACCCAAACCCATCGTCTTCAAGAAGCACAAATTAATTTGAGCGCCCTGTGGGCCGACGAGCGGTGAGGCCGGTATTAAAGCACCATCTTCACGGAACGTGGGAGATCGTCGCAGCGTCTACAAGTCCGGTCACCAGTACAATGACGCCACTCGCTTGTCGCTAGCGCACATCCGCTCTTTGTCTTCAGAAAAACAGGAAAATTTCCGGTTTATAGCCACGGTGAATCTGACGCGAATCGCTTATCAACACATAATGGACCCTGAGTTACCAAAACTCTACCAAAACTTTACCAAAACATAGAAGGTCAACAGCATGTGAAGGGCCCGAGGGTTTCCACTCGCGGACTGTTCAGTCTTCAACAACGTACTCTAGAAGCGCAACTGCGAACACACCTGTGACATTTTTTTTTGCTTATTGTTAATGACGAACGCCATAGTGGGGCACCCACTCCAGTGTCATCTAGTTGTTCTGGCCCTAACGCGCATTGCTCGTGCTCGCCGCTCGCTCCTGGGGCTCGTGACTTCGGCCGTTGACCAAGCTACTGCTCGGCCCTTACGCCAGCCTTGAGTAAACGCCTTTACAATTGGTGGAGAGCGCTGGCATCCCCTCACAACAACTGCGATCTCTTTCTATGCACCAGGAAATTCTCTCCCGCACAGTGCCGTCTACCATGCCTCAAGACGCCGCCCTGCAAACGCCTCCATTCGCACCGACCTCATGTCCCGATGTCCCTTGTGTTTGTGACCTCCTGTTTCTGGCGCGGATGGGAGCGACGTGGAGGACTGGCTCATGATTTACGAGCGCGTGAGCGTTCCCAATAGATGGGACGAGGCAGGAAAGCTGAGCAACTTAGTTTTTTGTAAAGAGATTAACACGATTAACTAAACAATATAGCTGTATTGACGTTGCTGCCAGTGGACCCGCCTTCATGAGAGTGAAATGGTATTTCAAATCTCCTTCCTTTTACGGTTACAGGAAGGGGCGAGAGTGCGGCTACGTAGGCGTATTTCTGCCCAGGGAATGGTTATAAAGTCTGCCTGGACAGAGCGTGTGATCGGCTGCGGCGAGTCAAGACGAGACACTGTAACCTATCAGTTAAGACCAAGGTGGCACACTTCCAACCCCGAGGGATTCTCATAACTGTATGTAACGCAACAATAAAGCCACTCCATATTGCAGGAATGGTAATCACCACTGCAAGAATGACAATGGAAAAAAACTGGTTTACGTGGCCGCCGCCTCCGCCCCCGAGAGCGGGCTGTCGGACCTGCTGGATCGTGACAATACAACAAACACGCAGCAACAAGAATCACAGTGGTCGTGGGGTGATCGCTTGACCACATTCAGAGACCTCACCCAGCACTACAGACTCGAAAGACGCCAATTCCCGCCACCGCACGTTAAATTAAACAGGAACGAAGCTGTAACCTCACGCTTACTGCAAACGCACACTTACCCAAGCCCAGCCGTTTTACGCCATTGTTATCCAGCCTTGTACGAGACCGATGCGTGCAAAGCGTGCGGACGGAGAGCAACGCTGCGAGACATGCTCTGGGAGTGTGTTGGCATTACTGAAACTGCCGCCGTTCGTAACGCGCCTGTGACACAGGAAGCCACTAGCTCGCTCCTTCCCGCTGTCGCCCCGGCTGCGGGGACCGCTGGGGATCTTCTTCACCGGCGACGCCGCCGCTGGGAGGCGGCCCTCAAAAGTGCAGAGCTGGGGGAACAGCTCTGGGCCGTCCGGCAAGCCCAAGATGCCGCCCGAGTTCAAGGACTTCGAGCCGCCATCTGAGGCCAACAGCCGGCGTGTACAAATAAAGTCTACTTCTCTTTATTGACAAACGACTGGCTAGAATCGAATGGAATTTTGTGCAATGAAAAAATATAAAGAATAAGCAAGAA
Source organism: Hyalomma asiaticum (assembly GCA_013339685.2). Lineage (NCBI taxonomy): Eukaryota > Metazoa > Arthropoda > Arachnida > Ixodida > Ixodidae > Hyalomma > Hyalomma asiaticum. The sequence continues at coordinate 60,343,736 of CM023487.1, read as the reverse complement.
AAATGTTCAGCAAAAAAAAAAAGAAAATTGGGACGAGGAACGCATTATAGTTATTTCAAATGGATGCCTCATAATGGCAATTCGCTAGTTACTCGGGAAACATGTGATTTTACCCACGTTTTGCTCATGCCTCCGGTAGCGGCATTGAACTTGTAAATGAGGCAGGACTCACGAACGCCGCGGTTGTGGAGCCCCCGAAAGCCCGATTCCAGTATCGTCGCCTACAGGTCAAGGCGCACTTGCTTAGTCAGGGGCAGGTTCAAGGAATATTCAAGGAATAGCCCACGACCGCTAGGTTAGACAGGGGCAGACTAAGCATGTGCACCTTCCCGGCCATTCATTTAGCAACCTGAAGGCAATGATACTGCAGTCGGGCTTTCGGGCGCACCACGCCCGCGAGGTTCGTGAGTCCTACCTCATTTATAAGTTCAAAGCCGCTACCTCGGGCATGAATTAAAACATGGGTAAACTCACGTGTTTCCCGAGTGACTAGGGCATTGCCATTATGAGGAAGCCATTTCAAACAACTACAATGCGTTCTTTCACACTTTACCTTTTGCTGAACATTTTTTATATATATCTGTTATTTTATTTCAACTTTTCTTCCTTCATGGTTTATATTTTTCCATTACAAGATATTCTAGTCGATTCTAGCTAGCCGCTTGTCAATAAATCAGTTTTTTTTCTTCCGGGGTGATTACCATTTTTACAGTGTAGAGTGGCTTTATAGTTGCGTTACATACAGGTAGTTGAATCCCTCGTGGTTGTAAGTGTGCCGCCTTGCTGTTAATTGAGAGGCTACGGTGTCGGTTCGTGACTCGCCGCAGCCGATCACGTGTTCTGTCCAGGCAGACTTTATAGCCATTCCCTGTACAGACATCCGCCTTTGTAGGCGCACTCTCTCCCCTTCCTGTACCCTTAAAAGGAATGTGCTCTGAAGCACCATTTTACTCTGATGAAGGCCGGACCACCGGCCGCAACGTCAGTAAAGTTATATTTTGTTAATCGTGTGAATCTCTTCTTTTGCAAATATTTATTCGGGATCAGGGAAATCTTCATTCCGAACTATATATATATATATATATATATATATATATATATATATATATAGTCTTCCTGGCTATTGGGATAAATATACGGCAAGAAGACACAGTGACAATCACACTATCATTTACTCTGATGTTTTGGTTGGAGACCTGAAGGATATAAATATTTTTTTTGTTTTTGCCCAATATAAATATTTGATTTTCTTAACTGTATCTTTCACAGCGGATACTAAATTGATCTTGCGGTACTCATAATACACGTTGAACATCGTGCATTTATTCACATCGTGTGTAAAAGATTTCTCGCAGGCGGTGCACTTAGCGCTCTTGCTAGATGATGTTGACGGCGTCCGTTCTCCATTCTGGCTTTCAATCCTGCGTGCTTTCTCGGTTGAGCCATTTCATATGCGTGCGTATCACTCTGCAATCATATTAATTGAGCTTCGAAAAGTACATGAACAAATATAATTTGGTAGCTGCGCCGAGTGGCACGAGTTGTTCAATATACTGCAACGTTAGGCGACTATCACTACGAATATTATCATTCAATTCATGCAATGAATGGAAGGGTAATTCTCACGGAACCGTCCTGTGGGAGTTCTGCGCGTATCGCGTGCAATTTGCCCGAACTTCTTCCAGAAGATTACCGGTCAATGATAACCACAAATTGCGTATGACACCATTGCGCTTTGCATTGGGATATATATTTTTGTTTGTGACAAGGATATTCTTTGGTTAGAGCATCCATGTAGATGAAATTATGCCTTTCTTATTATCGCGTAACTAAATTCTTCACGTACTACAGCGGGAAACAACTCAGTCAATTTTTTACATCGCGCCACATTGTAGAAGTTGACCGAACTAGGCCATACGAAAAAAAGTTCTTTTATAGCAGTAAGACATAAGTCACTAAGTACAGAATGCCCAGGATCTATCCACACGCATATATTGAGATTTATGTTACACTTGGTGTTACACGATAAAACCTTTGCAAATTGCGGTCGCAAGTTCAAGCGCTACATTTAGATTAAGTCGTTAATGAGCCTTTAAAATTGAGTTTGTGGAGAGTGTGTTGTCACCACAAATATTCGTAATAATACCATTGAAGAGCTTGTACCTATGCTGTTCATATAACAGAGTGCCTTGTTTTTTTATAAATAATGTAAGTGGAACTTGATGGAAACTAACGATGTTTTGCATGTTGCAGGTACAGAAGTTCATCCTTGGAAGATTGGCCTGAAGAAACTGGAACACTGAATAGCCTTCATTGCGCGATACTCGACCACTTTAGAAACAAATGGCTAAATATTCGGAAATCCGCCGAGTGCTATTAATTTTCATGTTGGCAGCAGGCCACATTGAGTCCGCAGTCAAAATACCTCCACCGATGCTCTCCATAATGAATGCTTCAAGAGCTTCTTTCATTCGATCAGTTTTAGTGTATTCCCCTTCAGACACCGAAAGCTTCTATGTGATGGCGAAAGAGCTACCCATTCCTATCAAACTTTTGCCAGCTTCATTAAAAGCATTGTCATGCGAATTCGACACATACGTTCCAAAAAAAGTTGGCAAGTGCTACTTGACACAAGAGTTGCACGAAGTTCACATCCAGCGAACATTCATTTTCCTAGCCGATTCAAGGTTTGACCAGTCCGAAGTTATCAAGAGAAAAATAAGAAAAATCTTATATCAGCAACCAAGAAGGCTGTTAATTGTAGAGACAGATTCACATGCAAAAGGTATTCGCTACTTTGATGTCAGCCTTTGTAATATAATAACGGTCACCTCCTTTGCTATAAATTTCCCAGAGGACTACTATCGGCGTTGTGAATCTCGCAAAATGGGGCATGTGCAGGCTTTTCTCGCTGATGAAAAGTTGTCGACTGTCTTTCCGAAACACAATATATACAAAGTGTCCTTGAGTGATGCCTCAAATACTGCCCTACTTCATTCAGAATCCCTGGCTCTCTTGGACGCATACAAAACACTCAATAATACGGTTGAAGAAGTAGGGAGACGGTCATTTTTCGATGTAATGGAAAAAGTTGTTGACATATTGCTGCCTCCTCTCCCGGCGGTCATCTTGCATGAACATCATGTATTTACATGCGCACATTATGCACCATGTCCAATTTGCTTCTTCACAGCAAAGCGCGAGCTTTCTGCAACAATGTTTCTTGATTCCTGGAGATCGTTGCTTCGGTTCACCGGGAGCATCACAATTCTATTTGCCATCCTCGTACTCTACACGAACATCCGGTGGCGTTTATTCTATGTAGGAGCAAGGCGGTGGCATAATTCTCAAATATTGATGTTTTTTGTGACTACGTTATTTGGAAAGGGTCCCACTCCAGCGATTGTGCGCAGTCCAACATTCAGAGGGTTGGCGATTGCATCTTGGGTTTTTGGTATGCTGGTTGTCGGGTTCTATATCCAGTCAAGTATTACCGCCATCCGCCTGGTACCAACGGAGGTTCCGGTAGTGGGATCCTATGAGGACTTACGGCACTTTGCCAGGACACGGACGTTGACTCCATGCTACAACAAAGATTGGGAAGGATATCTTCATACTTCGGAGGCGGTCAATGACCGCAATTTTCGTCAGGTGATAGCAATAGCAGGAATGCGTAGTATCGAACTTGCCCATCACGGCGGTGGTTTCTCTGAGTGTTACCGCAAAACACAGGCAAGAACGCACGTGGCCCTTTCGGTGTGTACTGATGAGGAAACGGAAGCCGCTTCCAAATGGAACCTCGTGCCTGGTGACCATTTAGTAACTACTATTCGGGCGCCTGCCATCCACGTGACGAACCCAGAGAGGTGAGCGGGAACTCTACGCTGATGCTCACAGTAGCGCTTCAGTGCAGAAGTCTGGGGGCTAAGTATTGTTTTCGTCTAGCTTGGGCTGCTTCGTGTATATAAAGATGCAAGAAAAGATTGACATCCACTCGTTTGTAGTGGTAAGCTTCAATGAAGTCCATGTGGATATCTAGACACTTGGAGCTTCTTTGTTGAATAAATGAAAATAGTCTCGAATCTAACAAAGTACATGCCCTTTTTTCTCAAAATTCCTTATGTATTTTTGTGCACGACGGTGCTCTGAACACATGAATTATAAGTGGCCCCTTCGTAGCCGTTTGTCCACCTTGTGCAATGTCGCACAGAGATATTGTACTATATATATATATATATATATATATATATATATATATATAGGCGGGCATGATGGCGAGGAGTGACCGTTGGCGTTACGTAAAGTCAAGTAGATCCTCCTCCGAACAGTACAAACGGAAGAGTTATTTGATGCGACGTTTCGACCGGAGTCCGGTCTTCTTCAGGCATACAATGCATGGGTGGTTGGTGCTATTTATACATTGTGTACGAAGGAGCGAGGGAGAGCTGGAAGGGAAGGAAGGAGGAAAGGCGGTAGAGAGGAGATGAGATGAATGCAGCATCCGCGTGGAACTCTGGAGGAGTAGTCTTTTAAAATCATCCTGTCCGGCGTATGAATTATGAGCGGCGCTCTTTGGCGTAAACGATGTTGACGACAAGAGGGGGAGAGGGATGGCAAAGTAAAGAGCGGTTTTTGCGGCGGGAGAGTCGGTTCCACGGCGTACACGCGCTCTCATAGTGCTCTTCGCACCCCCCGCGGCCTCTCCCGTTGTGCCTTCTTGTGTCGTGTCGGCGCCCTTCAGGTATTGGCGCCATCTTGAACCAGACGCCTGTAGCGCGCCGACGACTCGGGGCCCCTCGTTAGTCTTCATTTTTTTACTGCCGCACACATTTCCAGAACTGTGATAACCTTCCACTTTAGCTTTCAGCGGAGCCGTGCCAACACAATACGGTTCCTCAAAAAGTTGTCTCGCCTCGGAGCGGGGCCCGCACATGGCCTGTTGCGACGGGGACGCAGGAGACGAGGCGGCGCCACTAAAAGCTCGTTGACAAAGTCGCCGCGACTAAAAAACGTGTGCACGACGGGCAGCGTAAGCGGGGCAACTACTGGAGGGAAAAGCGGGAGGGAAAGAGTCATGAGAGTTCTTGTACGCGGGGTGTCTATTGAACGTGTGAGAATTAAACATTCGTTGGTGATGAATCAGTTACAAAAGAGAGATAGAGATAGACGCCAGTAAGACACTTTGAGAGAGCAGTGATACTGCAAAATATTGTCCAGTCCCCGCCCAGCTACAGTGCGTGACCGCCGGGGTTTTTTTTTTTTTTACTTGAGTGCTTTAATTGTTGCAAGTGTGCCTGGATGTTCGCTTATCCCTCTTTCAATGGTATTGAACCTGTATATGAGGTATGACTCGCGCTGTTCACGTTCGCGGTTTGATTTGAATCCCGTTTCCAAGAGTGTTACTGTTAATTTTTCGAATGAGTGGCCGGGAAGATTAAGATGTTTCGATAGGGGAAGAGATGGTGTTGATTTTGCATGGGCTCGATGGTTATTAAAACGGATCCGAAATGGTGTTTCTGTTTGGCCTATATATTGCAAGTTGCACACGCTACATTCGAGTAAATATATCACATTCGAGGAGTCGCATGTTAGGTTCCGTCGTATGTTGACTGAAAATTTTGATTGTGTGCTAGTTGCTCTGCTTGTCTCTTGCATTGCGTTACAGTCAACGCATCTCGGTTTTAGGCAGGGCCGGCATGAGCTATTGGGGGGCGGAGCATTTATTGCAGATTTCACGAGTGTGTCCCTCAGGTTGCGTGATCGTCGGTAAACAACACCTGGAGAGGAGGGAAAGGCGCGTTTTAGACGTTCGCTTTGTTCGAGAATGTTGTAGTGCCGTTTTAATATCTTGTTTATGTTAGGGAAGTTAGCGCTGTATGTTAGACATAGGTTTGTCCGTTGTGGGCACTGTTGCGGTGTCCGCTTCGCGAGCAGATCGTTACGGTTCAGCGTTTTGGCTTTCCGAACCGCGTCATCAATTACCCTTGGAGGATATTTCTGTTTGCAGAGCATAGTTTTTAGCCTCTCTGTGTTGGCAACGAAGTCCGTGTCCCTTGAGCAGATTCGTTTAAAACGATGGGCCTGGCTGTAGGGTATGCTGTTTTTACAGTGGCGCGGGTGATCCCTTTGGTAATGTAAGTACTGTTGCCGATCTGTCGGTTTGCGGTAGAGGGTTGTGAATAGTTTGCCGTCTTCTATGGTTATGGTCACGTCTAGGAAATGTATGGTTGCTTGTGAGTAGGTGTGGGTAAAGCGTATGCTAGGGTGTACGGTGTTGTAGCTGTCAATGAATTCAAGTAGTTCATCTTCGCCGTGGGTCCAGACAAGAAAGATATCGTCAATGTATCTCCTGTATAAGAGTGGTTTCAAGGAGCATCGCGTAAGGAATTCCGATTCAAGCTTCCCCATAAAAATGTTGGCATAATTTGGTGCCATTTTTGTGCCCATGGCCGTTCCGCTGACCTGTCGAAAATAATCTTGGTTGAATTCAAAGGAATTTAATTCTAGGACAAGCCTCGTCAATATTTCGATGGTGAAGCAGTCCGGTGGATTTGGTTGTCTATGCTGTGCGTACATGTTTTTCAGTGCCGCTATGCCGTCGTCGTGTGGAATGTTTGTGTATAATGACGATACGTCGAGGGTGACTAGATATGAGTTTTCTGGCACGGGTAAGCCTGAGATATCTCGAAGGAAATCAGTGGTGTCTTTTACATACGATTCTAAGGTACCAGGGATATGGCTAATTAAGCTGTCTATTTAGCCCGAGATAGGTTCGGTTACTGTACCTATACCTGATATGATCGGTCGTCCTGGGTTACCGGGTTTATGGATTTTCGGAAGCATATAGAAGCGGCCAGGGCGGGGCTGCGCTGGTCGCATCAGTTTATACGCACCGTGGTTTATTCTTTCTGCGTCCAACAGTTTTTTTTAGTTCCGTTGTTACGATGTGAGCATGTTCACCAGTCGGGTCTCCCTGGAGGCGTTCGTAGAATTTTGATTCACTTAGTTGGCGGTATGCTTCCTCTATATAGTCAGTTGTGTTCATAACTACAATTGCTCCTCCTTTATCGGCTGGCTTTATTATTACATCTGTCCTAGTCGCTAGATTTTTCAGACAGGCCTTCTCGGGTTTCGTTAGGTCTTCTCGCCGTCCCTTCTGTTTGTGGTATTCTTGTAATATATCTTTTTGTACCGCGGTAATGTATAAGTCCAGGCATTTGTCGCGGCTGCTGCTAGGTGTCCAGTCGTTCGTTCTGTGACGGTACGTCTTTTCTGGGTTTGACGGTCGGTCTAAGAAATATTCGCGCAACCTCAAGTTTCTAGCGAAATTTTCAGTCAACATACGAGGGAACCTAACATGCGACTCCTCGAATGTGATATATTTACTCGAATGTAGCGTGTGCAACTTGCAATATATAGGCCAAACAGAAACACCATTTCGGATCCGTTTTAATAACCATCGAGCCCATGCAAAATCAACACCATCTCTTCCCCTATCGAAACATCTTAATCTTCCCGGCCACTCATTCGAAAAATTAACAGTAACACTCTTGGAAACGGGATTCAAATCAAACCGCGAACGTGAACAGCGCGAGTCATACCTCATATACAGGTTCAATACCATTGAAAGAGGGATAAGCGAACATCCAGGCACACTTGCAACAATTAAAGCACTCAAGTAAAAAAAAAAAAAAACCCCGGCGGTCACGCACTGTAGCTGGGCGGGGACTGGACAATATTTTGCAGTATCACTGCTCTCTCAAAGTGTCTTACTGGCGTCTATCTCTATCTCTCTTTTGTAACTGATTCATCACCAACGAATGTTTAATTCTCACACGTTCAATAGACACCCCGCGTACAAGAACTCTCATGACTCTTTCCCTCCCGCTTTTCCCTCCAGTAGTTGCCCCGCTTACGCTGCCCGTCGTGCACACGTTTTTTAGTCGCGGCGACTTTGTCAACGAGCTTTTAGTGGCGCCGCCTCGTCTCCTGCGTCCCCGTCGCAACAGGCCATGTGCGGGCCCCGCTCCGAGGCGAGACAACTTTTTGAGGAACCGTATTGTGTTGGCACGGCTCCGCTGAAAGCTAAGGTGGAAGGTTATCACAGTTCTGGAAATGTGTGCGGCAGTAAAAAAATGAAGACTAACGAGGGGCCCCGAGTCGCCGGCGCGCTACAGGCGTCTGGTTCAAGATGGCGCCAATACCTGAAGGGCGCCGACACGACACAAGAAGGCACAACGGGAGAGGCCGCGGGGGGTGCGACGAGCACTATGAGAGCGCGTGTACGCCGTGGAACCGACTCTCCCGCCGCAAAAACCGCTCTTTACTTTGCCATCCCTCTCCCCCTCTTGTCGTCAACATCGTCATCGTTTACGCCAAAGAGCGCCGCTCGTAATTCATACGCCGGACAGGATGATTTTAAAAGACTACTCCTCTAGAGTTCCACGCGGATGCTGCATTCATCTCATCCCCTCTCTACCGCCTTTCCTCCTTCTTTCCCTTCCAGCTCTCCTTCGCTCCTTCATACACAATGTATAAATAGCACCAACCACCCATGCATTGTATGCCTGAAGAAGACCGGACTCCGGTCGAAACGTCGCATCAAATAAATCTTCCGTTTGTACTGTTCGGAGGAGGATCTACTTGACTATATATATATATATATATATATATATATATATATATATATATATATATATATATATATATATAGTACATAACGAAACACCTATGGCGCATCGCGGCATACCACTGGTCCCGCACTAATATGATGAGCCCCGCGTGATTGCACTATCATTAATCGTGACGTACGCGATGAGTATATTATGTTGGTGTTGCAAAGATCAATCATTCATGCTCGCATGCATTACCTGGTGATCGAGACGAGCTCAAGAGCACCCAGAGCTTGGCAATAATGTATATACATGCTGTCAAACTTGCTCAAGTTCGCTAATGAAGGCTTCGCATTACATACTCGCTCTCAGATGCCGTGCGGCAATACTTCCAAATCCTGAAACGTTCTTACGGATTTGCAGATGGCAATATATACATTTCCTATTAAAAGCACAAAGCAGAATTTCCTTCTTTTGCACCGTAATATGTCCCTGTCTTATGGATTCTTAAAGCACTCCCTTAGGAACACTAGTCACATCATTATTGCGGCACTCTTGCGGAATTTACGGTTCCCACACTTCTCGCAAGTGCAATAGACGTCATTGAAAACCTCCTATAGCCTCTTAGCTCGCATGACAGCGCTACAGTAAGTGCCGCAAGCTACTTTTGAAGTCCCTCACCCTTCCTAGAGGGCGGAACTGTTTTCTTTAATAGGCTATGCTTGCTGCAAGCTTTAGACTACAATTCTTCGATCCTCGCATATTTTATCGACCTTGCCCCAATTTCAGATTCCGTCGAGCCGAGGACGGCATGCGAATGCAATCAAATTTGCTTCTGGGTCATCACCAGCGTATGAGTGAATAGTGAATACATAACTTCCGAGTTCATATCTGATTACGGAACATCATTCCATACCAATAACTTTGACAGTACTTTAAACAAAAGCGGCCGCAGATGCCACGCAGTTTGCGAACTGATATCATGGGATGTGCTCGTCGAGGACATTGCGCGTGACGAATTGCTTGTCGTTTGGCAAAGTATTTCGAATAGGGTGAAGTTTCCTGTGCTAAAGGGCTTAATATGCCCAAACGAGGAACCGCGAATGCACCGCTAATCCTGAATGGTAGCTTATGGTATAAGGCTGCGCTGGTGATCATATTAAAGCACCGACGCCTGTTGTGCCGGAGATAAAGGCGTGCTACGGTAGGACATTCCCTACTGGATTGAGTGAAACGGGCCATATAGTGTCAGAGATACTAGAATATTGCAGAAACGAATGTGGGGAAAAGCGGCAACAACACTTGGGAGCTCGGGTTTATTTACTGCATGCGACGTGCGGGGAGTCACGTCATGAGTTAGCAATGTCTTATTGTTTGGTACCTTGGGGGATCTGGTTCCATTCCTGTTCATAATGATTACAGCGCATTCTACAGACAAGGGAGAACGAGGGCACACAAACATACAGGAACTGACCTCCAAGTGGATTTATTAATAATAATTTATAATAAGTGATTTATTTCAGACACACAGTGAGTCTTGGATGACAAGGCAAAAGGCAGAACATTGTCTGCCTGACTAAGGCCTTGCCACCCATACATTGCTCCAACAGTGCGGCAGCATGCGCTGGCATAGAACACAAAAGGATACATAAAGTTTGAGCAATAGAGTAACAAACATAAATATGTTACATAATATGTTACATAAATATGTTACATATGTTACATAACTAACAACATAATTTCAAGAGACGAATATTTTGTATACCCTAATACAATTTGTAATAACAAAAATGTTTACAAGCACAAAGTGGCACTGACAATGTAGCAAATTAAAAAGATAATTAAGCATACAGCACTGAAACAAAACGATATGCCCAAAAGAAGAGACCTAGCAATGAATTCAGTCACTAACAGAAAGGAAGTACCTCTTCATGGCATTTTTAAAGGAACTTAAAGACTTGCAGTTTTGCGCAATACTGATAGTACAGGGATGTGCATTTATAAAGGATGGGATTAAATAGGTAAGCTGTTTCGTACCGTATAATGTTCTAGAAAAGGGAACTCTAAACTGGTCGTGCCTAAAATTGTATTGAGTGTTAGTTGAAAGGTACCTTTGAAGAAAAAGGGTTCCATTCTTCTCGTGTTCACTTCGTATGTATATTGCGAGCCTAAGATAATATAGGTCAGTAATTTTTAAAAGGCCATGTTTTAAGAATACATTGGCCGTATGATCACGGTATCCAAGGTTTTCTATTGAGCGAACTGCTCGCTTCTGAAGATTTATGAGCCGATTCAGATTTGATTGGCATGTGGTTCCCCATATCAGTAGGCAGTAACTAAGGTGAGATTGAATTAATGCGTGATACAAACGACGTTTTAACCAAACGGGCACAAAGTGCCTAATCCTAAACAATGTACCAGTTGACTTACAGATGCTGGAATGAACCTTCATGACATGTTGCGTGAAACTCAGGTTTTCATCAAAGAGAACTCCGAGAAATTTAAAAACTGAAGTCCGTTCGATTACAGCGTTATTGAACTTTATACAAATAGAACAGTCGTCCGGTTTATTTACAGGTTTAAAAACAACATATTTGGTTTTACTGACATTCAGCTGTAACTGGTTCGCTGAAAGCCATACATAAAGTTGATCTAGCCAATTATTAGCTGCCGATTCGAGCCCACATAGACTGTTACCGGAAAAAAATAAACTTGTGTCGTCAGCGTACAAAACTATATTTGGAGTAAGGGGTATGTTAACAATGGCGTTTATATATATTATAAAGAAAAGAGGACCTAATATTGATCCTTGTGGGACCCCAACAGTTATTTCTTTCATCTGTGAGCAGAACCCGTTATAACGTGTGTATTGTAATCTCGAGGTGAAGTAATTTTGAATCATGCTGAGAGCAACCCCAGGAATTCCATAGTACGTTAGTTTATTAATAAGATGACATGATTAATGGAATCAAAAACTTTTCTGAGGTCTAGGAAGAGACCGACAGTGTATAATTTGTTCTCAAAATTACTAAGAATTTTTTCCTTCACCTCCACAAGAGCTGTTTCCGTAGACCTATGTTCACGGAAGCCAAACTGCTGATCTACAAGGGCATGTGCGTCATCGAGGAACTTAGTTAGTCGGCACTTAAGGAGACGTTCAAGCACTTTTGAAAAAAGCGGAAGTACCGATATTGGTCGGTAATTATTTAAATCATTTACGGGGCCCCCTTTATGCAGTACGATCACTTTAGCAATTTTCATTGTATCAGGAAAGACCCCTTTAGTAAAAGCACTGTTAAAAATATGGCATAATGGAGCGGTGATAATATCAGCAACAGCTATAATTGGAACTGCTTTTATATCATCTATTCCTGATGCAGAATCTTTTTTCAATGCCTTAAGGATGTCATAAACCTCCGTTTCTGTGCATGGTGATAAGAAAATGGAATTGGAGCAGTCATTGTTTACGAATTTTTCAGAATGCATTAAAGAAGCATTACACTGAGTTGCTCCCCCTGTCCGTAAAAAATGATCATTGAATTTGTTAGTCGAGAGCCGTATCACTATATTCAACGCCCTCTATTGTTAAAGTACATGGGTTTATATTCTGCTGGTTTCCCATTAGTTCGCGAACTATGTTCCATATTTTCTTAGGATTGTTTGATGCAGTAGTGAACATATGTTCATAATAACTGTTCCTGGCTTTCTTAAGGTCCGAAGTCAACTTATTTCTTATTTTCGTATATTCCCTTAATACAACAAGGTCCCTGGAACGAATAAATGCATCAAAAAGTCTGTCACGTTCGTGCATTCTTGTGTACAATTGTGTACAACAAAGCAACAGACTCATATTTGCACACAATAAAAACAGATGCGCGAGCGCGTGCTGTCGTAGATTCCTTCTGGCCAATGGCATATTAATCATTTGTGCAAAATATAAGAAAAATGTTCATGACAATATGCGCACCTCAAGAATGATAGCTCCTTAGGCGAAAGCCCCATCGAAGTTATACTAATTTGTCCTTGTTCTTCAATAGTCGCTGCTTCGTCTTCCCCATAATAGTAGTCTTCCCCGTAACAGTGGTGTCAGCGATGTTACGAGTGCTCGCACACTTCGAGGAGTGTTCGCTGGGCGTCGCTGTGCTTCGTGAAGTGTTTCCCGGAGCATCACACCACGAGGAAATGCGGGTGTGTGGGAGGCAAGCTGAGTGTCCTCCGGCCTCGCTAGAGTTTCGCCACTGGTGAAGTTTCACTAATTTGTTGAAGTCTCCCTTTTTTAAAGTTATGTACGGGCCTGGCTATTCAATGCCATTCGGTGTAGGCATCACTCTTTCGGTGCGCATATTATTTCAGCAGTGTCGAGGGATAATGCCATTGCCCAATAATGTGACATATTTTATTATACATATACACCGAAATTACGAAGAAGAAATGCATGTGCGCAGGGCATGTAATGAGAATGCGAGACAACCATTTTTCTTCAAGGAACCGGGTGGATCGCTAGCGAAAGAAAACGTGGCAGAGGCGGCGGAAAGTCAGATGTGCATATGAGATCAAGCTTGCGGGGAGTAGTTGGTCGCAGTTATCACTGGACCGAGATAATTGGAGATTTGACCTGCAGTGTTCGTAGACCGGCTGATGATGAGATGATAATACAAGGAACTTCGCGATCGTATCCCTAGTAGATATCCGATATACTGCTGCAGACCGTGACAATCACTAGGAGTAGGGATTATTTGGGATATGATGTTTTTACTTTAAACAAACTTACCGAAGCCGCACCTAAGTGCGAAATATTCCAACACAGGAAAGAACAGATGGGTCATTGGAGAGAAGATATGCACGCAAGTTTAAAATGTTCCTTTAAATGGTCATATTTTCCCCACTGATATTGGGGAGGTTGTACAATTTGAGAGTTTATAAATCAGAATTTTATGAAATACAGCAGGAGGAATATATTATTTCCTGGTGTGTTCACTTATTGATGTCATTAAAGAGAACTGAGTATGCCTTACGTTTGTTTTGCAGACGCCAGCACAGGCGCCTTCTCTTGGCGATATGGGAGCATGGACTCGCCACACCTCATAGAAGATACATGTTGCCACAAACTCTGGACAAGGAAGAAGGAAAGGAACCCTTGAACGTTTACTTGCTACCTTACATCATTGGCTGCATAATGAGCTGCTTATCATTATGCTTCGAAATTGCTGCGCAATCGAAGCTACGGGTTCTTTCGCGTCAAATATACGCACGATTCACTGGGGCCTCGCACATCTAGCACTTCGCCGTTTTAACCACGATACCTTATAACGCACGGGTGTCAGTGCGATTAGAGTAACAACCAGATATAGGTGTGATTACATTGGTTCTTCTGGGGCAGTTACTAGAGTTGCTAGTTGCACATTTCGAATTCCATTTCCTTTCCGTTTGCGCATTTCCTTCTGGAACACATAGGGGGCAGTCACAACGCAATCGTAACGCCACTGGGGTTATGGTAAACTAGCTGAATTTGGCCGCTCGAAGGGCGCACCAGGAACACTATGCGTACTTTGCGATGGTAGAGCACGTAAAAAGACCTTACATTTACAGCTATTAATGTAATAGTCACGTGCCTTGGCAGAAGTCTGTTTGGGGACTATGATCATACAGAGGGAGAAAAGAAGTATCAGGGCGAAACTTAATGAACTAGTGAGATGCTTAGTCATCCACTGCCTTTTCAAAAGAAAGCAATTTTTACCGCCGTAAGATAAACGAAACACAGGATATGAATTGCAAGGCTAAGGTGAAATCCTTGAGGCGGCAGGATGGCTTGCCCCAGTCATGAACGTGCGTGCTAAACTATCATAGTGCTGCTGTGATTTAGCCTTTCCCTGCTGTCAGGAACGGTTGGACGAAGGCCAGTTTTCTTTGGGTGTGTCAGATTACTGTAGAGAGCAGTGGTATTTGTATAAGTGTGTTTCTGGCTCCACTGAATTTGGTTTGGCCATTTACCTTTAATGATTCCCGAGGGACTTTCTCATCCCGTGGGCAGCTCCTCCTACTTACCGCTGGATATGTCCCCAGATGTGTCATAAACACAAAACTACTCGCAGAAAACTACTCGCAGTTCGTTCCCCGTCCGTGAAGCCTATGTAAACAGCTTATGTGGAACAAACTTCTCGTCATCACTATAAATATAGCATAGCACTACAATTGTCACTACCAGCACAACCCCTTGGGACGCAAATTATTATTCAGTGTGAAGGAATCTGTCAAATCCTTGCACGCAATTTCCAAGGCACTGCATGTTCCATTACAAGCAAGAAACCGCAATTGGTTGAAAGGTTTCCTACAGAGTTAATATTTATAAATACAGCAGAAACAAATATAAATTTATTCCTCAATTAGGTATCCTTTACTATATCATAAGAGCAATCACGAGCAAGTCTTTTAATATAGGACAGTTTGTGATCAACAGCGTTCACTACGAACAAACGAATATTATATTCTTGTTGTCGATCCGATGGCACACTACGTCGGGTCACTCGTCAAACGTTGTGATAGGCTAAGAAATTTATTTGCGTGTAGAAATACGCCACACTTTCCAGCAAATTTACGGCTCATTGAGTACTCGGAGGGTTTATATTGCCCAAAGTCCCGAGTTAATTGCACTTTCATGGCCACTTTCGCACTGCATTGCAAAAATAAGTTGCGTATACAATTGTGTAGGCAGCCGGTTAGAGGAATAAGGGATCATTGAGCTGGCGGCATGGGGTTTGGTATTCGGCAGTGATCAAGTGCGGGTCCGACCAAGCCTGCTGCAAAACACGAGACTTAGTTTCAACAGCATAGCTTTAAGACTCGAGGTTGTACGTCCTTTTCTCCCAGGGAAGTAATCAGCATTACTGCTGGTCTCCATAGTGCTTCAAACGCAGAAACAGAGCGCTAAAGAAAACGACACAGAAAGAAGGAGGGTACACGCAGGAGCGGAGCTCAACTTTCAACTAACGTCTATTGAGCGCCAGTCCTGTGGGTAGCCTCCTTCTATGTGTGTCGTTTTTTTAGCACTCCGTTTTCACCGTTTGAAGCATGAACGATCTCGCCCAACGACAAGTTCTACTAAGCTCCATAGTGCGCGTGCACTTGTCTTCAATGCCCGTCGCACACATTCTCCTCTTGCGTTCGTGCCTTCAGCGACTACTAGACTGGCAAATCTGTGGCTAGCGGGCGCATGGGTGGGAGATAGAGAGAGAATGTTTTATTTAAAATATTCTCAGGAGGCTAGCTGAGGTCCGCGGGGACCTGGCTAACCGGGGACTCAGCCTAGGATGACGCTGGAAGTCTTGCAGCGATGTCCCGGACACTAGGGATTGCCCGAAGATGATGCTGCTGCTTAGTTCTCATAGTGGTCTGTTCCAGGCTCCTTCAGTGGTAAGCTCTGCCAGGCTGTTGGCAGGGCACATCCAGAGCATGTGTTCAAGTTTGCTGTGTGCGTGGTCACAGAAAGGGAAGGTGGGGTGTGTCGGGGCTAATCGTACGCGTGACCGCCAGTGTGATGTGAGTGCGTGTCTGTAGCTGACGGAGTGTAACCGATTGCGCGGGCTCGGTTTAGTTTGAGGTGCAGGGCTGGAATGAGCCACCTGCTTTCCCTGTAGTGTGAGGTGAATGGTAATATGTGATAAGGGTTCGTTGTTGCTTTGCGGGTCTGAATACTTACGCCCCAACGAGGCAGCTACCGCCGCACGGTTAGTGAGTTCGCACTGTAGGCACCGTATTTCCTCGTTGGGATCATAATGACTAAGACCGGTGACTAAGTCTACGTGGCTCATAAAGGAAGGAGTGATACGCTTTCATTATATTATCCACGAGTAGCAATGCGTGATGTGCCTCGAGAAAAGTTATGCGTACTTCTTTGTAGGCGCGGGAGCGTTTCCATGTTGTGGCTGCTGCGGGCGTTCATGAATAGCCCCAAGATTTGATGGCACCCACGTTGGGTAAGGCAGTACCATCCACAGCCATGAGCTCGTTGTTGTTGTTTTGTGGGGTTTAACGTCCCAAAACCAGCTCTGATTATGAGAGACGCCGTAGTGGAGGTCTCCGGAAATTTCGACCACCTGGGGTTCTTTAACGTGCACTGACATCGCACAGCACACGGGCCTCAACATTTCGCCTCCATCGAAATGCAGCCGCCGCGGCCAGGATTCAATCCCGCGACCCTCGGATCAGCAGCCGAGTACCATAACCACTAGACCACCGTGGCGGGGCGCAACTGGAAACAGAAAGCGCAGAAACTTTACTCAAAGTTTGGAATGTTGCCGAATTTGCCGACGTAGTTCTTTAGCCGTTTGACATGCAAGGGTACATTTCTGGAAAATCTCGTAAAACGTGTTTCGTGCTGGTGCTTTTCTGCCTTACATGTATATGAAGATATCTTTCATAGCACTGAATAATAATATTTTGTTTGCTGGGCTTATAAATGCATGTGTTATCGTTCGTTGAATGTGAATAAAGTTTTTCTTCGGAAAGAGAGCTGGGTTGTGCGCTTACTTGTGGGTAAACAAACATGTATGCTTGTTAGGAGCGTCACCTTTCATATTCCTCCCTGCTGATGATTTACAATGTTTTATTGCAAAACAATAACCCTTATAGCTAACACACGTGTTCACGTAGCTCTTTTAGACTCTTTTAAAACACCACACTGCTCGTATCACATAAAACTTGCGTAGCTGACAGACACAGCTATTTGAACGTGCGTGTTTAATCGTTGAGGGAGGACTGGGTTCCTACAAGTTGAGCGTTCAATCTTAGCGAGCGTCACGGCTGCGCCTACCGCCGCCTCACGTCATAAAGCGCTAGGCGGCGCACGCAAGCTCGACCTGCAGACACATTGAGCACTGCGCGGCAGGAATCAGTACGGCCATATTTGAAAAAGCTAATGAGCGTCTTGACTATTGTGGCATCTCGGCGCTCTAGAAAGGCTCCCGGCGGCTGGAGCGAGATTACGAGTCCCGGCCCTTGCTTGGGCCTGCAGTTGCGCTGCCACAATGGCTCTGCACGTGGCGCTAGTGATCAGCTAGGCCGCTACGCCACCGTGCGTGCGGGCGCTCACATCCGGCCCCTCCTTGTTGGACCAAGTCCCTTTGGTCTGGGAAAGTGGCACTGCTGGTTGGCTTCACTGCGAGAGGGAATAGTCCTTCAAGAGCTCGGGCGGGCGCGTGCCATGGTGGGTAACAAAAGCAGTTTTTGCTTGGTCTTCTTCACGAACGCGAACTTGCCAGTAAGCAAACTTTAGGTCAAGGTAGGCGAAGTACTCTGAACCAGCAATGTCATCCATGATGTCATCCGCATGTGGAAGTGGCTGCACGACACTCACAGTCATCTTGTTTAGGGGCACATAGTTAACGCAAAGACGCTTCTTGCTACCTCGGCTGACAACCACTGCGGGGAATGCCCAAGGCCCTAAGGCCGGAAGAATGATGCCTTGCCGAAGGAGTGTGCTTCTTTGGGCCTCAAGAAAACGACGGTCCGCAGCCGGTTAGAGGAATAAGGGATCATTGAGCTGGCGGCATGGGGTTTGGTATTCGGCAGTGATCAAGTGCGGGTCCGACCAAGCCTGCTGCAAACACGAGACTTATTTCAACAGCATAGCTTTAAGGCTCGAGGTCGTACGTCATTTTCCCCCAGGGAAGTAATCAGCATTACTGCTGGTCTCCATAGTGCTTCAAACGCAGAAACAGAGCGCTAAAAAAACGACACAGAAAGAAGGAGGGTACACGCAGGAGCGGAGCTCAACTTTCAACTAACGTCTATTGAGCGCCAGTCCTGTGGGTAGCCTCCTTCTATGTGTGTCGTTTTTTTAGCACTCCGTTTTTCCCGTTTGAAGCATGAACGATCTCGCCCAACGACAAGTTCTACTAAGCTCCATAGTGCGCGTGCACTTGTCTTCAATGCCCGTCGCACACATTCTCCTCTTGCGTTCGTGCCTTCAGCGACTACTAGACTGGCAAATCTGTGGCTAGTGGGCGCATGGGTGGGAGATAGAGAGAGAATGTTTTATTTAAAATATTCTCAGGAGGCTAGCAGAGGTCCGCGGGGACCTGGCTAACCGGGGACTCAGCCTAGGATGACGCTGGAAGTCTTGCAGCGATGTCCCGGACACTAGGGATTGCCCGAAGATGATGCTGCTGCTTAGTTCTCATAGAAGTCTGTTCCAGGCTCCTTCAGTGGTAAGCTCTGCCAGGCTGTTGGCAGGGCACATCCAGAGCATGTGTTCAAGTTTGCTGTGTGCGTGGTCACAGAAAGGGAAGGTGGGGTGTGTCGGGGCTAATCGTACGCGTGACCGCCAGTGTGATGTGAGTGCGTGTCTGTAGCTGACGGAGTGTAACCGATTGCGCGGGCTCGGTTTAGTTTGAGGTGCAGGGCTGGAATGAGCCACCTGCTTTCCCTGTAGTGTGAGGTGAATTGGTAATATGTGATAAGGGTTCGTTGTTGCTTTGCGGGTCTGAATACTTACGCCCCAACGAGGCAGCTACCGCCGCACGGTTAGTGAGTTCGCACTGTAGGCACCGTATTTCCTCGTTGGGATCATAATGACTAAGACCGGTGACTAAGTCTACGTGGCTCATAAAGGAAGGAGTGATACGCTTTCATTATATTATCCACGAGTAGCAATGCGTGATGTGCCTCGAGAAAAGTTATGCGTACTTCTTTGTAGGCGCGGGAGCGTTTCCATGTTGTGGCTGCTGCGGGCGTTCATGAATAGCCCCAAGATTTGATGGCACCCACGTTGGGTAAGGCAGTACCATCCACAGCCATGAGCTCGTTGTTGTTGTTTTGTGGGGTTTAACGTCCCAAAACCAGCTCTGATTATGAGAGACGCCGTAGTGGAGGTCTCCGGAAATTTCGACCACCTGGGGTTCTTTAACGTGCACTGACATCGCACAGCACACGGGCCTCAACATTTCGCCTCCATCGAAATGCAGCCGCCGCGGCCAGGATTCAATCCCGCGACCCTCGGATCAGCAGCCGAGTACCATAACCACTAGACCACCGTGGCGGGGCGCAACTGGAAACAGAAAGCGCAGAAACTTTACTCAAAGTTTGGAATGTTGCCGAATTTGCCGACGTAGTTCTTTAGCCATTTGACATGCAAGGGTACATTTCTGGAAAATCTCGTAAAACGTGTTTCGTGCTGGTGCTTTTCTGCCTTACATGTATATGAAGATATCTTTCATAGCACTGAATAATAATATTTTGTTTGCTGGGCTTATAAATGCATGTGTTATCGTTCGTTGAATGTGAATAAAGTTTTTCTTCGGAAAGAGAGCTGGGTTGTGCGCTTACTTGTGGGTAAACAAACATGTATGCTTGTTAGGAGCGTCACCTTTCATATTCGTCCCTGCTGATGATTTACAATGTTTTATTGCAAAACAATAACCCTTATAGCTAACACACGTGTTCACGTAGCTCTTTTAGACTCTTTTAAAACACCACACTGCTCGTATCACATAAAACTTGCGTAGCTGACAGACACAGCTATTTGAACGTGCGTGTTTAATCGTTGAGGGAGGACTGGGTTCCTACAAGTTGAGCGTTCAATCTTAGCGAGCGTCACGGCTGCGCCTACCGCCGCCTCACGTCATAAAGCGCTAGGCGGCGCACGCAAGCTCGACCTGCAGACACATTGAGCACTGCGCGGCAGGAATCAGTACGGCCATATTTGAAATAGCTAATGAGCGTCTTGACTATTGTGGCATCTCGGCGCTCTAGAAAGGCTCCCGGCGGCGGGAGCGAGATTACGAGTCCCGGCCCTTGCTTGGGCCTGCAGTTGCGCTGCCACAATGGCGCTGCAGGTGGCGCTAGTGATCAGCTAGGCCGCTACGCCACCGTGCGTGCGGGCGCTCACATCCGGCCCCTCCTTGTTGGACCAAGTCCCTTTGGTCTGGGAAAGTGGCACTGCTGGTGGCTTCACTGCGAGAGGGAATAGTCCTTCAAGAGCTCGGGCGGGCGCGTGCCATGGTGGGTAACAAAAGCAGTTTTTGCTTGGTCTTCTTCACGAACGCGAACTTGCCAGTAAGCAAACTTTAGGTCAAGGTAGGCGAAGTACTCTGAACCAGCAATGTCATCCATGATGTCATCCGCATGTGGAAGTGGCTGCACGACACTCACAGTCATCTTGTTTAGGGGCACATAGTTAACGCAAAGGCGCTTCTTGCTACCTCGGCTGACAACCACTGCGGGGAATGCCCAAGGCCCTAAGGCCGGAAGAATGATGCCTTGCCGAAGGAGTGTGCTTGTTTGGGCCTCAAGAAAACGACGGTCCGCAGCAGAGTAACGGTAAGGGGATCGACTGTATGGCACAGCGTTGGCAAGCAGGTGAGTTGAGTGTTCAACACATTTGTACAGACCTAGGTCACCCTCTTCACGAGCGAACACTTCAGCGTGCTTCGACAGAATGCTCCTAATTTCCCGTTGTTGATGTGCTGGCACGTGGCTACCGATGTGAGCGGCGGGCAAGGATGGGTCAACGCAAACCTCAATTGTTGTGATGATTGTGCATCAGGCACAGTATCGAAGAAAAAACGTTCACTAAGCGCCATAAGACTGGTTTAGAAGCACTGATTTGAGGATTGCAATGATATGATTTGCTGCACATCATAGAGACAAGAGGGAACTGCAATGAATGAGTCACACCTGTCATTTTTATTCTATCACTCAAAGTAAAACAAGCGAGGATTATAGAACACGGTGGGTTGTAGGCAATATGCGTCGCAAAGACCTAGATTTTGCCATGTGGGCGGTGGCACCTTTCGGCAGTAGTCGAATTTGCGTTGACATGCCCAGTACGTAGTAGGATCCTAAACGCGGCAATAATATTGATGCGCATCCTTTGGATGTACACTGCAAGGGCATGTGCCTTAGTAATATGTGATGTAACGTCACTTGTGACACGCCGTGTACATTTCACGACATATTCGCAGTCTGAACAGTGTGTGCCAAGTGAGTATAGCTTAGAAAGCACGCCCGGTGCAATGAATGCAAATCAGCCAAACATTCAATCTTGCGCGGGGCAGTTTTCACAAGCATACTGGAGGCCTGATCTGAAACCTTGCTGTAGTTCCTCTCACGACTCTGCTCTAGCTTTCCTTGTGCACTTTGAGGGTGTTTACTGCAAGTACTGATCGCAGAGAGTAGAGTTTTATGATATACATTTACGAAAGTACTGTCAGCTTTGTTTTATGAAAAACAAGTGTTGTGGCTACCTGTTAACTGCTGCCAGGCCATGCAACTCCATGTAACTATGTTCTAGCTTTACCGTAAATGAAGATACGGCCATGGTAATCATGATGTCTTTTGGCACCTCCTGTATGGGTATCCCACATCAAAGCAGCCATGTTAACATGTCCGTCACAGAAAGGTGGGGCTGGGCAGTGTGTGGAGAATTGCGATAAAGCCTGCTGTTTCTAAGCTTAAAGCAGCCACTTATTGCGCAGGACATAGGGCCTGACACGACAGTCTAAGTGTTATCGAAGCTGCTGCCGATGATGGTGGCAATATAATATGACAGCAATGTACTGTGACATCATGACAGCATGCATCTGTGACAGCCTGGACAGGCGGCTCCACACTTGCTGTGAGATTTACACGTCATCGTACCGGATAAAATAACACGCATATAGTATCCTGTTCTTACTGTTGTACATATAGGGTTATCTGTAACTGTCCATAAGCTGCCATCTTTGGAGGCGCTTTCGAGCTGCATCGGTATGACAAGTGGCGCTAGAGTACATATCAATATGCGCAACTCTCGCGAGATAGAGCGCTGCCTATTATTTCGGTCATAGGCAAATGTAGCACAGAGAACTGTACTGCTCGGCCAGCCTGAGAGCTCAACCTAGGGCAAAATACCTTATGGGAATAATTTGGATATATAATATGTTACTTCAAGACTACATATACTCCTTCAGTGCAGCTGACATCGCCGGTGCCGTGGCTGGTGGTAGACGAGTCGAGGCTAGCAACTTCCTTATGGACGTCGCGCTGTAAAGCATTTCCCCTTTGCGCAATCAGGTGTGGTGACGCCTGATGCAATACAACGCGTCTGCACGGCTGCATGCCAGATCCTGTTTCGTACCCTCGCATGACGTAGTGGTAGATGACTCGAAAATCATTGACACTTTAGAATTTGGATAACCACTAAAGATGAGCTTCATTTAGAGCTGTTTCATGTTCGCGCTGTTTAAAAAAGGTTGGAAACATATCAACTAGCCCAATCTATTGTTCTTCTGCATTTCATACTAACACGTGTGAGAAACACCCGCAAGGACAAAGTCCTCGGGATCACTGAACGCGTTTACACATGCAAATGTGATTAATTCAACGGGGGTTCTCACTTAAAACGCTTGAGGGATCTCTCCACGATCAGAATGCAAATATTTCAGCGCTGTTTATCTCAGAGAAAGGTTCAAAAGTTCAATGCACTCTTTGGATGCTACGCTATGCAGCGTGTAACATGATCAGGAGACGTGATTCCTCTTTAAGGGAACTCTATCCAAGAAACTTATTCCGCGGCGCCTAATTTCACTTAGACAAAAACGTCCAAATGACATATTTTACGTTGTATTACTAATTAGTACGACGAGTGGAATTAAGGGAAAGGTGCTCCGCAGCTGAAAATAATCATGACAATTGTTTTTTAAACACTGTTTTCCAAATATGTTTTTCAAAAACAATAGCCAAAGCACTAGATACCGGTGCGCTTCACGGTCTCGAGCCTACCAGATAACTCCGGGTCGGTCTCGGCTTCTCTGGAAGCCTCGGCAAGCAGGCAAGGTCGTCGCCCTGGTTTGAGCTGGCGGTGTCGGACTGGCCGGAAGTCTTTTATGGTACATGCTCAATGTAGTTGCACACGCGCTGTGCAGGCCTACGCGTTTCACACAATTTAACTCAAGCAAGCTATTTGAAAAGTGTTTATCAGTATCATTAGATTCTTTAGTTGTGAGAACTGGATGACTAGGTCAACATAATTAGTTCATGCCATGTCTCTATCTTCCTATCTTTATATTGTATTCATTTTCCATGCGTTCTTTCGAAATTGTAGCAATAAATGTAATGTGACTGCGGAAACCCGCAGCAGTGAGCCTATGCAATGAAGATTTACAGAACATTGCTATGGGTGTCGCGACGCTATAGAGCCAGAGAAACAATGTGAAATGTTCTCCAGTTGCCGCATAAGACGAGTGCCCGGCTTTTCGCGACTAGCAAGGCTAATTTTGCAAGTCCCTGCTACCGCAACTATTGAAGAAAACGTCAACCTAGCAGGATATGTGACATACGGAAGCGCAGTACGTTATAAAGACAATCTTCCTTTGGAAAATAAGTTCTTGCAGGATAACATCGAAAGTAATAAAGTTGTAATTTATGCCGCATGTGATGAGGAACCGCAGATGCTCGAAGAAAAGTTATGTGAGAACAGACAATTCACAACTTCTTTGTATCTTCTTCAAGGTTGTAGAAAGCACGCCGAATAGATCTGGGAACAAACAGCAGTAGCTGATATCCTTATCTCGAGTAAGAAAAGGAATTGAGCGTAGGCAGGACCATTACGCGGAGACGCGCAACGGCGAGACTGTGAGAACGTCAGTATGGATACCAAGAAAAGGAAAACAGCGTAGAGGACGGGAAAGAGTTACATCTGGAAATGGAATACCCCTTTGTGGGTTGCCCCAGACTTCAAAGTCAAATCAAAACAAAACCAATTTGGAACGCACTGGATATGAAGTGGAATCAACTTGCCCTAGGACAAGACATATTGGAAGTCAGTCTGAGGTGACGTCATCCTGTAGTGCATTAAAAATGTGATGATGATGATACGTCTATAAAAATACAGACGCTGCAGACGCGCCTAATTAGAATTCTAAATTTGGTTTACTTTCCAACAACTTAATATGTTTGCCTTCCACCCTCCATTTATCTTTTTACGACAAGCCTTCATTATAGAGAAGGCAGGTGTTACAAATCCAAGAATGTATAAGCATGAGTTTTTCGATAGATCATGCTTTAGGCTCCGATATCGTGCTGAATCAAACGAAACTTCTAGTATTAAGCGCTCTGTTCCCTCTTACCTTCACGTTCATGGCGTTTTCTGTCGAAAGTGAAGCCATTTTATAAACGAATTTCGCTGCTATAATAGCTTTTGACCATTGCCATCCATATTAATGTCGATCCTACATGGTAGGTTGGGTCAATTATTTCCACTGAGAGCCCGTTTTCTACAAGCATGTACTAAAGACTGCAGTATTGTTGTCAGTGCTGCACACGCAAAATCTGCCGGTTATTGCTTAAACAGTACCTGGATCATATTCATTGTTCGGGCTTCAATGGGATCTGATTTGCAGGTGTGGCGGGCCGGGCAGGGTAGCTGAACATTTTGGTCGCGCACGGGCCGAGCCCTGGTCTCGTTTTGATTTCGCAGGCCTGGCCAGGGGGGTAGTCGAGTGAGTACCCGGCTCGGGCAGTGCCCGGGCCGTGAATCACGGCCCGTGTCAAAACGTGTTTGTTCTTTGTAGCTGATGAAGAGTTGACTTGGACTTTCAGAAAAAAAAAACGCACGGAGCGATCACGGTCAAATCACTTTTTATATGTAAACATTACTATATTCTTCTACAAGATAAGAAATTACGTTGCACACCTTTACTAGGGCTTGAAGGCAACTACTCAGCGCAAATAATGGCACACAGAAACACACAACCAAAAGGAGAAGCGCTAAAACCACTAAATTTTATTGTGAATCATCTCCCTTAATGTACTGAGCGTAGGCTGTTACTTCATTAAGCATTACCTAACGTAACCATTACTGATTTACTGAATAATAAGTAAGCTGCGGGCTTCCACAGCCTTGCCTGTGAACCCAGCGGTGAGTCGGTCATCTCGACAACGCACTCTTTCTCGACCTCTTTACTAGAAAGGTTCTTATTCTCGCGTGCCTGCATATCGATTCTCTACGTTAAGATGTTACATTAGCGGGAAGTAAATATGTATGTATGTAGACGGGAAACATAAAAAATCGACATACATGCTAATGTTTACATCAATGATGCGGGAATTATCACGTGATCTCTGTATTAGCAATCTCGCTCAGCAAGTAATATTCAGGACACCACGCACACCAAAGTGATTTTTCCCAGTAAGTTTCCAAAAAAGCGACGACATCATATCTCGTGCTATATGCTTGCCCATATGATTCTGAAAAATTGTTTTTCCATCGATCTGAAACTGCAAAAATAAATATAAATTTTTGACATCGACTTTGGCATTCTACTAACGCAGCCAACGATGTTGCTGCATTTTAAGTGGCCTGCAACACCTGCTGAGCTTAGAAAACACGGCTGAATAGACGGGCAAACTCCTGCGACCATCCGACCTCAATGCTGCCTGCACAAGGGGCATTCGCACATTTATTTCAAGCGCATGTGGAAACCGCCGGCTATCCTTTCAAAAAAACGGCGCCCGACAGTGCCTTTTGATTTCTTCGTTGCGCTTTAGGAGAGCTACGACGATTTCCTTTGTCGAATTCAAAACGAGCAAATACAGCATATCAGATGAAGATTTAGCGATAATTAAACCAGCCGAGCATATTTCTGCCTCAAGCACATTTGTTGGCGGGGCCCGGTGACATGATTTGTTTAAAGATGCCAGTGGATTTCCACCTGTATTTCTAACTAAATTGCAAATACATCGCTGCGTGTACCAGAACAACATTTGCCTCTCATGTCCAAAGGAGCACCCACGACCTATGTGACTGTCCAAAACAGTTCTTCGAATTTGAAGCCTTACTTAACGATCTTGAGCACAAATGACCATATCTATCTATCTATCTATCTATCTATCTATCTATCTATCTATCTATCTATCTATCTATCTATCTATCTATCTATCTATCTATCTATCTATCAACCTCGTACATCTTGGCACTCTTCAGGCAGTCTCGTTTACTTGCCACATACCAAATTTAGGACGGGAGGGTATCAGTGCAATAGGAATAAAAATAATTGCTCTACATAACCCTGATATAATATAATATGCACTTTAGTTACAACTGTCACCCCCGATAAACTTACAACTTCTTTGCATGCCGATGCCATTCTATTCTCCATCCCGTGTCATACACTGTGTTTAAACCTTCTCCGGCACTTCCTTAAACCTGGTGTCCTCCCATATTTGCGTTGTTGTTATGTGGGGTTTAACGTCCCAAAACCAGCTCTGATTATGAGAGACGCTGTAGTGGAGGGCTGCGGAAATTTCGACCACCTGGGGTTTTTTAACGTGCACTGACATCGCGCAGCACATGGACCTCAACATTTCGCCTCCATTGAAATGCAGCCGCCGCAGCCGGGATTCGATCCCGCGACCTTCGGATCAGCAGCCGAGTACCATAGCCACTAGACCACCGTGGCGGGGCTTCCATATTTGCGCAATTGATAGAATAGGGGCGCTGGTGTCTCTTTATGTGCTCTATTGGTTGTCTTTGTCCTCACCACGGCTGTTGCTAACTGGTTCATTTCTTCTGTTTAGCTATTGGCAGACGGGATGGAACGAAAACTACATTTACCGAATCCCAACAACACTATATGCAAATTCGTTCTTTGATACCGATGAAATTCTTCACATGAAAAGGTGCTAGTGTTATCGGTGCAATACTCCACATTACAAACAAGGGTGCTGGTTCTTTCTCTCCCCAAACTCCCTCCCCACGCAGAGTAGCATGTCAGCGATATTTCAACGCCGGCTAAATTCTCTGCCTTTCAATAAAGAGCTCTCTCTCTCTCAGGGCGCTGACTGCACTGTTAACGGACTAATCGACTATGAATGAGAAAAAGAATGGTAAATATTCATCTTTACAAAAAAAATTGCCCATGCAATCATTCCCTCGATGGTATTTATTTCTTTTCAAGACGGTGTCTCACGTATGCAAAACGCCTCTGTCCAATACAGTCTCGGGCAGAAAAACGACAGTGCACGTTCACGTGAAGTCTTATCAACGTTGCCTGAATGTTGAAGAAGAAGACGCCAACCTTTGCGAAAAAATAATAATTGTGATTCGGTCAAGGAAAGGACTTTTATCGTGGTGCCTGTGTGGAGAGCACTGCTCAGCGTCCACGGAGATAGAAAAATGGGAAAAGAGTAAAGGATAGAAAAAAAGCCATAATGGGCGTTACCAAAAATTTCGTCGACCTGGGCACATCTCACGTGGCCTGTTAAAGCACAGGCATGTATGTGTATCTCCCATAAGGCACGATGACGGCTGGAACCCTGCGGCGGGGACCAATAACAACGCGAAGTCTCCCTCTGTCCTTTACATGAACCCGCCCACCCCTCCTTCTGCCGACCAAACGAAGTTGTACGGAGACAGCCTGGAAAGTATTTAGTATAAAAAGCCACAAATACCAACATCCGCCGACCCCATCTGAACTACCAACACGGAGCGAGCCGGCATAATAAATATTCAAAGCTAACCGCCCTTGTATTCAAAATCGTCTAAGAACGCGCCTTCTATTCCCTCTTGTCCATAAAAAAGTGAGAGGGCCCCTAAGCTTCGCGTTGAACAGCTTAACGCGAGAGCGCAAATGGTCTCTACTCGCATTGCCTCCTTACAGAACCTTTATTAATATATCGCCTTCTCTTAGAATGATGAAATTATACGAGAATCTTCGTAATATAGTTATGTTTTTTGTATATTCAGGTTGCATTCCGGAACATCATGTCTCTAGAAATTCGTTGGTCGTAGTGTCAAATTCTGATGACTGGTCTTGCTTTTTCTCAAACAACGTTGCTCAGAAGAGCGCCTGCGACATAGCGCTGGGCTTGCGCGGCCCGGTTGTAGGGGAAGCTGTGGTAGTTTTAATTGAGTTACACCGCCGTAGAAGCCTACGCCACCGCTGGCGCCGTTGCCGATGCCAGCTATTATGTGACATTAGCTCGATAAATGTGCATAGATTGTCCTGTAGCAGCTGGGATGGTTGACTTAGCTCAGAAACTCACCATTAACAATAAATAACCGATAGAGCGACGTGTTGCAGCCAACACCGAAACGGGTAGGCGCCTGGCGCAGCATATGTGGTGACGTAAGAGCCTCCCAGCTATCAGGAATACGGAGTTGATGCCAGAAAACAATGCAAATGGCCAGGACATCCGACCACTCATTGAGTTAAGCTAGCTTTCCTGAACTTGACAGTGAGGATTTTAGCGCTGTAGTGTCACCGTTAGTGTTTCGCCGCCCGTTTCATCGAATAGGCAGCATAGCAGGCAATGACGCGAATAAGGCAATGACGCGGAAATCGGCAAAAAATTTAATTCATTTCGAGAAAAACTAAATTCCTCGCAACAGCTTGGCTTGGTGTATATCGTTAGAGTGCCGATGAGAACATATGCTGCAAATTTTAGTGAAGGCAATGGGCAGTTGCCATTTAGTGCCAACGCGTTGAACCGTCAAGACAGACCTTGCTCAAGCAGGTCCGCTTTTGCAGAAAACCACATTTTTAAATATTCCCCTATGAGGTCGAGCTCGAGAAAACATTTATTTCAGGTGCACAAACCCTAGCTTCAGGCCTACGTAGGACAAACGCAAATGCCGACGACTTGGAAAAACACTCTCATCAACAGAGGTAGATAACCCATGAGGACATCACCCATACAAAACGCCACTGCTTCGACACTCTTTCATGCCAGCAGTTCAAAACCCCTAAAAATATTCATGCACGGTATGTTCACCGCTATTTCTCGACCTCTTACAACAACGAAATCGGCGTACATGTCGGCTGACTATTTAACCCTTTCATGCGTGAACAGTGAGAGAGCAGCAGAAAGGAACGTAGTACCACAGATATTCATAAGCTTTGCCATGGTGTTCTAGTGGCTATGGCACTCGAGTGCTGATCCAAAGGCGGCGGGTTTGAGTCATTTCTGTGGCTTGAATTCCCAAGGCGTTTACACATGTATAAACCCGTATAGGTGGATATTAGAGAGGACGTAAATGAATAAGGGCAGAGCGTAATGTAATAGCATCTACACAGAGGCTTTTCCTGAATTTCTTCACAAGAACGCTAAGTACTAATCATTTATGGCGCTTGACGTCCAAGGACGACGAAGTCGTCATGAGAGGGGTCATTATGGAAGGTTAGGAAAGACCTAAGCCTGTTGAAGAGGCACTGACATGGCACAGTACGCGGGTATCCAGCATTCTGCCTGCGTCGAAACGCGGACGCAGGGGCCGGGATTCTAAACGGAGGGAGGAAATGACAGGGAGGGTTCCACACGGAGATTTGCTTGTCAGCAGTCAGCTGCCATATCCAGTAGACCGCCGCTGTGCTTTTACAGTGAAACTCAAGACACGTGTTTGAATGTCAGATTTTGGATGCGCAGAGGATGCAGCACTGTTGCAGTGTAAACTAGATTTGGCTGCATGATCTGTTAGTCCTTTATTTAGTCTTACTCTACACCTGCTTCTCTTTCCAACCACTTCTTTTCGTTTTTTGTCTTCCCTTGACTAGTTTTTCTGCTTGCCTTTTTTTAGTCGTGTCCCGCTTTCTGTTTTTTCTTCGTTGTAGCCGCTGACGTCTTCCCTGTTCTTCTTCATGGCCTTATTTCTCTGCATCGTCTCCGTCCTGTTTATTATCCTCGTTCACGAAAGCATAGCAAGCGGCTCGCAACGACCCCTATCACATATTAGTGTCGTGGCTGGCAAGACATAATGTTGAACAATGTGGGGAGAGCCAGTGATCGATACCACCACCTCTCCTGCCATACCAGAAGGTTGTTTTAAAATGCAGAATGCGCAACTATGTTGTCAGAGTAGGGGGGGGGGGTGTTGCAGTGCCTCCCTTTCTATTTAGCTTGGTTTCAATCCGCACAAGCATCGAAGTTTGATTTCGACCAAAATAAAATGAAGACGAACAGAAGAAGATATCTCAGTTCCGTTGGATTTTAAACCGGGCATCCAGTATCTGAAGGCGAACATCATAACGTCTAGGCTTACACGCACGCTTGCCGGACGTGCATACGTGGAAGCAATGTGATTAGGCTGAGCGACACAATGACGTAACTCTATATGGCTGAGACAAAGCAAACCCGTGATAGAGAGATAGAAAGAAGATATGCACAGAGACAAATAGACAAGAACTCCGGCGATTTTTCAGTGTCCACTCAGATTTTCTCCTCGGTGCTGCAATAATGTACGCGAAATGTGGTGGCTGCAAGTCGTTTAATTTTTCTGAAAATAAATTTTAAATTTATAGCAAATTCCCACACTGGTTAAGCCGACGTCATTTTTCTGACACCTGCTCCATAGTCCTCATGGCGGAATGACTGTGACGCCGTCGCATACGCTGCACGAAGCGTCTACCCATTCCTGCGTCGGTTAAAACACATCGTGCAGTCGGTTCTTAAGAATTAATGGTGAGTTTCTCACCAAACTGCACCACCCTGCCTTCTACGGGCTGTCAGTGCCATAAGGAAACAGCGAGAGCGCAACTCTTTTGCTTAGCTGTACAACATATCTCTAATTCACTACAGCTCCGACAGTCGTCATTGCTACTTGAACATCAATGCAACACGTAATATTCACGGCGCAAGCTGTCATGGGTTCATTAATTTAATGAAATTTCTGGTACTGGTGCACGCCGCCACCGCCATAGCCACCGCCCGTGTCCGCAACCGGTATGAGCTTCAGCGTGATGCAATGTCCCATGCATGTGCGGAACCTCGCTCAGTTGGGGCGGTGCTACAACGAACACTCCCAGAATCTCACCACTTGACTGGAGAATTTGCATCCTCAGCCACGGCTCTGCTATAGTAGCAGAGGTATTGGCATTCACCCCTGGCTCTGACTGTATGCCTGAGCATTTTACACTCGCACGATTCTTTTACGATATTTCATGGGAATAGTTCCAGAAGGTGCGTTTCAACTATTGTTATTAAAGTTGCACACATTGAATAAAGTTTATTGCACAAGGCATCCTATCATAACCCTCATTACTGTACTGTCTTTTAGGTCATTATATGTCGCCAGGTGCCGGTTCTGCTTTCAGGAACGGGGACGGGAAAAATACGGTGACGATGAAGAAGTGGAAAACCAGGAAGAAGTCAACTAAAAACAAGACGCTGATTACGAGAGTTCGAGATTACGCTGCCGCCTCATTAAATTT
Source organism: Hyalomma asiaticum (assembly GCA_013339685.2). NCBI lineage: Eukaryota > Metazoa > Arthropoda > Arachnida > Ixodida > Ixodidae > Hyalomma > Hyalomma asiaticum. Next base: position 60,311,944 of record CM023487.1, on the reverse strand, counting down.
CTACTCGCACAGGGCTGGTGTTGTGATGTTGCATCTGTGCCCATTTTGTCTTGAAACTGAAACAATAGATCAATATTTTTTTTAATTGTCACCAGTATACATCAATCAGAAAAAGGAAATGCTGGAAATTACGCTTTCTGAATGTAGGCTAATATTGTCATCGCAAATTATTCTTACTTTGGTTCCTTGATACTGGCTTCAGCCACAGGGCCATGTTTGATGCTGTACGCGGTTTTGGAGAAGCATCAAAACGCTTCTGACTATGCACATGTCAAAGTTCTTAAGGCTATGATAATGGTTGTGTCTGCAAAGAAATAAAGCAATCAGCCGTTCTAACAGTAAAAGTGCACAAATAGCCTAAATAGCCTATTTTGTTGTTTCTCTGTTTTCCTTTCTGTCAAATTTATTTCTATTTTTTTAAGATTCATCCTTTTGTGGTATTCTCCCCATATCAACTAAAGGTTAAGCATACAGAGTCTTGGCCAATGCTCCGACGTGTGAAAGCACCATATATGAAGGATCATCATCATAATCCCCACCACCGTCATCATCATCATCATCATCAACAAGACGCTGATGACGAAGTTGAACTTGACAAACTACGAAGATGCAGCGGAATGACATGATCATTAAAAGAAGATAAAGCACAAAAAGCAGAAAAGGGAAGAGGAATAAAGGAGGGCGAGAAGCAAGAATAAAGTAAGACTGAAAGAAAATATTCATCCACCAGGAAATAAACTAACTTACAGTGCTATTGTGCTGCTTCCTTTTCACAGGCCTGGGAACTCTTCCTCGTTCTCGTTCTTCGAGCGGCGCAATTCTCGGGTGAGATTTTCAATTGTGGATCTTCTGTGGATTGTGGTAGTGGCGATATTGACACGAACAACCTGGTTTTACCCGCTCTTTCTGATCAAAGCTCGCATCGCAAAGAAAGTGGCACATTCATTGGGCTGGGTGATGTGACTGGAGGTTCACTGTTGGAAACGCAGGTCGGTGTTTAAACAGCATAAGCTTTTTGAGCTATCCAAACTTTGTCCTCTCAAGAACTGTGACCTTCATGATCTTGCCTCAGCCATGCACAGCTGAGGCAAGATCATGAAGGTCACAATTTTACCAGCATTATCCACCAGTATTATCACCACCACCAGTATTACCATTATTATTACCACCACCAGTATTACCAGCATTATCCTCCCTGTACACCTAGCATCGCCTTGTGCAATGCTTGACGTACAGCTTTCCCACTTCGCCACCTTTCACAAAGCGAGCACAGCGGTCGGAGAAATGTAGCGAGGCGCTGGAAGCAGTTAGCGAATATGCCTACTTAAGCCAGGTAGTGACCCCTGACCGGAATCATGAGGCTGCTCTAATTAGGAGGATAAGAAGGGAATGGAGTGCATTCTGAAGGCATTCTCCGATAATGAATGGCATCTTACTATTTTGCCTCAAGAGGAAGGTGTATAAGTGCTGCGTCTTACCGGTACATACCCACTAGGCAGGAACTTGGAGGCTCACTAAAGGGTTCCATTTAAGTTAAAGACGATTCAGCGAGCAATGAAACGGAAAATGATAGGTGTACACTTAATGGACACGAAAAGATAGCAGTGGGTTAAGGAACAAACGCGTGTTAAAGACATCTTAGGAGTAATTAGGGAAAAGAAGTGTGTGCAGGCAGGGCATGTAATGTTACTCATGATAATCATTGGTCATTGATATGATAATCGTTGGTCATTGAGACAATGTGGATCCATAGAGAAGGCAAGTGTGGCAGGGGGGGGGGCGTAAAATTAGGTGGGCAGATGAGATCAAGAGGTTTGCTGGCAAAGTCTTCTCGCAGTGATCAGAGGACCAGGATAATTGCAGATCTATGGAAGAGGGCTTTGACGTGGAGTGGGCGTAGACAGACTCATGAAGGAAAAGACGATGAAGACGAGATATGTTAGTGCACTTTTCGTTCATTTTCTATAATGCTGCTTTGATGCATACAAAACAGTTTATTTGAACAGAACTTCTTCTATACAGACCTGCATTTTTATTTTTTTATTTTTTGGTCACTTTTTCTTCGTCCTGCTCTAATACGCCTTAAATGTTCCCATTATTGGCAGGAAGTCCGCCTTAGAGTTCCGTACATTGGGACGTCCTTAAGCTTCAACTTTTATGCGCTTACGCAATATTGAGATAATGTAAATCTTGTACCGGACTACTTGCGCACTGTCACGAGGTATAGCTCCGCTCGTATAGCCTTTCCTTCAGTGCCCGTGAAAGTTGTCTGTTAGTATATACCACGTAAGTGGATATATATCCTCATATTTCATGTCGTCATCCATGAAAGTCAGGGGACTGAACCCGCTCAGTTTTTCAAGCCACGTGAGAATAACACTGATTGAGCACTACCACAATCTTTGGCACACACAACATGGCACATGGAAGGAAATAATTTTAACGGGTAAGCACGCCGCTTTGGTCACATGATTATTCGCGTGATCTTCAGACGAAAACATTCTAATTATCTTATAGAGTAAAGAGATGCGTTCTCCAAGAGGGAAGTGTCCCCTGCATTATGCTAGCAACGACACAATAAAGCACAAGTTATATTAAACTCCAGTAACACAGTTTTAACGTTGGCTGCTGCGTCATGCATGAGCCTGCTGCAGTACGCTATGATATTCTTTTTGACGACAATTCAAATGCGAAAGTGCAAGAATTTACTTATATCAGAAGTGTATAATAAAATGACATCTTAAGCACAATCAGGGCTTGCCAGAGAACTGACAGCCACACAAGTGCAAGTCACTTATCAGTTACGTCGTGCCTCAAGCGTAGGTGTTGCATTACTATTGTTGAGAACAACGCCGAGTGCCCTTTGTCATTTGCTGAAAAACACAGCAGCAGGTAAAGTAAAATAACTGAGCCGAATCTTCGTTCAGCGATGACAAGCACGAACAGAACATACGCAATCAGCGTTCTGAAGAAACAGCGAAGACTGCAGCTCGAAGATAAATGGTTCTGTATACTTGGGTAATAATACGTGCAATCGTTTAACACAGCACCAGCAGAAGGAACAAATATCCTGCAGAATATATATGACGAAACGCAGCCTTGTAAGCATGCAGTGGTTACCAGACGATGCAAGCAGCAATCGAAATTCGGAAGCCTCATGCGTTCACCCCTAGGCGCCGACACTCTTTGATCTCGGGGCCATTTTCCCGAGTTCAGTATATTGCCCGTTCCTTAATGTAGGGCTTCCCTGCACAGCACCGCAAATATGGTTTTCTTATTGTGTGAGGAAGAAATATAATTCACAAATGAATATATTGCTCGCCACCTAACTATCTCGCTAACAGAAAAACCGAAGTTTACATATTTCTGCCAGCAAGTCTGTCTTCAAAGGAACATTGCCCTAAGCCGGTTTCCATTGTTTTATGATGATCAACTCTGCAGTGTTCGAACTCACATTTGACCCTAGATGAGCAGAGTGAACGACTTTGAAGATCTTGTTTCTTGCTCAAGCGCGCCTACTAATCCGAGGTTTTGTTCAACGTGTAAGTACGTGTCCCACTCTCCTCCTCTGCAATGCTGTATACAATAACCAGCTTAAGATAAACGACCGATGTGATATGTATTATTTAATTTTGGCTCCTAAACTGCCTACTATATAAGTAAGAGCTCCAAAGTATGCGTCCACAGTTTTAAGGGGCAGAAACTCGCAGAACACGCCTTCATACACAGGTAAGCTAAACGTACTAAATGCCGAAAGTGCTGAAGTTTCTCATGATAGGATGTCGCTGAAATTGTTGCATGTATGAATAACTTCATCAGATCATTGATTTGCGAGATAGCCGATAGGCGAGGGGTTTTCTACTTCATTTTTCATATCACATCTGATGCGCGTAAATACATCCGCGGTTTCCACTCCTAATTTTGCCAAAACCGATCTCTATTGCAAATGCGAGTGCCCTCCAGTGTCTTCTCATTGCGTTTTCCGTAATCAAAGTACTAAAAACACGTAGGGAATGGTGATATTAAACGCTAAGCATTTCTTAGCAAACTTCGGCTACTTTGAGCGTATCTATCTATCTATCTATCTATCTATCTATCTATCTATCTATCTATCTATCTATCTATCTATCTATCTATCTATCTATCTATCTTAATGAGCAAACAGACAATGAAGCCCTTGACCCCTTCCCTCTCGTTATATCTATCTATCTAGCCACCTACGACTTTGTGCTCTTCTTGCCGTTTCGTTAATTGGATGTATACGAAAATTGGTATGCCACAACATGACGGCATGACGAACATAAACGACAGGTCATAACATGAAAATCATGACATGCATCTCATGAGCGGCATGATTTGCGTGCCACGGTCTTGGTGCTCTTATGGCCGTTTGGTTAAATTGATATATACCAAAATTGGTATGGCGAGACAACAATGTCTGACGACCATGGGTGACACGTTCTAAGAACATGAAAATTGTGTCATGCATGTCATGTGCGGCATGATTTACATGCCGCGCGCTTCGTTAATGCGCTTCGTATACCAAAATTGGTATGGTATAACACGACTGCATGACGAAAGTAAATGACAGGTCATAACATTAGAATTTGTAATGAACGCGATGTAGACACAGCGCCTTTGCTGCAGGCCGGCCGTTCTATTCTAACCTCTTCCTCCTCTGCTTCTATTGTCCTGCCCTCCTAGCGCGAGCGCCCTAGGCACGGCGAGCTTTTCACTGTTCCACACGACAAATTATGACATGCCTGTCATGAGCGGCATGGTTTACATGCCACAGCCTTGATGATCTTACGGCCGTTTGATTAGATTCATATGTACGAAAATCGGTATAGCGAGACAGTGCACTCATTTTACGTTCCTGATACGTGCGTCGCATTTCCTTGATTCCCACACCGCACGTGGGATCTGCCATTTTTTCACTGCACTTTACACAGTGAGTACTACGAGAGCTCGGTTTTTACTGGTTTGAACTGGGCCAGGCTGGCCTTGTACTGGGCCCACCTGTTTACGCCGGAATGTCACTGGTGCCGGGGCGCTGCCTGCCGGAGGGCGCGGGACACTTGGAGGCTTTGCGCTGAAGTCCACGCGAAATGCAAATGGAGCGTGGAATGACACGCTAGCGAAAGCTACACCGGCGTTCTGTGGCATAGGATCGGACTTATGTGGTGTTCCTTGTTAGAGGGGCACTGGGAACAGTTGTAGCTGGAGCGCACTTCATCGTGGAGAGCTAGACTGCTGCGACGCTCGGCGTATGTGCACGCAACGCATTGCGCAATGTTTGCATCCGGTTAATGTTTGCATCCATTGCATGGCGCCGTACTTAGACTGCAGCAGCATAACATACGTGACAGCGCTATGGGCTCGTTACCAGAAGAGAGCACCAGCCGAGCTCTAGGAAAAAAAATCCCGCCATCTCCACGAAGTCAATGATGAGTGGGGCGAAGCTCCAATGCTTATTGGTGAAACCGTGAAACATTCGCCCAAACATCATATAAAGAATCGACACGTTGTAATAGGGGTGATTGTATATACACTTACATATACGGGATTTACATACACTTACATACACGAGGATACACAAGATGTAATCATTTACATCTTGTGGCAGCGACCGTAAACTCTCGTTGGAGCACGGCGGCAGCGTTGGCAAGGGACTGGTCGTTGCTGGTGGAGGCGATGGTGGTGAGGTTGTTGCTAAACCACAAGCGGTCGCATACCTTACAGCTGTGGCCGAACGAGCGATCGAGGAAGTCGCGCTTGAAGCGCGTGTTGGCGCCACCATCCTCAGGTAGAGACCGGTTTCGGCGCTTGAGCACTGCTTCGCACGCCCGTTCCGATTCAAGGTTCTCTTGCCGCCGCTTGCGTGCCGACTCTGCTTCGCAGGCTGTCACTTCGGGATCCGCTTGTCGACGAGCCCGCTTTGCTTCGGCTGCGCGAGCACTCGCCGTTGCCGCCACCTCCGGATCGATACTGGTGCTGGCTTGCAATTGCTGCCGACACTGGCGTCTTTCCTCGGCCTCTCGAGCTCTCACCGCAGCATTCTGGCGGACGCCTCTCAAACTAGCGCGGGCGCCCGAGTATGCAGCGGAGCAGCGGAGACGGAGGAATACAGGTGTGTGCCGCGCCGCCTTAAGCCGCGGGGCGCCATCTAGCCGGCGACCTCTGAACTATTGCACAGCTGCGCCTTTAGCGGTCACCTCGAGAACTAGTGTAGACAGCGCGACAACAGACTTGCCCCAAGCAAGAGGGACTTCACCCCTGAAGATGTGAAAGCTCCACTAACGTGAAACCTCAGGAGGTGGGAAGCATGCGGTGATGCACCCGTGTTTGCCACAGCCACAGCAACACATCAGTCGCTGGTAATGGACTCGCTTTACTGTGGCCGCGGTAGCAATAACGTAAGACGCCAACAGCCTAGGCTCATTAACAGTAATTCGTTAAAATCTCTGTACATTATCGTCTACACATACATTGCCTCGCGGCGCTGCTTCTGTGATCGGCCCACACTTTCAGACACTGACTCGCACGGCCTCCAAGATATGCCCACCGTGGCACGCGCAGTAGTGCAGCAATATGCCTTGCTATATTACTACGAGGTTGCGGTACCAGCGCTGCGAACAAATAGTGCTGTAGAAGGGCGGCGACGCGCCAATTACAGGCGTCACTGGTCGGGCTTCAAAATGCAAGGTGCACATTTCTAAGTGAGGCCGCGCTTCTGTTCGTCAGCCTGGGTCGCATAAGTAATATCACAGAAATGGTAGAACAGGAAGGCATCGGTGGCGGCGCGGTGATACAAAAAAGTTTGACACAGAGTGAAGGAAATGAAACGGGAGTGCAGCGCAGCTTCTTTCAGGCGTTTAGGCGTAGGAAAGCGAACGGCCATAGCAGTTTTCGCAGGGTGCGCATACGTTCTTCATAACATGTCCAGGAATCATCATGCACCTGCTGACGAAATTACAGTTATTCGTTTTGAGCAGAACACCGGTACTAGCTTACGAACTGATAGATTCATAAATGCAGTACCTATAGATAGAAGAGAAATGTTAAGAGAAAGGTGACATTCGCAGGTAGTTAGTACAGTCAAGCTTTGGGTCAGGTCGCACAGCATGGGGTCAATCATGTGGTAAAAATTCGCAGGGGCATTATAACTCGATGTGCATAACGTTAAAATTAAAGTATGTATGCGGTGCAAGCGCTGCTTTGCGTTTCTCATCTTCATACATGGTTATTCGCCCTTAGCTGGAGCACCAATAGGGATCTAAAGATATGCTACTCTTTGATTCAAATATAGGGCTTCCTCATTGTCAGGCGTAGGATATACATCGTGTCTAGTTTATCTTGTTGAGGGCCCCGTAATCGACGTAAGAAGGCGTGTTACATGGCATGAGTGGACACTCCACCTCCAGTAACTGCAGTGGAACCTATGCTTAGTGGTGTCGCTTGGAAAAGTAAGGAAGAGGACGACGACGGGCACGCTTTGACTGTCGTTGTGCTCTCTGCTTGTCCATCACAATATATAGTCTGTAAATAGTTTCCCAGTTTTTTTGTCAACGCAACGCGACCGATAAGCAGAGAGCAGCACGACAGTCAAAGCGTGCCTGTCGTCGTCCTTCTCCTTACTCTTCCAAGCGACACCACTAAGCATAGGCTCCACTAGGGTTACTGGCGGCCGAGTGTCCATTTGTGCCCTTTAACAATATATTAGCGCCTCTTGCTTTTCGCTATTTCAAAGTAAGTTCACCCTCGATGCACCCACATACAAAACTACATTTGAGGATAGCGAACTTCAGCTACTGAGTATTGGATACAGAGGTGACAGCTTGCCACTGAACATTGAAAGGTGGGCAAGCATCTTCGCTTCGAAAGGATGTGGGTTTTATATGTATCAGTACTTAGGGACATAAAGTAAGTTTCGCTATATTCATGATCGAAAGGTTATAATTTACGTCACCAAAGTGTACTTTAACCTTTCACTACAAACGAACTGGAATGATGTGAAAGGTGGCTTGTCTAGAAATTCGGCTTTGTTTCGCCTATTACCTGCTTCTTACAGAGATTGAACAACCACTCTGTTGCATTTGCTGAACCTTGACACCACTCAACGAGAACGCTTGCTTACAATAATTTTTTTCTTTCAATTACAGAAACCATAATTCAAGAATGAAATTTGCACTGATTGCTTTGCTTGCAGCGGTAGCACTCATGCAACGTAAGTGTCGTCCGCTGCTAGTGTTTCCGAAAACTCAATTGTTGTGACCCCATCACAGGGGCGCTATGTGCTCTTTGAGCTTACACACTTCCCTGGGAGTGTTATTCGCACGCCTCCCTGCCGAAAAGCCTAGTGACACTTCGCTCAACCTGCTCGGATGGGCGAGTGCGTAGGCGGAAGGCACTTCGCGGCGTCTAAGTGTGCCTGGTTCGACGACGCGCTGCTGGTCACCCACTGATAGGCCTGGCTGCTCCGATGTCTCTGGCGAAGCTACCAATGCTTTTGTTAGTGTTACCAAATCGCGTGGAAAATATTGGTTCAGATTTTTGTCCCTGACATGCATAAGTTCTTATTGAGTAGTGGTATGCCTAAAGTGGGCCAGTGTGAAAATCAGCTTCTATTTCTAAAGCACGCGGGGGATCGGAAGCATCCTTTGTGAGAGGGTAAGGAAACATCGGCAAGGGCCGTTTCACCGAAGCAATTCGATTCGTCAGTACCATAGCGCTTCACATCGAAGTTTCGAGAATCTAATCGTATGTGTCTACGCAAGACACACGAGTATAAATGTTGATCGTTTTGGCACAAGACTGCGCAGTGTGACCAGCTTGGACTTTATTACGCACGAGAAGGGCTCCGCCGATGGTCTAGTTGGGTCTACCTGGTGTCTTTTCGGACGTCGGGCTGTTCTGATGTGCTTGTCTCTTGTGCAGGCAGAGCTCAATCGATAGCGTTCTTCAATTGTCTTGTGGAATGACTCTAGTGCGGTGTAAAAGTGTTTGTCCGTAATGACGAGGACACGACGTTTTATAAGCGTTTGTGCCGAGGCTCTGGAAGCTGGGTGAGGCTATGCGCCGATCGCTCATTACGGCATTTGTGACCAGACGTAGGATCAGGCGCATTATCTCACTGTGTGTTCGGCACGTTATCCCAGCTACGTTTTTAAACCGAACATACATTATTACTTATCAGGTTTGGTCCGGATGTTAAAAATACGTATTTCTACTGACTGACCCGCCCGTCGCCATTTCTGTCACGTTCAAGTTATAATTCTATTTCCGTTTTCGCAATACGTCGCCAAAGTGACACCCAGTGCCCATATGTGCATTCTCTAAACGATTTCTACCTTTGACCTGTGTGGCAACAGTATTACATAAGGCTTATGCGAAAGTATACCTGTCCTCTAAATCTGAAAATTGTGCGCTCCTTTGAAATATGTCATGAATGTCATATTGGCAATTTGTTTACAGTGACGGGATTTATGAGTGCTTCAGACGACTCAACTACACCGGTCTGTTCATTACCAATGGAAAGGGGAGTGAAGTGCTCGAAGAACAAAACAGAGCGACGGATAATGTGGTATTACAACGTAACTGCAGACCGATGCCGTCAATTTATGTACCGTGGTTGCGATGGTAACGCTAACCGCTTTCCCGACAGACAGACTTGTAAACAGACCTGCAAAGCAGGTGAGCCTTTTAGAATTTTTGTTTTGTTTTTATTGGCCCCGCATCATTACGATAATGGAAAACTCCGCGGCGCTGGCCAGTGCCACACCTCTTTATTAAATCATTGTGCAGTTTGGTGAGCTGAACATTGGCACACTGCATGCACGTGCAGAACGCTGGCACGCGGATACTGCAGCAATGGTTGCTGGGCGGAGCACGTTTTTAACAACTGTGACTAAGCGCAAGTCGTTAGCGTTGCAGAATCACACGTACTGATGCAATATGAAAAAGATAACTTCGAAAAACAAGTAAAACCCAGAGCTCGTATGCGAGACACCCGCATACTTCGCACTGAGACGCCGATGCTGAAACACGGCAGCACGCTGAGTTTTTTTAAGTTATTTGTCACAATTCGTAATAAGACAATCACAGAGTGGCCGACTTCGTGCTGCAATCACCTAGTGACACTTTCCGCACATGCACGAGTATATGAGCATTCACAGCCTTTAACATTACACTGCACAGTTCCGTGGCCCGTGATGGCAAGGATGTGCACCTCACCGGGGTGTTATACCAGTCCGCTGTGATGTCAATTTCTTTGCATACATTCTTTAGATGCACAGACATTTAAATAATGTTCAACAAGAATTTGACATCAGACCGGGCTGGTAGGACGCTGAGACACGGTGCTCTGCGCGTTTCTATGCCTTACAGATATTGCGTTTGGAAATGAAAATTCCAGTACATAACTGCATGGTGTTAACAAGCAACCCGAAGGCAGTTACTTTTGCGGTGTTTTTTTCGTCCTGATCATAACGCCCTTGTGGTACGTTTTGTAGTAAAGAAGAAAAGCGTACTAAGCTGAGCGGCATACATCTCGCGTTAACACTGGTTCACTGATAAGTCGTTCTACTCTTAATAAAGAAAATATCATACTTCTACACTGCGCACTAAATTTGTAAATATCGTGAGTAAAGCGTACGTACTGTTTCTCGCAAGTGCTTGTGTAGCGCAAATTAGCGGCGTACCGACGATTAGGGTCAGGTAGTGCTTCATCGGGGATCTCACTACAAGGAAGTAAAATAATATATTAGAAAGACCTATTAACCCCTTGAACGTAGTTGTGCTCAAGTAGTTACACTTACGTTGGCCTACTAGTTGATCCGCGTTCTTGTGTGCCGCGTGTATAACTCATTTCAGAGGCAACTACGCAGTTAGGACAAGTAAATTCAAGCCAGCTTGATGCTGCCCTAACAGTAGGAACAGCGAATATCTGCTTTTATCATTAATCGTGCCGTAAGTGACGAGAGCCTTAAGTTCACTATCACCGTAGTGTAACAGTGATCTCAATGCAAGGGTGTGAGTCGTTGCAAGGGTGCCAGTCAGGAGTTGTTGCCCAACCAAATGATACGTAAGCAACTCATATGCCTCACATATATTCCCATCCCGCGAGTGCGCTGTGTAGTCTACAGACTAAGACACTTCTGTCCGCAGTTTTGGGACCCTGCTTCGATCCGCAACACCGGCCACAAATGTTCTTTATTTCTTCTCACGTTTCTTTGTGTCTATTTGCTACTAGCCCTGTCGACCCAAATTTAGTGAAGAATGCCTAGAGGGTAGGCCTTATATGATTTTTTTTCTTTTAAGTGAAGGTCGTCAAAACATACTGGGGTCCAGACTTTTTCTTCAGTGTGTAACGATTTAGGGGAGGGGGTTTACGCACCCAAATCGGCTATGATTTTGAGGAAGACCCTGTAGTGGAGGGCTCTGGATTAATTTTGACTGCTTCAAGTTCTTTAATGTGCCCCCAAACGTAAGGGCATGGGGTTTGCATTTCGGCTTTATGGAAATGCGGCCGCCGTGGCTATGACTGGACATCGAGCTTCGCAAGCTAACACCAAGCACCGAAGCTTCAACGGCGTGATGTAGGTGCAGGTGCACAGGAAACTCAGTACAGCAGATGAAGACAATGACTCAAATAATGTAAGAATCCAGTCCCATCGGCCCCACTTCGCTTGTTAGTCAAATGTAGAACCGTAGCCTACGAACGCAAGGCGTAACGTGCAGCTCTTACGCACGCGCACGCTACGCGAGGGCGACACCTAGCGTGCTTGTTTATTGGAGAAAGGGCTACGGATATCAGCCAGTTGCTTTTTGAAAGAAGTAACACCAAAACTCTTCGTGGACGTCTTACTGTACAATTATATAGCAGCCTTATAGATAATGGGAAAGTGCAGAAGCAGTGCTCTTAGCATTCTTCTGAGTATAGCAAGATAGTGTCTTAAAGAGGAGAAACGGCCTTGACGCGCCCATGGTAGGGACGAACGACATACGACGTGCTTTCAGATATATGATGATTCATTCATGGTAGTGCTAGGTCACAATTTTCGCTGATAACAGAAAGACGAGGAAGCGTTCGAATAGTGCGTTCTTTTCTAAAACTGGAACAAATCTGCGGGAAACAACAAAATAGACGCATCATGCGCAACACACCAAACAATGAGAGGCTTCTGTTCCTTACAGCGATGAATTATGGCAGGGACCTCAGTGTTTCTAACGCGACATCACTGCAACGTCATGCTTCAAAAGACACATTGATCTGTAGTTTACATAAAAGCGCATACATAAAAATCAGAGTCACGTGGTTCGATCATATTAAAATTAATAAAGTTAAGCTTCCTGCTGGAAGGTATCTGGACCAATACTCTGTATCTGGGCATGCAGGAATGCAAAGGAATCTGCTCTATCAGCTATACTTCTTTCGCCGCATCTTTTCTGCAAAACACTCTCATAAGGAGTATTCGATGTGTGTGTGGTTCAGAAGATTTTGCATTATGCATCCCTTCATAAGCTTCGTTGAGACAACATGCAAACTATTCCATAGTTTTCATTTTACTCTATGCAGACTTGAACAATCGTCACTATTCTAATCTTGAAACATATGCGCATAGCTAACAATAAATTAGATCACTTTTGTGGATGGAGATTCCGCAGTGGCCTAGCACTGCCATAAGGCTTCTGCTAAAAAGAACGAGTGGGAAGCCATGACCAATGTTGCGGTGTTGGGAATGATGTAGTGACTAAGAGCAGTGCAATTTTTTTGTCCTGACAGACGACTATACGTATACAGAAGAAGAGTACAAGAAGCTGATCGGCAGCGGAGAGGGTATATGATGAGATAATGAATTAAATAAAGGACGCACTACAATTGTTTCTGGTTTCACTTCTTCTGCCGTTATATACGTGCGCATGAAAACTACTAAGCGAGCAACTGCGGTACGGGTGAAAATTTCATCTCATCCTTATGAAATACTAACACGTCTATACGATACAAGACATTCCGCTGCCCGATCAGTCTTATTTTACATGGGTTATTTCCATTCACCGCTACTTACGTACTGCGCAGAAGCTTGGAGGCTCACTAAGCGGGTTCACATTAAATTCAGGTTGAGGCGCCGAGAAATAGAACGCAACATGATACACGAAAAGAGCGCAGTGGGGCAGGAAAACAATGCGTGTTTGGGACACTGCAGAAAATAACAACAAATGGATGTAGGCGGGGCATGGAATACGAAGGCACTACAGCCGTTGTTCATTAAGAGTAACAGAGTGGATCTATAGAGGAGGCAAGCATGGCGGGGCGCGGCAGAAGGTTAGCTGGGAAGATAACATCAAGAAGTTTGCGGCGATAAATTGGTCGTAATTAATGCACGGCTGGGATATTTGGAGATCTATATAGGAGAAGCCTTTGATCTGCGGTGGGCGTAGGCAGGCTGCTTGGTGCTGATGATCATGACAATGAAAGCTATTTTGTATCAGAGAAATGTAATCTGACATAGGCTCCAAAGCTTAACATTGAACCACTTGTGGCGCACACCAAAGTACACCACGCAAGAATTGAGGCTATGTGCCACGATTAAATCAACTGGCGTTAACCATGAAGTAAATGACAAGCACGTCATGTTATTCATCCCATCAGCTATTACTCATGTTGGTTGCTTGCTGGAAGCGCGTGGTGTTTCTGAGCTGGTTTAGAAGACCGGTGTACTCGTGTTTCGTGGCTCTCAGAGGAGAAATGATGTTTCGCTCAAGAAGCATCTAGATCTTCTCTGGAAACGTTACTTACCGAAACCGTAAATAATATTGCAGTGGGATCATTCTCATTCTTGAGTACAGATGGGAGGTGAAACGACGAGGAGATTTGTTTTGTAACTTCACCTGTTAACATAACTTCGTGCATTCACCGAAGAGCTCGAAAGGAACATGAGGGACAGTGTTGTTCGTTTTAGTCGTGATAATGAAATAAGGCGGCGCTGCTAGAGGAGTCTCAGAAAAGTGCACACAGTGGTTTAAAGAGCATTTCCAGCATGGAATCCAGCGTTAATGGCGCCAAAATGGCGACCGGCCAGGTGTACTGCGCGGCCTTTATCTCAGCGTCGAGAACAGGCGATGCTATCGGTGATACTCATCGCCACTGCAAATGACAACATGAGACTTTGGTGGACACGGGATGCAAGGAAGAAATCGGAGGAGCAAACATGAGCAACGTGTGCTGGCTACAAGGCTGTTCACGGACGCATTCTTTCTAGAGGCTGGGGGTTGTGCCACAGTGGTTGTGAATGTTCAATTGCCACGCATGGCAATTGTTTCTGGGGCTGGAATGTCGGTGACGGGTCGGACGCTGTCCCCGAGGCTGTTCCCGGCTCTGGCAGCGACAAAATCTGATCTCAAGCTCTAGAGTATATTTCAGCGCATCAACAGTGGCCGTGGAAAAGGTGACAGTGCTAGCCAAGTTCGAAGGAAGGTATGCTCAACTGCTCTTCTTCGGCGTCAACCGCGACTCGGTGGCAAACCCGGGAAGGAACTTGGTGAAAGCTTTTGGAATGCCGCTCCATTGCCGGTTGAACGAGCGCTCGTTTGAAGAAGCACGCCCTTGTAGACCACTTTGAGGATGTGTTTTGAGAGGCTATCGACACGTCTCAGTGTGTGAAGCTGAGGATATGGGCGCATAGTGCGCGAAACGTGTATCCAGGCAGAGACCGGTGAACTTTAAGACAAATCGTTTTATGCGGGGCGCCACAGCGATCCCACTACTGCGTAGCCGCAATGATTGTGATGCAGTAAAGCATATATATCAGAAAAGGCAAGAAAAACGACAGACAGACAGACAGACAGACAATGAACTTTAATTAGCAAGAAAAACGAGTAGAATTTCTTTTTTCGTGCGCTAGGAACCGAACTCAAAGCCTCCCGCTCCAGGACGAAAGGTAACCCTTCACCACCAGTGCGCTATCGGCACACAGTCGAATGTGTACGAACGTGGCTTGTAGTCTTTGTTATCGAGCTTGTCCCGCTTTCCTACCATGAGAGGCGAAGTAAAACACTGCAGCATCATTTCGCCTCTCTGGATGACAGCCCCATTCCAGGTGCGTTTCGAAACCACGGCCGAACTGGAGACGCGCACTGTTCTAAAGAGGAACGCGTTCTTTCTTTCTCGTGGCTCCAGTCCGGCCGCGTGAAAGTGCGTGTTCTTCAATTCCCCTCTCCAGGATAGCGGCACCGTTGCAGGTGCGTTCCCAAGTGCGCCTCGATACGCATGCGCGGAACCACACTAGCACGCCGGTGATGAAGTTGACGGGTGTAATGTGGTGCAAGTTGTAATGCAAGTTGCAAGTGTAATGTGGTGCAACATGATTGATGCCTTTATCATGCGGCATGTACTATCGCCTGTGGCCGGCTGTTGTGTAAACTAAGTTAACTAGCAAAGAAGGTTTGGTCGTGGGTGTTATGGAGGCGATGAGTGAACGTCCGCTCATCCAAGGCAAATGGTACCGTACCAGGAAATACCGATGCAAATGGGCAAGTAGACCTCGCTATACACGAAACATTCAGCTGCTTATGTGAAGACACGCTCAACTCTGGCCTCATACCGATTCCTCTGGCAGAGGAATCGGCCACATTTTTTTTGCTTTGCAGGAGAGGGTGGCACAGGAACTGGGTGATTCCGGCAGCAATGCATTCTAAGCCCGTGTGCCACATATTTGGCGGCACTCTTGTTGCCAGTTGTGACGAAGAACGCAAAACTCTCATAGTGGAGACATCAAGGCCTCTACAAGCAGGGCTGCATATATACCACGTGTCCCGTGGCATGAGTCAAATAAATCTGCACACAGCCGTGAGCGGCCGCGACGTTCTCGAATGTCAACGTTCCGGATGCAAACCAGCCATGGAGTCGGTGGTTAATTAAGAATACCCTTAGCTGATACCGTCACCTTGTCGTACATATTGCAATATACGTTTTCCTGAGACCTCCGTAAAGGAGATCAGAGGAAAACGTATCAAACTATCCGGCTCGACAGCGATGTCATGGCGGATGGCTTAACGTGATCCCAGCGGCTGCGCGCACAACCCCATGTCAAGTGCGCATGTGGCGCGCCATAAGCGTGCTGGTGAACTGTGATGCCCTGTTGGCTGACTTATTATGACTTTATTCCCGCTTTCATATTATGTTCTCACTATGAGGATGATGGTTTTTCAGACGTGGGCAATGGTTCGTTACCGGTAGCACCCTTATCACTCTACTGTGATACCCACCCCAGGCAGCGTCTATCTGGCACGTTGCTGCGCGAAGGATGTTGATCCTTTTACAAACTGAATGCCCGACGCACACCTTTGAGTGGCTTCTAGAATCCCAGTGAGAATACCAGAACACACTGCGACAAGTGCATAAAAGCCGACGCATTTCACCTGCGGTGTTTTGAGTGGTCCGACGAATGTTCACATCGCTATCAACTTTCAGTGTTATTTGTTTTGCTTTGTATGGCACATGTTCATTCAACAAACCGTTCGACTGACAGTGCTTTAAATTCTGTTGTGTTCTTCATCGTCGCAAGCACGGGACAATATGTTATTGCAAATACATTTTACGTACTGCATAATCTATTTTTAACTCATGTCCACGGCCATGACGTGTGATATACACGATGTAATTACGTGCACGCAAGTAATGGGAAATATGTTACTTTCGAAAATCTTGTATTCTCTGGCATACATTATTCACAATGCCCGTAGACTGTCGTACACCAAGCACACGTCAGAGGAACACCTACGAGGAGGGTTAGCAGGCTACAAAGCGGCCTCCACTGTCGTGTTCGGCACTATTTGCCCGATTGTTAACGTGTTCGCTAGAAAGGAACACTGCGACTGTGCATGTTTCCTGCATCAACGATCAAACTGGGCTCTCCATCAAAAAATAAACCGGAACCTTTCTAGCGGGACCATTTTAGTAGGAAACACGGTTTGAACGCCCAAGGCAAGCAATGAGCGTTAGATTATCGCCTACAGTGTACGTATTTCCGCTGCATGAGGTTTTCTAAAGCCACGTAGGGAATTGACGTGTTATTGTCTTACCTTTTCTGTTGAAATTCACCTTCCAGTGCGTTCATGTCATCTGTGGGTGTTTTTTGTAGTGCACGAAACCCATAGCACTGCGTGGGGATTCGCCTCAACTAGCGGTGTCCGTCCGCTCTGATAACTGAGAAGCACGAGGGGATTCGTATTAAATAGCTGACGCCTTCACACATGATGCTTTATGATTTATCACAAACGCTACTTCATAAATGCCCGCGTTAACAGACTAGCTTCCCAGGTTCGTTCGGGAGGGTCCAAAGAGTGGAGCACTCGGTGGCCGGTCTCGATGCTGCGCCAGCCACAGACCACATCGCGTCATAGCAGATTTCTCCGGCTGTATACAAGGTGAAGTACGAGGACTTAAGGTGTGTGAGATGGAAAAAAAAACCCTACAGATAATTTTGGACTGTGATACTAAAATCAGACATCTCGAGGACGAGGATTGTTCACTGGACAGCGAGGGCTGTGAAAACACCTACAGTGAGCCACTTTGTGCTAGTGCGAGAAGCACAAGGCAGGATTTGATATCACCTTCTATTACGCATTTTCAGGTTGGAAATGTTTTTAAAGTGAATTTGGTGTATGTGTATTGCTAGTGTGTTGCTTAGAGTGAGAAACGTACAGTCGTCGACAAATAAATACCGCGCTGTGTGGTTAGAAACTTTACCTCTACCTTCTGAAGCAACGTTGCTCCGAACGGCGTTGCTGGAAAATTTTTCGAAGCTATTTATTCCACGTATATGTAAGACACTCTCCTGTACATTCTACGGCGGTTGCATTTCACGTGTCGCCGTACGGCCAGCAAAAGGGACGACCGAAAGGCAAACCGCGCAGCCGCCTGGATGGTGCCCATTTTTTCCGTGCACTCTCGCTTGTTTTCAGCGAAGCTTCCCGAAATAAAAATATTTCTCAGCAAGTCATATTGGATGCATACTATCGTCACTAGAGTTTCTCATGGAATAAATTCCTTTCTGGCGCTTCAAAGGCCGACTAAACAAGCGCGCACACTGACCCTTAATGAGGTTGCAACGCGCCACTGGAGGGTTGAGCGTGCCATGCGCAGTCTTGGCCAGAGGAGGATGAGAAGGAAAGCGCGCGTGTGGAGGGGAGTGCCGCTACTTTCAAGTTCAAGGGGTTTTAGCGCCTCCAACCTGCACAAGCTACCAGTTTAAGCGAGAGCTTTTCCTCAGCTTCGCGCACGCCGACCTTGCGTGACCCGCGCAGAAACAGCTCGAAGGTCCATGGAAGCCAATTTAAAGAATCGACCACGGGCTGTCGTCTGCAGGTGCTTGTTAGTGAGATGTGACAAAGGGAAAGAAGAAAGTAGTTGAACACCACTGCTCCGCCGACCATCGGTCGAGGTACACATGCAAGATTCATGTTGACGAGACGCCTAGAGTGGCTGTCGTGAATGAGAATCTTTTTGTGTTTCATTCTCTGTTGTAACGCATGAGCTTGTACATTTGGTGTTATTTGGTGCCCTGTTATGCTTGTGTTTTGAAGTGCCGCGTTTGTGCGCGTTTGTGTTACTGCCTGATCAATGAAAATATGTTTGTTTTGTTTTGATGAACCTTGGCTCAGGCGAGGTCTTTAAAACACTGGTGCCGGTGGCGTTTTGCTTGTGCGCCAGAGGGACCTGAAACTCAATTTCGCAAGCATTCATGGGGTCATTTTCGGCGAACAAGTGACACGTAGGTTCATGGAATGTTTTACGGCAATTGATTCCCGTGTCTCATAGTTAGGAATTGATAACAAACATAGCAATATCGCGACGCAATTTTTGGCTGCGACATTGGAATTGGGTCACGTGATGGCATTAGCACATGGTCACATCCCTTGGAGTACCACTGATCTGCTCTCGGGATATCGAGTGGTTCGACTTGGGAGTCAAGCAATGCTGTTCGCTTAATTACATAAAAATATCGGGTTATATAAAGCAGCCGAGCGACTGACGCTTATTTCTAGCCAAAAAGAAGCCGTGTAGACGACACAATGAATTTGTGGTAATGTGTTTCATGTAAGCAACTCACGAAGAATCTTTCTGCGCCTCATTTAGCTGCGCACCTTCCATTACGACGCGTATGGACGTCTATTGACATGTGCGGTTGTCGTTGCGGGTCCATGAGAATCAGTGAGGGCGAAGGCATTACTTAATTCCACAAATTCAGTCAGGTGCGCTACCGTCATTCCCCTATTCAGGTGCCTATATTCATTCCTGAAGTTCGTCGCCATTACCTTGGATTCGCCGTTATGAAGCTTGGCTATGCCTCTTGCTATGCACATCTGACGGTCTAGGAACAAGTGCTGGTCGCTTTCGATGACACCTTGTAAGTTGGTAGGCGCCTTGGTGCAGACGGAAATGATGACGCTCGGCAGTGGCGGGACGGCTACCTGCTCTTCTGTCACTTTCAAGGCATGATAAGCGACGGTGCTGTCTGACGGCGTCGCATTATCCGTGGACAGCGTGATTGACCTGTATCTTAGGTGGATGACTCCGCCGTGCTGGTCTAGGAAATCCATGCCTAAAATGACGTCTCGCGAACATTGCTGCAAGTCCACAAAACTCACCGAATACATCTGGCTGTCAATCGTGACTCTTGCCGTGCAGGTTCCAGTCGGTGTTACAAGGTGGCCCCCTGCTGTTCGGTTATCTGGTCCTTCCCAGGTAGTCTTTGCCTTCTTCAGCTTGGTGGCGAAGAGACCACTGATGACAGAGTAATCGGCGCCGGTATTGACTAGAGCGGTGACTCTTTGACCGTCGATAATCACGTCGAGGACGGTGGTTCGTCGTCCTGCGTTCCGGTTAGGACGGGGTATCGGGTCACGGCTGCGTCGGCTTGCCCAGGCGCTGCTATGTCGCGTCGGTGGCGAGGCTTTCTCGGGAAGACTCTGGTCACGCGGCGTGCTGAGACTACGTCGGGAGGATTCGTGCGTCGTGGTCGTCGTCGGCGGCGGCGGAGGATCTTCGGCATTGCGTAGTGTAGCAACCGCACCTCCATCGGTTGTTGTCTTTAGTTTCCCAGATAGGGGCTTGGAGATCGGCCCCGGCTGGGGCCTGTGTACTGGCGACGACCCTGGGAGACGTAGCGGCCAGGCCAAGGTGAACGAGATGGTCGTCGTCGTTGCCACTGCGATCCGGTGTAGTCGGCGATGTCGCGAGGTCGCTCACCTGGGCGCGGACGCGGCGCGTTCACGTCGAAACCACGCAGTCCCATCTCACGGTACTGGCAGTAGCGGTAGGTGTGCCCGGCTTAGCCGCAGTGGTAGCATAGTGGGCGGTGGTGCGGGGTGCGCCAAACGTCGGTCCTCCTTGTCGTGCGCTGGATTAGTGGCGAGCCGGATGGCGTCTGAGGTGGCGGCGGTGGGTGGCGACGAAACTGCGGAGGCGTTGGGTCCTGGCGTGGGCGAGGGGCGGCGGCAAGTCGGCGGCAGGTCTCCGGTTGGGGCTGCGGTGGTTCGTGAACGTTCAGCGAGTGCTGTACGTCATCGCGAGCAACGTCATCGAGGGAGGGGACTTGGGGCTGCGACGACGGGAACATCATCCGGCGCAGTTCTTAGAGGGCAATAGCCCTGATAGTGTCGCGTAGTCGTGGAGGCCGAGTCCTCGGGCTTCTGCGACGTCTGGGGACATGCGCCGATCGTATCGGCGGGCGCGCATTTCAAGAGTCTTCTTAATGGATGTCGCCTCTGAGAGGAACTCTTGTACCATCTTCGGGGGTTTCTTATTAACCCGGCGAAAAGCTCCTGCTTAACTCCTTGCATAAGGAGGCGAAGCTTCTTCTCCTCGGACATGTCGGCGTCGGCGTGGCGGAAAAGTCGCGTCATCTTCTCCGTAAAGATCTTTACGTTTTCGTTGGGCAGCTGCACACGAGTCTCAAGGAGTGATGCAGCTCTTTCCTTCCGCACGACGCTTGCAAAGGTTGGCAGGAAAGCAGCGCGGAAGTTGTCCCAGGTTCGAAGAGTTTATTCGTGGTTCTCGAACCAAGCCCTTGCTGCGTCCTCCAAATAGAAATATACATGGCGCAGCTGATCGTCAGGGTCCCACATCTTAAGGGCTGCGACGCGGTCATACATGTCCAGCCAGCTTTCCGGGTCCTCGTACGACGATCCGCGGAAGGTAGGCGGCTTTTTTGGCTGGCGCACTACCACGGTTGCCGGAGATCTTGCTTCCGTCATCGTGGATGCCGGTTTCGTTGCAGCGCTTTTCTTGTCCTTGTCGGGAAGCGGCAGGTATTCTGGCGGGAGTCCCTGTTGTCTGCGACTAACTCGAAGGACCGGGTTGGAGTCGTCCTCTTGGCGGCTTGGGCTTGGCTCACGGCTGGACGGGGGCGTACGGTACATCGATCGAGAAGCACCTCCACCAAATGTCCGAGTTTAAGGTCATGCCCTTTGGTCATTGCTCGGCGCCTGCGACGTTCCAACGGATTATGGACACAGTACTCGCAGGCTTGAAGTGGCAGACTTGCCTCGTACGGACGACGAAGTCGTATTTGCTTCCAGCTTCGACGAACACCTCCGGTGCCTTGGAGCTGTTCTTCCGGTAATCAAAGCCTCCGGACTTACCCTGAAGCCAGAAAAGTGCCGCTTCGCCTACGAGGAGCTATTGTTCCTTGGCGACGTTATCAGCAAGTCGGGAGTACGCCCTGATCCACAGAAAACCGCCGGCTTTCCTTCGCGGTTGGGATCGCCGACTTTCCTTCGCCCACGGACAAGAAAGTAGTACGCCGATTTCTTGGCCTCTGCGCTTATTACAGGTGCTTCGTCAAGAACTTTTCCCAAATCGCCGAGCCAATGACGTACCTCACGAAGGCCGACGTCGACTTCAAATGGGAAACGCCGCAAGTCGAGGCATTTCAAGAACTAAAGCGACGCCTGCAAATTCCGCCAATACTCGCGCACTTCGACGAAAAAGCCGACACCGAAATTCATACAGACGCAAGCAGCACAGGGCTCGGGGCCGTGCTCGTGCAGAGGACCGTCGGACTTGAAAGGGGCATCACATACGCTAGCTGGTCACTTTCGAAGGCAGAAGCGAATTATTCCACCACGGAAAAGGAATGCCTTGCCATCATCTGGGCTACATCAAAGTGCCGCCCCTACTTGTGAGGCAGGTCTTTCAAAGTGGTGAGTGACCAACACGCCTTGTGTTGGCTAGCTAACTTGAAAGATCCGTCAGGACGCCTCGCACAGTGGAGTCTCAGACTGCAAGAATTTGACATTACCATCGTCTACAAGAGCGGACGAAAGCACTCCGATGCCGACTGCTTGTCTTGCGCCCCCGTCGATCCGCCGCCCCAGGGTGACCACGACGACGACTCTTTCTTGGGACCCATAAGTCCCGACGACTTCGTGGAACGCCAACGAGCTGACCCAGAGCTCAAGAGCCTCATGGACTACCTGGAAGGCAACGCCACCGCCGTGCCGAAAGCATTCCGCCGAGGACTGGCTTCGTTTTTCCTGCGGAACAACGTTCTCCTGAAGAAGAACTTCTCGCCACTCCGCGCCAACCACCTCCTCGTGGTGCCTTCAGCGTTACGTCCAGAGGTTCTGGAAGCTTTACACGACCACCCGACAGCTGGACACCTCGGTATTTCTCGCACACTATCAAGAATACAAGACAAGTACTATTGGCCTCGCCTCAGCTGACGATGTCACCCATTACGTAAAGACATGCAGAGACTGTCAGCGACGCAAGACGCCGACAACTACGCCAGCCGGACTTCTGCAACCCATCGAACCACCTCGACGGCCATTCCAGCAAATCGGCATGGACTTATTGGGGCTGTTCCCGACGTCGACTTCCGGCAGTAAATAGATCGTCGTAGCGACTGACTACCTCACCCGCTATGCCGAAACAAAGGCCTTGCCCAAGGGCACTGCCGCCGAGGTCGCCAAGTTCTTCTGGAGAACATCGTCCTGCGTCACGGAGCCACGGAGGTCCTCATCACCGACAGAGGTACGGCTTTTACGGCTGACCTAACTCAGGCGATCTTGAAGTATACAGTCACACGAACCATCCTCGAACGACCGCCTACCATCCATGAATGGCCTCACCGAGCGTCTAAATAAGACCATCGCCGACATGTTGGCCATGGACGTCGACGCCGAACACAAGACGTGGGACGCCATACTTCCGTATGTGACCTTCGCTTAAAACACGGCCGTGCAAGAAACGACGCAGCTTGCTCCATACAGGCTTCTCTGCGGACGGAGCCCAACAACGACGCTTGAAGCCATGCTACCGGTTGGCACCGACGAAGAAGACCTCGACGTTGCCAGCTACTTGGAGCGCGCCGAAGAAGCTCGACAGCTAGCCCGCCAGCGTATCAAGAGCCAGCAGACAGTCGATAGGCGTCACTACAACCTTCGCCGACGCCACACCGAATACCAACCCCGTCACCTTGTCTGGGTCTGGACGCCGATACGACGACGGGGATTGTGTGAGAAGCTCTTACGGCGCTAATTTAGACCCTACAAGGTACTCGCCCGTTGTGGTGAACTGGAGTATGAGGTCGCGCCCGATGGCTTAACGCCATCGCAGCGGCGCCGTGCACGACCCGAAGTTGTACATGTGGTGAGACTGAAACCTTATTAAGTGCGCTGATTAACAGTGACGTATTGTTAATTTACTGCATGCACTCTAACTTCCACGTTCTGATTTTAGCATCGGGACGATGCTTTTCAGAGGGGGGTAGTAACACGTGCGGTTGTTTTCGTGAACGCCGTTATCACCTTCCTGTGAATCGCGCGCTTGCTTTGATTGTTTGCGGCGAGCACAGTTATCCCTTTCTGTTATGCCAATGCAAGCCGCGTTTATTTTGCATGTCACTTCGGGAAGCGCGTCGATAATTCCTCAAACTTTGCATGCTGACGCGCACACTTCAGTAACTTCTGGAATTCCAAAGAAAATGCGAGAACGCTTTAAGCCGTGTGTATAAAAGCCGACGCACTGCGTCGCTTGTCAGTCTTTCCGTCGACCGAGGACTGTTCACACCGCTGTTGCTGTAAATTGTGATTGGCCTTGTTTTGCTAGGCGCAAGTTCGCCCAATAAACAGTTCGCCTGACGTCACCTTGAGTCCTGCGTGCTTCGTGTCGACTGCTGCGAGTGTCACGACCACGTGACACTATTGTGCCTGCGACCTCAGAGGCACGTTGCCGTACGGCGTTTTCCATTGCTTGCAGATCATCAAAATAACAGCTGCCGTGGCAAAAGTCGCATTTGTCATTTAGACCTATATGAGTCATGTGAGCGCCTTGGAAGACTTTGAGCAATTGTATAGAAGCGTGCACAATACTTGAAGTGTTTTATTTCCTTGCGTCAGATAGTGTCACACTCTTTGGATCTTGTTTGCTGGAGACCATACGAAATTATCAGTAAGCAAACCACCGATCTGATCCCAATGAGGTCATTTTGCTATTTGAACTGCCTAGTATATAAGTAGCACGTGAAATCTACATGTACGCCGTTTGTCGGAGCAACGCTATCATACGCAGGTAAGCTAACCGCAGTAAATGGAGAACCCACTGTGATATGTTATAATGGAGCAAGTCGCTGATATTATTGCGTACCTAAATAGGCTCACGAGATGCCCCGGGCCCTAGATAGGACTAGTCATATCACGTATGTTATATTTAATTAGATGGACATCTTTAGTTCATTAGTTCGGGAATGATTCTGAAAAAGAAGCAGATCCCACGTACAGTGGGAGTCAAGGAAATACGAAGCACGCAAAAGAACTTAAAATGGATCTGCATTGTTGCCTCACTATACCAATTTTGCAAACTAGAAGAGAAGCTCAGGGGAAGATGGATGCTTGAATCGATGAAGAGATCGCTAAATACAATTTAGAACAGGGAATGTCGCAGGAGCCAGCGTTTCGACAAGTGGACTTGTCTTCGTCAGGGCGGCGACTGCCTTCTCCAGCGTTCAGTTATGTACGCCATTGCACACTCTCCCTCGTTCTCAGAAAGAGAAGAAGAAGAGCAGCACGTGCGAATAATAAGAAAAAGGGGGTAGTGTGTAGGGGAAGTTGGTTGACAGGTGTTAGCGTGACTAATATAAATGGCAAGATCGAAAGCTTCCAAAGAATCCACTCCTTGCACATATCTTGGAAATACATTGTGTGCGCAGCGCTAGAAAGCAAGGTGAAAAAAGACTACCCGTAAAGCAACAAGCAAAGATTACCGCTAACTGTAGCCCCGGAGGTCTGCTCGAAACAAACACAAATGACTAACAACACAGAACTCAACTTAGATAATCACAAATATCGTTCTTTTATACAATCACGTAAGCTCGCCGCCAAATAAACTACAGATAGCACTTAGCTAAATACTCTAGCTACACCAAAGAAAATAAAATTCCGGAAGGTTTAACTATTAAGGTTAGATGTCCGCTTCATGTACTTCCTCCTAGCCTATTGAAAAAAATGGAATGGCGTCCTAGAAAATGCTTGATTGTCGCTATATATATATATATTAAAAGAACATTGCCGCAGTCAGCTTATTGTAATAACCAACCAGGTGAACGACATTAAACTTACTGGTAAAGAAATAGAAGAAATAGCCAAATTTGTGGAAAGGAAGGAAACCAAAATAATAGTGATATAAAAGCGCAAAGGCACTCACGCAACGATGTGCGTCCAAAATAACTCTATAAGCGCAATAGAAACAGTCTGTCCCTCGCTGCGGCGCCGAGAACACACTAGCAAGGTGGTGGATATATCACAGAGCCTAAATGCAGTTGAAGTAGGTCTTCTAGAATGCGGTCTAACGTTCTGCCCGACACATAATGCGGTTAAAGAATTCAAGCTACACAGAGATATAACAGAGTTTTCAAGGCGTCTGCGAATGAGAGAATTCTTTTTTGATAAAGTAGAGGCAGGAGACACAAGTACTGACGCGCTCCAACCGCTAAGCACGTGGACACGAGATTCTGAGCAATGCCAAGACCTATAGCTCAGTACATTAAGCTAGTCACAAGATACATCCTGAATATAACAAGACACAGCCGCAAACCAAAGAACCTATCTCGCGAAGAACACGATTCCCTGAAACAACTCGCGGACAGAAACGACATCATAATAAAACCAGCAGACAAGGGTGGTATTATAGTAATATGGCCAATATAAAAGTACAAACACGAGGCAGTCAAGCAGCTCACTAACAATGCACATTACAGAAAATTAGATTCAGACCCAACTGTGGAATACAGCAATAGGATAAGACGTACGATAACAGACCTTTAAGCCAGCGAGTTAATCACACAATCCGAGTACCGCTTCTACAGCCTGATAATAAAAAGCAGGCTGTTTCCACCTCCTTCCTCAGATTCATAAGGCTACCCCAGATGAACTAGTCACCGCTGGTATACCGGGCAGACCCATAGTCTCTAACAACACCCCGACGGAGTCATTATCGAAGTTTCTTAATCACGACCTATCCGACATACCGCCCAACCTTCGAGTCCTTATTCAGGATAGACGTCACTTTCTGCGGATTAGAGAGTCTATTAACGAAATTCAAACACTTTCGGATCAGGCAATTCCGCTAACGCTCGATGTCACCTCCCTACACGCGAATATACCTATCACAGAAGAAATCGATGCGCCATCGAAGGCAATACAGAATACCAAACGTACACATCGCTGAAGTTTAAATCGCATTACTGGAATTAGTCCTTACACTTAATTACCTTGAAGTTGGCTTGACCATCTACCTACAAATTTTTACACCAACGTGCAAACTCCTTTTGTGCCAACCTACGCCGATATTTTTACGGGGCAACTAGAAACACAGCTTTTGGAATCTTGGCCGCTAAAAGCTTTGCACCTACCTCCGCTACATAGAGGATATCTTCATTATTTGGAAATGTGGTGTAAGGGCACTAAGCACATTTTTTGAGCATTTTCACAACTTTCATCCTAGCATTAAGTTCTCCACGTACCACTCTTCTAGTAAAATTGATTTCCTCGACACGGCAGTATCCATCTAAAAAGGAAAACTAAAGACACTTTGCAGAAAGCCAAAGGATAGCCAGCAATATCTATATTATAATAGTCACCACCAGAGCCACTAGCAAACAGGGGATATTTATAGGACAGGCAAGGCGCATAAGAAGGATTTGCGGCAAGGATGCGGATTACTTTCACCACTGAAGCAAGTTAAGGGCAACCTTAGCTGAACGAAACCACCCGCACGACGCTCTCAAGAAGGCATACAATGACGCTTGTAAACAAGATAGGACATCAGCACTAGAAAGAGCCCCTAAAGCGCAGGCCAACTAGCCGCTAGCATTCATAACGAAATGCTCCAATGCGCTTCCGAACATAAGTAGTATTCGTCGCATATACTATTCAATACTAAAAGCAACGATCGCCTTAAAAAAGCGTTTCCGGAAATACCAAGAGTCACCTACCGCGGTAATAGTACATGCCAAAGTAAACCCTCAGCGCACCGCCTGCGTAATAACTTGCTCCAGTCCCAGATGCAAGACTTGCAAGCATATTCAAAATGATGTTAAAGTTAAAAGCGCCGGAAGTGACTGTGTCCATCATACAAAATCAAGTTTCACTTGCACTAGTTCAAACGTTATTTACATGTTGGAATGTTCACTCTGTCACAAGCAATACATCGGCGAAACTGGGCAAGCAATTAATGATAGACTAAAGGGGCACCGCGCGGGCACCGCGAATAACCTGACGAATGCTGTGACGCAGCATTTTAATATGACGGGTCATAATTTTGACGAACTGAAATTCTACATACTTCAGGGAAAGTTCCGCTCGCAGATGGAGAGAAAATACAGAGAATCGCATCTCATATACAGATTCAATACTCTCCGGCCTACAGGCATAAACCTTCAAAGGGAACCCTTGACTCCATTAGACACGGTGGGGGGTTAACAAAGACGACAAAACGTTGAGGTATTCACAAGCTAACAATGTTTCTTCCGGAAAGTGTACTTTCAGGTGCGCATCCCCCATCCGGTTCGACGACGTTAAGCTCTGTAGTTACATTTTAGCAACAAGCTTTCGGTAAAATGCACTGTATGTGCGGCACAGGTGGTGCAGGGTGGAAAGGGGGACACATGCCATAGAAGCAACTCCGGTTACTAGCATGTGTTCCTTTTTCCATCGGGCCTTCTAGGGTTGCGCACACAATGTATTTCCAAGATATGTACAAGGAGCGGATTCTTTGGAAGCTTTCGCTCTTGCCATTTGTGTTAGTCATGCTAAAATCTGTAACCCAACTTCCCCTACACTCTACTCCACCCCCGTTTATTGTTATTGTTCGCACGTGCTGCTGCTCTTCTCCTCTCTTTCTGAGGACCGGGGTGAGTGTGAAACGAACGCTGGAGAAGGCAGTTGCCGCCCTGACGAAGACAAGTCCACTTGTCGAAACTTTGGCTCCTGCGACATTCCCTGTACTAAATTGTAGTTTGCGCCGTTTTCATTTATACCGATAATGTTATATATGAATTTTACGAAACAGCCACGAGAGCACCACGACTGTGGCATGTAAACCATGGCGCTCATGACACGCATGCCATGATTGCGATGTTACAACCTGTCATTTATGTTTTTCATGCAGTCAAGGTTTTCCATATCAATTTTGGTATACATCGCATTAACGAAAAGGCCATGAGAGCACCTAGACCCTAGTACGTAAATCATGCTGTTCATGGTATGCACGTCATCATCTTCCTCTTATGACCTGCGATTCATGTTCCTCATGCAGTCGTGTTGGGCCATACCAATTTTCGTATGCATCCCATTAACGAAAAGGGCAGGAGCGCAGCAAGACGGTGGTATGTAAATCATGCCGCTCATGACATGCATATCATGATTTTCATGTTAGGACCTGTTATTTATCTTCGTCATGCACTCGTGTTGTAGCATACCAATTTACGTATACATCTCATTAACGGAACAGCCAGGAGAGCACAACGTCGTAGGCGGATAGATAGATAGATAGATAGATAGATAGATAGATAGATAGATAGATAGATAGATAGATAGATAGATAGATAGATAGATAGATAGATAGATAGGTAGATAGATACGTTCAAGGTCGCGGAAGTTCGATAAGAAATGCTGCATTTCATAAACCGGCGTCTCACAGTGCCGTTCTCGTGTGTTTTCCGTACCGGTTACAAATTTCGCTAAACTCGCGCCTTGCTGCATAGCGTCCACGCATATGGTTTTTCTCAATATGTGAAAATCATAAATATAATAAGTCGAATAC
The DNA here is from genome assembly GCA_013339685.2 of Hyalomma asiaticum. Lineage (NCBI taxonomy): Eukaryota > Metazoa > Arthropoda > Arachnida > Ixodida > Ixodidae > Hyalomma > Hyalomma asiaticum. Next base: position 60,282,618 of record CM023487.1, on the reverse strand, counting down.
TGAGTAGGCGCCTAGCTGCTTTAGTGAGGAAAAACAACGTGATTGCGTCAGTACCAGGAAGTGCCTGTGACGACAGACACGTTGCCGCAAGCCGCTTTCCATTGTTTGAAGACGATCAAAATAACAGCTGCCGTGCCACAAGTTGCATCTGTTATGTTAGTAGTGTCAACGTCTTAGAATAACTTAAAATTGTGTACATGTGCGCACATTATTTGGAGTGGTTTATTTCTGCGTGTGAGCTCGTGCCTGACTCTTTGCGTTTCTGCGCTGCAAGTAACTGCGATTAGGCAAGTGACCGATGCTCGCATCTGTTATATCATTTTTGATTATAGACTATCTAGTACATCAGTAAAACCTCGGAACTATAGACCCGCATATTCTAGGATCCCTAGCTTCGTGGCAAACACTAACATACGCAGGTAAGCTAGCCGCACTAAAGGTAGTACGCACTGAGACTCCTTATGATAGAGACTGTCACTCATATTCTTTTCTACTTCAGTAGGTTCATTATATAGACGGGTTTCCTTCAGGCCGATGGGCCATGCGTGTCCATTCATTCGAATATTCTTATCGCATATGGAATATTTACATAGATCCACAGCTTCCGTGCCTTAGTCCGGCAGTAAGCGTGTTTGCGAAAATTGTGGGACCCTTAAACTCGCTGTAAGATTTTAACGCCATATCGATGCCTTGTCCAACTCTCATCGCGCTCTGTCCTGCCAGCCATTCTCTTCAGTCGCTTAGACACATGATTGTCCCTACACCACTTGGCAGAATGTGCGAGTCACTTGCGTGACTGCGTGGCCTCCTTCGTCGCCTTGCGCTTTTCACATAGATACGTCATCAAACCTGGCCGATAGAGATGTCACTATTATAAGCTAGATTCTTGCTGGTTGGTGGGTCCTCGAACCTCCAGTGTTCGTCCGGAGCGGTGGTTGTCCCAGTGAAAGCTTCCACCATCAGTTTTAAGACAGACCACCCGACGACATCGACAGCTGCGGAACTTGCTGCTCTGCGTGCTGCCCTTTGTGTAGTAAATGAGGAAGCACCCCGACAATGGTCAATCTTTAGCGATTCAAAGGCGGCCTTACAGTCCTTGCTGGCAGCCCTGCGGCGCGGACCATACGAGCAACTGGTGTTGGAGATCAGATCTCTTCTCCATAAATCACATGAGAAGGGACACCACGTGACGTTTCAGTGGCTCCCCAGTCACTGCGGCGTCGTTGGAAACGAATATGCTGACAAGGCCGCCAAGTCTGCACTTGATGGCACCAAAGTTGAGACCATACCTCTCTCAAGGTCCAACGCTGCCAGGCAACTTCGAGCGATTGCACAGGAGATTACACTCTCGCTGTGGAGTGCCTCAAGCAGCCAAACTCGGAACAGTCGACAACACCACCTGCTGTCTTTGCGGCATTTTCGATTACCACCAAAACTCAGCCGAGCAGAAGCCACCCTGCTTTATCGTTTGTGGTTAGGAGTGGCTTTTACTAACTCTTATTCCTTTATGATCGGAATGGCCGACAGCCCTCTTTGTGACACCTGTCGTCGTGAAGAGACGCTACAACACATCATATGCGACTGTCCTCGCTATGACTTACAGAGGCAATCACTGGCGTCCGCTCTCGCTCACCTTGACCTGCGACGGATGTCGGTTGATGCCATTTTGGAATGTCGACCGCACAAGACATCACAACTGAAGGTGACAAAGGCGCTGCTGCAGTTCTTAAAGACGACAGACTTGCACAAGCGACTGTAACAGCGATGTGTGATTTCGCGTGCCATGCAGCTGCCACTGACTGTGAGAATGTGCTATATGTTCGCCCACTTTCTCTCTCTCTTCCTCTTTCCTTTCACCTTTCAATCTCCCCTGTCCCCTTCCCCTCGTGCAGGGTAGCATACCGGTTGTCATACACTGGTTAACCTCCCTGCCTTTCCCTCTCTACTATTTCCTTCCTTCCTTGCTGGTTGGTAATGGCTCGTCTTTAGGCCTTTGGAGCGCTACATGTACCGCGGAAAAAGGAGAAGACGCACCAGTCCTGCGCGCCCTGCTTGTCCGTATTTCCTGCACCTCTGCACAGACCTCAAGGTGAAGAATGCAGCAGGATATATGCGGTGTGGCCGAGCGCGTAGTACAGTGCGCTCAGGAGCAAGGGGTCTCAGGTTCCAATCCCGTCTACCTCGAATTTACGCTCACGGGCGCCGCTGATTTTTCGCTTACAACCAACCACGCCGACACTGACATCCAAATTTGCGCGAGACGAGATCTTTAACGCTGTCACGTTAAAAACAGCTCATAACTCCACCCTTTTCATATGCTCCACGCACCGGGAGCACTGGGGTAAAGCTGGGAACAGTGACGTCTTACGGGCGGTAAAATCACGATACTGAGAGCCCTGACTTATATTGGTGTGCACTGGCATGTATTAGGACAAGCTGGCATCGCTGATATGTCATTGAAGCCAGTGCGAGGCTCGATGTGGTGCGTGGTACGCAGAAAGGCAAGGTGCTTGGACTAGTCGGAAAGCCAATGGATGCAGAGCGAGAGAATCTGGGGCCGATAATATCAGCAAGATATTCAGGAGAATACAATTTTTGACAACTGTTACTGCTTACATGTTGTTACCACAGGAAGCTATCCACACACTTGAAACGTAGTTTTGCTCAATTCGTTTTCGCGCCTTCTTGTGCCTTGCTTTTTGCTCTTCTTCTTTTGTTCGATGCATTATAAAATTTTCATATTGGCATGACGTTTCATTTCGGTTCCTGGTTTACACCCTACATCGCGATAGTGATTTACGTACACAGGAATGCCGAACCACCAAAGTAAAGACATGCGTGTAGCATTGCAAAATGTGCCGCGCGCGGTACCTTTCATGCAGGGCTCTTAATTTTCTCATCAGTGCATGAACAGTGTCACATTTCTGATGAGCCAAAGTTCCTGCCTGAATTATGACGCCAAGTGCCTGACTACAAAATAAGCTCGCGCTCTGGTAATGTCAATCCCTTGAATGGGCGGAGCGTATTATTGGGCCATATTCTTTCTGTTGTGCGTGACATTCACTTCATGAAGTTAAATATATCACATTTGCAGGAAGAAATTCTATTGAAGCATTCAGGAATGCATTTACCGATCACCCTGTGCTTTGTTTCATCATGCATTGTTCTCTGTAAGTTCCTCACTTTCTTACGGTAATACATGCGTCACACGTCTATGAGATCGATAAATCTTCTCGTTTGAATCCAGGACATTTACCTATTGATTTGCACAAAGCTAACGTACATCTTACAAACTTGAAAGTGAAAATGCAGGATAATACGATGTCATCACTAGAAACAAGCACTTCTTGCTAGGTAGCACATATTGGCCCTCGTGTACTAAATGAATCTCATTAAATTGGTGTTCATTGTGGCAACAGGCACTGAAAAAATTGCAGTATACCATGGACCAGTTAAAAATTTTACGTGATAAAAGTTACCAGTGTTCACAGGTTTCCTTACATGTGCCTTAACCCACCCAGCAAACAACTGTTTGTGACGTCTTCGAGACGGATATGTGAGACGTTATCGACGTGGCCGAGATGGCACGCATGAGACGCTTTGGAATACGTCCTATAAGAAAACCGCGCTTGAGCGTCCACTGGCGATCAATGAAGGAGACGCGACCCCTTCCTCCACGTTGAAAAGAGCGTGTTCAAAACCAGTCCTACAAGCAATAAAAAAATGTGGTTGATCTCTCTGTCGAAGGAATCGGTATAAAAAGAAAGTGAAATGTGCCTTCGCATAAGCAGTTATATGTTTATGGTTGCATCGGGGTGAACTTACCCATAGCTATTGGTCGGGAACAGCGAGGTGAACTTACCCATAGCCCATGTCGGGAACACGACTAAGGTTTCGTAGGTTAGGACCTTTGGCATTTTCGCCTCAACTACACCCTCGCGGCAGCTTGTGTTCTTTCTTATCGCGCTTCTTTCTGATGCACGCGCAGCTCACCACGCGTGCATCGAGGCGGTCTTTGGAATGCGCCTGGAATGGTGCCTCTATCCAAGGGAGGTGGAGTGAAGCAGCAGTGATCCAATTCGCATCTCTTGGATGGCGGCACCATTCCAAGCAAATTGTGCCATGCGTGCGCTCTGAGCCGGAGTAGAACGTCGGAGGAAGAGACCTTGAAGGAATAGAAAGGGCGTTCGCACAGCTTTGGGCACATACAACGCACAAACGTAGCGCGTGCCAAGTGCTCACGCACGGCTGTCCTCCCTTCGTCATCGTCGCAGGCACGCGTACGCTGCTCGCTACTTTGTGCGGGATGTTCAAACGCAATTTAAAACATCCTCCGCGCCCGACAACGGTCACTCGCCCGCCTCCACCGGGTACAACAGTTGCACTGGCTTTGTCATTTCTGTCCTTCCTTCGAAACGACCCTACACGCGCTAACACGATTCGTTTTTCCTTTGAATATATGAAAATGACTATATACGCCTTCACAGCACTGTTTCCATCTAACAAAGACACGACGTGCCAAGCGAACATCCAGAGCAGGAATCGATTGAGGTCATCGACCCATCCGGTTGGCATTGGTGGAACAGAAGCTGAGAATGGAGCTTGAAACGTGTGCACACTTTGCACCGAGGTATCATTTTGTGCAGACATTGATGACTCTTAATGACGCGTAAGTGCTTCGTACAAGAGTGATGTGCGAAGAGGCTTCTGATGACCAGGTGGGCTGGCAGTTTCTTTCTAGAGCAATGTTCACGCTGGCTCGGGTAGTTGACGGCGTCATATGTGTTTCATAGGGCAGGCTCTTTTGGAATGCGGTGACGCATCCCAATGAACGCCCAGTGCTGTCGCATACGTTTCGCTGATGACCTTTCGAAACGGCGGCATTGGAAGCCGCCTAGATGGGAAGGAACACCTTCGACTATCTTGGCATGACCATGCACCTGATACTGCCTCATATTTTCATAAGCCATCATAGATTCGTCGTTTGGTGCACTAGCCCAAAGAGCCTGTCATTTCTCGAATATGGCACTTTCCGATTACCAGGCTTGGAAACACGAGGTGATTTCAATGGTTACACTACTTCACTGGACCAATTTCTGTGACCCACGGTGTTAGTTGGTTATGAACCATAGGCGCTCCGATGGGACGGTGATGAATGGAAAACTTCACCGCTATGGTGTCCCCAGCTTCCCATGGAACCGACGAACCCACGCACTGTTGTGCGAGAACGCACACCTGGCTACTCGCTTTGTTGGATCCGCTTCCACTGTCACATAAAGATCCTTGCAGGCTCCAACCCATCTTCGTGCTGATGGCGACTAGTGCAGAATTTGCTTGGTCCCACTTTATATCATTTCTAATTCGTGTTAGCTTCTATAGTTGATCACAGCCAATGAGGACACCCCCACCTGGCTCACAATTTAGGCTCTGATAAACGACGGCGTCTGCTAGCTTTTTTTCCTTCTGCTCTGATGGCTTGAAGAAAACGGTTCTCACTTAGGGCTCCAACCAGCTCTTCGCAAGTAAATGACACAACTATAGCTCAAACGACGACCGTCGCGCTGTCATACCGACTCCGGAGTTTCAAGTTCGCTGTCTTGAACTGCCGATTCGGGTCCATCGCTCTTCCATAGTCACTGATAGCTCGATCGCTCGCCGACAGTAGCTAAATTTAGCATGGCAGCAGCGCTGTCTCCCATAAAAGTTCGCTGGCTCCCATTGTCGAGAACTCCGCGCATATAGCGACAGCTTACTGGCGTTGTTATCCATGCTCGAAACGTATCGAGTAGGACGTCATTGTTGAGTCGTAGAGCTGTGGAATTCGGGATGGATACTTCCACCGTAGCATTCGGCTTCTTGTGGGTATTAGACGATGACGGTACGTCTGAATTACGAGCGTTGCACGTAGATGAGGCGTGTCGGCGTTTGCAAACCTGACTCTCCTTGGGCACTCGCGAAGATGACCTGTCGTAGCGCACTTGAAGAAGCGACCACCTGTTGCGAGTTTGTTCGTTGGTCTGCAAAAGTCACGTCATCATTACAGTCTTCAGTGGCGTGCTGTGCGGCGGAGCAGAAAAAAAAGAGATAGGCCTGCGCGAAATCGAAGGACAGTGTTAGCGTAAGCTGGAGGAGTGACCTTACTGGGCCAATGTAAACGCTTGGGGAAATTAGTGCAAGTAGAGGCTCTAGGCATCCCCTGTGCCACAACTCTGCGGTTTGGGCTTGTCTCTGCACAGCACTCTGTTGAGCCAGCGAGAAGGTGCCATCAGGTATATCGAGGAGCTAAGTCAGGTTGCTCTCACGGCTTCGCACGTCGCCTGTCGCGTGACGTATGGCAGGACACGACAAAACTGTTTCACGAGGCAGGGCTTCGTAATAATGATGCTACAATTTGGGGGACAACTACGGCGCCAAAAACGACCGTTGTTGTGATCTCATGACAGCTTACGCTGTGAAACAGCACCGTGTGCAGCACTGACGCAGCAGGGGTCGGAACTCGCTTCTTGAAAGGCTGGTTTAAGTCAGCAAGATTGTTCAATGGTGTATTTGGCAAGTTATAATTGATGAGGTTTTTTTACGCATTCCATCTCGATCTAGAGAAACTTCGTAAGTATTTCGAGTTCTTGCTCTGAGCAAGCAGGCGTGTGTCCCGCAGCGTCCTCCGTGCTTTCCTTTTTGTAGTAGTCTATCAGAATAAGCTTTCGCAAAGCAGGCACGTCGCTCCATAGCCTTACAAGTCAGCGTGCGCAGGTTCTCGAGGTACGTCTGCTCATTTTTCCTTGTGACTTCCGAAACGATGCTTCAGAATTTCCAGCGCATCATTACCAGTCACCTGAATACGTGCGACCGCTTGATCGGCAGGTCGTCAAGAAGCGGGACGAAGTAGTGGGACCGGTTGGTGTTGGAGAGCCTCGTGTTCTCGCGTACAGAATAGAGGAACATATCTCAAAAGGGCTGCCGCCTAGTCACTGGACGTGTATGGAGTCAATGGACATGTACGGAGTCGCACGTACGTGCCAATAGGTGCCGTCCCTTGAGGCACCTCAGCAGTCACTGAAAGCGCAGACGACGGCGGACGCGTTGCACAATTCATCAGAGCGTCGATGTGATGCTCTAGCAAAGACAGGGTGCTATTCGCTGCGTCATCGTAGTGCATCACCATGTAGTAGTCATCCACTGTCAAGTCGTTAGTGAAGAGAGCTTCCACCTCGTTGTTACTTCCGAGTTACTGTCCAGGAAGGTCGTACTGATTGCAGTGCAGTAGTTTGTGGACCTCGTTGATGATGTTTTTATTCATGGTTCGTCGGGAGGCACGCTTGATCTTCGCTCGCCCTATGCCGGTTCAGCTCGAAGTGCAGCTCGCCCACACGGAAACAAAACGCTGGCTTGATTCCCGCGTTTCAGCATCAAAATTGATGTAGGAAAACCGCGCTTGAGCGTCTAGTGGTGCCCATTGAATGAGGTGAAAAACCGTGCATCCATGTTGAAAGTAGCGTTTTCCAATCCTAATCGGACAAGCTGATGATGATGATGACGATGATGAACCTCTATCATGGCGCTTAACCACTGAGGGGGATAGGCCAAGAATTGGGTGGCAGTAGTCAGTCAACTAGGGGTGTGTCAAGAGGGACAGAGCTAAGAAGAAAAAGGACAAAAAAAGGAAACAAGAAGAACTAGAGAACGAAATAAAAGCTGAAGGGTCCAGTAGTCAGACTAACAGATGGAATTACAGGAAGCGCTGCGCGTGCCACATGCTCTCGCACTCCAGTCCTCTCCTCGTCATCGTCGTCGGATGCGTCCGCTACTCGCTACTGTATACGGCAAGTTCAAAGGCAGTTCAGAACACGTCTATATCTCGCATAATATCCAGATTTTTACCCATATACAAGACATCTAGCGAATGTTTTCGAAACGTTTTGACAAGATGGTCTTAAATATGGCTTAAACACTCCAATAATCCCGTTTTCCTGGAATCCTCATCTTGTGTAAAGACAAGCTATGAATGCATGTGAAATAAATGTTGTTGGCCAATTGTTTCTACAAAGTTCATATAGAATGCACAAACCATTGGTAAACATTCGATTTGTTGCTGGTAGGCTCTAGTAACGATTGTCTGCAGGCATTCAACTTAATGTTACTAAAAATTGCTGGTGCAAGGTAAGCAGACAGGCTATGAACATGCGTCTATTTAATGTTGGTGGCCAATTGTTTCAAAAATGTTAACGAGAAGTTGCTAAAGAAGTACACAGACTGCTGGTAGACATTGTACTTGTTGTTGGTAGGTTCTAGTAAAAATTATCTGTTGACAGCCAAGTTAATGTTGCTTGATACTCTTGTAAGGGCGCCCTCAGCATTCCCACTTGCAAGAGATAGCTCTGCTATTGTGTGACTCAGAAACCGCATGTAGAAACTTTCACAAATCCCTTGTTTCTGCTATCGTAGTCAAGATACTAAAACAATAGGCATTGACAACACCTTCCAGACATGCACGTCGTACGTACCCCGGGTCACAACACCTTGCAGGAATCGAAGCAGTACATGCTGTTCCTCGAGAGCATACCAGCCGAGATTTCCTGCCACAAGCGCTCCGCAAAGCTACGAGGGGTGAAGAAATCCCAATGAAGTATGCCAGAAGCATTCTAGCCCTACCGACTGAAACGATCCACTATCCAATTAAGCAAGGCAGAAGCCATGTGCCTCCGCAGACTGCATGGAACACATATGTACTACGTGGCATTATTATGCAACCGATCCACTGCACGGAGTTCCCATACTTATGTCGTTACCGCATCCCCTGAAACTCAAGCTTCTGGTGCCCCCACACCGGGGAAAAGAACTCCGAAGACGACGTTCCAAAGCCCTACAACTGATTCATGAAGCGTGGGAGGCACTGTTGGCGTCCCAGAGCACGGAGGACCAGCAAAGACTGGTGGGCCAGGCACGGGCCGCGGCATTCACCCAACTCCTTTCCGGACTGTGAGACCCGCTCCTCAGGGGCAAAAAAATTGGCGTTTCTTAGATTAAAAGGTATTCCTCGTCCTCTCCGCGACGGCCAGAGCAAACGCAAGCCATAAAAACTCGCGATACTGGACGTCATCGCGAAGAAAGAGCGAATCGCTCACATCAACAGCGCCGTGACACAAGGTAGTTGGAAGCACGTGTTCGGGCATCACTTAGCAGGCTTTACGCACATTTCTGAACTCATTATCATAGTCATATTTCTCTGTTGTAAACAAATGCCTTTACATGTAGTACGCATCTGAAATCAAATAAGTATGTGCCTCGCCAATTTTTTCCGTGCAACGGATAGAAGCTATCTGGAAGGTAAACAATATTAGCAGTTATTGAAGTAGTATTATTCATGTTCGATTTACTCCGTACCATTCTTTCGTTAATCGCATTCTGTTTCAGCCCAAGTACATTAAAATATTTTAACTATAGGTGAGCTACATATACTATGAATAATGCACCTGCCTTTATCTTTCCCTTGAAGCTGTAAAAGGCTTCACTGGGAGGCTGGTGCAGCAACATAACGAAATGCTTATTGAACGTTTGAAATAAAGAGTAATCAATCAGAAGAACATACAGTGGATGACGTTCGGATGCGACTCAAGAGAGCGGCGCCGAAGACAAGAGAACTCTCGCTTTCGTGCCTCATCCTTAGAGAAGGAATCTGTACAAAGAAAAAAGAAAGGCTTTTCTGGAATATAATTGCGCACTTAGCTGAAGAAGTTCTTTAAGGAATAGGAATGGCATTGAATTTTAGAAGGCAGTTTGTATTTTTTAAAACATAGTATTTTTCTCTCTTGTACAACGCAAATGTAAACCATGTACATTGTACATTGTACTTTGCTGATAGCCTGTGTGTATCCATTTTTTCCAGCGAAATTCCTTCGTGATAAGTTTTTTCTACTTTTATGTTTTATGCGGCAGTTCCAACAGCTTCATGTCTTTTGTATTGTATGCAATTATACTTTTTTCCTACGTATTGAGAATTTGGTGCATTTATTGCATTTGATCGCTATTTCGTATATCGAACATTGCAACCTGAGAACGCTGGCAATATTTTGTCTCAATACCTCGGACTCCATCCTCTGACAACTACGCGATGTGGGGCCATTTTCTGCTCCGTTATCTTCGTAGCTGGTTTTGCTAGGCAAAGAGGCGTAACTCTCATTGTGAAACCATTACTCTACAATACAGATACTCTGTGGCCGTAATGCTTACGACTGTAGCAACTGACAGCTTCACTCTGTGTCCACAGTGACAGATATCATGGGCGCCCCATATGACCCAACCGGAAGACTTGTGTGCTTTGCCTAAAGATAGAGGGAAAAAGTGTTCAAATCAAAAAGAAGGACGGAAGCAAATGTGGTATTTTAATGCAACTACAAGAACGTGCCATAACTTTACGAATCGTGGATGCAAGGGCAATGGAAATCGGTTTCCGGAAAAAGAAACATGCAGGCAAACATGCAAAACTGGTAAGTCTGTATGACTGCTTTAGACTATTTTATTTTACGGAGTACATGCGTGTCCTGCAATACCGAAGTGGCCAGCTTTAAGCTGCTATTAGTCAGGAGCGAACTTGTGAGACAATTCATGCCCATCATTTCAACTTGTATTTCACAATACATACCACGGTTGCTGTTGGGCATATTTGAAAATCAACTAGAATTAGCGGTATCATAAATGAGCAACAATGAAGAGCGATATGTTCACTCTTTCTCAGTCTTCAAATAATAGCAAGTTTATTATATATGTCCGCTATATGGACTTAAGCTCTTAGAGATTGACGTCACCTACGCGTAGCTCGTTCTTTATACAGATGTCGCTCCGTAACTATATAGGGATCTCTGCGCTTGCTCCGTATTGAGTGTGTCGCGACCGCTTCCTTTCGCGCGCACACACCTCAGAGCTACCTAGAATCGCCGGCACATCAGTGTAATAGCGCAGAACAGGACGCGCACAGGGGAACAAGCAATAATACGCTTTACTGGGTGGGCCTTAACATTCGGGCTGGCTTCTGCGACGAAAGCGAGCGTACGCACCTTTACTGCAGTGTCCATAGGGGCCAGGCCTCCGATGACGTGACCGCTTCTCTGCCGTCACATAGTAGTCTCTCCTCAGCCACCCTTTTCGGGTACCGGCGGCCCAGCTGAAACAAGTTCCAAGGAAGACCTTACGGAGGCACCGAGGAAAACAGGCGATAAGTCCGCGCGGCTTACACCGCACGTAGGATTTCCAAAAATGTCAACAGGAGCGTTAAGCATTGAAGGAGATTTTGTATTGAAACCATATGTCGGAATTCATTAGCAGAGCTCCTCTAATGACGGCGCGGCGTTAAGTGGTGCAATGCGGCTGAAACGTACAGATCAGTTTCATTTTCTTGTGACATCTGCTTTAGTGAATATCGCATGGATTACGTGCTGCGGTGCGCAACTAAGAATTAGCCAGTAATGATAGCGTACAAGGCAAGGAAGTGGTCAGCTTGACAGCCTTATATCGTGGGCAGACATCGTGGGCAGACATGTGACCGTTCTGATTGATCACAGACCACTTCTGGGTATCCTGGGGCCCCAAAAGCAGATTCCGCAGACACTCTCACCTCGTATGATCCGATGGTGCATTAAGATGTCAGCATATGACTACGACATTGTGTACCGTCCCGGAAACAAGCACCAAAACGCCGACGCTCTGAGCCGCTCACCCCTCAAAGAAATCAGTGAGGACCCGCCTCAAGTTGGCTGCGTGCTCATGTTCGAAGCACTACCAAGGCCCCCCTATCAGCAGACGAAGTCGCAACAGCCACGCAAAAAGACCCGACATTGTCCAAGGTGTACAAAGTCCTACAGGCGGGTAGCGTGCAATAGCTCAAGGATGACAATTTCAACGCTTTTCGTAAGAGAGCAGCGGAATTGAGCTGTCATCGTGGTTGCATCACACTAGGATCACGAGTTGTCATTCCAGTCCCACTTCGAAAACAAGCCATGGCTCTCATTCATGCCGGACACCGAGGCGTCGTAGCAATGAACAAGTGCGCCCGCAGCTACATGTGGTGGCCGGGAATCCACAAGAATATTGAGACCCCAGGGGCAGAGTGCACAGCCTGACAATCCAATCAATGTGCTCTGCCACGAGCTGCAGTACCGGAATTGGACAGACCGAGCAGACATTGGTACACCGTGCACCTCCACTTTGTAGGTCCAATTGACGGGTCCACATTCCTAGTAATTGTGGATGCCTGCAGCAAATGGGTTGAAGTTCCCCGTATGACAAAACAACAGCGACAGCTGTCAGCGAGGTACTGCGCTCGTTGTTCGCAACCTTCGGATTGCCCCGGAAGGTGGTTTCGAACAGAACAGCATTCGTGGCGGCAGAACTAAAGAAATTCTACCGTGACAACGGCATCACAGTGGTAACATCTGCTCCGTACCACCCAGCCACAAACGGACAGGCCAAACGCTACGTGGGAGAGCTAAAACGAGCTCTTTCAAGAGACTCTACGTGGTCCTTGCAGCACCGCATTGCACGCTTTCTGTTCAAACAACACACGACGGTGCAGAATACGACGGGCCAGACGCCAGCGAAGCTCATGTTTTTGCGTGAGCTTCGAACACTTATCTCCGCCGTTCTGCCGGAGCCACCTTCAATGTTCAACTGAGATAACGAAGACATCCCACGTTGCCGAAAACTCCACAAAGGACAAGTGGTGCTCGCCCGCCAGTTTCACCAGAAGTCCGAGTGGGTCCCGGCCATCGTCAAAAAACGTATCGGCCTGAGATCTTGGCTCATTGAAGTGAATGGGACTGCTTCTCGCCGACGCTTGAATCAGCTACGCCACGTGCACGCACCCTATCCGCCCTGTGGACACGCCGGAGGCAGCAGCCCTCCGGAGCCTTTCAACATGGCTTGGCTGCTGACAAAGGAACTGGACGCCAGTGAACAGACACTTCCAGCTCACCCAGCAGCTTCCGTGGAGTAGAGCAGCTACGCCCCAGGCGCCTGCCCAGCGAAACTCAACGAGACAGCGACGCCCTCCAGCCCGCTACCAGGCACAAAACTAGGGGGAAGGAATTGCCATGTGAACACCCGCTTCACGGCCAGCTGCAAGCAAAGGACGCGCAAGCCGCCCCCCCCCCCCCCGGCTCCCCGTCTCGCTTTTTGCGCACTCCCTTCGCCTGCTCCTTGCGCCTCTTACTCCAGTCTGGCTCCGACGACGAGCCGACCGTGTGCGCTCGGACAAAACAGACCGCTCGCACTGGCTGGAAAAAGGTGCTTTCGGCTCAAGCAATAAACCAGTTTTTCTTTCCACGTATGCCTGTTATTCCGGCTACCTTCGACATAACAGTATCTTCAAAAATTACGCTATTCAAACTGCGCATGGATTTCCGACAAGTTGAAGCTCTTGCCCGCACGAAAGATGCTTCGCACCGTAAACTTTTCCCAGCCATTGTTAATAAGAAAGCGTGCGGGAACACTGCAGCTACATACAGTGGTGAATCACTGAACGTCTTGATCTCAGAACAACCTACCCAACCGGTATGCAGCTTCATATGCTATGGCCAAATACGCCGCTGACACGGGCTACACTTGGCTGGAGGTGAGCAGAAATCATTGCCGCGCAGAATCCACGACCTTCTCGTCTAGCGCAAGTATAGCCAGTAAACATTAAAGCAGACGCGCGGCGGTAGGCCGGAAGTAAGATTAAGCAAAATGGTTGCTCAACATAGCCACGTACATACGTTTTAAAGAATGGCTCGTTGTACTTTCCCTTCAATGTGAAGGAACGCGCACAGGCTCTGAAGTGTCCTGTTAGGTAGCTTTATTTTGCTTATGGTTAAAAAGAGTGTACGGTTTATTCTATGTTCGCTCCTTCCCAGACGATGTTTGGTCGAAGTCTCGACAATTTACTGATTCATTTCTGGGTTTCTTCGTCCCAAAACCACGCTATAATGAGAGAGACGCCATAATGGAGGGTTTTGGAAGAGCTCTCGACTATGTTACCATAGAAGCCTGTAAGTACACAAATGGAGAGCACCTGAAATGCCACCGAATCTAACTCAGCCAGGCATCTTCACGTGATGGCGCAGACTGATGGACTTGGTTTGGTTTTGTGGGGTTTTACGTCCCAAAACCAGTTCTGATTATGAGAGACGCCGTAGTGGAGGGCTCCGGAAATTTCGACCACCTGGGGTTCTTTAACGTGCACTGACATCGCACAGCACACGGGCCTCAACATTTCGCCTCCATCGAAATGCAGCCGCCGCGGCCGGGATTCGATCCCGCGACCCTCGGATCAGCAGCCGAGTACCTTAGCCACTAGACCACCGTGGCGGGGCAGACTGATGGACTTGCAGAGGCCAACAGACATTAAATATGTCAAATTTAGGTATGCATATTATAGAAGCTGCGATCATCTCCAGTGCTAGATTATATTGTATTATATTCTTGAAATGACCCTGTCCATATTTAGTAAACTGCAGCCACTAAAAGATGCTCCTGCTTCCCTTGTGAAATCCGCGGAAGCCGACGACAACACGATCGGACCAGTTGTATTGGAGAGCCAGTGAACGAGAGGAAGTACAGCTAGCCCTGTCGAGATGCCGCTTTCTCGATGCACAACTAAGACTATCGGGTACAACCCATGAACTGAAACAAAACTGCTGACTCACAGTCGAGAGGCCGCTCGGCTGCTCGACGTACGCATTGCGGTTATAAATCGGTGATACTGGTTTGTGCTCGGTGATAAATACCGTTGTCGAGCTCTTGCTTTTTTTATATGTATTCTGTTATTGTCGGTTAGACTGCTTACGTCAATACCCAAATTTCAAATCTTAAAGGTCTGTACGCCACGTGGTGTGAAAACTACGAACTAGAAGCGATGCCCCGGAAAGCTGGGTATGAAGAGGAACAAGTGACACGCAGCTGCCGTACTTCGTCAGAACGGCAGCTGCCTTCTCAAGCTGTCGCTTCTGTAGGGTTTGAACACTCTACCCCGTTCCCAGAAGGGAAACCGGAGAAGGTGTTCGGAAGGGTGACGCGTAGTGACAACAGTATCGTGAGATTTAGAATTAGGCTACATTTGAGGGGGACTGCAACAAAATTGTGCGACGGATGCCGATAAGAGAGCTAACTGCAAGACGGAGAGTGATATAATTTATGGACGCCCTGCAGGATGTAGCCTATCATAAAGTAAGGACACTTGAGGATATCTACGATGAATCCACAGCCATCACAGTCCTTCATAACTAGAGCAGTAAATATTTATAGGGAAGGCTTAAGACGAGCAGATGTACTATTGAACAAGGACGGCCATTCAAATCTCAACTGTTTAGGCTTCTCGGGCGGGCCCTGCACCGGGTTTGAACACTTGCGAACCACCTATTACCACCCTAGCCGCCAACTGAATGACCGAGCCCTTCAGGCGACAGCTCAAGGCAGCCATTATGTGATACCCTAACTCGGATCCCGGCTGCATCCCGGCTCGAGGTCCTCCAAGCCTTCGCTCTTGCTCGGCATGCCACCTGATAACCAAACATTCAAGCCACGCCTGTAGACCTTGTCTACTGTGAATGGATTCACCTAGCTGGAATAATTCTCGCGGATTCAACATCCGACATCACGAGATCGTGCGCTAGAGACTTCGCCGCGAGGATTTTTCGCACAATGGGCGCCCTGTGCCCATCGTAAGCGACACTTAACAAGCTGGCGTTTTTCGTGCTTAAGTGCTCGGAGACATGCTCGTGTGCCTGCCTCTACTACGACACTGTACACGCGCCTTTCCGACCACACCACAGTGGACCCTACTCTGTCATCCATTGCCACAAGACGTTCATCCTGGTCGTTAACAGTAACAATGTCCGCGTCTTAATTGCCCCGCTGCAGCTAGCATGCATTCCGTCCGACGAAAAAGGGAAACACCAGCGCGTCCGCAAGCTTTCATCCACAAACCATAGACATTGGATGCTGCCTCTGTCACTACACGCAAAGACCGTCGACGAAGTTTCGCAGGTTTTTCCAAGCCTTCGGGGCTCTCTAATGCACGTGGGTGGGAGTGGTAGTAATGCGCAGCCTACGCTTCCATCTCATCCGACACTGCCTATCACGAGTACACGCAGCGCTTTGTGTCCAATAAAACACAGCGCTACTACAGCATTACCCGAGGTGAACGTCAGCGACGGTGGATTGTAAGGTGTCACTTTCTTTCGCTACCTAGACAAGCCACGAGTCAGCATGCTCCATTCGGTGCCATTCTAATCGAGTAAGCACTTGTTACTGTTTTGTGTTGGGGTCCGTTCCTCACCCAACATATAATTCCCCCGCCACCACGAAGAAAGGAGCCGAAAAGAAAAGACGCAGGCATGATTAAAAAAGGTCGGGTAGGGGAGGGGCGGGGATACAGCTCCACGTGTTTGCCTAACGAATGGAATGTGAGAGATTTGTGGTAGCATTCCAAAAGAAACAAGTCGATGGCGTTGCTGCACCTTTCGGAGAACTCGATGGGTCGTTAGCGCTTGCAAATACTTTCGTGTAAAAATATTGTTGCGTTTTTCGAGAAAAACGGCTTCTCTTTTACTCCTTGTAGCCGTCAAGTCGCTACTGCATATATTAAGCAGGAGAGCTGCTTTGACATATTTATTCGAAGACTTCAGTGTATTTAACTCATAGATTCTCACCTACAAGTTATCTATTTTTCGTCCCTGGTGAGCAAAAATTCACCTGAATAATTTAGAGTTTACAACTTGAGTTACTCAGAACTACTTCATTCTATATTAAACCACTTCGTCGCTGGCTTCCGAAAATTATTGATGCGGCTTCCTTGGCACCAATTTAATCTAAGATTCATTCGTTGCAAAGCTTTGCCAATGTATTGTGACAGATGTACATTCTAAGACGTAGGTAGCCTCGCCACGGCAGTGTAGTGGTTATGGCGCTTTAGTGCTGATCCAAAAGTCACGGGATCGAATCCCGGCCATGGTGGCTTCATTCTGATCGAGGCGAACTGTTGAGGCCCGTGTACTGTGCAACGTGATTTAATGCCAAAGAACCCCAAATGGTAGATGGTCGAAATCTCCCGAGCCTTGCACTACAGTATCTCTCAGAATCGTAGCGCCGGTCTGGGATTTAAACACCAAAAATCAAGAATTGAACATGCAGATGACATTTCATGCATTGCAGATGAAACTAGAATTTGTGTGATGGAATTTTAACTCGGTAGTTGTTTTAGAGCTTGGTTACATTTTTATGGCTACAGTTATCATACTGGCGTCCTTTGCATGCGCGACCTCAGTGCACGCAAAGCCACTGAGTAGTGTCTTTGCATGCACGAGCATCTAGTGAAAGTCTACTCCGGCGACGCCTTGCCCTTGATATTTCTGCCACTCTTCTAAACCAATCGTTGCTTGTTAATATTGCATAGCGTGTGTATAGGGCAATATCATTTGTTTCGAAGCTCACTCGCGTGTCTTTTTATGAACGCTAGGGGCTGCTTGGCCTGTGGCTTAAGATCTCGCGCTACTTCTTGTGTCCTATCCAGATTCGACGCTCCGTTTCTGTTGTGAAAAGTATCATACGGCTGATTTCTTTTCGGTAGGTTTGGCAATTCTATTGTTGAATTGTCGAACGCAATCCACGTCCTTGCTAGATATCGTGGTTTTGCGGCTCGCCTGTACAACAATCCTATGTTCACGGGTCTCAGATGGGGACTAGTAAGAATGAGGCACCCTTAGCTATCCCCTGGCTGCATGAACCGCTTCGTCTTTAGCTGTCCTTTCTCCATAGATGCCGCCGCATGGAGGAAGCGAATGGAAAGTTCCTAGTGAATAGTGTACCTTGCAAAGTCTATAGTCTGAGTTCATAGTCTACCTTGCAACACGCCGCCGACAAGGCCAGCAGAATTTCTGCAGCCCATCTTACAGCCTCACCAACCAGTCGAACAAATTCAAGTCTTTACTGGGGCTATTTCCACCGTCGACTTCCATCAACAAGTTGATCGTGATAGCAAGTGACTACATCACCTGCTACGCCGAAACAAGCATCCTCCCAAAAAGCAGTGTGACCAAGGCAGCGACTCTGCAGCCACCGTCGGTCCACCCCTACCACGCACATAAAAATGACCTCTACAAGCGTCAAAATTAGACAGTCGCCGACGTGCTGGTCTCACACATCGACGTCCAGCACAAGATGTGGGACGCCAAATGACCGTGTACAACATGACCGGGAAAGAAATTACACAGGTGACGCTATGGAATTTCCTACGGGAGGAGCTCAGCAAACATGCTTGATGCCGTGCTTCTGGTCGATACAGACGAAGCTACCTAGCGACACCAACCAATCTACCTCAATGTTGCTACCCACCTGAACGTGAGGAAACGTGACAGCTTGCCCACCTACTTATGAAGAACAAGCTTAGGGTCGACAGCCGTAAGAAGAATCTGCGTCGCGTCGTCGAAGAGCAATCCGGGGACCGTATCTGCGTCTCGATCTCGAGACAAAGAAGCAGAGTGACTGAAATGCTTCTGGGGCGTCAACGTAGCACCCTACCGGCTAAATCGACGTTCTCGTGCTGTCGACGGCGAGGTCATGCACGATAACTTGAAAGGCAACTCCAGTGGTTTTTCGCCATACTCTGGTATCGAAGTTTTCCAATGGTGCTTATGGTCTTGTAACAGCCAGGGTGGTTTAGTTTACTCAGTGAGGCTTGTGTACTTTTAAAGAATAATATGAAGAATTCTTTAAACCGAAACCAAAAGGGGTACATGCTTCGTGCAGCGCATGTGACGACGGCACACCCTCCTCGCCGACAGAAATATGGAGCTGGGGCCAGAAAAATGCAAATTGTGAGGCCGTTCAATGATGTACTGAGTTATGCCAGCTTTTCTGAACTTGACAGCCACGATTTCAGTGCTGAAGTATCTCAGTTTTGCTTTTGACTGCCCGCTGGCTCGGGTAGGGAGCGTTGAATGCGGTGACGTAAAAAAAGAGCTATCCCTGCGCGGAAGCCCAGGACAGTGACAGCGTAAGCTAGAGGTGCGACCTTCTGAGAGGCCATTTTAAACGCTTGAGGGAACTAGTGCAAGTAATGGTGGTAGGTATCCCCTGCGCCATAAATCTTATCATTTCGCCAAGTAGTGAACTACCCGCTACGCCATAATTACTGCGGTATTGTAACGTGCAACCCTATATAACTGCACATCTTAGAGTGTCTCTTGGTGTCGTTTTCCCGAGAACGAACCGAATTCTCGGCCCAGTGTCTACGGTGAGCTGCGGCTTCGGCTTCTCTATGCACAGCTGTCTCTTGTGCCCGATGTTGCCTTGTTCCAGCAGCGCGCATAGCTCTTCGATTCGCTTCTGCAGCAGTGGTCCGCACCTTACCAGGAGGCGCCATCAGGTATATCGAGGAGGGAAGTCAGGTTACTGCCGGGGCTAAGCATGTCGCCTGCCGCGTGACACGTGGGACGATACAACAAAATTGCTTCAAAGGGCAACGCTTCGTAATAATGATGACGGAAAGTTGAAGGAGGTCGTTTCATAATGATGTTTATGACGCCTCTGTATTGGCTTCAGAGCTGCAAAGCATGCAGCCCTGTGTTCTTTCAAATGATTCCTCGAAGTACTTATGCAATCCACTTTCCGCGACGTGTAGTGGCGTACTGTTACGGTGAGATACGTTTTTTTTACAGATGGGGAATGCGAGAGGCCCAGGGACCGAACTGATCACGGTTGGAGGTAACGTTGCTTTCCTCTACTTCAACGTGTCGTGTCACCGCATCGTAGTTTCCACCGTATCGTATCAATTCCCCCGTTGCACACGATGCCCACCGGGCGAGTGAGTGTACTCTGCTGATGAAAACGCTTAAGACGAGCGACATGGACGACGTTCGTCTTGTTCGAGCAGAGGCCACCCGATAAGAACCGAGATATCACGTACGTGACATCGCTGAGGCGTGCCATGACAACGAAGGGGCTGGTGTAATGGGCTAAGAACTTTGGTACAGGCCACGCTTGCGAAGTGGTGTCCAAAGCCACGCCAAATCACCTTTCCTGTAGGACACGTGCTGATGAGGTTCGTCATAACGGATCTTAGAGCGCTTTAGGAAGCGAAGGTACGATGGCGTGCGATCCGTCTGGCCTCTTCTGCGCGGCAAATTGTTTCGGCGAGAGAAGGTTCGTTGCCTTCAGAATACGGGAGAATAGAATCGAGAGCTGTGCGGGGCTTGCGGACGTACAGGAGAGAAAAGGGACTGTATCCGGTGTTTTCATGTTGTGCAGTATTGCAGACGGAAGTTATGAAAGGCAAGAGAGTGTCCCAAGATTTGTGACCTCTATCAACATACATTGAAAGCATGTTGATAAGAGTTCAGTTAGTCCGTTCAATTAAACCGTTAGTTTGAGAGTAGCATGGGGTGGCATGACGAAAACGAGACATGGAAAGACATAGCAACTCTTCAACCACGTCAGCAACGAATTGTCGGCCACGATCACTGATAATGACACGAGGGGATCCGTGCCGTAATATGATGGATGACAGCATGAAATGAGAAACTTCAGCTGACGTTGCTGCAGGATTGGCCGCACTTTCGACATAGCGTGTCACGTGATCGACGCATACTATAATCGACCGGTTGCCTGTCGTCGATCGCGGAAAAGGGCCGCGCGGTTCAACACCAACGACTCTAAACGGCAAAGCAGGGGGTGCGATGTGATGAAGAAGTCCTGAAGGGCGTCTAGATGGACGCTTGTAGCGTTGGCATAGTTCACAGCTCGCAACATACGCCGTTACACTGTGGCGCATCTTCGGCCAGAAGAAACGTTCTCGTGTGCGTTGAAACGTCCTGTAAAAATCCATCTGTCCCGACGTAGGTTCACGTAGGGTGTATTGCTTGGAGGACATCACGTCGCAAGCTTCTCGGCACGACTAGAAGCGAACGGGCGCTTTCGCTAGAATAATTCTTTTTATAAAGAATGCCTTAGTTGATAACGGTGTCCAGTCGCTTCAGAAAAGAAATGAGCTAGGCTGCTGTCTCTGCGTTGCTCCCTGCGAAAAGTGTCGAGGTCGGGGAATCGAGGATAAACCACTGTTAAATATTCGTCGAAATTGTCTGCGTCACATTCGGTCGTTGGAAAGGGGAGTCGTGATAAACAATCAGCGTCGGCGTGACGGCGGCCGCTGTTGTAACGCACTTCAAAGTCATATTCTTGCAATCGTAGGGCCCAGCGAGCAAGACGACTGGATGGGTCACGCAGTCCGGTAAGCCACCATAACGAGAGATAGTCTGTGACAACTGAGAATGGTCGTTCCTAGAGCTACGGGCGAAACTTGTGGACGGCGAAGATGACCGCGAGACATTCTTGTTCCGTTACAGCGTAGTTGTGCTCGGCCGTACTTAAACAACGGCTAGCGTAGGCCACCACGTGTTCTACGGTATCATGATGTTGCACCAAGACAGCCCCGAAAACTATGCCACTGGCGTCTGTATGTACTTCTGTGCGTGCAGTTGGGTCATAGTGCCGAAGTACAGGTCCGGAAGTAAGTAGGAACTTGAGTTGCGAGAATGATGACTGGCACTCCGCTGACCATTCAAAGGGCACGTCCTTATTGAGTAAGCATGTCAGGGGTTAGGCTAGGTCAGCAAATTTAGGCACAAAACTGCGAAAGTATGAGCACAGGCCTAAAAAACTTCTTAGCTCTCGTAGTGACTGCGGTTGCTTGAAACTGCCAACTGCAGCGACCTTTTGAGGGTCAGGCCGAACCCCAAGCTTGTTGACAAGATGGCCGAGAACCAGAGTCTCACGGTTGCCAAAACGACGCGTCTTGGAATTCAACGTGAGCGACGCTCTCTCAAGAGATGTGAGGTCGATGTCAAGACGGCGATTGTGCTCCTCAAATGAACAGCCTAAAATTACAGTGTCATCTAGGTAACATAAACAAATTTCCCACTTCAGTTCACCCAGAAAAGCATCCATGAAGCACTCAAACGGCGAAGGTCCGTGGCGCCATGTGTTGTTGCCACGTACCGACAGTCGAAGACCGCGTGTTGTCGCCGTTAGGAGTCTCATCCATGGAAAGCGGTGGTAGTCCGGCCATTCGGCGGCTTCGGCGCAGTTCCAGGTGTTGAGCTTCCGTGATCGCTGGTACTTGATCTTTCTTTGCTACACAGCACTTCCACCACTGCTGTTGCGGTGAGATGCGTTTATCTACAGATGAGGAATGCGAGAGGTGTAGGGACCGAACTGATCACGGTGATGATGATGATGATGATCCGTCAAATATGGCGCATACCCACTTCGGGGGATTGGCCGTTCGAGCCAACGTCGTTTTCCTCTACTTCACCGTGTCGTATCACCGTATCGTAGTGTCCACCGTATCGTAGCAGCATTATTATTCTACCACGTAACATTACATTTGTTAATGCGATTCCCCGGGAGACGTTATACCTGTTTATGTGTTTTAGAGAAAATTTTTAAGCACAGATAGTGTTGAGGACGTTGGGTTGATTTCCTCGGTACTGGTTACTTTCTATAATAGTTGCGCTATAGCGGTTACGGACACCGGCGGCGGCGGAAAACAACGGCGCCAATAACGGCCGTTGTTGTGATCTCATAACAACTTACGCTGTAAAAGCACAGAGTGGCCCACCTAGGAATCCGCAAAAAATAAGATGAATTTACAGGAAAGCTGAATGAATTACAACCACCTATTGTAGCGTATATTATTACAGTACCAAGTACAATGTATAGTGACCGTTTCATTGCGATCAATAGACACTGACAAATCGCCGAAGTTGCCCTTGATGGCAATCGCACCCGCACCGGGCACAACGCGATGTTGCCCACGTTATGTGCCTTAAACGTTATTTCGTACGCCAAATAAAAGCGGTGTCCTGTTAGATGACCTCATTTATAGCATATATACCACATTCGAACTCTGTTGTCAGCGTATTCATGACACCTTTGCACTTTATTGAAACCCGTGAACAGGCCACACCAACCTTTCATTCGGCTTCGCCAAGTGTCTGACCCGTTCTACAGCCGTGGCATGCCCGACGTACACATTTTTGTGCTTTGTAGAACATCAGCAGTATAACTAGAACGCGCTGTGACGAACGTACAGAAGCTGACGCATTTCACCACTGGTCAGTTTTTAACGTCGAACTACAACAGTTCTAGGTTTTTATTTTTCTTTCTCTTTTTTTCTGGGCAAAGCTTTGCCATATGGACCTTCAACGCTGTGTAGACTGCTGATATAGCAGTGGAGTCTCAATGCACCGTATCTCTCAAGATTCAGTGCCCAGAACAATGAATAATATTTCTACTCTGGAGGTATGAAGAATTCATTGTAGAGATTTATATTCCCATTTCGTAGCTCACTTAGCGACAGCGCAGTTCGGTGGGCGTTGAGTGCCGACTCAAAATCCCAAGAAGTGCTTTCAAAACAGATTTTGACAGTACTGGCACGTCGCTCCGTAGTCTAAACGACGCATACTAAGTATGCTGCTTTTTTTTTTTTTGTTCAGTTAAAAACCTTCATCTTAATCTTTGCCAGGAACTCTCCGGAGGCTATTGGCATTGTTCACAGCCTCCTTATCATTCAGCACGCAGTTTTTTTTGCTTGTTCGCTT
The DNA here is from genome assembly GCA_013339685.2 of Hyalomma asiaticum. Classification (NCBI taxonomy): domain Eukaryota; kingdom Metazoa; phylum Arthropoda; class Arachnida; order Ixodida; family Ixodidae; genus Hyalomma; species Hyalomma asiaticum. The sequence goes on along the minus strand of CM023487.1, from coordinate 60,258,994 downwards.
GTTTTCTTTCTTTGTAGTTTTGGGCTGTTCTTTAGGGCACATAAGTGCGTCGAGGTGTCTTAGTGAGATGTTCATGATGAAGTCCTAAGCGTAGCGAAGATATTGTATTCTCTCAACCCAGAATAAAAGCAGCAATGTGCTTAGAAGAAATGTAAGCGATTTAGGGCAATAATGCAGCGCAACATGGAAGAGCTGTTCCAGCGGTTCCGGAAACGAAACGAATCGAGGGGCGGGAGGTGGGTTGGATGTTCTCCACATGTGAACCCCTTGCGTGTACGTACATGCGCCTCCACGCTGCACAGAGATCCTCGACAGCTGCACATAAGCGAAAGCTCTCGAACGAGTCACACTTTTCCGGAGACGCTGGACCGAACGCGCCAGCGCCTTGCGTAAACTGCCATAAACCAGGAGCGCTCGCGAACGGTGACCCCATGGAAAGAACTCGTTTTCCCTATGGTGAAACCTTGCAAGCGAAACAGCACTGTTTGTCAACGGATCGTTTTGCGAACGCACACTTCGCTGTACGAAAGGCGCATCATTTGCTTGTAGGCGAGCGTCTTAGCGTTCTTGAGTATAGCGCGTCGCAACGCAACTGGCTATTATATATGTCTCATGAGAAAATAATGTGGCGTCCGGGGTTGAAGCAACGCGACGGCAGACCGAGAAGGTCGCCGAAGCCTGGTATCAAGACTACTGAAGCGCTAACTACCGGCGCGCATATTAACACAGCAATTTACGACTTCGCTCCATCGTTCCTGGTGGCGGTACCACCTCTTAGAACTTGAAACTAAGGGTGCAGTGAAATGGAGGCTATGTTAATTTAAGAACAATTTTGTTTGTTAAATATATTTGCTTTAACGAGGCATAGATTAGAATTGAAACTGGTGCAGTAAAGATATACGGCCGGTTTCTTCCTCCATTTTGCAAGTCGGTCGGTTGCGTGGTGGTACGCTTCGAGCTCATACCGTTGCTCCCTGGGTGGCTGTGTGTTTGAACCGCAACGAGTGAAACCTTTTCTGTTTAATATGCCAGTTTATTTTCAGACATCTACTTCCGTTACGGAAATACGTCACAGATTTCTTCACCCCCTGCATAAATCATTTTCGCATTAAAGATGCAGTGGTGCTCGAATATATCCACGTTCGTGAGTAGGGATTTAAAATTGCTTAATTGCAATAAAGACATTATTGATAGTAATTGGATCGCGAAATTCTTGTATGCAATAGGTGATTCCGGTCGAACACCTTACCTAGTCCGATGAATTCTTGAGGTAGGTTTTGTACGCATATGAGCATAGATTCAAAGAAGAAACGACAGATTCAGTGCTGGACAAAATTGCCGGGAGTGTGCACAACGGCTCATGTATGCATCTCACAGTGCAATTTAAAGAGTCAGGCTGAAACTTCAGGGATACTTTGGCACGTCCGTGACGATATTTCTTCAGATGCATCTCGTTTATTACGAATTAGGCTTATCATATGCACCCGCGAAGTACCAGTTATCAAAGGTGTATCTGAAAGCTTATCGTAACAATCCGAATCTTCGTGATTACGTAGATCCTGTTCCGCGATTTCAGTGTGACATTGCACGTGGTCCCCCCTAATCACCTAACAGAGCGTCACGTCACGTGTTACTGCTGAAAATCAAGTAACGCAATCTCTATCATAGTTGCGCTATAGCGGTTTACGGACACCGGCGGCGGCGGAAACTATCTACGGCGCCACATAACGGCCGTTGTTGTGCATCTCAATAAAAACTTACGACGTAAAAGCCCAGAGGGGCCCACCTAGGAATCCGCAAAAAATAAGATGAATTTACAGGAAAGCTGAATGAATTACAACCACCTATTGTAGCGTATATATTACAGTACCAAGTACAATGTATAGTGACCGTTTCATTGCGATCAATAGACACTGACAAATCGCCGAGTTGCCCTTGATGGCAATCGCACCCGCACCGGGCACAACGCGATGTTGCCCACGTTATGTGCCTTAAACGTTATTTCGTACGCCAAATAAAAGCGGTGTCCTGTTAGATGACCTCATTTATAGCATATATACCACATTCGAACTCTGTTGTCAGCGTATTCATGACACCTTTGCACTTTATTGAAACCCGTGAACAGGCCACACCAACCTTTCATTCGGCTTCGCCAAGTGTCTGACCCGTTCTACAGCCGTGGCATGCCCGACGTACACATTTTTGTGCTTTGTAGAACATCAGCAGTATAACTAGAACGCGCTGTGACGAACGTACAGAAGCTGACGCATTTCACCACTGGTCAGTTTTTAACGTCGAACTACAACAGTTCTAGGTTTTTATTTTTCTTTCTCTTTTTTTCTGGGCAAAGCTTTGCCATATGGACCTTCAACGCTGTGTAGACTGCTGATATAGCAGTGGAGTCTCAATGCACCGTATCTCTCAAGATTCAGTGCCCAGAACAATGAATAATATTTCTACTCTGGAGGTATGAAGAATTCATTGTAGAGATTTATATTCCCATTTCGTAGCTCACTTAGCGACAGCGCAGTTCGGTGGGCGTTGAGTGCCGACTCAAAATCCCAAGAAGTGCTTTCAAAACAGACTTTGACAGTACTGGCACGTCGCTCCGTAGTCTAAACGACGCATACTAAGTATGCTGCTTTTTTTTTGTTCAGTTAAAAACCTTCATCTTAATCTTTGGCAGGAACTCTCCGGAGGCTATTGGCATTCTTCACAGCCTCCTTATCATTCAGCACGCAGTTTTTTTGCTTGTTCGCTTGTTTTCTTTCTTTGTGGTTTTGGGCTGTTCTTTAGGGCACATAAGTGCGTCGAGGTGTCTTAGTGAGATGTTCATGATCGAGTCCTAAGCGTAGCGAAGATATTGTATTCTCTCAACCCAGAATAAAAGCAGCAATGTGCTTAGAAGAAATGTAAGCGATTTAGGGCAATAATGCAGCGCAACATGGAAGAGCTGTTCCAGCGGTTCCGGAAACGAAACGAATCGAGGGGCGGGAGGTGGGTTGGATGTTCTCCACATGTGAACCCCTTGCGTGTACGTACATGCGCCTCCACGCTGCACAGAGATCCTCGACAGCTGCACATAAGCGAAAGCTCTCGAACGAGTCACACTTTTCCGGAGACGCTGGACCGAACGCGCCAGCGCCTTGCGTAAACTGCCATAAACCAGGAGCGCTCGCGAACGGTGACCCCATGGAAAGAACTCGTTTTCCCTATGGTGAAACCTTGCAAGCGAAACAGCACTGTTTGTCAACGGATCGTTTTGCGAACGCACACTTCGCTGTACGAAAGGCGCATCATTTGCTTGTAGGCGAGCGTCTTAGCGTTCTTGAGTATAGCGCGTCGCAACGCAACTGGCTATTATATATGTCTCATGAGAAAATAATGTGGCGTCCGGGGTTGAAGCAACGCGACGGCAGACCGAGAAGGTCGCCGAAGCCTGGTATCAAGACTACTGAAGCGCTAACTACCGGCGCGCATATTAACACAGCAATTTACGACTTCGCTCCATCGTTCCTGGTGGCGGTACCACCTCTTAGAACTTGAAACTAAGGGTGCAGTGAAATGGAGGCTATGTTAATTTAAGAACAATTTTGTTTGTTAAATATATTTGCTTTAACGAGGCATAGATTAGAATTGAAACTGGTGCAGTAAAGATATACGGCCGGTTTCTTCCTCCATTTTGCAAGTCGGTCGGTTGCGTGGTGGTACGCTTCGAGCTCATACCGTTGCTCCCTGGGTGGCTGTGTGTTTGAACCGCAACGAGTGAAACCTTTTCTGTTTAATATGCCAGTTTATTTTTCAGACATCTACTTCCGTTACGGAAATACGTCACAGATTTCTTCACCCCCTGCATAAATCATTTTCGCATTAAAGATGCAGTGGTGCTCGAATATATCCACGTTCGTGAGTAGGGATTTAAAATTGCTTAATTGCAATAAAGACATTATTGATAGTAATTGGATCGCGAAATTCTTGTATGCAATAGGTGATTCCGGTCGAACACCTTACCTAGTCCGATGAATTCTTGAGGTAGGTTTTGTACGCATATGAGCATAGATTCAAAGAAGAAACGACAGATTCAGTGCTGGACAAAATTGCCGGGAGTGTGCACAACGGCTCATGTATGCATCTCACAGTGCAATTTAAAGAGTCAGGCTGAAACTTCAGGGATACTTTGGCACGTCCGTGACGATATTTCTTCAGATGCATCTCGTTTATTACGAATTAGGCTTATCATATGCACCCGCGAAGTACCAGTTATCAAAGGTGTATCTGAAAGCTTATCGTAACAATCCGAATCTTCGTGATTACGTAGATCCTGTTCCGCGATTTCAGTGTGACATTACACGTGGTCCCCCCCAATCACCTAACAGAGCGTCACGTCACGTGTTACTGCTGAAAATCAAGTAACGCAATCTCATGAGACATGTTGCCGCAAAGATTAAATAATGCCATGTCACGCGGCTTGTTTCTGTCAAGACCTGGTAACGAATTTTCAAATCACATGTTTCCTCTAATATCACATAAAGCAATCTCACTTGACAAGTTCCCGAAAAAAATAATGTAACGTAATGTCGCGTGATGTATTCCTGCAGAATCACGTAACGCTATATCGCATGAAACGTTCTTGCCGAAATCAAGTAACGCAATGTCACGTGACATGTTTCCGCCAACATCACGAAACTCAATGTCCCGTGGCATTGTAGGATGCCTGGCAAATTACGTCTAGCATAAACGGTTAACTTAAGTTAGCTCTCGCCAACAATCGGTTTCCTCCATGAACAGCACTACATCAAGCGAAATGTGTTCGGGTGTCTTTCCTCAGTATGCATGACTAACTCATTCCTTACAAGGACGCTTGTCGGACATCTGTGAGCACTTTTGTGGCAGGGAAAATATCTCGTATTGATGGGAAGAATAGAAACGAGCCTAATTGCGATTTTACGCCTGCTCCCACAGTTCCGAGCAGTCGGTATGGCAATATATCTTTTAAAAATCGGTATAAGAAGAGGAGGTGTTCACGTAATACCGCCTCGAATGAACCTGCCGCGAGATGCGTGCGGATACAAAATCGTCCATGTCCACTCCACATCCGTATTTTGCCCTTATTAACACTGAAACGTACCACATGATGAGAAGTCCTTTGAAGAAGAGAGTTCAGCTGTTGTATGTAATACAGCGATGTATTTGTTGGATTCTGCTTGAACGTTGTCATAAAGATCACTTTACACTGTTTAAATGTTTCGCCAAATCAGGCAAGCTAAGACGTGATCGTCGCCTTCCCTCGCAGTTAAACCACAACGTAACGGTAATAAAGCACGGGTATTTTAAAGTAAAACACCAATGAGAGCACCTACTACATTTTTTGATTACTTATATACATTGGCCTAAATGTCGTAGCAAAGAAAACGCTAGACAAATTCAGCCGAATCATAAAGCACTTCACTTGCGCAGGCTTTGCACACGGTGGAACTACAAGCAAATTAAAGAAAGCGCCAACACTTTCTCCACTTGAGCTTACATTGGCAACCGCCAAAAATGTGATGGTGATGTCATGGTAAGCATTCAAAGTGAATATCTAGAAACGAGTGAACTGGGTGCGCACCGATGTATAAATTGTTGCCTGATGCCACTAATTTCGCTCCTTCTATCATACCGCCACCTTGTATGTTTTGTCAACTCGCAAAAAGAAAAAAAGATTTCGTAAATAATGAGCCGAAGCCTAGCTCTTCTACAAATGTGACAGACAACGTCAATGCCATCGCACCAAGAATGTCTGTGACCATAGAGGCAGGGTGTCTAAAGCAGATTTCAACTCGTTCCGGATGATTATAAGTACAGTATTGTATAAGTACAGTTTCGGGATGATTATAAGTATCCATGCGACAAGCTGTATCACGAATTGTAACCTGTGTAAGCAGTGTGAACGCCTCTGAAGAAATGTGCGGTACGCAAGTGCGCATATTAACTAGAGTGTTTTTTTTTTTCGTGCGTCGATTTCTGTCTAACTCTTCACCTTTTTGCTAGATATCATCATTATCATAAGATGAATAACCTACGCGACATCTGTTCCTTCATTTCGGCAAATAAATTGTGGAGTATATAAATAACAGCTCCGTACTATGAACCATATCTTCGACGAACACGAACGTCGCAGCAAACGCTCGCATACCGAGGTAAGCTATAGCTGTAGCAAGTGCAAAATGAGTTTAGGTTATTTTTTTTTCATAATACCGTGTCGATGTCGTTCAAATCAATGTTTACATTAATAACTTGATGCGATGGCTGAATTCTGTTGATCACCGATAAGGCAGAGGCTTTTAATTGATTTTACCATTCATATCACATACCAAATATTTACCTAAAATCACAGCGTCTTTCCGTCACTTGCGCAATACCAACACAGCTGCAGAAAGCCGCGCTTCACATTGCCTTTCCGCATTCTATGGCTGGGGGCTGTAGCACGCTCTGATGCTCAGTGTACGGGCACGCAGCGCATCACTCAGAGCATCAGGTGCACTTGGAGATATTGTGCATCTCCTCCCACTCCACATGGAGGCGTCACGGGGAACATGGAGAGTAAGAAGTGTGTATCACCTCGCAGTTCACATTCAGTAAGTCAGTTTATAATCCGCTGGACAGGACAACGGAAAAAAGCGACCAATCAGCGTCACCAAGGTTGAAGCGCATCTCTGACGCTACCGGCTCTTTCACTTACCTGAACTGCACGATAATAATGCGAATGCTCTTTCCACTTTTATGCAATAAAAACAGTAGCCTTTACAAAAAGCATCTAACATGATGAGTCCCTCCACGCAGGTTCACAGAAGAACATGGACCAGTTATAAGCCATACCACTCCCCACGCGAATGACGCTTGAGGGCTTTTGAAAGAGCATTCCGACGGGTAAAAATTACTGCTCCGCACGGCCGTTGAATTGCTGGTCTATATTACATTCCGAGCTACTGCGGCAAGTGAATACATTGTAGTTATCACCTGCAAAAAGGGGAAGTTGAAATCATCGGGCGTTGCGTTGACGTCTTACAAGCGGTAGTACAATGAGTGTACCATATCAAACAGCTATGCACATGACGGTATGCAATGTAGTACATTATTATTAAGTTTTGCGGCTTGAAGTATTTAATCTGCGCATTTCCTATGCTGGCTTGTCCAGAGTGGAGATTCTGAATAATTTAACCACGTAATGCATACATAAACTATGTGCAGATTGTCATGTTGCATAAAGGTTGGTTTGCCATTGCAATAGACCAGGGTGGTAACGACAGTGTGCGCAAGTGCCTAATATGATGAACGTAGGCCTGTAAAGCAGACTCAGTGTGCAACAGGAAGTGTTAATGGGAGACGCTGGAGGCTAAGCAGTTTTTCCAACAATTATCTGCCCGCGTTGCATCCCCAAAAAATCCCGCACATCCCAAGCACTCTGGGAATCCGTGTCATGCGAAGCTGTCACCGAGGAATTTGCCTAGTGATTTGCCTAGTGAATTTGCCCAAAAACTCTAGTAATCTACAGTGTCCGTTTTTATTCCGGCGACCACAACCTCATTTCCCAAAACCGGGCTGCAGAAACTGTCGCCTTCTTAGCAACAGTTTTACAACGTTTGCGTCATATGCCATCCCTCCCTTTGCATGTAACAGGAACGAGTGTTACGTGAGCATTTGTTTCTTAGGAAGATTTACACCGCAACGCGTGTATATTGCGAAAACGCATCAACATTGAGAGTGCGCATTCGCGTGCTATATGCGTGCAAGAACAGTAGCGCTTACAGACATATGCTAATGACGTAAGTACATGTTTTCTTTATAAATCTTGTGCGGCTCAGGAATGTTTACACGAATATAGTCGTTTTTCCGCGCCAATTTCGGCTTCTTTCATCCAGATAAAAGAGTCAAAGTGCTTCTCAAGCTCACCGTGCACATAGCTTACTCAAATATCTGATGTTTCGCTTATATTTATGTCATCTTTTCTATAGTGAAAAAAAGGTTCTACAATGAGTACATTACTGCAAGCGCTATCATGCACGTGTTTTATGCACTAATTCATTTTAGGTCCTAATGAATTCTTTTATATATACTTGATTCCTTAATCAGTTTTCCTTGAATGATGTTTCGTCTCTTATACAAATTGTTGTTGTGCTTATATATTTTATTCGGTAGACACCCCCCTAGCTTATCGCTATTGAATTAACCAGTGTTCTGAATTTTCATGAGCTGTACCATAAACGAGTCGCACATTCAAACCTCATTTTCTTTTCTTATGTAATGTTGATGGTAAGGTTATCGTACTGCGTTGCGCACATGCTATAAGGCTACTTTTACTTTTACATGGAAGTGGGCTCCACGCAATTGGTAACAAGTAACAGGCCTTTACGAGCATTGAATGCAGATTGTAGGGGACATGATTTTCAAATTATACAAATAACTTTGCATAATAGCTGCACTTTTGTCATTAACATTTTACCGAATCCAACCTTCTAAACAAGGAACTGATATAGTTAGGGCACACACCGAACCTCATTCAAGTTTCCTCGTCCGCCCATCCATCCATGCATCCATCCATCCATCAATCCATCAATCCATCCACTGGCATCAGTTATGCTGGAGTATCACAACGAAGCAACCTTTAGCATTGATGAAAGTTTATTCGCTATGCCCTCAGGGCCAGAGGCATCATATAAAGAAGGAACGCATAGTGCGAGATTGCGCAAGACAAACAGCACCAGAAACAAGAACTTGTGAAAATGTTTTGGCTATACAGTAAATGCAGAGTCACAAACCAATGCGATATACAAGCGTCCATGATTTAACAGATACAATGGTACCTGTCAAAAAAATACATCGTACAAGAATCCGTGATTAGACAGTTAGCTATATAGTACCATCACATATTAAGGCTAGCAGTGGCATCTGCAGGAATGCGATTCTAACTGATGCGCGTCCAGCTTCATTCCATATGACAGCACAAGAGATTTTCTCCCGGCAAAAGAACTACCTTGCCAACCCTTACATGCCTCCTCAGTGGCAGTGTCACGACAGCACCAGACATTACTCCAAGCATCAAGTGCACAATGACATTCAGTTGGAGCACATAAGGTTAACTTTGCACTACAACTACATAAACGTCGATAGCAACAAGGCAGGAGGTAGTGTCTCACCACATATTACAAAGATAGTGTGAACAGGTTAGCATTTCTCGCAGTGCGAATATTGTTAGGCATTGTAGGGACTACTGAACGCAAATTTGTTTTCCAGTCAATTAATAGAGCTTCCGTGCAGGGCAGTGAAGCTGTGACCAGTATTACCAGCGCCTCGTGGGTGTGGTGCTTTTCTAGGGAGCTTATCTGGTCGGTGGGAAAATATGGACGGTACATCTGACGATTTCACTTTCTTTATGCCGAAGTTCTTTCAGATGTCAAGCTCAAACTGGTCCCCAGTGAAATGACGCTGCAAAATACAGCACTGTCAGAGCAAAATTCAATATCTTTGACAGCCTGCACAATATTACAAGTAAAAACAACAGATTAATGACGCAAAATAGGTAACTTTCACCTGCTTGTGTTTTCCAATATATAAACAACTACGAACGTTTACGCAACGTCTGTTTATAAACAAGAAATTCACAGAACCACACAGCGAGAAGGTTCTTTTTTTGTTATTACGAAATTTGCTTCACGTCAAGGCCACATAGGGCATTTCCGCTATTCCGGCAGGTATCACGCCAGGCTTATTTCTTAAGCAAATGCTGACAATAATCGGATGCAAACCTTTAGAACCGGCAGTGTGCGAAAAAGCGAAAGGTCAGTAGTTGCGGGTGTGCGTTTTTCTGTTAAACCAGCAGCGAAATACCACGAAGGAAGGAGACTAGGCGACTGAGCAATACTGACACGTGCGGTTGGTTTTCGTGAACGCCGTTACCACCTTCCTGTTAATCGCGCGCTTGCTGTGGCTGTTTCGAACGGGAGCACTCACTTTCTGCTACACCCAACGCGAGCCGCGTATATCTTGCATGTCACTTCAGGAACCGTGTCGACCATTCCTGCAACTTTCCATGCTGACGCGAACACTTGAGTAACTTCTGGAATTCCAGAGATAATGCGAGAACGCGTTAAGCTGTGTGTATAAAAGCCGAAGCACTGCGCCGCTTGTCAGTCTTTCCGTCGACCGACGACTGTTCACGCCGCTTTTCCGCTTTTACTGTGAATTGTGATTGGCCTTGTTTTGCTGGGCACAAGTTCGCCCAAAAAACTCTTCGCCTGACATCACCTTGAGTCCTGTGTGCTTCGTGTCACGTGCTGCGTGTGTCACCACGTGACATCTAGTGGAAGTGCTTCTCGGTCCATGTACCGTACGCCCCCGTCCAGCCTTGAGCCAAGCCCAAGCCACCAAGAGGACGACTCCAACCCTGTCCTTCGAGTTAGCCGCAGACAAGGACTCCCGCTCGAATACCTGCCGCTTCCCGACAAGGACAAGAAAACAAGGGCTGCAACGAAACCGGCATCCATGATGGCGGAAGCAAGATCTCCGGTAACCGTGGTCGTGCACCAGCCCAAAGAGCCACCTACCTTCCGCGGATCGTCGTACGAGGACCCGGAAAGCTGTCTGGACATCTACGACCGCGTAGCAGCCCTTAACAACTGGGAACCCGACGATAAGCTGCGCCATGTATGTTTTTATTTGGAGGACGCCGCAAGGACTTGGTTCGAGAACCGCGAGTCAACGCTTCGAACCTTGGATGACTTCCGCGCTGCTTTCCTGCCAACCTTTGCAAGCGTCGTGCGGAAGGAAAGAGCCGCATCTCTGCTTGAGACTCGTGTGCAGCTCCCCAACGAAAACGTAACAATTTTTACGGAGGACATGTCCGAGGAGAAGGTTGGATTCCTGATGCGAGGAGCGAAGCAGGAGCTCTTCGCCGGACTAATCAGAAACCCGCCAAAGACGGTTCAAGAGTTACTCTCGGAGGCTACCACCATTGAGAAGACCCTTGAAATGCTGACCCGCCAATACAATCGGCGCATGTCCTCAGATATCGCAGAAGTCCAAGGACTCGGCCCCGACGATCTACGCGAAACCATGAGGACTATTTTTCGCGAGGAACTGCGCGGTATGTTCTCGTCGTCTCAGCCCCAAGCCGCCTCCCTCGAAGACATCGCTCGCGAGGAGGTACAGCTCTCGCTTAGTGTTCCTGAACCACCGACACCCCAACCGGAGGCGATGACCTACGCCGCTGCTGCACGCCGAGCTGCCACTGCTCCGTGCCACGCCAGGACCCAACGCCTCCGCGACTTCGTCACCAGCCACCGCCGCCACCTCGCTCGCCTGTAATCCAGCACAAGCCGAGGAAAACTGACGTTAGGTGCACCCGCAATCACCGCCCACTATGCGACCACTGTGGCGAAGCAGGACACACCTATCGCTACTGCCAGTGCAGTAAGATGGGACTGCGTGGTTTCGACGTGAACGCGCCGCGTCCGCGCCCAGGTCAACGACCTCCCGACATCGCCTACTACATCGCCGGATCGCAGTGGCAACGACGACGACCATCCCGTTCACATTCGCCTGGCTGCTATGTCTCCCCGGATCGCCGCCAGTGCACCGTCCCCACCCGGGGCCGATCTCCAAGCCCCTATCCGGGACACTAAAGGCAGCAACCGATGGAGGTGCGGTTGCTGGAGGTGCGCAATGCCGAAGATCCTCCTCCGTCGCCGCCGACGACGACGACCACGACGCACGAACCGTCGCAGCATAGTTTCTGCAAGCCGCCTGAGCAGGGTCTTACGAGAAAGCATCGCAGCCGACGCGACATAGTAGCGCCGGAGCAAGCTGACGCACCCGTGATCCGACGCCCAGACCTAACCGCAACGCCACACGACGAACCGCCGACCTCGACGTCATTATCTAGGGCCACAGCGTCACCACCCTAGTCGATAACGGCGCCGACTACTCTGTCATCAGTCGTCTCTTCGCCGCCAAGCTGAAGAAGGTAAAGACTGCGTGGGAAGGACCAGATATCCGAACAGCAGGGGGCCACCTTATAACACCGACTGGAACCTGCACGGAAAGAGTCCCGATTGACAGCCAGACGTATTCGGTGAGTTTTGTGGTCCTGCAGCAATCTTCGCGAGACGTCATTTTAGGCGTGGATTTCCTGGACCAGCACGCCACAGTCATCGACCTAAGATCCAGGTCAATCATGCTGTTCACGGATAATGCAACGACGTCAGAATGCAACATCGCTTATCATGCCTTGAATATGACGGAAGAGCAGGTAACCCTCCCGCCACTGTGCAACGTCATATTTTTCCGTCGGCACTAAAGTGCCTACGAACTTAAAAGGCCTCATCGAAGGCGACGAAAACTTGCTCCTAAATCGTCAGATGTGCGTCGCAAGAGGCATAGCCAAGCTGCATAACTGCGAATCCAAGGTAATGGTGACGAACTTCAGCAACGAATACAGGCACCTGGATAGGGTTACGACGGTAGCGCACCTAAGTGAATTCGTGGAAGTAACCGATGCCTTCGCCCTCACCGATTCTCGGGGACCCGCCACGACGACTGCAGTGTCCGCGCCCGCCTTCCACGTCAATCAGGGACTTTCAAGGTAACAACAAAAGGAGCTCAAGCACTTACTCGAGCAATACAAGGACTGCTTCTCGTCGTCATCGAAGCTTCGTCAGACGCCTCTCGCGAGACATCGCATCATAACCGACGAATACGCCCGTCCTCTCCGTCAGAGCCCCTACCGAGTTTCGGCACGGGAACGCGAGGCCATCAAGCAAAAAGTCGACGAAATGCTGCGTAACGACATCATTCAGCTGTCTACGAGTCCGTGGGCATCACCCGTGGTGTTAGTGAAGAAGGAGGATGGAACCCTACGTTTTTCCGTCGATTAACGTCGCCTGAACAAGATCACGAAGAAGACGTGTATCCTCTCCCACATATAGACGATGCCTTGGATCGATTCTACAACGCGAAGTATTTTTCGTCAATGGACCTCAAAACCGGCCACTCGCACATTCAAGTAGACGACAGACACCGAGAGAAGACTGCATTCATAACACCAGACGGCCTGTTCGAGTTTAAGGTCATGCCCTTTGGTCTTTGCTCCGTGCCTGCGATTTCCAAAGGGTTATGGACACAGTATTGGCAGGCTTGAAGTGGCAGACTTGCTTCGTCTACTTGGACGACGTAGTCGTATTTGTTTCTAGCTTCGACGAACACCTCCGGCGCCTTGAAGCTATTCTTCGGGTAATCGAAGCCTCCGGACTTACCCTGAAGCCAGAAAAGTACCGCTTCGCATGCGAGGAACTGTTGTTCCTTGGCCAGGTTGCTAGCCAGTCCGGAGTGCACCCTGATCCGCAGAAAACAGCTACAGTCGCCGACTTTGCTCCGCCCACCGACAAGAAGGCAGTTCGCCGATTTCTTGGCCTCTGTGCTTATTACAGGCGCTTCGTCAAGAACTTTTCGCGGGTCGCTGAGCCGCTGACGTACGTCATGAAGGCCGACGTCTACTTCAAATGGGAAACACCGCAAGTCGAGGCATTTGAAGAACTAAAGTGATGCCTGCAAACCCCGCCAATACTCGCGTACTTCGACGAAGAAGCCGACACCGAAATTCACACGGACGCAAGCAGCACAGGGCTCGCGCCGTGCTCGTGCAGAGGACCGACGGGCTTGAAAGGGTTATCAGTTACGCTAGCCGGTCACTTTCGAAGGCGGAAGCGAATTACTCCACCACGGAAAAGGAATGCCTTGCCATCATCTGGGCTACATCAAAGTTCCGGCCTTACCTGTACGGTAGGCCTTTCAAAGTCGTGAGTGACCACCACGGCTTGTGTTGGCTATCTAACTTCAAAGATTCATCAGAATGCCTCGGACGATGGAGTCTTAGACTGCAAGAATTTGACATCACCGTCGTCTATAAGAGCGGACGAAAGCACTCCGACGCCGTGTGCTTGTCTCGCGCCCCAGTAGATCCGCCACCTCTGGTTGACCATGACGATGACTGTTTCTTTTGGACCCATAAGTACCGACGTCATCGCGGAAGAGCAACGAGCTGACCCAGAGCTCAAGAGCCTCATGGACTACCTGGAAGGAAGACCGCCGCCGTGCCGAAAGTATTCCGCCGAGGACTGGCTTCGTTTTTCCTGCGGAACAACGTTCTCGTGATGAAGAACTTGCCGCTCCACGCCAACCACCTCCTCGTGGTGCCTTCAGCGTTACGTCTAGAGGTTCTGGAAGCTTTACACGACGACCCGACAGCCGGACACCTCGGTATTTCCCGCACACTATGAAGAATACAAGTACTATTGGCCTCGCCTCACTGCTGACGTCGCCCATTACGTAAAGACATGCAGAGACTGTCAGCGACGCAAGACGCCGACCACTAGGCCAGCCCGACTTCTGGGACCCATCGAACCACCTCCACGGCCGTTCCAGTAAATCGGCACGGACTTACTGGGGCCGTTGCCGACGTCGATTTCCGGCAATAAATGGATCGTCGTAGCGACTGACTACCTCACGCTCTGTGCCAAAACAATGGCCCTGCCCAAAGGCAGTGCCGCCGAGGTCGCCAAGTTGTTCACTGAGAATGTCGTCTTGCGTCATGGAGCCCCGGAGGTCCTCATCACCGACAGAGGTACGGGCTTCACGGCTGACCTAATGCAGGCAATCTTGAGGTACAGTGACACGAACCACCTCCTACCAGCCGCAGAAGAATGGCCTCACCCAGCGTCTAAATATGACCATCGCCGACATGTTGGCCATGTACGTCGACGTCGAACACAAGACGTGGGACGCCATACTTCCGTATGTGACCTTGGCGTACACCACGGCCGCGCTAGAAACGACGCAGCTTGCTCCACACAAGGTTGTTACGGACGGAGCCCAACAACGACGCTTGACGCCATGCTACCGGTAAGCACCGACGAAGACCTCGACGTTGCCAGCTACCTGGAGCGCGCCGAAGAAGCTCGACATTTAGCCCGCCTGCGTATCATGGGGCCAGCAGACGGCCGACAGGCGCCACTACAACCTTGGACGACGCCACACCGAATACGAACCCCGCGACCTCGTCTGGGTCTGGACGCCAATACGACGACGCGGACTGTGTGAGAAGCTCTTGCCCCGCCACTTTCGACCCTACAAGGTAGTCCGATGTTGTGGTGAACTGGACTATGAGGTCGTGCCCGATGGCTTAACGTCATTCCAGCGACGCCGTGCACGACCCGAAGTTGTACAAGTGGTGCGACTGAAACCTTATTACGCGCGCTGATTAAAGTGACGTATTGTTACTTTACTGCATTTACTCTAACTTGCATGTTCCGTTTTTAGCATCGGGACGATGCTCTTCAAGGGCCACTAAACAGGCTCCTATTTTTTTTAATCGGTCGGCCTCCACACCCTTCTCTGCCGAGGAGAGGGTAGGCGCGGCGGGCTGTCGAGACTCCGCGCACTTTACAGAACGCGCGCCGCGTTTCTGGAGCGCAGATCCGACTTGCGTGACCTAACTGACAAGTAGAGGAGGTGATGCGGAGGCCTTCTTTTTTTCTAGGTGGTGTTGGCTCACGCCGGTGGGATGGCCACAGGGATCTGACAACAGACCTGATTTCGACCAATCAACGAGCTACAACTGCGCAAGGTTGTTCACGGTAGAACATGACGACACCTAAGATGTAAGGACGGCTGGTCAATCGCAGGAAAGAGACGCGGGAATTTCTTTTGTTTGAAATATGGCGTCTGTGTAGCGCGCAACCCTGCCATATGCGCAGAAAGTGGTCGCCGCAAGGGTCTCTATGATTGAGTTATTTTGTTTGGGCACGGCCACCTGGATCGGAGCGCGCGGCGGTGAACACCGCCGCGCGCTCCGATCCAGGTGGCCGTGATTACATTTTTTCAAAGGCGCGCGCGCCGAATGGGACTGCCGGAGCAACACCGCCGCGCGCTCCGATCCAGGTGGCCGTGGTTTGGGCATGGCCGGTCTGGACGCGCGCGTTCGCTCCCTCTTTGAGCGAACGCGCGCGTCCAGACCGACCGTGGTTTGGGTTAAAAAAAAATAGGAGCCTGTTTAGTGGCCCTTTCAGACGGGGGTAATTACACATGCGACTGGTTTCGTGAACGCCGTTATCACCTTCCTGTTAATCGCGCATTTGCTTTGGCTGTTTGCGGCGAGCGCAGTTTTCACTTTCTGTTTTGCCTAACGCGAGCCGCGTTTATCTTGCATGTCACTTCAGGAACCGTGTCGACCATTCCTGAAACTTTGCATGCTTACGCGCGCACTTGAGTGACTTCTGGAATTCCAGAGATAACGCGAGAACGCGTTAAGCTGTGTGTATAAAACCCGACGCACTGCGCCGCTTGTCAGTCTTTCCGTTGACCGACGAGTGGTCACGCCGCTGGTGCTGTGAAGTGTGATTGGCCTAATTTTGCTGGGCACAAGTTCGCCCAATAAACAGTTCGCCTGACATCACCTTGAGTCCTGCGTGCTTCGTCTCAAGTGCTGCGTGTGTCACAATCACGTGACAATATCGTCCGAAACGACGCGCGCGCATTTATGCAGTAGTAGATTGAGAACAGTGCTGTATTAAATCAGGCCACGAAGAATCCTCCGGATGTATGTGCATAAATCAATGCACACTACTTGTTATTCCCCCACTTGAGCTCCTACCGTTATGCTGGCACCGCGGCACTGAGTTCGCCGCCGCGGCATGAATGGAGTACGCGCTAGTTGTGAACTTAGAAATATGCGCACTGTAAATCTAGAGTATGCTTCGCGTAAATACAGTATGGGCTACTGCATATGCTAAAAAGCGGGCGAAGAGATGTGCGAAATTAAAAGGTCATGCAATTGTCAAGATAGGGGCGCTTACTCGGACTTACGAACTCCCTAAAGCGTGGTTCGCTATCATCCGCCTAACCAGGTTAAAAAGAAATGACTATAAATCTACGAGCATTTTTCACGATTCTGTGTACAAGGAAACTACAAGATACCTCTCACAGCTTGCTGGACTTCGTGGGCTTAATATTCTTTCTGAATATTCTGTAGAGTCACACTCCATGCCTCCTTTTCACGTGCTTTCCGAGAGGCACTGAACAAAGCGCAAACGCTTTTTCCGACTGGACCGAGGACCCGAAGGGGCTGCACGCCGGCATTGTCGACACTGCTCACGGGTAGTCGAGCGCGGGAAACAAACTAGCCGAAGAAAGCAGATGCGCACGGAAACACTCAACTAACTATTCGCGACTCCTTTCGAGTTAATGTGGATGCTTCCGGTGTAGCGAGCGGCAGTCACAGGCTCACGGAATCATTGTGGAGTAGGAAGAACATGGCGACCGGAAACCGCCGTCAACCGTATATGAGAGTTGGCCAAAGACATTCGTCAGTGGCACATCAAAACTTGCCGCTACTTGAAAAGAAAGGAAAATTCTATGGACTTTAGAGGTAATTGGAGTGGTGAAAGAGTATCGCGATAGCAAACTGGCAATCCTCCACGCCAACACCGCGTCATGCCCGCGTACCCATGCAGATACTACAGCAATGCGACTCAAGGCGAGGGAAACAGCCAGGTTGTCACGAACCACATGTCAATTTTTCTTTGTTTTGTGGCACGCGAAAAAAGCTGCGCGCTGGCGGACACAACCAAATAATGAGAAAAGGAATGGAAAAAAGTAAATAAAGGAATAGGAAAGCCAATAACAGTTCCTAAAATAACAAAAAAAAGGTTGGTCGAAAACAGCTCCTATGTTCTTTAAAAAAATGCTAGTGGCTTTTTTATTAGTTTACTTTTTAACTTTTTCCGACAATTTTGGAATGTTCGAGTGTGCGCTGCTTCTTCCTTAATATAAAACAATCGGCAACTGACATGTGGTGTGCTATATTCTAGCTGTTTCTCTCGCCTAGAGTGGCTTTACTGTAGTGTCTCCTTGGGTGCGTGAGCATGAAGCGGTGTTCGGTGGGACGACTCGCCGTGTTTTATCGGTGAGGTATATCACGACTGTAATTACCTACGCCGGCTTTGTGTACAGCTGTCGTGCTGCTTGAATAAACGTCAGTTCAAACTTGACTGCCTGTCTTATGTCCCTCTTGCTCCTTTGTTCGTCGCTTTATTTTTCGCTCGTTTTTTGTCGTTTCAAGCCAGAACCAACTTACCCGAAGACATGTTCTCCTGTTTAATGGAGACAATCCCTCTTATTGCGCTTCACTTTTTACATACAGTACCGAAATAACATCTCTTTTCTTTGTGCAGCATGCTGATAAATCAAAGCAAATAAATTCGCCTGGCGTTAAAGCGTGCACCACCGGCGGTCGTTTAGTTTTTGAGCTCGCAGTATTATTATGACTTCTTGTACTTCTGGACTTTTCTATATAAGCCAAAGTTCCTGTATTAAAAAGTCACTATGACAGTCAAGTACATGACGGGTAACTAATGTCGCAATGTCTCAATTCGTAGCCCTAGAAGATAGTGAGCGTATGTTTCGGTGCATGGCACAGTTCTCTTTTGTGTCACTTCCGTTCATGCAGTTCACTTATTTTGTATACTTGCAGGCAAAATAATCTCCAGGAGCTCTGCAATGTGCCTTCGAATCTCCCATTTTGCCTTCATTTGCATCGTTGTCTGTAAGTATAACCGCTTTATAGATGCTGTCTGTGTTAGGCGTTTCTGAAATTATCAATTGTTCTTGTGTACAACGTAGGCTGTGGTCCTGTCATTTAAGGCGCGTTAACTAAGGTTTGCATGGTCAAACATGAGTCTCTCCACCATGAGAGCATTAAATGCCGATCAGGACGCCGAAGTCCCATGCGGACGAGGTTAGGAAAGCAATTCAGGCCATGTCCCGCGGAAAAGCGGCTGGAGAAGACGTCATCACCGCCGACTTGACCAAGATGGAGGAGACCTCCAAACAAGAAAGGTCGCGACAATTTACAAACAATGCCTCAAAGCTTCAAATGTATCAGTCAGCTGGAAAGCGCAAGATTTCTGTAATTACTCAAGAAGGGAGATGTAAAAGACTTGAGGAGCTACAGGCCGATCAGTGTTCTCTCACCACTTTACAAAATATTCACAATGTTTATCTCAAACAAAGCAGGCTTACACTTGAATTTAATCAACCAAGAGAGCAAGCAGGTTTCATGCAGGATACTCCACTATAGACCACCTTCAAGTGGTCAATCAAGTAAACAGAGAAATCAGTTGAATACAACAAACCCCTCCATATGGCTTTCATAGACAAGGAAGTGGCTTACGACTAGGTGGATACAGCAGCAGTTCTGGAGGCATTGCGCCATTAAGGAATATGTAAATACAAGCACCAACATCTATAAAGACTCTGCAGCCGCCCTACTCCTTATTAGGAGAAGCCAGAAAATCCCAATTCAGAAAGGTGGCCCACAACGAGATACAATTTCGCCAATGCTATTTACTGCATGTTTGGAAGAAATCTGCAAAATAATAGAATGGGACGAGACAAGGCTAAGGATTAAAGGAGAATATCTGAGTAACTTATAATTAGCCGATGACATAGTATTCTAAATCAATGTTGCCGACGAACTGTAGACACAAGAAGGAACACAAGAAGGGAAACCAAGCGCACACTAACAACAGTTTACAGGCGGGAATAGAACCCTATTTATACGACAGCTGAACACTTATCGCGTGTTATAAAGCAAGGGAAAGAAGATCTTAAACCAGACGTGTAGTGCCACCAAGATATGCTGTTTCTTTAGTTGATAATGAGATGGAAGGCATGCTGATGCATTTTTCTTTAATGTACGAGATCCTGTGAGCTTCAATGATTAGGTGTGTTGTTTCATTCCAGTTTCGCGATTATAGCGCTACTTTTAAGCTCAGGATTGCATCCAAATTTCTCGTAGTCAATGGCCAGCCACACCCTGTCTTGGTTTTCACGTGTCACGTGGGCTCACGGATGCGGTCGTTGATACAGCGACATGTCTGACTGATATACAAACGGTTACATATCAGCGGAGTACGATACAAACCCCCTTCAACACTTCACTATATTATCTTGATCCGTTTACTGGGTTTCTTTTCTTCACTGTTTGGGTCAGTCAATTCTCACATTGAAGCAGGTTTGGCTTGCGCGGACAACAAAATCCTCATATCAGCCCGTTGTAGAATTTTTTTTATGATGATCCATAATTTGTGAATGTGCAGTATCACAACAGATTTTTTAATCGAGCTTACGAGGTGTGCGGAACGTGTTCGAAGCAGATGCTTTTACTTCTCGGCTAGGGAGAAAACCAGTTCATCTGGTTAACCGGCCTGTGATAGCCGTGGTGGTTGCTGACAAAAGCTGTGGTTCATTTGGTGGGGACGGGATTTTTCCAGGGCATTTGTAGGCATAGGTTGGCAATTCCCACTTTCACTAACATTGAGTGCCCTGAGTTAAGGGGAAGATTTAGCTTATTTTATCGGGGTTCATAACCCCAACACATGTGGTTTTCGGAGAATTTAAGCCGAACATCAAGAAAATGAATGTTCCATTTGTTGGGAAACTCATGTATAACATTTAAAGGGTCTAAGCCATTTTCGACAAAAGCAAGAGCATTTCTACATTCTTGAGCAAAGCCTGGGGCGTCGCACTCTAAAAAAACAAATAATCCTCAACGAATCTAAAAACATTTGCCATATATATGTTAAGCTAATATCAGCGGCTAGTGCATCGTGAAGGCGGGATAAAAGCAAATCGCTAAGAGGGGCTATGCATGCACCTAGGCATGCGCCTGCCTTTAATAGAAAGCATCTTTTATTGTGAGAAGAACAGGCGTGCGAGACACGGACATCTTCCGCATCTTCAGTATCATTCATTCCAATTTACCTTGGTCGATCTCAAATAAAATTGAAATGTTTCTATAAAGTGGCTATTAGAGATCCCCGATTTGATTTGGAAACCTATTTCCCCGAACTATTCAATAGCTTGTTCAACTCATCTTAACAAACTACTGTGGGTAAGCTATAATATAGATTGGTGATGTCTACGGAAAAGCCTTCTAGATTCTTGTCTGATACTGAAATGACGAAGTTTAGCACCTCCTGTGAGTTCCTAATGAGAAACGGGTCATTGACTGAAATGGTTTGTTTTTCTTGTAAAAAGGGACCGAAATGCTTTCTGCCAGGAGTCACGCTCCGATGCAGTTTCTTTGAATGGAGCATCAGCTTCGTGAGTTTTACTGTGAAGAAATACTCGACAAAATCTTTGGAGCTCTTATTTTTACTTTTCTTTAACTGCAGCGGGTTCACGCAGGAGCGAAGTTTATTGGCTTCCAAATTAAAATGCTTTCAAACGGGTGAGAAGATTTCAAAAGTGCTTGGTTTACTTTTTCCCTGTAAGTACCAGAAGATAAAAAATTGGCAGATCCTCCGTGCAGTGGGAATCAAGGAAATGCGAATCACGCATCAGGAAAGTTAAATGGATTTGCATTGTTGTCTCGCTATACCGAGTTTGTTACATATGAATTTAACGAAGCGACCGCAAGAGCACCATGACTGTGGCATGTAAACCATGCCGCTCATACACGCATGTCATGATTCGAACGTTATGACATGTCATTTAAGTTCGCCATGCAGTCAAGTTGTGCCATAGCAATTTTGGTATACATCCCATTAACAAAACGAGTGGTATGTAGATCATGCCGCTCATAACATGCATATCGCGATTTTCATGTTATGACCTGTCATTTATGATCGTCATGCAGTCATGTTGTGCCAAACCAACTTTCGTATACATCCCATTAACGAAACGGCAGTATAGCGCCAGGACCCTGTCATGTAAATCATGCCGGTCATGACATATAACCTGAAAATCATGACATGCATGTCATGACTTTCATGTTATGACCTGTCATTTATGACAGTCATGCAGTCGTGTTGTGCCATAGCAATTTTCGTATATATCCCATTAACGAAATGGCGGCAAGAGCAACAAGACTGTACCATGTAAACCATGCTGATCATGACACGCGTTTCATGATTCTAATGTTATGACCTGTCATTTACGTTCTTCATGCTGTCATGTAGTGCCATAGCAATTTTGGTATACATCCCAATAACGAAACGGGTGGCATGTAAATCATGCCTCCCATGTCATGCATGTCATGCTTTTCATGTTATGACCTGTCATTTATGTTCGACATGCAGTCATGTTGTTGCATACCAATTTTCCTATACATCCCACTAACAAAACGGCCAAGAGAGCACCAAGACCGTAGCGTGTAAATCATGTCGCTCATGACATGCATGTTCTGCTTTCTATGTTATGACCTGTCATTTACGTTCGTAATGCAGTCATGTTGTGGCATGCCAATTTTCGTATACATCCCGTTAACGAAACGCGTGGCATGTAAATCATGTCGTTCACGATATGCATAGCATGATTTTAATGTTGTGATCTGAGAGTCATGTTTGTCATCCAGGCATCTTGTGGCATACCAATTTTCGTATACATCCCATCAACAAAACGGCCAGGAGAGCACAAAGACCGTCGCATGTAAATCATGTCACTCATGACATGCATTTCATGATTTTCGTGTTATGAACTGTGATTGACGTTTGTCATGCAGTCATGTTGTGGCATGCCAATTTCAGTATACGCCCCATTAACGAAACGCGTGGGATGTAACTCATGTCGCTCATGACGTGCATGTCACGATTTTCATGTTATGACCTGTCATTTATGTTCGCCATGGAGTCATATTGTGGCATACCAATTTTTGTATACATCCCATGAACGAAACGGCCAGGAGAGCAACAAAACCATGGCATGCAAATCATGTTGCTCACGACATGAATGTCATAATTCTCATGTAATGCCGTGTCGTTTATGTTCGTCCTGCAGTTATGTTGTGCCACACCAATTTTCGTGTACATGCCATTAACGAAACGGCCAGGAGAGCACCGTGACCGTGGCATGTAGATCATGCCGCTCAAGACAGGCATATCACGATTTCCATGTTATGACCTGTCATTTATGTTCGTCATGTGGTCACGCTGTGGCATACCAATTTTCGTAAACATCCCATTAGTGAAACGGCCAGGAGAGCACAAAATCCTAGGCGGCTAGATAGATAGATAGATACGCTCAAAGTCGCCGAAGTTCGCTAAGAAATGCTTCGCATTTAAAAACTACGGCGCCTTTTACTATTTACGCTGACGACACAACAATATGGACGGAAACGGCGGATTATCCTGACGAGTGGAGTATGCAAACAGATTCCAAGCAGCGATTCTCAGCCTCTCCGATGATTTAGACAATCTTGGACTACAATTATCTCCATAAAAGACGGAATTGCTTAGCGTAGAGGGAAAAAGATCGACGAATCCTTGCAAGCAGATTGCACTACACAATGGTGAAACAGAGATCACTCCTTGCAATGGACATATTAGAACTCGGGGGGCATAAATTCCTAGCTGCAACAGTTCTCAACAATGGATCTGCACTTTAAAGCGCCAATGGAGGCCAATGTTGCACATGCTTCCATGCATATCGAATAAGCATGGCGGAGCGCGGCAGAAGGCATGCCAGACACTTGCAAAAGCAGTGGCTGGCGGGAGGATTCTGTACGGGGCACCCGTCTATGAATTCTCCAATCGAGATCTCCACGACATCGAAAAGTTACACAGGGGAACCCTACGCACGATCACTGGACTGCTAAAGCACACAAGGAAGGAGGACCTGCTCAGACTCGCCCCGATACCACCAATACGAGACATCATAAGGGAAGCTCAGTTTCGAATACAATGCCGATTGTAAAACACATCACAGGAAAACAGGTCATGGCATAGGATAGCCGAGCCCGCGCGGCGCCGGTGGATCAGGAACTGCTGATAATGCCACCATGGGAAGTGCCGCAAGGTATACGGAGGAAACAACGCCCTATCGCCAGACGAAATGTGAGAGCCAGAACACTACTTGAAAAGCGTCTAGAACAGAAGAGACCTCAGAATACCGTTGACATCCACACTGGCGAAAGAGCTAGAATGGCATGGGTTAGCACATCTGCACCACAACACAATGGATATCACACATGTAATCTTTCAGGGGGTGCAACTCTACACACAGAGTTATTGGCAATATGGGGCGCGGTCAGTACTATTCCTTTCGATTTGGGAGACATCAGCAGTACAAGAATCACTATCGCATCCTCACAGACTCTTACGAAGCAGTAACTGAACTAACCGCGCCAACGACTGAAGACATTATGGCTAACGACACCAGAAAGAAGCTTCCAAGAGACCGGCAATATGGTTGAAATTCTCTGGACACCGGGTCACACTGGCACGGACGGGGGCAACGCAGCCGCCCACGTGGCCGCCGCTCAGGCGGGTGGGTTTGACCACATATACAACTCCCCAAACCCCACATCCACACCACTCCCGGTAGACCAAAATCCATATCTTAAGATCTGCACAGAAGGCTATCCTAGCAGAGCACTGATGCATTACATTAGCACCAAAATGAAAGCAGACAGCAAAAACAGACTTTTGGAAGCTACGCCAATGCGCATCCTAAATGAAAGGGCAGGTTTACTCGTCAACAAGAAATTTTCTTAAACAAAGTTATGGCCAACGCTGCATACACACCACACATGCTAGACAAATGGCAACGAGCTACTCGACATACGAGTGGAAACGCTCCTACGCGATTCACACACTGTCAAGAGATTTGCCGAGCAGATTTAGAACATCTCACCTGAAGATGCGCAGCATTCTCAAAAGGCATACGGCACATTGAACATCTGCTGCACTCCGACATAACAGCTCTACGGAATTTATTACAGTCCGACAATGAAGCACAAAAAGCTATGAGAATAAACGGAAGTCAAAGTAACCTGTTTGAGTGGTGTAGGAGGGGTCGACTGACCCGTGCGAAGGCGTGAAATGAAGCTTATCGTCAAGTTGCCATCCCCTAATCCCTTTCCCACCTCATCCCCAACAGTGGGCAAGAGCCGTCCCCCCTTTTTTTCCTTTTTTTCTCTCAATAAAGGTCACATTCATTCATTCATTCAATCAATCATTCATTCATTTAGGTCCTGAGAAACTGCAGTTGGACGTCCGCTTCTAGGGGGATCCTGTAGCAGTTGCGGGCCGCTCCCACGCAGGGACAGGAAGACCATGGCCCTCCGTCCTCTCGCAGGCTCAGTGGCACAAAGTGTGCGTCGTTTTCCGGTTGTTTATTTTCTTCAGAGAAGATGCACGGAAAATATGAAATAGACGCGCCTTGCCGCGTTCTTTGATGATAAAAGAGTACGCGTGGCGATAAACGGATACGCTTGGACGCGTTCTAGATTTGGTGCGCAAGCGTGAAAGCATATTTCACATTGTGATGATATACGGAGTCGAAGAGCAACACCGAAGCTGAATGACCGCGAAGAAGAAGATGGAGAACGAGCGCGAACTTCTGGCAAAAAGGCGTGGCTGATCCCCCGTAGTGGGTCGCGCCAAACTTCCAGGTAAAAACAAAATAAAACAAAAAGAAAGCCTGCCAACGTCCGAAGGACTTCATCGTTCGGGAAAGACGACTCTCGGCTGGACGTCCAGTCCGGAGAGCCTGAAGACGTCTTCTCGGCGCTGTTCTCTTCCTCTGGTCCTGCTGGCCGACCTGCCCAGGGACCTGGCGAAGGGTCCTGTTTTCTGGCTACCTTTCCCGAAAACTGATACCATTCGGGTACCGTGTCAGGTGGCTGACCCGAGTGCTTTGTGTGGCTGGAGGAACGTAGTGGCTGCTGTGTTACAGAGCTGCCACGGTGGCTCCTACTGCCGCTCCTTCGGCACGAAGCCGCCTAGTGTCGTAGACCGGCAAAAGCTGACGCCTTCAACGAGCTGGCAATCGCATCGAGCTACCGAAATCCGCGTCGATAGCCTGCCACGGTAGGAAAACACGGCGGGAGAGATTGCTTATTTATCTTGAAATTTATTGCCCGTTAAAGGGACTGTCTACCGTCCTTCATCGCTCTCCCGTTTTTTGGCTCAACAGAAAGCGTACCTTTCGAAGTGTCCCAGCGTGCAGTGGTTTCTCCAGAATCTCAATAGGAATTATTAAAACAATTTCTTTCATCCACGAAGTGCCTCCCTTCCTAGTGTAGGCATGCCAGCAACACTGGGTACCGCGCATGATGCGTCGTCGTCTCCCTGGAAACCCTTTCGGGCGCGGGAGGCATCTCAACGCGAATCGGCTTCAAGGTCGACATTCCAGAGGCGACGACGAGGAGGACAGGCGAGGGAAAGTCGGCGCGCGGGGGTGCGTCTCGGACATGCAGCGCCGCATGCATGACAAGCGCAGTACTACGCGCCTCCGCAGGCAGACGAATTCGAAGGCAGCGCCACATGCGCCACCCCGAAAGCAGCGAAAAAAAGAACAAATTGCTCTTGCACGCTATAACAAGGTGTCTCACAGGGTGAAGTACGCATGTAAGACATACATAATAGTTTTTCAGCAGAGTATGCATACCTGCGTGGGCTGGTTCTCGTACACTTGGAAAATGACGAACACGCTGTTGAGTTTCGCTAGCGGCGTTTTTTGCACCACTTTCAGAGCGAAATTAAAAACATAATTCCTTTTTTGTGGGGTGAAAGCGTTCTCGTTCCCGTAAATGTGACGCACGATCTGCTCAATTTTACCACAATCTTAAAAAATTTTCTGAGCGGTAGACAGTCCCTTTAAGGGAAGTGATGTCCTTAGCTAGTTTATTTTGATTTCATCAAGTACATAAATTTGCCTGTCTTTGTGTGAGTGTACCCGTGGCTCGATGGTGTTCCGTGGTATGTGGTCCTCGGCCCAGGCCTTCACACTCCATCACAATCTGGCGATCCTTCCAGAATACCAGAATATCTTCCAGAATATCGTCCGTCGGTTACGCCGTCAGGGAGCTGATATTTTGTCCCTTTAACGGATATGAAGATATTAGCCAGTGTTGGATCACAATTACAATTTTCCGATGCGGATTTGCGCAGATGTATCGAGTAGACAAGACAAAGGGATAAAGGAGCTCCCGAAAAGAGACGACCAGAGAAGCAGACCAAAAAGCCCAGTAAATTCTTAAGCTCATGCTTAAGCTTCTGGATGTAGTCTAACACCTAACTTGGTGACACACCCTCGCCCATGCTCAAACCTGTCTCGTCGACGCAACACTTGTGTCTCGCTTTGTCCAATCGCAGCACAACGCCGCTGCATTCTCCAGACGCCTCTGCACTAGTGCAGTTCAGTGTGCTAGTGCCCACAACCAATCGCATCGCTGTAGTCTCTCTGTGTACCGTATTGGCCGACGTCGTTCGCTAAGCGTACAGGAAATCTCTCGTCATGTATCATTGCTGGCATCCACTGCGTCTTTCTATTTCGCGACTCGTGTCCTACGCGGTTCTCAGTGCCGCTTGCCTGAACTGTTCCATTGGCGAGATCTACATTCTCGCAGAGAATTGAAGAGGTGCCACTTATCTATATAGGCTGTCCTTTAAATTCCACAGATAAATTTTCCAACGTGCTGCGCGCCATGGGGCTGGGGGGGGGGGGCGCTATGTAGCGGCGCAGCGGTTAAATCTGGCCAGCTTGATGCAATACTTATCACAGCTCCACTTAGCACAGCTCGACTAACGTGAAAGCTGGGAAAGTGCGAAGCATCCGGTGTTCCGCCGTTTTGTTCCAGAGGAAACGTTAGTCGGTGCTAATGGGTTTGCTTTACCGTGGCTATGACGACAACGTTAGACGAGAACAGCCCGGGCGGCATGAGCAGAAACTCGTTAGAATTGCTTCTGACACGACAACGCTACAGATACACTGTGTGGGGAATTCGGCTGCTTACCTCCGCCGCCAGTCATCATCGGAACGGAGCTAGCTCGTGGCACGCACCCCCGGCTTGGGGGCGGAGCGCGTGGAGCGGATCCAGCAGTCGGCGCTGGGCTTGCAACGAGTAAACTACGTTGTTCCAATGGCTCGTGTGCCCATCCATCTCTGGGAGCCTCAGCTGGCCAGAGGCTCAGAAGCCACGGCCCTGAGCCCACATTTGGCGCCCGTAACGTGGGGCCAGCTGGTGGTTCTCGGAGATCGGCATCCGGGCTTCGCGTGGGTAAGCAGTTTTTCTTGGTGTTTCGTAGGTGGAGTTTGTCGTGATTTTGTGGCCGGGTTACCATTTCTTTTGCCGTGCGTGGGCACCGTTTTGTTTTCCACTGTTGTTTGCTTTGCTTGCTTTATTTGTTTTTTCCATGGAGACCCGTTCATCGGCGCGCAAGGTAGCCTCGGAAGGCGAGGCGCAGCTCCCGGAAGCCTCGACTGTGGTGGGAGCTGGAGCCGGCGAGCAGCGGCGAGACGCAATGGCTTCGTCGCCTTTAGTTCAGATCGCCGTGTTGTGCCAAACGTTGACGGCTCGGCTGGAGGACAATGCTCAGGGCAAGTACCGCAGATCATACGGAATGGGACGTTAACCTTTCCGAAATGGCGTTTGCTACGCGTACAACTGTAAATAGATCTACTGGTTATACACCTGCATTTTTGAACTTTGGCAGGGAACTGTCATTTCCCCTAAGCCGCACCCTGGTACCTCCGAATTCGTCACATTGGGATAAGCGTACGTTTGCTGAATCACAGCGGAGGCGCCTCACCAAAGCTGTCACTGCTGCCCGTGAGCAATTAGATAATGCGAGGCTCGAACAAACATGTCAGTATAACGCACGGCGTCATGACATTGAGTACGAGCCTGGTGACGTAGTGTTACGCCGTGCCCATCCCTTGAGCAACTCGGCTAAGGGTTTCTCAGCGTCCTTAGCCCCAAGATGGGACGGTCCTTTTGTCATTACACGTAAGCTTGGAAGTTTAACTTATCGCTTAAGAGACTGCATGACCGATACGTTAATTGGACCAACCCATGTCTCTGATCTAAAACGCTACGTCTCGCCCCCCTCTTAAGCCTCACGATATTCTCGTGGTTCTATTTGCTGGCTTGTTCAACATTGAAGTTGCAAGATATGAAGTTCAACATGTGAAGTTTTCCAAAAGCATTGCCCTGCCAGCAATTTCATGCAACGCGCGGCGCATCTTCCAGATGTCAAGCTTTGAACGCCACCGCCGCCAGTCCTCCAGCAGCATCACCACTACCACAACCGTGCCTTGCCCGGACCTCTCTGCACGTGGACCTGACGCGCCGTTACAAAAGCAAGGGAGCGGGAACGGGGAAGGAGGTGCTTGGCCCGCCAGCGCTGGCTGGACCATACGAATCTGCTACCGTCCACCCATGGCAGCCTAGGGCAGCAAAGTGCCACCGTTCGCGAGCATGAACCTCAGCGACCTCGACTTCTCGTCATGCGAGAGTAGCTGCCACGCGCTGCACCACAAGCCGCCCCTTGAGGTCCGCTCTGGCTACTGCGCCTGGACCTTCTGACTCCGACATCCGACTCGTCCTAAGTTGACAAACCAAGGAGCGGGACAAGACTAGACTGGCCCTTGTGCTGTATTCCAGCGACGACCACGTGGACCTGCTCCCGTCCGGTACACAGCTGGCCAACGTGGCCGGCACCCCAGCGCCCCAACTTGCCAGGCCAAGCGGACGCATGTTCCTTCGACCTCCACTTCCACCATCGTTGGCCGCCGGGGAGGGGGCAGTGTGGGGAATTCGGCTGCTTACCTCCGCCGCCAGTCATCATCGGAACGGAGCTAGCTCGTGGCACGCACCCCCGGCTTGGGGGCGGAGCGCGTGGAGCGGATCCAGCAGTCGGCGCTGGGCTTGCAACGAGTAAACTACGTTGTTCCAATGGCTCGTGTGCCCATCTCTGGGAGCCTCAGCTGGCCAGAGGCTCAGAAGCCACGGCCCTGAGCCCACAACTGTCTGTGTGCACTGCCTCCATGATCGGACCAAAAATGCACACGTACTGTCCGACAGCAGTGCTTCTAGGGCGGGCCCATAGTGACGACAGCAGAGACACGCCGCAGGCGAGCCGCTAAGGTGGTCTGCATGTACAAGACGATTAGTGCTGCGTGGTATCGTGGCGCGGGCAGCGCGGCAGATTATAATGCGCTCATTCTCGGCCCGACTGGACGCTGTAGCCGCAGTCGTTCCTCTCCGCTGCTCGGTCCTTAATAAACGCGTCGATGACGGCGCTGCTAGCTCCACGGCAGTTACGTCGCTGCCGCTGCTCCAACATGGCCGTTGTGCTTCCAAGAGATTTAGACGGGTACGCACTTCCCACCCTAAAAATGCATGCATACGTGTTTTTCGTTCAAGATATTTTGTACGGTATAAATAAAAACGTAGCACTAATGTGCTGCCTCAACTTGTAAATTTGAATGTTCGTGCACATATTTTTTCTGAAAGGGGACTTTAGCAGCCATCCCTTTCGTAGCACAAGGCTATTAGGAAATGCATGCGGATTTCTCAGAAAGTAAAGCTTCCTAGTTGCCGAAATATTTGTCCTGTTCCGGGGTCTTGGTCCTTGTCCGACGAATTTTCTGTCACTAGGAAGCTTTACCTTGTGAGAAATGCGTATGTATTACGTTGAAGCCATTGCTACGAAGCGGGTGGATGCTAAATTTTCTTTTCATACCTTACTCCACCTTGCGGGCTTCCGCAGAACTCAATTGCCAGATTATTTTTCAATGGGAGACAATGTGTTTTGAGGTTTGCGATGATTACATTGGGTTTATGCCACCGTTTTTAGGGGCGAAGGTCCTCTTAGTCTAACCTTGTCACGCGTCAGTCGTCAGGCGTAACCCGCGTGCCGGGAGGCACGCCCTCGCCCTCGGCGCGTGCTTCCCGGCGCGTGCCTCTCTCTCTCTCTCTCCCGGCGCGTGCCTCTGCTGTCTTGTGTGAGAGAGAGAGAGACAGAGAGAGAGCGAAAGGCGCGCGTTGGCTATGGAAACGCTCTTCCTTAGAGGAACGCTACCAGCTCGCGAAGAAGGAGAACGCGCCCTCACCCGCGAGAGACAACGTTGGCGCAGGTAGCATCTCCTAGCGAGTTTCTTGATTGAGAAATACCGACTGCTCGTGTTGGAGAAGCGTACACTGGCAACCCATATATATATATATATATATATATATATATATCAAAACACTTCGAAGCGGAGGACGTGCGATACGAAAACCTTTTATTTTTCCAACGTTTCAGCCGGGGACCGGCCTTCATCAGGAAAAACCGGTTTTTCCTGATGAAGGCCGGTCCCCGGCTGAAACGTTGGACAAATAAAAAGTTTTCGTTTCGCACGTCCTCCGCTTCGAAGTGTTTTGATTCTGCTGGATCCAAGGACACTTCCTTCTTCATATATATATAGATATATATATATAGGCACTGGATCTTGACTTGCAATGAAGTGCCGGTGGGAGATTTCACTTGTGCATAGTTGAACCATGAGGATTCGTAGCGTGCGCGTTAACTAAATTAATCCGGAACTCGGCACGATCTACGATGAACCTCCCGAGCTTCGCCCACTCATCATCATTCACTCCGTGGATATGCTGTAATTTTTGTTATGTAGTTCTTCGTGTTTCTCGGCCTTTTTCACGCTGTGCGTATTGCTTCTTCATTTTCGCATTTTATTCTGGCCTTCCTCCTTCTCCAGTGCCGAGCAATCAACCGGACTTAGCCCAGGCTAACCTCTACCTTTCGTCTAGCTTTCCCTTCCATTTTTTATTGACCAACACAGTGGCTTCCCGTTGTTATGAAACTGTACTTTATCTTTGTATGTTTGCCTTATGAGTGGCGATATGTTACTCCAGAACATTTATAGCTCAACAGTTACAGACGGTGCTTAAGAAAATGCTCAAACTGAGGGTTATCAGCGATCAACTGAGACAAACAAGTCACAATATCATGAGCACAGAATTTATCAAATCTGTGAGTGGATTCTTGTTTAATGGCATCCTCTACAACGAACGAACTGAATCTTCAAGAGTCGAACGCACATCGCGCTAAATACTTGCCAAATGTAAATTTTGTAGTTTTCTTAAATTTCCATAATTGTGTACAAGAGTACACTCTCAATTCATGTACAGATCTATTCGACATTTGTAGCATGTTAGCGATTATGTTTCCTTGACTAATATTAGGCCAATCTATGCGACTTCAGAAACATCATCGGCCTTGTACTGGCCTTTATTCCTACATAGCAAACGGCAGCGGAATATACCTAAAAAAACAACTATTTATCCAAACAAAAGTTGAATGGAGATGCCGGACAAAAGTACCACTGAAAGAAAATATTGACATTCTTGGCAACTAAATCTAGCTTACGCTGCCGCTGTGATGCGTCCTCTGCGTGTGCCTGCTGATTCTTCTTATTTTTCGCATTGAATCTGATCATGGTTAGGTGGCCTTTCGCAACTTATCTGCAGGGATGTCAAGTACTGAATATATTACAACGTTCATGTTGCCAGAAAATCTATGCGGTTTACCACTGGACGAAGGATGTATATGTCCACCAAATGAAGGAAGGAGCGGAATACGCTGGTACTACAATGAAACTGCAAACACATGCAGCAGTTTTACATATCACGGATGTGGGGGAAATCTCAACAACTTTCCCGACGAAAGCTTTTGCAAATTTGCATGCGACCCGGGTAAGTAGTAGTAGTAGTAGTAGTAGTAGTAGTAGTAGTAGTAGTAGTAGTAGTAGTAGTAGTAGTAGTAGTAGCAACCTACATGCATGCACTACACCCACTTTTACAGTACATTTGAGAAACATATTCTCCTTTATTGCGCCTGGAAGAATCCGCAGGGTTTTGTCTTGCAAGCTTATGGGGCCGCCGCCAATTTACACCACAGTATTTGTAACCACTCTAGCTTGCCGAGTATTTAACTGCGCTTGCTGCGAGAGTAGGCGAAGGCGTTCGAAATCAAAAAACAAGGATTGCTTGAACAATTTCCTGTGCAATATAATTCTTTATACATCGATAATATCTGGGCTACAGTGCTATCAAACCACTCGAATAAAAAGGAGGTGACCCGCTTTGTGCAAATGAGGCAATGGCCAACGACAATAACTTTCAGCCCTTAGAACTATTTCATCTTTTCATTGTAAAACTACAGTCCCGCCGAAAGGCGCAGCGATCGCCGCAGAATTGCAGTAATGTCGGGCAGCCACATTTCATTTACCCGTACGCCCATAGGCTTAAACCTGAGTAGCAACGATATCACATGAGGAACGAGCTATATGAAGAGCTACACAGGCGAACAAACCCAAATGCACACACAGAAATGGAAGTGACACGAACCGTGTGCATCGTCCGCATCACTAGCATTTCCGTGTGTGTGTGTGTGCGTGTGCGTGTGTGTGTGCGCGCGTGCGTGCGTGCGTGTGTGTGTGTGTGTGTGTAGCGTTTCATCTACCACAGAGTGCAATGCCAACTAGCCCCGTGAACGCATTTTTGTACGGGAAACGGTGATATACCTTTCTACACGGAGTGAGTTAACCCGTGGATCCTGGCGTTGAACGGAGAGTTGAACGCTGTTACAAAGCTGCAGCGGTCCCTGGCTCCAGAATGCCGTACACAGCCGGAAACATGCGCCTGCTATGTCAAAGTACGCTGTGAAGTGCGTGCTTGAGCCATCACAAGCGCCGTTCAAAACCAAAAAATGTATGGAGAGTAATGACTAGGCCATGTATTAGTCCCCTTACGAACGTGGCCTACCTCTACCCCTCGGACTCTACTTGTACTAAATGTTAAGGTGTGCATGCCATGATAATCCTTCCTCGCTCGCAACGAAATTTTCCACGAAAAGAGAAAATAAAAGGTACCATTCCTCCTGGCAATCTAGGTGATAGGACTGGCTTCTTGTGCCTTTCTATAATGTGTTACTTTGAAGCATTATTGGCCTTGCTTTTACCATACAGACACTGCTTCAGCCGCTACTGTGTTTGATAGTATTGTATAAGAAAATAAATAACTAAATTGATAATAACTAACTGGTTCTGGGATGCTTAAAGCGAGTTTTCAAGAGTTCAACTCGGTAGCATTACTGCGGCACGTTTCGGTCTGAAGTTGTGCAAGAGTACCGCCCTTTCGCCTTAACGATCGTGAGACATTTGGCTTGTAAACGTTGCCACTAGAGGAGAAAGCGCAGATGTGCTCTGGCGCCTCACTTTTTCTCGCGGAAGAGAACGACATTGCCACCTAGTGTATAGAGCGGTTTGAGGGCTGCAGTGTACCAGCAACTACAGAACGAATCGCACCATGTGTAGTGAGGTCGTCCCGGCGAATATGGTCGAGCTGAAAAGAACGAGGTTTGCCAGAAAATTCATCCTGGCCCGAGGCACCATGGATCAGGAAGAATTTTTTGGCAACAAAGAGCACGACAATATCCAAAATCTGTATGATACGCACATCATTTCTAGTTCCATACAATCCAATGTCTTTGTGTTACTTCAGTCTTACAATATCTTGCCTGTAACTTATTTGTTCCAGTGCAACATAGCCGTGTTATCCCACAAGCGGCTTCATAACACCGTCAGGCTTCCATTAACATCACGTTATTTAGTGCAGAATAAAAGCGTACGGGATTTACGCTGATAAAAACTTTTGTTTCCTGCAATTCATAGTAATTGCGGCAAAAAAAAAAAAACATCTGCGTTCGCTGGAATTTCACTTTGGCATGACTTACCTACAGCTGTCAAATCCGGTGTTTCCCTTGCTCCCTTTAAAAGTAATCTTAGGCATCACTACCTCCATTAAGTGTACTCATGTGAAGGCTGTTGTCAAATGAGCGCTTTTTCACGTTATATGATCTGAGTGTAAACGTGTCATCTAATATATCCTCATTTTCCAATAGTTCCGTTCACTTGCTGTGTTAGTTATTACCCTCAATGGTTCTATAATTGACGGAGGGTCCCACTATAGTTTTACTTTGGGACCCTCGCCTGTATATTCTTGGTCTTGTACTACGTTTTTAAAGCAACAAACTCGAACTGAACCTGAACACGGTCATAATAAGTAAACACAATCTGGTCCCTCCAGAGGGAAGGATGAAGATAGCACGAGTTCATGCACTCTCCAGCATTCCTGCGGCACTTAATCGAGATTTCTGCGAGAGGTCTTTACTACTTATGGTGGAAAGCTCTATGCATCGGATAGTCAATGATGCGGAGCCGCATTCGCAGAAGTTGTCATAGGGTGGTGTTGTTTCCTGTTGCGATTGACCAGTTCTGAAGCGGGTATGCATTCCATACAAAGTAGAGCTATGTGTCACGGTCACCTTGAAGTACGAGTTTCCACTAGCAATATTTTATGTGAATGCAGTTACCGAGGACACGACCCAAATTAGATAAGAGTTTTTTAAGTTAGTGATGGACTTGTTGGGAAAAACATTGCGCGACTCGCGAAGTCGTGATATAGTGCGCACCACGGGTGGAAATGCGCTTACATTGTAGCTGCTGTGCACAGTTTATAAGCCACAGCACCAGTTTGTCTGTGGTTCCGTAACGAAGATTAGTGTCATACAAGTTTGGTTAAGCACCTATTGTTTCGCCCCATAGCATGTAGGAAAATCATGACTTAATGAAGAGGTACGCCGACTGGGGATACATCAAAGTCCAGCCGCCGTTTTTCAAGATGCGCTTATACCAATGCCACGACTATTGCAGTTCACCCGCGTTGGTAGATGGTCACTCTCACCACAATTGAAACGTGCTGCCTAGATATTACCAGCACGGGGGCTTACCTGCCAAACTACCAAAGCACAGCTGTTGGCTTTACGTCTTCGTGTTAGATGTCTGGCGAAAGTAATACCAGGAATCAGGAGCTACCGAACCACGTGTCATGTGACCATTCTTAGGCTCGGAGAAACCCCAATATTAGAATAGACAACTCGAGGGCAGCAGATTCAGTTCACGCCGAGCTCGCCCCAAATTACACCCCTCGCCTGCGCGGAATATACAAAACTAATTTATGGATATAGTATTCCCATAATAAATTTAGGTTCCTCATGCGACAATGGAAACTGGAATCACATATCTAACCATAACATCTGAGTGAGTAACCTTATGCAGGTAGTCACAATGGACAGATTCATATATTGCTAATACTCATGGCGTGGCCATTGAAGGACATATATCTTATTCTCTTCATCGTGCAGATACTGTTTTGCCAACTTGTTTCAGAGCCATTCCTGGAGCGAGGGCGTTGAGTTTTCTCTACGTTTTGGGAAATCGATGATTACCATATCGGGTGCCCTTATTACACGAGAACAGGGTAAAATGCATGCTTACTTTAAGTTTACTTGGGCACCTTTGAGCAGCGGTTAATTTAACCGTGTCTGATGTCTGGTAACTAAAGATGCGAACTTTATAAGATTAATTTTTCCCGATGTTTGCCAAACGAACACCGCGAATCCCGCACGCGACGCTCGCTGGTCACTGCATGCTTTGGTAGCAACTATGAATTATTTTTGAGCAAATACCCATGATATTATTAAACGACACATGTGGAGAATCACCACATCAGCCCCATAGGTTTGTACGTACTTCATGGATGCTTCACGTAGGGTATATAGTTGTGAGTTACTAAGCGTTGTATGTGATGTTCCCTCACAGCCTCTGTATTTGAATGCCCTAATGATCTTATCTGCGATTGTCAGTCTGTGTCCTTCAAAACACTTTCTTTTTACGCAGATCCCTTTCCGTTGGACTAGTACCAAAAAAATCTTGAAAGTTGTGGTAGTGTTCGCTCACCACGAAATGTGAAGAGTTGGGAAGAAATATTGCAAAATAAAAGATGGAAGATGCCTTCTACTGTTTTATTCTCACTTATCTGAAACGTACTGGAAA
This sequence comes from Hyalomma asiaticum, assembly GCA_013339685.2. Classification (NCBI taxonomy): domain Eukaryota; kingdom Metazoa; phylum Arthropoda; class Arachnida; order Ixodida; family Ixodidae; genus Hyalomma; species Hyalomma asiaticum. Next base: position 60,222,223 of record CM023487.1, on the reverse strand, counting down.
CAATACTTCGCGATCGTGAAAAGTCGAACGTAGAGGAAAACTTGAAACTAGCACAACTATGTAAAATGCTCAGCGATTGAAAAGCGGTACTCGGACCGCATGAGGGCCGGCCCCTTTTCTGCGATTGAAGTGCACTGGGTATAACAGAGCGACTGAACTGAATCGGAATGCGTCTAAACTTTTTTGCCTTGTACTGAATACCCAGAAATAATGAGTTAAATGTTTCCAGTGCAAAGCAATAACGGCCAACTCATCAGCAGCCGCACGCTAAAGCATTACATAGAGGCAATAAACAATAAGGTAACGTGCGTCGTTGAAAAACGCTAGCTTTCAAAGTGATAAACAAGACGACAAATTGATACGGATCAGCGACGTTACGTATATTTTGCAATGCGAGTACACTGGTGAGCCACATGACTCCAGCCAATTGCATGAATTCATGAATGCACTAAGTATAGCTATGTTCAGCAAGATAAAATGCTCCTGCGCAAAACTGGCAGCAGGCTTGCTTGCTACGACGGGGGCCTGCGTGTAATTGCTAAATAATCCACACATTTTTTAAATACTACATCCCTTCTTGGGGTGCCTAAGCGCGAGAAAATTTGAATGCCTGTCAGCCTGTCAGTGGATTCTACCGTCCGGCCAAAACCGATTCAACCGGGTAGTCAAAACCAGCGGGTCCACTAACTCTAGCGGCACAGGTCATGCACGTGAATATTATACAGTGCAAACGAAGCATATTGCCGAGTTTCGGTAAAATATATGCACATAACCGTGACGCTCATTGTTCATTTCTTTAGAATACATACTGTATGGGCTTTTGCTTCAGTAGATAAAAAAAAAATGAACGCTCTAGGAATGGTGTCGACGAGAGGCCGCGTGTGAAGCCAACAGTAATATGTCCAACCAAATAGCACGAGAGCATGGTGAAGGAAAACGCCCCTCCCCCTGAGAGGTAAACCTTTATTGTGGTCAGTTACGGAGGTAGGTGATCTGCCATGTCGAGCCTACTGGCTACATCTCTGCTTTGTCTAGTGCTTGAAGCTGGACGCTAAGCAGATGTGCGGTAATTTTCTTATCAAGTCAATGCATTGACTGTCCTTGTAGACACCTGTCTGACACGTGTATTACAAAACAGAGTTTTTTTTTGCCATTAAACAGACACCAGTGGTGATTTACGATTGTACCATGGCTCTTCCACCACGTAATCATACACTGTTACGCCGTAATTGCGTCATGAAATTGCATTATTCCTTAACCACACGTCTTCTGGGACCATACGAGGGCACGTATTTCCACTCGTGAGCCATGTAATGCTTTCCCCTGAAAAACACCAAACGTAAGGGGTCATCTGCTGCCGCACAGCAATGTATGGCTATTTCTTTACAGCCGCTAAATGTTTCCCAGGCTAAAAGATTCCCAGTGGGCGCGTAAGCTGAATTTTGGTGTGTGCCCTCTCACCTTTTTCATTCATCTCATTCTCTCCTTCGTGACATGCATCCCCTCTGTTCTTCCTCTTCCATTTTTTCATTCCCCTTTTTCTTCCTTGGCTTCCCCTCTTTCCTCCGTCGTGGCACTCCTCCTCTTTTACGTCGCCTTCAGAATCGTTGTACACGTCTTCTGTGCCTTCTTCATGGTCGTCGTCTTCTTACTCACTCTGACTGACGAAGGCACAGTCCCCGGCTGGCAACATGTGATGTATTAAAGCACCACTCCTAAAAATCAGAATCGTGCCTGAGAACGCAATGTGAACCATCATTGAAGTAACATTCAAGGGAGGATGCCACTGGAACTTCTACAATATGAGAGCCCTGGCTGCAATAGGAATATGTCAACCATGTTGTAAGGGCCAGGGGTGGATGTCGCTACGTTCATACAATACCAAAGCCGCGGCTGATAATGCAAGCTGCACAGCCATATATCGAGAGTCAAGGGTGGATGTCACCATCTCTAATACCATGCGAGAGCCTCGGCAGAGATTGCACAAATCCCTAGGAAATGGGCCCCGTTCTAGCGGCACCACTCCCATTAGAGCTGGGTCCAAAACTGCAAAGGCATGCAGATTTTTTTTCACGGTGATGGTAATAGTGGTTACGGACACAGGCGGCAGCAACGACGGAGTCCATTGCCGCCAATTTACCAATTTTGGTCACTGTAACGAGACCATTACTGCTGATGTAAGTATAACTACGAGTGTCTTCCTGTGTGTGTTATGTACTACACGCGCCAGCTCTCGTTCCTCCAGACACATTGGCGGTTGCACAGCAAGAATGCGTAATATGTTTGCCCAATCTTGAAAACGCAACCAGCAGAGAACGTACCATTGAGGTAGTGAGGTCTGTCGGCCCAGTGAACCACACTCACGGGCTGGTGGATGGGATTGTCTACCTTAAAAGGATTTTTCTACCTTAAAAGCATTCTGCGAAAAAGAAATTTCCCCAATAAATTTTTCATGCACCCTCTACCAAAAAAGGGCAAGCGTGTATTTTCACTTCAGCCGTCTGACAAGCAACTTGCGCCTGAATATGGCGAGTTTGGAGCACTCTTCATTGTTTCCACCTCATCCTCCTCGAAAGTGCTAATATGTTGACTTGTGTACGTTTTTGACAGCCGTTACGGCAAGTATCCCTCCATGAATTATTGATATTGTGCCTTTATTATGTGCATAATTTATCGAAAGCTCCTAGGGCTTGCAGGCCACAGCAGTGTTCTGTCAATCTTTACTTTCACCCTTCACTCCTCTTATTCCTCTTCCATTGACGGATTTTTCTGTTTTATCTTTCTCGCCTCCGTCACCTTCCGTTCTTTTTATGGTTATCGCGTTCTTCTTCATTGACACCGTCTCCTTATTAGCCGAGCTACTCTTCTTCTTCTTTATCTTTTTCGGTTCGTGATCGTCGTGTTTTTCCTCGTCATAGCTCATGAAACACAACCGACAGCTGTCGACATATGATGCACAACCGGCAGGTAGCGACTCGCCCAGCTTGTAAAGCTTGGCGAGTACATTGCCGGCGTGACGCTCATCCGGCGGCTAAGAATGAGCACAGCTCTCACTTTCATGCTCCACAGAACACCTTCCACAATCTGAGCTTGAAGTGAGCAAAACATAGTCATCGCGATTCCCAATTATTTTGTCTGGACGTCCCCTGCAGCGCCAGCGTCCCTGAAATATTGCCGGCAAAACCCAGCATTCGAGATGTCAAAGCAATGTTTCTGGTGATCGACCATTTGAACATAGCCATTCAGAATCACCTTCAGGTTTGCACAGATGGATGGGTGTGCGCACAAGCAAAGAAGTAGGCACCGGAATTTTGCAGGTGTCGGATGCGTAGCGCTCTTACCCTTTGGATCGCTTAGTCTCGTGCACTGCAATAGAAGGTGCCGGAAGTACCCCAGCCCTGAGAAGGCTATATGGTTCTGTTCAGCACAAAACGTCGTGCTGTTGAAGAAATGAATATCTGCCTTACTACTATTACGTCACGGCCTACCTCAAGAGAAATTTACAAGGCTGTCCCAGGCGCTGCTCAAGGATTCAGTGAAGAAGATGTTTGATGTGAACTTTCACTGGAACCCATGCCACGTAGCACTTGAAGGAAATTAGAAAGCTCACGCTCTAGCACGCGGTGCGCTGACTTCAGTCACAAAAGTAAGAAGTCGACAATTTCATCAGACCTTTAATAACGTCATTAGGAAGCACTTCAAGAAAGTCTACAGAGCTTCACATGCAACCTTTCGATCCGTGCATTTGCTTCTGCAGAAGCGACATTGCTATATTACATTAGGATTGTTTCCATGTACACTATGGCATAGCTATTCAGGAGTGGACTCTGTGCTTCCTACTTCGCTGCATTCTGTGGAGATAAGGGCGACATTAAACATTTCGTCTCGTTATCTCTGCTGCTCGACGACGAAAGAGCAGGAGTGGTCCGCAGCCTTCAAAAGCGCGGCCTTTCTCTAAGGCCTTTGAAGTAATCGTTTTCACCGAAGTGCCTGCCACACAGAGGATGGAACACGAAACTCACCAGCACTGTGGGAACTCAACAGTAGCTCAAGATGCGACGTAACAAAGACTATGAGACATTTGTTTTGTCGAAGAGAAAGGGAGTCGCTGATGTGCTCATCGTTAGCGTCGCCCGTTGAACTACTACTGCAAAATCGAGCAAACATGGAGAAAAGCATACCGAATGCTACTAGAACATATGCATTGTTTACTAAAGGGTTCTGACAGCGCTTACCACACACTACAGGCTCATTTGACGTTGCACTAACACCATCAGACGAGAGTCTAGCTTGCTAGCCTGCGCTAGGGGTGAGGGAGGGGAGAATAGAAAGAGGAAGGGAGGGAGCAGGCGAGCACTGCATGCGCCAGAGTGTGTCATTGATGGATTCCGCGTTCTGTCAACGCACTATGAATTCGCAGTCTTCCTTGCGTAAAGACCACCGACGAGCCCTGCTAATGACATTGCCGCTGCAGGAGAATTAGGTTTATTACTATATCTACCGTTAGGGAGGAGCCGCCGTAGTCTAGCGCTAGCGTGCATGATTGGCACCGCAGAGGCCCGGGTTCGATGCCCGCCTAACACTTCGCTGGTTATGTTACCTGCGGCAAACGGTATGCCTTTCTTATTTCCAAGTGTGTTCCAATGACATGTCAAATGTCTATATTAATTGGCCAGAGATTGACATTCAAATACCTGTGGCGCTTACCAGAGTGCCACGGGCCTAGCACTACGGCTTTGAGCCACACGGGATTTCAGTCTCGTTAACCGTGGCGTACGTGACGAGTATCTCATGTTAGTAGTGTAACGATTAATCCCCCATGTGGGCCCTACATTCGTGCGCTGCCATCCTATTTTTGGTTTATATCGGGTGAATGAGATGGCCAGGAGAACGCCAAGGGATAGGCGGCTGAATAGATAGATAGATAGACATTTTTATTTATTTATTTCTTATTTATTACAAATAATTTCAGAGTCCGAGGGCGTTACGGAAAGGAGTGGTTTATATACATGCTCATATGTGCAATAATACATTTCTAAGAATAGAAATTGAGAATATAGTGTGTCTGGAATGGCACTTTTGAAGTTCATACGGTAATGGTAATGGTATGGAATGGTAACTACAGTCCCCATTCCAGCATAACGCAGATCAAACATGACCTATCACTTGTGCCATTAAATATACGTCGTTCCATTGCTCTTTTATCCTGATTTCATAAATATCGCCATAGCGTCAGGCCGTCTCCCTTACCACTAGAAACGCCTTCACGCATTTCACGTCGCTTACATAATCAATACAGCATCAAACGAATAAATGGACGAACCCTCGCTTTCAATTCATCAGCACTTCCCCGCGCCATTGTTCTATGGAATGATCTTCCCGACAACATTGCATCCATCACAAACCATGAATCATTTCGAAATCAACTGTGGGAGCATTTTCTGAAGTAGCTTATGTCATTATTATTTTTTTCCGCGATGCCACCACGCATTCTTTTACTTTTGTGAGTGTACTTCGGCTTCTGTTTTAATTAAGCAAAAGAATGTTGTTGCTTCAATTTTAAAATGGTTTGCAATGTATTTTTGGTGCTTGTTTTGCTCTGTATAGGCATTTCTAAATAACTACAATGTGCATTTTTTCTCTCTTTTTCATTTGTTTATTTCCCTGTATTTGTATTCCTTATTTCTCTGTATTTCTTGATGTTACTTCGGTTATTTACTTTGTACTTGTCCCCCTTACTCAATGCCCTATTGGGCCCTGTAAGGTATCATGAATAAATAAATAAATAAATAATAAATATCAATAATTCCTGCAATGGATGCAGGAAGTTGTTTGCTTTCTCTGATGATGTCGGGGACAAAAGACTCGTTCTATGGATTTGTTCGCAAAATGCGACACCAACCGTAACGTTGTCGTGCGCGCCTGATGCAAAGGACTCAGGTTGAAGACAAAGGTGGCTTCTAAACCCTTTAGATAGGTGCCATCGAACTTTGTCAAGTTCGCCAAGAAAAACTTAGTATTTTAAAAACTAAAACGAGCGGAACCCATTTGCATTGCCATGCACCCTAAATGCACAGTCGCAAATAGCGCGCAGCAAACATAGATGCATGGAAGCAGCGGCTAATTCGTCTTTTTGACAGAGCAAAATGTGGAATACCGACGGACGTTTTTTTTTGCTTTACTTCAATAAGAGAACATGAACCACACGACACTCTGTATAAGTTCAATTTGATAACAGTAGAGATATTTTTTGGTATATAGCCATCATAATTACTCCACAGTACTTGTGCCCACGCGCTGGCAGCTTCGTCTGGCTTTCCAAATTTTTCGACCGTCACTTGGATATCTCGCTGTAATGCGAAGCTCAAACTTTCACAATATCTCTTCAACTGGCATGGCCGACATGAACGTATGCAGGCTGCTATGTTCGCGGTAAAAACAGGAGTACGCATACTGCCTTTGTTGTCTCAGTCTTCGCTGGTATAAATTCAGGTCGAGGCTTACTCCCGCCGACCGGCAAGCAGCCCTGCTAGAGCTACGGCGCACACTGCCACCAAACGTGATGTTCAAGCTCACGTTGCTCGTACTGCTTTTCTCGGCCCTCGCCACTGCGCATGTGGGCGATATTTTTGAAGGATGCGTCCAGCGAGGAGAAGAGACTGAGCACGGTCAATGTGCTATGGCACCCACGGACGGGCCTGGCGCGAATGTGTGGAAGTACTACGCCGAACGAGCGCTTGCTGAAAGCGATATCCAGCCAGACTACGGAAACCTGAATACGCTTCTGAATTTGACTCGAGTAGCAACCCAGGTGAGCTTCCATTTTTTTTTATCCTGATTAACAAGTGCCGGCTTCGATGGCTTCTATTTTTGATAGACACAGCGAATAAGTAGTACTAATCTGAGTGCCTTTTATTTTTTTTTAGTTAGTGACATATATAAAGATTGTCACAGGCCCCAAGAAGCATTACACAAGGGCAGAATACTATCGAAGATAAATCACTGCCACAAAGTCGAACGGCTGTGATTCTTGTTAAGTGATGGAATTTGATGCGTTGAAACTAGCTCTGAATGCGAGGCGCGCAGCGGGTTGGAGCCTCCAGAGTAAATTGGAGCATCTGGGGTTCATTATATTGTGCATTTAAATGCTTCGTATTTCATCGCCCCCTGAAATGTGGCCATCGTGGCTTGGATTCGACGGCGCAGCCTCGAACTTTCCAAGCCAGCGCCTACACGATTGGCTACGACGGTGGGCGCGAACACACTTAAGGAAGCAAACGTAAATATAACTTATGAAATGACCAAGTATAAAAATTGCTTGATTGTTTGTAATTACAACATCTCCCTTGCTTATCCTTAGAATTTCGAACGCCATCGATATTGTACGAAATGTATTCGAATATCACACAAGGGGATATTATCGCATAATGTATCCGCGGTGAACGTGAGAAAAAGCCAATATGACAGAAAACAAGAACCACAGACAGTGAGAAATGTTGACGTGCAAGCGTGTTGGCACGCCTATGAATTGTTTATGCTGGGAGTTTCCATGCCAAGTCTAAAGATCTCGTGTTCTGTCGAAATGTTCAATCAGTGCTACCGGCTACTGATGCGTATACGTCATCGCAGGGTCTTACAATAGAAAGCTAGGGTCTTGGAATGGAAAGCTTTTGGCACGATTTTGGGCAGGCGCCCACGATGAGTTTTGCCATTCTCTTTGTCTAAACGTTCTAAGAATACTCTAAATGTAAAGAATAGGCGTGACTGTACAACTATATTTTTCGCAGTTTTAAACGTCTACGCCGTCGTACGACTCAAGGCTCAGAACTGAAGAAAAATATTATAACGCCTTGGGAACATTAATGTGCAAGCTAAATCAAAGTACCCCGTTCCTTTCGCGCACATCCTCCTTGATGGCGACAAAAGACTGGCGTTCTGGACTTTGGCAAGCGTAGCCTTCTCTTCGCAGCTCCAACAGCGAGTCAGCCACTTAATAATATTTTAGTGGGCCCTGATCATTTTCATAGTCATACTATAGAACTTTCATCAGCAGCTGCCAGGATAATTCCATTCGGCAGGCGATGAAATGGGCAGTTTACTAAGCCGACTATTATACATCAGCTAACTTCATGCTTTCTACGCTAGTTCGTACGTGCTGCACTTCTGCCTCAGACATATACGAGCGGTTTCTTCATTTTGCAATCTATCTGGGCACGAGACGACACTGCAGTACCAACACGAATTTTTTCGTCTTTTCTGTCCTACGCAGATGTCCAACGGTATCACAATCAGAGTCGAATTCACCACCACTGAGAGCAGTTGCAAGAGCTCGGATGATTTTTCATTCGAGCAGTGTCTACCACTTGGCGATGAGGTACGCAACTTTGAAACGGAACTCGAACAGCATGGATCATGCCCCTCGCATCGAGCCAATTTCTGGACGTGAAGCGTGGCTCCCCTCCTTAATGATCACGAGAATGCCTTACTTGAGTAAAAAATGGAGATAGAGACAAATGGTGCTTTAGCTCCGGTTTTAACAGTGGGACGCTCGACTTTCTCACCTTCTGACACACTACTCAATAAAGTGAGCTCGTTCTCTATAGAATGCTCGAATTAAGTTTCGTTGTAGTAGAGTTGTTTTATCGTGCATTGAAAACTACGCTCAGAGCTATCGTCTGGGCAGCATTTAGTTATTCGGAGCTTACAATTATTTAACACAATTTATTTTCACGTAATAAATTTTGCTGATTAATATACCTGCGTGATACTGCAAGGCTTGCTAGATCTGGTGCTCCGGGTCGCTGCAACGGTGTTTAGTAATGTATTGCGCATCGCTCTGTGAATTTTTCATAGCGCATTGAGTTTATTGCCGCGTGCTGTCATTTTATTTCGTAAACATACTACTAATTGTAATTCACCAACGATGCGTTGCCTGCGACTAAATGTAGTTTGGATTGCCCATTCATGCGACGATCATTCCATACTAGCCAAAAGACAGCTTCCGAGCAGCCTGACCCCCCTCCCCCCCCCCACCAAAAAAAAAACAACAGAAAAACACAGAAAACATATACAGTTCATAAGTGGGCGTAAATCTGTTGTTGGGACAATGTGACCGCGAAGGGAGAATTAGAACGCAGCACAGCTTGCGTCGGGCGCTGCCAACAATACGCTTCGTTTCTTTTCCTTTTTGTTTCTTTTGCTATTGCGCTAAACCGTTGACAGCGCTACTGACGGCCAAAGCGGTTGTTGCATCCGCGGTGATAACCAAGGCTCGAGAATGCAAGGCATGCGCGTCAGTGGCGCTGCGCATGCTCAGAGGTGTCCTTTGGGCCGTGAATGCTTACGCCTATAAGGCAACCCCGAAGACGCTTTTTGCACAATAGGATTTTCCTAGCGGTATCGGTTTAGGAAGGGCTGTCCTTGCTTCAGGAAATGTTCGATAAAATAGTACCATGAAAAAAATTACATCAGTCCTTCTAAGAAACCAGAATTACGTATATAAACGACGTGTGAGCTAAAATGTCGCCAGGGCTTATAAGAACGGAAGTGCGTGTTGCAAAGCTGCAGGCTTCTCAAGTATTATTTGCTCTCACCTCGGCCGCCTTATATTAGTTTTTGTTGATTGAGCTCAGGTAATAAAGTAATCATACATAGTTTCAACTGTTGCTTTATGCTTGAAAAGTTCAGAGGGAGAATTGCAGAAGCCGTTAGAACTACAGTTAAAATGATTTGCTTTCATAATAATTAGCGCCATTGTATCAACTTTCCTGAACCTTCAAGTACGTGCACCAGGTTTAAGAAAGTACCGCATGCCTAGGCGGTTGTACACAGCTATATTCCTACCCTTGAAGGCCCCACGAACAAGTGAACGGTGATACACGCAGACAGTCAGCATAAACAGGCCGACAGGACGTAAAGGTTTGGCCGCACCTTATTAACTCGAGTCGTGCCGTGCGCGGTACTATCGTTCTGGCTGCTTCTTCACGCGTTCGTTTGCAGCATTCGTACGTAGCTTCGTACAAGTGCCTATTCATAGGGTGCTTTCACAGCGTCAGCTCTTAGGGTACGTTGTAATGGCCGCAATTGGCTGCGGTAGTGTTCGCCGCTGCCGCCGGTTCCCGTACGGCAATCAGCTCCGACAGGAAAAAATCACTTCCTTGTGCGAATTTGAACCCAGCTCCATAGGAGCGGCGCTACTATTGCCGTTACTGGCCCTTACCACTTTGTTGGGCATCTTGCATTCCCAGCCATGGCATGGCAGGAAGAGTAGTGGCATCCGTTCCTTTCACTCAGCTGGGCAGTTCATGTCCTCAGCCGCGACTGATACGTACAAGTGGTGCTTCATGCCATTGGACGTTGGCAGCAGGCGGATTTGGTTTCATCAACAAGCAAGATTGGTTGGTTGGTTGGTCCTTGGGTATCTTGGCGCAACCCACTCTGGGGGATCGGCCATGAACCGGAAAAGAAATTTGTGTGGGAGAAAACTCCTAATAAAATACAAAAAAATTGTAGTACGAATGTGATAATCAAATTTAGGTTAAAGGAATAGTTTTCTGCGAAGACTGAAGGCATATAATTATAAAAGAGAAACGAACGCTATGGAGATTGGTTCTCACGTACTGAGATCATGATTGAAAGAAAAATAATATAATGAACTGAGCAGAGCGAAAAAGGCGACGAAGCAAACGAGAAAGACGACGATGTCTATAGGAGGACGTATGAGAGGGCGAAGAAAAAGGAGGGGTTCTACTGATAATGATGAAGATTGATTGGGTTTCACATCCCAAACCCTGATAAGATTATTGGATATTCCGTACTGGACGACTCCGGAAATTTCGAGCACCTGGGGTTCTTTAATGCGCCCTGATATCGCACAGCACTGGGGTATCAACATTCCGCCCCAGCTTGAATTAAGGCACCGGTGCCGGGATTCTATCCCGCCAACCTCGAGTCAGCCGCGGAGGGCCGTAGCCACCGTGAGAAGACAATTACGTAGGTGTGTGTGAGAAGAACGAAAAAAAAAAAGAACTACTCGATGACAATGAAGAACGAGCACAGGGCCGCGACGGTCGCATTTCCCATGGAGGCGTAAATGCCAGAGACCCGTGCACTGTGCGTTGTTAGTGCTCGTTAACGAACGCCAGGTGGTCTTACATCCGTAGCCCTCCACTACGGCGTTCCCCTTTTATCCCTCTCAGCCCCATTCCCCTTCCCCTACGGACCCTTATCCGTGCTCCCGACATGGGCTTCAGAAATTAGCGTCCTTTCCGTAACCTAACCGCAATCATCATCATCAAGAAGGACGAGCGGGAGCATTGAAATGACAGAATAGAGAGGGAGATGCACACATAAACCGAACGCCAGGTGTGCTCCTCTGATCGTTTTTAAACCGGTTGGTGTCCGGCCAGCACTCGATTTTGAACCCGGTACCTACCGCATCGCAAGCGTACGCTTTACCATAGCGCCACCGGTGCAGTGGCGCAATGAAACGCAGGAATAGACTGAGGCTGAAAGGGAAGAAAAATGGAGCAAATAGCAAAAATGTGCCTGATGCAACGCCAAGGCTGCGTCCTCTGTGTAGGCCTGGGTATAATTATACCTCGGTAATTTCGGAAAAGCCACCCCCCCCCCCTAAAAAAAAATAAACTGCTGCACATATGATGAGGTAAATACATGACATGGGCACTGCATAAAATACGGTACAATTTCATCACTCGTGGTTTTAGATCATCAAATTGGTAATATTAATTATTTTCCGAAATACGTTCGAAAGCAGTGCTTGATCAGCGTCACAACGGTAAAATATACCCAGATGCTTGCATTGCCTTAAAGCGCGCGTGAACCTTTATGACGTATCTATAAAGCTAGTAAAAAAATCCTGTAGAACCACTTCAATTAAGTTAACCCATGTTTCTTAATGGTGGCGGTTTGTAATCAGTAAGAGGGGTGGGGGGGGGGTTGCCTTAGGCCACCGGTGCAGCTTGGAATACGCACCGCAAGACGAATTATTTTCCTTTTTTTCAGTTTCTGACACTATTACAGGACAGAGCTCCTCCCGCGCGCTGAGTATCCCTGCGCACAGCTAGGACCGCCATAACCGCTGGGTCGTTTCATAAGGTGTTTGGTGATAATACGTATGCCACCGAAAAAAGGAGCCAGGCGTGCGCGTAAGCGGAGCACAGTGACAGCGTAAGCTGGAAGAGCGACCTTCTTAGAGGCCATTGTAAACGCTTAGGGGAAACTAGTGCAAGTACAGGTGGCAGGCATCCCCTGCACCATAACTCTTATCTTTTCGCCAAATTCTGAACTACCCACTACGCCATAATTACTGCGATATTGATACGTACGATTCTCTATAACAGCACATATTAAAGAGTATCTTGGCGTCGTTTTCCTGAGCACGAACCGAACTCTCAGCCCGGTGTCCACGGCGAGCTGCAATTCGGGCTTCTCTCTGCACGGCTGTCTTTTGTACCCTACGTTGCGTTGCTGCAGGCGCGCGCGTAACTCTGGGATTCATTTCAGCAGCGGTCCGCAACTTGCGAGAAGGGGCCATCAGGTATATCGAAGAGCGAAGTCAGGTTGCTGTCGGGGCTCCGTATGTCGCCTGCCGCAGAGCGCATGGCACGATGCGACAAAACTGCTTGACGAGGCAGTTCTTCGTAATAATGATGACAGAAACATTGAAGTAGATTGTTTCATAATGATTATGTTGAAGGTGCCTCCAGAATGGGTGCAGAGCTACAAAGCATGCACCCTTCTGTTCTTTGAAATGATTCCTCGAACTCGTTATGTAATCCCCTTTCCGCGACGTGTAATGGCGTAGTATTATTCCGCCACGAAACATTACATTTGCTAATTCGATTACTTGGCAAGCTTTATACCTGCTTAGGTCCTTTAGCGATGATTTCTGAAGCAAAGGCGTAGGTCAGTGGTAGAATGCTCGACTTCCACGCAGGCAATGTGGGTTCGAATCCTCCTGGGTCCTGTTTATTTTTTCTATACTAAAATATGCGCGACCGTGGTTACGGACACGGGCGGCGGCAGCGGACAACTACGGCGCCAAACACGGCCCTTGTCGTGATCTCATACAAACTTACGCTGTAAACCGGAAATCAGTCCCCGCTCGTGTCTCCTTTTCGTTTGCTTACCATGCCCTTGCGTCTCATAAATGTGTGACGACCACATACCCGGCTTTTGAGTAAGCTCTCGAGTGTGTAGTTGTGCGTATTTGGAAAATCAAACAGGTTACGAGATATTCTAATTGGCTTTGATGGATTTCGTAGCGTTTATATTCCTCGATGTGAAAATTTTTCATAAAAATCTTGTTTCTTACAGGTAAATGGACTCTGTCAGGCAAGGTTCCGGTACTCTGGCAGCCTGAAGCCTGAGGTAGCCAGGTGCTGTCCACTCGCATATTTCAAAGCATTCAAGACTTTCGTAATTTACAATAATGAGTTCTGCAAGCACTTTGTACAGGGATCAAGACACGTCTTCAAGCGTGAAATGCACACCTAGGTATTTGCGCAGATAACGAATAAAGCTAGGAAGAGCCATTCTCGAGGTCTCATATCACTTCATCCTCATACGGTGCACATTAACACTTGACGATGATGCACACGCAGGTTATTTGTGCAAGGACAAAGAATCAACAATGCGATTGAAATATATCAGGGCAAAACGCTGGGCCGTTGAATGATTACACGTGTTGTTGTTGTGGTTTGTTTAAGGAGAACACCGTTATCACTTCCCTATGACACGTGCGCTTGCGGGGAGCGCCGTTATCACTTCCTCTTAAGCGCAGCGCATGCTGCGGTGATCTTGCATGTCATTTAGGAAACCGTGTCGGCCATTGTTGAAACTCTGCAGGCCTAACTAGCATGTTTAGTGACTTCTGGAATTTCAAAGATAATGCATGAAATCATTAACACGTGTGTATAAAAGCCGATGCACTTCGCCACTTCTCACCCTCAGTCGACTGATGAATCTCCACGCGCTATAATCTTGCAAGCTGACTTTCTGTACTTTGCTTGGCTCAGGTTGGCCCAGTAAACAGTTTCATTGGCGTCTTCAGTTCTGTGTGCTTCAGCGTCACGAAAACGCCAGAATATGAATGCGTGGAGAGGCAACAGGACCAACCGCTGTCTAAATGCCGTGAGGGCTCCTGCTATCGAGTTGGCTGTTCGATGGGATTCGGGAAAGTGCACCGCGTTTTTGAAAATGGAGGCTATTTGCTGACTGCACAGAAAAAATGTGCTTGATACCTATGTCATTGGCATCAGTGTAACAGAAATGAAACTTGTCTTCCCACATAAGCGGCAATCTGGCGAATCGAGCGGCGGTAGATGGGTTGTGTACTCTAGACTCCCCCTTGCATGTACACATCAGCGGCACGTAGATACTTTTCAGGGCCCCTCGGCAGTTCCACGCAAGCGAAAGCTCTCGAACTACACATTTCTCCGGAGACAATTTGCTGAACGCGCTAGCGCACTGCGGAATCCTCTCGTAAACCATGAGCGTCTGCAAGCGGTAAAAGCTTGCGAGCGTACCGAACTGTTTTTCGGTGGATCGTTTTCAGATTTCGCCCTTGCCCCGCCACGGTGGTCTAGTGGCTAAGGTACTCGGCTGCAGATCCAAAGGTCGCGGGATCGAATCCCGGCCGTGGCGGCTGCATTTCGATGGAGGGGAAATGTTGAGGCCCGTGTGCTGTGCAATGTCAGTGCACGTTAAAGAACCCCAGGTAGTCGAAATTTCCGAAGCCCTCCACTACGGCGTCTCTAATAATCAGAGCTGGTTTTGGGACGTTAAACCCCACAAATCAATCAGACTTCGCCCTTCGCTTTGTGAAAGGCACATCATTTGCTTGCCGACGGCTGTCTTTGTGTTACTGGAGTAAGGCGCGCAACAACGATACTGGCTATCATATACGTCACACAAGGCAAATTATGTAGTGGCCATGGCTGAAGCAACGCGCCGGCAGAACACCGAAGCCTGCGCAGCGATAGGGGAGCCGAACCTACTGAAATGTCAACTCCCGACGCGCATATTTACTCGACAATGTACGACTTCCCGTCTACGTTCGTACGTGGCGGTGCAGTGAAAGGCAGGCGATATTAATATTGTCACGGTGCTAAGAGAGGAAGACAACGATCGCTAGTGAGACAAAGAAGACGACGTAGTGGGTTAGCCTCTCGGTCTGTGATCGGGCCTGCGCCGGCGATATCATTTCTGTTATTAAAACGGCCTTCCCATTTAGCCTTATATCTCCGCTCGTTCCATCGTGGGTGAGGTGCTGGGTAGTGAACAAGACGGAACTCCGCAGCGCGTTTGTCCTCGGCCGTCCTACCATGCCGACAGACGACCGGCCGACGGGTCAGCCACGGCGTCAGCACCCGCGCCTTCAGTCCACGCAACGCAAGCACCTACAACGCCGCCACCGCCGGTCGTCCTGACCCACACGCGCGACCCGGGCAATTGCTCTGGTAAGGATACCGAGAACGTCGAGGAATGGTTGGTCCTCTACGAACGCGTCGCAGCGCACAACCGGTGGGACCCGACACTCATGCTAGCCAACCTTGTTTTCTACCTCAAGGGCCCGGCACGCCTCTGGTATGATACCAACGAGGAAGAACTGACGAGCTGGGATTTTTGCAAGCAAAAGTTGCGCGACTTATTCGGCCCACTCGCTGGCGGCAAGTGCGCAGCTACTAAAGATTCATCTTGTCGGGCTCAGACGGCTACAGTCTTACGTCGCGTATATCCTTGACGTTTTAGCTCTGTGCCGCCGCGTCGATTCCAGCATGTCCGAAGCTGACAAAGTAGGCCATATCCTGAAAGGCATCGCCGATGACGCGTTTAACTTGCTGGTAGTTAAAGACTGCTCCACCGTCGACGAAATTATCAGCGAGTACAGACGCTTCGAGGGTGCGAAGAGCCGTCGCATCACGAAGCAGGCGTGCGAAGGCGTCGGCTTGGCCAGGACCCCAAGAAAAGGGTACGCCTTTCTTTAGAAGATCGGTCAGACGCCGAGCAATGTATGCGAAATTTCTGACAAAGCGACGGAAGAGCACAGGCCCACAACACTACAGACGGCTTTGACACAGGTCGGCGTAGGGAAGTCGAGGACCGCACGAACTTTAGTAGGATCAGGGCGCACGCCAGACGCGTCGACGAGGTGACCGAGAATAGTGATTTCGCGGCGACCCAAGTGGCACTTCGAAGAATGCAGCTGTAGTCCAGCAGCGCGGAACACCGAAAGAACAGACGAAAGGCGCTCAAGGTGCGTGTCGAAGGTCGGGGAGAACACGATGACGTCGTCGAGATAACAAAGACAGATGGACCACTTAAAGCTGTGCAGGAGCGTGTCCATCATGTGCTCGAAGGTGGCTGGGGCATTGCATAGGCCGAACGGCATGACTCTGAACTGATATAGGCCATCTGGCGTTACAAACGCGGTCTTCTCACGGTCCCTGTCGTCGACGGCAATCAGCCAGTAACCAGAACGAAGGTCTATTGACGAAAAAGAAGTCGCACCGTGTGGGCAATCTAACGCGTCATCTATGCGTGTCAGTGGATAGACGTCTTTCTTGGTTATTTTGTTTAGATGCCGATAGTCCACACAGAACCTCCAGGTGTTATCCTTCTTTTTGACCAGAACAACAGAAGCCCACGGGCTCGAGGACGGCTCTATGATGCCCTTGGTAAGCATCTTGTCGACTTCCTGCTGTATCACTCGGCGTTCGGTATGTGATACGCGATAAGGCCGTCTATGAATAGGCGCTGCATCGCCAGTATGTATCCGATGCTGCACAAGGGATGTTTGTCCCAAAGGTCGACCTTCAAAGTAAAAAATGTCGGCATAGCGGCTGAGCAGATCACAGAGGTCATCCACCTGGGAGGGCGACAGGTCGGGAGCTATCATCTTGGTGATGTCGCCGCGTGCTGCATGAGATATCTCGGGAACAACGTTGGAGTCGGCTGAAGAGCTGGTGCGATATGGTTGAAGCGAAAGGGCTGCAAGTTGGTACTCGTGCGACGGCGAAAGCGTGGCAAGGGATATACCTTGGGGTACTACCTGAGGGCAGAAACCAAAGTTCAGAAGCGGAAGGTAAGTTGTGTTTGCCGAGATGGTCACAACGGTGTGAGGAAAAGAGACGCCGTGCGAGAGTAAGGCACTGACAGAAGAAGTGACCAGGTAGTCTCCATCCGATACAGAGCGGTTAGGTCGAACAGTAATATAGGTAACTGCTTGAGGCAACAGGCGAACAAAGTCGGCAGAACAGAGCTGGGTCTCTACTGTGTCGGGGACGTTGGGAATATATGGCAAATCAAGTTGGACCACACCAGCCGAGTAGTCAATTATAGCCGAGTGAGTAGACAAAAAATCCAGGCCAAGGATTACGTCGCGAGGGCAGTGTTCAAGTACATGAAACAATACGGATGCGTGGCGACCACCAACAGTTACACGGGCGGTACACATTCCCAGCACTGCGGGCATTCCTCCGTCTGCAACTTGTACTATGCGGGTTGCGGCAGGTGTAATCACTTTCTTGAGGCGCTTTCGGTGGGCAGCACTCATAACCGAGATGTGGGCACCGGTGTCGATCAGGGAGGTTACTGGTAGGGCGTCAACTTGTACGGCGATTAGGTTCTGGTCTGTCGGCAGTGTAAGTAGAGGATTTCCAAGTCGGGGTTCCAATGCAGCGTCACCTCCGGCAGCTGCATTTTTCAGTTTTCCTGAGGTGAGCGTACGGAAGGGTGCGGCAATGGACGGCGGGGAAGAGGCGAGCGGGAGCGACGATCGTTCGGTGAAGGTGACCGGCTTGATGGCCTGGCATACATCGGATGGTCGCGGTACGTTGGGGCACGACAGGTCTGCTCACGATACATGGGTTCACGGTAGCTTGGTTCATTAGCAGCAATAAATGATGAACGTCGTGCGGAATACGGGGGACGCGAATACAACGGCTGACGATAAGGGCAATAGCGGGAAATGTGTCCCACGCCGCTGCTGGTGAAGCATATGGGCTTGTCGTCAGGTGTGCGCCATTGGGCTGGATCTCGGTAGCGACTAAACGTCGGTGGTGGTCGATGAAACGGAGCAGTAGGTCGAGACGGAGGGCGAGTCACGGAGCACGCAGTCTGAATGCCTGCGTTTGCAAGTTCTTCACGGACGCCTGCCTGTATGAGAGAAATCGTCGGTTGAGTATCTTCCGCAGGGCGCACGAAAGACGGCGATGCAGCCTCGATTTCACGCCGCACAATGCGCAGAACACTCTCTGAGGTGGTCGGCTGAAGGGAGGAATAAGCATCTTCGCAAGACGACGTAGCGGCAATATAACAGGAATTTTGACTGCTAAATGCGTTTACTTTAACTGAACATCATTTAGGTGCAAACTGTAAGGTGGCATAGTAAATATAAGGCCCGTATTTTCCTCGGTATCGCAAGTCTATTGGTGGTGCTGCTGGTACTGACTTTATTGAATTACAGAGCATTCAGTGGAGGTGTGCAGGGACCGCTCTTTAAGGGGACAGTCCTTACAAACACTAGGTTGGGATCCCTAGTATGCACCCCATTGGCATCGGCCGCTCCTTTGGCTCGTCCCACCAAGGTCTTTTGGGCCTGAAGGTCAGTACAGTCAAGCAGGGTCACCTCCCAGTCCTCCCTGGTTGGGTTAGGGATGGGGTGTGTAGCGGGATTAGGGGGGCAGGCCCACACGATGTAGTATATGCCCAAAGAATTCTCACCACAGTGCGAGGAACTGCCGGAAAAGGCCGGATCGAAGTGTTTGAGAGCTGCCGAGCACAGCATAGTGTAATTGTGGAGTCGGAGTAGAAGCCGCTCCTTTGCTTTACTTAAGCCTTTACACGGAGGTGGATAAAGGCTGTGGTCAGATTGGCAGTAGTGAACAATTTGGCGGACTCGAATATATCGGACTGAATTCGAGGTCACCCTGATCGGGGGAGACGAGTGGCAATGCCCGGTGCGAGAGCGCGCAGGCGGCGGCGTCGGCTGCGTCATTCCTTTTTAGTCCCATGTGAGCAGGAGCCCGGACTCTACGGCTCGGCTCAGGGTTCCCCTGAGAGCCGGTAAGTTTCATTAATCGCCAAGCTAGGTATGCGACAGAGCCGTTTTCAACGTTTCGACAGGCCCCTCGCGAGTCGGCGATGATAGTTTACCGTTTAGAATGACAAGCTACCAATGCAATGGCGACTTCCTCTGCATGGGCTATGTTCCGCGTAAGCCCTTTAACTGATCGGTTGTCATGGACGACAGAGGCCATATGCCATCCCCCGTGATGTGGGCCAGAGGCGTCTATGTAGAACACCGGGTTTCGATCCATGATGGCGGGCCAGGAGTTCCGCCCGTGCCAGGCGCTGGCCATTATGGTCTTCTTTTGTCATATTTCTGGAAGAGGGTGGGCGTGGAGGGCGCATCTCCACTCGAACCGGAGTTGAACGCGATCTTCCGTGATGTTGGTGTATCTGATGTGTAAGCGGGCTAATAGGCGGCGACCCGCTATCGTATTTAAGAGGAGAGTGTACTGATTTTTGAGGTGGGCCTCTCGAATCTCCTGAAAAGTTTTCACCATTCCTAGGCCCATAAGGCGACGGCTGGAGGTGTTTAAGGGGGGATCGACGGCCAGTTTTACAATTTCGTGAAAGACGACTTCAAGTGCTTCCTCGTCTTGCTTCCGCAAGTGGCCATATGGAGTAGAATGCAAAATTCTACTCGGTACAAATGCATGTGCCAGCTGCAAGACATCCTTGCACCGTAGACCCCCGCGTTTGTTAAAGACTCGGTGAGCCATGCGGCATACCTGGTCGCCCACCTTGCGGAGTTCGGCCAGTGTGGTGTCTGACCGTCTGTTTTGATTTATAAAGAAGCCCAGTACACGGACTTCTTTTCGTTCAGGCATTGGACCTCTTTCTAACGAGAGTTCAAATTCGGTCGTGTACTTTGGCGAGGGGCGTATGTGCAAGAATTCTGACTTGGAAGGTGAACATTGAAGGCTGCACTGGCTGGCACAGCATTCGGCGATGCTCGCTGCTCGTTCGCCTCAATGTCTCCGAGTGAGCCGTGCGTAATCCAGATGGTGATGTCATCGGCATACAACGCGTGTTGTATACCGGGGACATCTGCCAGCGGCAGGCGCATCATCGCCAGATTAAATAATAGAGGAGACAGCACTGCACCTTGCAGTGGACCTCTAGTTCCTTAGGTAAAGGCACCGTGTTCGTTGTCCTCTAACCGGATGGAAGCTTCTCAGTCGGTTAAGAACAGCCGAATGTACTGGAACGCTCTCAAGCCACAGCCGGTTTGTGATAATGTGCTAGAATTGTCTCGTTAGTTACATTGTGAAATTTCCCTTTTAGGTCCAAGGCAAGTAGGACCTTGTTGTTGTGTGGGTATTCGACAGGGCCTAGGATGTTCCAATTCCGTTGAAGCAGGATGTCTTGCGCAGATCCGTGCTCACGAAACCCCTGCATCAGTGTGGACTTCCGTATGCGCATTGGGGTCAAAGTGTCGGAGCATCGGGGGTGACGTTAGTATGTGCCTGGGCTTCGTAAAAGATTCGTCACACTCGGGTGACCAAGAAAGCAGGCCGTTAGAGGCTGTAGAAGATTCGTAAGGGGCGCGATGATGGTAACAAAATCGCGGACAAATCGATGAGAGTACGAACACAACCCAATAAAACTTCGAAGTGTCTTCATGGAGGTGGGCTTGGGGTTCTCGGCAACTGCATTGGGTCCGGGAGGACGCCGTCCTTGCAGACGTCGTGGCGTAGTATCGTTATCTGGCAAGTACCAAAATGGCACTTCTTTATGTTAAGTTGAAGTCCGGCTGATTGAGGCACTTCAGAATAGCACGTACGAGGGGCGTTCAATAAAGATTTCCCCTGACCCACTTCCTGTGGACGGAGAGCAACGAAACTTCGCAGATTTATTAGTCCTTCTCTACATAGGTGCCACCCAGGGACACACACTTCTCCCATCTTTTTATGCAACTGTAAACACCTCGCTTGTAGAAGTCGACAGGTTGCTCCAAAAGCCATGTCGTGACTTCAGAAGTCGGAGTCTCATCATCTGGAAAGTACTTGCCCTTCAAATATGACTTCACTGTTCGAAAGAGATGGAAGTCCAATTGTGCGAAGTCGGGTTAATAAGGGGAATGCGGTAGAATTTCAAAGCCGCAGCAGCATGCTTCCATCTGGACAACATGTGAGTTGTGAACTGGGGCATCGTCTTGCAGAAGGCGGAAACCTTTGGTGAGCATGCGACGTCTCTCTTTTTTTGATGTACTCTCGCAATTTCCACAGCAGGGAAGGGTAGTATGCCCCAGTAATTGTGGCACCCTTTGCTAGCAAATCCATCAAGACTACTCCGTGCTGGTCCCAAAAGACTGTGAGCATGACCTTGCCCACCGCGGGCTGGGCACATGCCTTCTCAGGAGGCGGCGAGTCCAAGTGCTTCCACTGCATCGACTGGACTTTAGTCTACAGATCATAGGGGTGGACCCAGCTTTCATCCTGTGTAATCAGTCTGTTGGAAAAGTCCTTCTGGTTTCCACGGCACATGGTCAAAAGAGCCTGGAAGCACTCGGCACGTTCCTGCTTTTGGAAAGGTGTGAGCAGCCGGAGAACCCAGAGAATGGATATGTTACGCATATGAAGATGGTCTTGAATAATTTTTTCCACGGACCCCACACTGATCTTGACATTTTGGGCGAGGTCTTGAACGGTTACGTGGCTATTTTCCAAAATGGCAGCCTCCACTTGCTGGATGGTGTGCTAATCGTTAGCGGAGTGGGGTTGACCTGCAATCGGAGCCTTTTCTACCGAAGTCCCACCGCATTAGAATTGACGATGCCAGTTCTTGACTACATCATATGATGGGGAATCCTCCCCGTAAACATCTTTTATCTCGTCGAACGTCTCCATTGAAATGCGGCCTTTCAAGTATGGGAACTTGACGACTGCTCTCTGTTCCACTGCATTCATTACCACACCTCACACCACTTTAGCACTGGTAAAAGAAATACCGTTATTAGTTCAGAGTTGCACATTGGCACGTGACCTATAGTGACATATGTCATTACACATGCGCAGTTTCAGCACCCTGCAATAAGTAGAAGTGAGTCAGGGGAAATCTTTATTGAACGCCCCTCGTAGACGAACAAGGTGAGTGGGGAAATCTCAAGAAAAGGCTACGATGTCGTCAAGGTAACAGAGGCAGGTGTTCCAATTTTTCATTTGTAGCCGCGAAGGATGTTATCCATAAAACGTTGGAATGTAGCTGGTGCGATACACAATCCGAACGGCTTCACCATAAACTCGTGCAGTCCATTGGAAGTAATGAAGGCAGTCTTCGGGTGATCAGGTTCGGCCATCGGGACTTGCCAGTAACCCTACCGCAAATACAAGGATGAGAAATATTCTGCTCCTTGCAGGCAGTCCAGAGCGTCATCAGTGCGCGGCAACGGGTACACATCCTTCCGAGTTATCTTATTGAGGCGCCGATAGTCCACAAAGAATCTGAGAGATCCATCCTTTTTGTGCACGACTACAACAGGCGATGACCAGGGGCTCTGCGACGGCTGAATGACTCCGAGTGTAAGCATGTCATCGACTTGTTCGTTGATGATACGCCGTTCTTCCGCCGACACTCGATAAGGGCGCTGGCGTAAGGGAGCATGAGAGCTGGTGTTGATGTGGCGCGCAACACACGATGTACGACCTAAAGATAGCTGGTCGCGATTGAAGGACGAACGGAACTCTCGCAGAAGGGAGATGAGTTCGTCGCGATGTGTCGGCGGTAGATCGGCGGTGACAGAGGGGCAAAAACCATCCGGAGCTTGAGATTCTGAAACGGGTGACGTCATAGCATTCAGTAGAGGGGAGGGTTGGCCCTCAGTGAAATCCAAGTAATGTAGGAATGCGATATCTTGTACGTGACCCAAGGACTCACCACGGAGTAGGGTAATAGGCGATGAGCATGAGTTGGATACTATCATCGTGGCAGCACCAGACTCCATGGTAAGTACTGCAAATGGCAGGCGTAAACCACGGCGACGGAGAAACACATCGGAGGAGGCAAACAAGAGCATTCCGTCAGGAGCGGCGGGGCAGATGTCCTACGGCAGATGTTTTCACAAATTACGGAAACGGCGGCCCCCTCTGTCAATAAGCGCTAGTGCTGCGGTTCCTTCAATTTCCAGAACGATAACGTTTCGCGGGAAAACCGATGGAGGCCTTTATAGTTCGATTCCTGTGCAGCTCTTGCCTCTAGAACTGCAGTAATCAGTTTGCCTCTTCCGTAGTTGGACGGCGACGCATAGGTGATAGCGAGCGTCGTCGAGGTGATGGACAGCGACGAGTCGAAAGGGGTGGACGATCTTCAGCGGTATACCTTGGTGGCGTACGGAACGGCGAAGGGACAGGCGCGCCATTTGTGTCGTACGGGGAAGGAGGATACCGGCGACAGTAGCGGGCGACGTGCCCAGCGACACCACAAGCGAAGCAGGTAGGCTTGTGTGATGTACGCCACGCGTCCTGGTGTCGGAAGAGCGGAGTCGGAGGCATCACATAAGGAGGCGCTGCAGCATGCACGGTCGTCGGGATGGTGTGGATCGGAATCGCGGGTCGAAGATACTGTGGAGGCTGTTGAGGCGGCTCAGCAGCGATAGAAGCGTAGATAAGAGGCGCAGTGACAGGTGGTGGCTGTGGCATAGGCGGGAGTGTCTCGGCCACGTGAGTGTGAATGACCTGTTGAAGGTCCGCAGCGTAGGCGCGTGCGTGAGAGGTAGTAAGGAGAGCTGGCGTGCTACCTTTTCACGGATGAAATCCTGATTTGTGGATAGCAGCGATTGTTAATCGGCGGGGTGGGGGGCAGCACTAGGAGTTGTGAGGGCTTGGCAGGTGATTGCGCGTTGCTTACGCAACTCGTCAAAGCTCTGACACAACGAGATGAGGGCGTCTGCGGTGGCGGGATTTTTTGCGAGAAGCATCTGAAAGGCGTCATCCTCGATACCTCTCAGAATGTACTTGATCATCTCGCCCTCAATCATTGCGGAGCTCACACGGGTGCACAGATTGATCACATCCTCGATGTAGCTTGTGAAGTTCTCTCCTGGTTGCTCAGCATGTTGACGCACGGTCTGCTCTGCGCGAAGCTTACGCTCCGTAGGCCGGCCGAAGACGTCCGTAATGGAAGTCTTAAACACAGGTCAAGTTGGAATAGTGGTCGCGTGGTTGTTGAGCGACATCGGCGATGTAAAACGTGACATGACTCAACTCCATTGGATCGTCCCACTTGTGCTCAATTGCTCGTTCATAGACGGTTAACCAGTCTTCAACATCCGAGTCACCTGAGCCGTTGAAGAGTGGCGGGTCCCGTTGGATGTGGACGGTGCCGCAGGTGATATGGATTGCCGAAGGTCCAGGCTAAGCAGGGTTGGTCTCAGCCATGATGACGCTGGGGAAAGGAACAGGTGGAAGCGTCCGGGAGCGATGTTCCAGATTGTTAGTGGGAACCCATGCACCTCCACCAAATGCGACCTGGTTTATTGACGTCTGCACGCCGAGGAACGTCAAAGGCGAGCTCTCACAAACGGCGAGCGTCAAGCAGCCACAATCCGGGCAAGCGCTCGCTCGAGGCACGAGGCTATCGACCACGCTGCGGCTTGCTTGCAGGCCCTCCTTGTCGTTTTCTTCATTACAGTTGGTTATTAAGTAGCTAATGTATCACCAACAGTGAAATGTATAGTGGCAGAAGTAGAACTAGGTCCCCAAATGACGAAGACTACGTATAGTAACATTCTAGTTCGTCCACCCCCGAAGCGCCGTCTGCTATTTCGTAAATAAACGGAACACCAACACCTTAGGGCTTGTGATTCCACGTTGTCCGTCCGTCACGGCATCTGGGTCTTTAGCAATACAGCGGTACAGAACAGCATGAGTGTGCGGGCCCATCTTGGAGACTGTGCAGTGTACATGTAGGCTACATATAGAGGAACCCAGTACCCATTACGATACCTAGGCACAGCATCTTGTAAAATGGGAACTGAAACGAACATTTAAGCGCCATCAGAGCACAACGTGCGCTGCATTGAAAATACACGAGAGGGTGCTGAAGTAAGGCAGAGGCCCTTTGCTTTACCGAAACGTGGAACGCGAAAGGACCGCACATCAACGGATTGTTCCCCCGTCGTCTGCACAGAAGCAGAGCAATCGTCGGGTGGCGTTGTGAAGTACGTGAAATTGCCACAGACCGCGGTGAATCTTTCCCTACCAATATGGAGCCAATCTCACAATAGCGAACGCCCTGCTATACACTGTCGTCACGACAATGTACTTGGTCACAAATTTTTTCCCGAGGCAACGCAGAAAAGTACAGTAGAGCGCAATTTGAAAGTCACCACGCGAGCGTCGCCCAAGAACGAGAGCGCCCCGGCCCACAGTCCTCATTTGAGGAGAGGGAAATATTGCGTCAGCTTTCCACACACGTTGCTGTTCCTTAAGCAGCAATTACCCCCTCCCCAACCGTCAAGATAAGGTCCTAGTTTGTGTACGCTCACTTTAGGAAAAGAAGGAAAATACACACAGTGTCGAGTGTTGTAGTGCAGAACAGCCAACAAGAGGGTGAACAATGAAAAGTTGATTTTCATGCTTTCAAATCTGGCCTCTTGGGTTTTGGGACCGAGAACTGGACGACGCTCTGACGATTACCTTTACCTTCAAATCGCGCACCACTCTACATAAATCTAGACATCACGGACAAAGACTCACTTGTTCAGTATATTGTTACAGACGGATAGTTGACGTTCTGGCCTAGGACCAGACGAGTCTGATTCGTGAAAACGGCAGATGCTTAGCTTCGTTCCCCTCTTCTTCGTCGTTCTCTTCTTCCCTCTTAGTTCCCCGGCTATTTTTGGTGGTACCGCTGGTTCGCCGAAAGAACTCGTGACATTTCCGCGCTGGCAGACGAAGCCCTCGGGCGAGTCAGTCATCTCGTGAATTGTAGAGCTTCAGACGGGCGACATGGGTCACTTCGGTTTTCTCCGAGAGTCGTCCACTGTTCGGTAGACGAGCGATGCGATAGTTTACTTCGCTAAGGCGTTCCAAAATAACTTATGGGCCGACATAGTGTGCGAGAAACTTTTGGCACAGACCACGCTTCCGCAACGGTGTCCAGAGCCACACGAGGTCACCAGGATGAAAGCAAATGTCACGGTGATGTTCGTCGCAGCGTATTTTCGACCGAGCTTGCAATGCGATTGTGCGTACCCTGGAGAGACGTTGCGCTTCTTCTGCTCGACAGTAGATCTCGTCAATTGATTCGTTGTGTTGGGCGGTATATGGAAATACCGTGTCCGGTGCGTAGCGCGGCGTACGAGCATAAAGGAGGAAAAGTGGTGAGTAGCCAGTGGTCCCATGTCTTGCGGTGTTGAAGGCGTAAGTGACGAATGGCAAGATACTGTCCCAATTCTTGTGTGATGAATTAACTTACATGGACAGCATGTTGGCAAGAGATCTGTTTGTGCGCTCGGCAAGACCATTAGTTTGTGGATGGTTGAGCGTGGAATGGCGAAAGCTCGAAGAGAAGAGACGAAGAGTCTCTTCGACTACATCCGCAATAAACTGACGCCCACGGTCGCTGATCATGATGCGAGGAGGTCCATGTCGAAGGATAACGTGAGACAAGCAGACAGAGACTTCTGCTGCCGTGGCCGATCGATGGCAGCGCGGCCGTCTCACAGTAGCGGGGAAGGTGGTCTACGCAGACGATAACCCAACGATTGCCGTTTGAGGATCGCGGGAAAGGGCCAAGAAGGTCTACACCAACTTGCTCGAATGGAGCCCTAGGAGGAGGAACTGGCTGAAGTCGGCCATGTGGCGCGTTCGAAGGCACCATGTAACGCTGACACTGGGAGCAGCCGGTGACATACCGGTCGACATCTTTCCGCATCTTGGGCCAGTAGAAGCGCTCTTTAGCCCGGTAGAGCGTTCGTGCGCAAGCAAGATGGCCGGAAGTTGGGTCGTCGTGCACGGCACATAATATTTGAGTGCGAAGATACTTCGGAACGCCTAAGAGGTAGCGAGCACCAGTGGTCGAGTAGCTCTTTTTATACAAGACGCCGTCACGTAAGCGAAAACAACTGTCTGCAGGTGACTCCTGTGCTACCGCGAATAGCGGCTGCAGGCTTTCATCCTTCTGCTGCTCGGATATGAGGGTACGCATGTCCGGAAATTCCGGGGGCACAAAAGCGATGCATTGGTCGAAGTTATCCGCATCGCATTCAGTTGTCGGAAGTGGCACCTGAGAGAGACAATCAGCATCCGCGTGCCGCTGGTCGCTTTTGTAGCAAATAACAAAATCATATTCCTGTAGACGGAGGGCCCAGCGCGCAAGTCGGCCTGGCGGGTCGCGAAGATCCACGAGGAAGCAGAGTGAATGATGATCCGTGACCACAGTGAAGGGGTGTCCGTAGAGGTATAAACGAAACCTCTGCACTCTGAAAATTACCGCAGACACTCTTGTTGACTAACTGTGTAATTGCGCTCTGAGCGGCTCAGTGACCGGCTAGCATATGAAATCACGTGCTCGTTGTCCCGATTCGCTAACTAGTACAGTACCGACCCCGACACCACTCGCGTCGGTATGAACTTCGGTTGGTGACGAAGGATCGAAGTGCCGAAGAACTGGCCGGGATGTCAAGGGGAACTTGAGCTGGCGAAACGATGTGTCGCACTAAGCAGACCACTCAAACCGAACGCCCTTTTGGAGAAGGCGCGTAAGGGGATGATCCATGTCAGCGAACCTCGGAATGAATTGGCGAAAGTAGGAACATAAGCCTAAGAAGCTCCGTAACTGCTAGACCGAAGCGGGTGGTTTAAACGCCTCTACGGCCGCAGTCTTTTGTGGATCGGGACGTATGCCTTCCTTATCGACGAGATGTCCAAGTACAAAGATTTGTCTTTCCCCGAAGCGGCATTTCTTTGAGTTTAGCAGAAGGCCTGCTTTCTCCAAACAGTTCAACACTAAGTCAAGACGTTTGTTGCGCTTACTAAACGTTCGTCCGAAGATCACAACATCGTCTAAGAGGCACATGTAGACTTCCCATTTCAATCCACGCAATATGGTGTCCATGAACCTTTCGAAGGTAGCGGGAGCATTGCACAACCCAAAGGGCATCACAGTAAATTTGAATAGCCCATCGGGCGTTACGAAAGCTGTCTTCTCTTTGTCGTCGTGGTGGATAGGAATTTGCCAATAACCTGACCGGAAGTCAACACATGAAATGCAAGATGCTTCAAAGAGTCAATCAATGGCGTCGTCAATCCGTGGAAGTGGATATACATCTTTCTTAGTGACGGCATTGAGGCGACGATAATCAACGCAGAACCGCGAAGTACCGTCTTTCTTTTTTACCAGTATCACTGGAGCTGCCCAGGGGCCTGACGATTCTCGAATGATTCGCTTCCTTAACATTTCTTGAACTTAATCGTTGATTACCTTGCGCTCTGTGGGGGACACACGATAGGGTTTTTGTCGAATCGGTTGGGCAGATCCTGTGTTGATGTGGTGACGAGTTCTGGAGGCAGGAATCAATTGAGGGCTATCACGATGCGCAAAGTCGAATACCGAGGACCATTTCGCAAGCAACGTCACGAACAGTCGACGCTCATGATCACTGAGCGATTCGTTAATCATGGAAAGCATCTCTGTGCTCACGGGTTGCAAGACACTGGTTGCTCCTGCATCGGGTAGTTCGGTAGTACTGGCATCGGTATAGGTGAGTCTTCCTGGAACGTGCCGAAATTTAAGCTTTGAGGTAGCACTGCCGCCCCAGTAGAACAATTAATTGATCGCCCACAGGGCCGTGCTTCCATTGATTACTGAAATCATGCAGTGCGGTACCAATACATTTTTCTTCAGGCAGTTGCTATGCACAAGTTCCACTGCAGCATCGAATGAGGAAGTACGAGCAGGATATGAACAAACGACATGAAGACGCATCGCAGATAAAGCGGGCACAACTGTATCGTCAGACACGCAAAATACACTCTCTTCACACGACGGATGATCCAAAAGCACAGACGAAACACTTGCACTGACACTAAGTTCCCCCGTTCGGCAGTCAACATTGGCACCACACACTTACAGAAGGTCGATCCCTAGAATAACGTCGGCGAGGAGCTCCGTTACTCCGTTTCAAGGGGAGGAGCTCCATTACTCGGAACATAGGTTCCGAGTAACGGAGCTCCTCCCCTTGAAACTCGCAAGCAGCACTAAATCTTCGTGGACGAAAGCTGCGTGGGTGTTGATCAAAACGTGGTACAGATGAGGCATTGCGTGGTGGTTCAGTCCTGACGTAAGGTGGTTCGTCACGGTAGCTGTTAAAATCCGCGACATTTACACAGTGCCTCCAAGGACAAGCAGGGGGTTCCCAAACAATATCTCCGGAGCCGGAGGACTTGAAAGGTGGCGTCGCATAACGTGCCTGCTCTTCATCCCGCTGGAGCTCTTTGCGGACAATTTATCGAATGGTCAACAATAGGTCTGGTGGGGGGCTCGTGTCAGCACTGGCTACGGTCGTCACATTGGCCAGCCGTCCAAACTTGGGTGCGATTCGGCGGTTCTTCAGTGCCTCGAATGTGAGGCAGTGTTGTATGACATCGGAAACGGCGTTCAGGTTGTCTTTTCCAATGAGAAAATTGTACATGTCTTCCGAAATTACTTTTACCAATGTCCTACGTTATCCTCCTCAGGCATTTGAGAATTCACGGTCCTGCACAGTTTCAGTATCTCCTCGATATAGGTAGTGCACGTCTCGCCTGGTACCTGAGCTCTCTGAGACAGTGTTAGCCCCGCTCGCTTTGTCTTCGCGTCCGTGTCACCGAAACTTTTAAAGACGATAGTCTTTCTTGGTATACTTCGGCGCAGAAATTTTGGTCTGTCTGTGTGTGTGTGTGTCTGTCCTGCTGAGAAAGGTTAACCCCTTCCTCAACGACCGCCCATCTTGAACTGGCTGTTGCGTTCATACTTGTGATCACAGTCGACCAAAAAGCAAATATTACGCATATCTGAGGTGCAACATCAATACGTAAGTATTAGACGGTGTGTTCCTTTATTAGAAAATACATAGATGCGTAATTCTAAAGACCCTAGTGCTTGTTAGGATGCGCAAAAGCGGACGTTTCCTACGCAGTTCTGCGTACTACGCAAGCTTCTTGCGTTTCCCGACATCATGGCCAGATGGCGCCCATATCTCACGCTCGTGCCGAACGGGTAGCGCAAGGCAGCGGAACGGCCGCCCGCCACTCCGGCCGGTCCCTCTCTCTCCTCGCGTCTCTCCGTTTTCCCTCTCGCTTGCGCGACTCCTCGGGGAAATAGAAACACGCGAACCGAGACTCACGTGGTACGGCAGACTATCGTCTTTCGACGACATTTGCAGCGAAGCACGCAGATACGCGACCATTTTTTCTAATTTCGTCAACGAAACGTGCCCACTGAGAGTGCGCGTCCGCGTGGTTCTCAACCAAACCAGCGCCGTGCCGGCCAAGAAAAAAACGCCTTTCCTGAGCTGGTTGGCAGCGTTCCAGTTGTATCGGCTTACCCTTTCGTAATGGGTTAGCCACTCCTCCAGATCATCCTCTGCCTTCGCCGAGAAGGTGCGTGGCTCTCGGTAGTGCTGGAACGGAGCAGGGCTTGCCGAGGCACCGCCGGTGGGGGCATCTTGGTCTGGAGCCATAACGGGGCAGACTGGCGAAAGTCCAGCAAGACGACGGCTTCTGCGTATTTCCTGTGCGGATGGCTCCATCGTAGGCCGTGAGAAGTACCCTGCACTTCCACCAAATGTTACAGACGGATCGTCGACGTTCTCGCCGAGGACCAGACGAGTCTGCTTCGTGAAAAAGACAGCCGCTTAACTTCGTTCTCCTCTTCTTCGTCGTTCTCTTATTCCTTCTTAGTTCCCCGGCTATTTTTGGTGCTACCGTTGGTTCGCCGCAAGCACCCGTGACAATATGACGTCTGTATACACTTTACGATGCCTTTCCTATGACTGGAAAGAAACGACAACCACCAGGGGAATATCCACAAATAATTTCTGTCAACTTCAGGCTAGATCCGATCGAAAAATCATCGGCTCTAAATTTCACGGACAACAAAGCTGTGATAATGAAGGGAAAACGGAATGCAGAACTCAACACGACATACGAGTTATCACAAGTGAAACAAGGTATATACTGCACACACGCGTTGTCACTCAATTACATCTCCTACTATCCCGGTCCTAAGCAAGCAGCGGCCATCTTATCTCCAAAAATTTACTGATGTCATCTGTCCACCTAAACTTCTAGCGTCCCCTGTAACGCTTTATATATCTAGAACCTCACGAACCTCGCGGTCGTGGTGTGTCCGAAAGCCCGATTCCAGTATCATTGCCTTCAGGTCGCTAAATGAATGGCCGGGAAGGTGCACGTGCTTAGACAGGGGCAGATTCAAGGAATGTTTTGCGTGTGACTTGTGATTAATAAACCGTATTCGGAAAGGTGTTTCTGTCTGACCAATATATTGTTGATTACATTTAGTGCACTCAAGCAGGTAAACGAGATTAGCCGTGTCACAAGTGAACTTTGCTATAATTCGCACAAAAAAGTTGGACGTTTTCAATAAATAAGCCAGCGTTCTTAGTGTTTGGAGGCTAAAGAGAAAACCGGAGGAGCATTTCAACTGTCGCTAAAAATTGAATGTTCTAAACAGCATTATACACAAACATGCAGCAAATTACTCGTTCATTTCTGGGTGTCACGTCCCAAAACCATGATTTGAATATGAGAGACGCCATAGTGGATGGCTCCTGAAATTTTCGACAAGAACTGACGTCGCGCAACACAACGGCCACAACATTTCCCCTCAATCAAAATGAAGCCGTCGCGACCGGCATTCGATTCCGCTACCTCCGGATCAGCAGCCAGATACACTAGCCACTAGACTAGCGTGGCAGGGCGCAGTATATAAGTGTCAACTACAACAATGCAAATTTCATACACCGCACCGACATCTATGTACGGGGATCAAACATAGCGGAGGTGTTGCTAAGATGCAAGCATGCCACGGTGTGTATATATCTCAAGATTACGTCATTTAATATAATGTAAAGGTATTTGTAATCACTCAAGCGCAAAGAAGGTGGTGTTGTATGCGCACGCGCACATAGTGGAATGTTGTACTTAATACGTTCTTCTAGCAGACATCGTTCTTGGGGACGTCTGTAGGCACACGCGTTTTAACGCACGAAGATCCACAGTAAATCTGTTCACACCATCCAGTTTGTACGCACTTACGATCCTCTCTCGCGTCTGGTTGACTTTCCCGCGTTACCTTCTTCTCATCGTCCTCCTCCTATAATTTTCACAATCAAGAATCCAGCTGGTAAATAGGACGGATTCACTTGCGCTGATCACTTCATTAATTTGGCACTTGTTTTATTGTCCACTCGTGGTTTCACAAATGAGGCCAATATCTAGGACATCGCGACCTATCGCTGCATGTGTAAAACGGAGAGGTATTCAAACATAGCAGGAGACATAAACATCCTATGCAAACTGACACTCTAGCTCTTTTCTTTTTACACAAACGTATAATAATCGTCACTATTTTACACCACATTGGATAAAGGCAACTGAAACCACTTAGGCTGTGGGAGATGACCTAGTTCCTTTAAATGGTCCTAGTCTTTTATCACGTACTGGCGCTGTGGCCGCGCCAGCCGCATAATTGAAAGAGAAGCTTCGTAATCGCCTCATTTATGTAATATGGAATGACCCCCGTTGTATGCGTCATCACTTGGCAGTGCTCCTCATAGTCCAGGAGCCCCCTCAGTGGTCACGTTATGAGGTTGGTAAGAGAAGTGACATTGCAGTTCTCATGTTCTCGCACTCTATATGTGGTAGCGGAAGGCTCCAAGTGGTCCGTAGGAAAGAACAAGTTTCCTTAGGTACAGCTTCCTTCCCAGGAAAATTCAGGAGGGTAATTATATACTAGATTCCGCTGTCTGAATAACATATCTTACGGAATTTCTTGAAACAATAGGAAGTAGTCTCTACAAAGATGATTTTCACTAATTCATACAATGCGTAAGAGTAACCACTGTAATTGTACTTGGCATGTGTTTTTCAAAGGAGGAAATATGTAACTATAACCGCTGCAATTGCATTTTTATCTGTTTTTCAAAGTTATTGGTTGATTTTGATGTTTTTTAATAATGCACTTCCCTATCTCGAGGACAGCCAGAGGGGGATGTCAATGAATTACAGCACCACTATATAGAAAAACACGTAACTGTCATACTAGTGAATCGCTGAATTGGAAGGCTTTGAAGAGCTCGGAAAACATCCCTTTTGTTGAATTTTGACATTTCGTGTCCCTCCGGCCTGCCAGTCACCTTATCTGATCTTTGTGTGCAAGACGTGAGTCCAGCGGTACTGCATTTCTTCTTATTTGTCATTAGCCGGAGGGCTCATATGGAGCAACTGCTGTTCTTTTTCAACTCTTTGTGGACGAAACGCTTTTACCGCTAGATGTAAGTGATAACGTCTCTAATTTCGCTGCTAATGAACGGGCATCGCAAAGCACAATGGAGCAGTGAAATTATCAGGCATTGCCCTCATGCTGTCCCCATTCAATGCAGCTTTGCTGAGGTATGACTGCAATCGGGCTCCCGCGAGTCCAGAGCGTCCGCAACTGGTTCGTGACGTATTCATAACAGCTATGTCGAGCAACTGAAAATGAGCTATGTGTACAGCTACGCTGAGCTATCGCAGATGTAGCATTGGGGCCTCCCGCATAAAGCGTATTTTTCAAGTGCAACTAGGCCCACCTTATGAGCACATTCCAAGCGTAATAATTATTTATTATTAACGTCAGGGCCAAAAGCATTAAAGAGGGGAGTGGGTTACTGCAAATGAACATAAAAACAAAAGAAAAAAGCAGTTAGAGCGTCAAGCACAAAGGCTTCTGCATTAAACATTTTTAGCTAGGGCTAAACCTTCGTAAGAAATTGCTATCAAAGTACTACAGTAAAACATTAAATAGCAAAGTACTACGGTAAAACAGTGAACACACAATACAAATTCACTTAGGTAGCAAACATATAGTAGGAAAAATGCTTCTAATTACACAATGTTAGCTAAAGACGCCCGAAAGCTTTCGCTATCGTGAATGGATATCATTGCAGCGGGAAGGTTGTTCCATTCCGTGGATTACCCAAGGAAAAATGCTTCCAAATGTATTAGTGTGACATGATTCGAGAGCAACCTTATAACGATGGTCAATAGGAGGCGATACGTACGAAGTCATTGAAGTCATTGCGGAGTGTTGATTGATGGTATAGCTTGTGAAAAACAACTAAACGTGCGATTTTGCTAGGAGAAGAAAGTAGACTAAGCGAAAGGTTAGTTTTCATGGCAGACACACTTACAGTTCCATTGTAATTACGTAAGATGAAGCGAACTGAATTCTTTTCTAATAAAATAATTAGTTTATCACTGGCAGGATCCCAAACAGCACATGCATATTCTTGTTTCGGACGTATAAGGATATTATAAATAAGCACTTTTGGGGATGAAGAGGCAGCTGAAAAGTTACGACGCAGGTAACCAACCAAGCATGCGGTTAGCATTTCTAATTATGTAGCCGGTATGAACATTCCTAGATAAGTTAGCAGAGATGTGCACTTCTAAGTATTTGTAAGAGTTAACCATTTGCATGGGAACATTATTTAGATAATATGTATGCAAGCTGTTAGTTCTTCAGGATATATGCATCACTTTACATTTGCCAACGTTTACTTCTGTTAACCAATTTGTGCACCAATTAGCTACAGTAGTCAGGTCATAGTGCTGGTTTTTAGGATCTTCTGAATTAGTTATTTCACGAAAGATAATACAATCATCTGTAAATAAGTGAATGTTATATAATAGAGAGGAAGGGAGGTCGTTGCTAGAAATGCGAAACAAAAGAGGCCCGAGGACTGAACCTTGCGGTACACTGGAAGTTACCCTTCGAAGTGGTGAATTATGGTCGTTTGCGGTTACAAATTGAGAACAGTTAGGTGTGAAGCATTCAACCCACTTCAGGATGCTAGTGTCAAGGTTCAGCTGACTTAATTTATAAAGTAATAGTTTATGACAGACCTTATCAATGCTTTAGTGAAGTGTAAAGAAATGCGATCTGCAAATGATGAACGATCGAGAATACGACGTACTTTATGCGTAAAGGTTGCAACCTGAGTTTCACATGAAAATGCATTTCCAAATCCATGCCGAGCTGGTGTGGAAAGCGCATTTGATTGAAGGAAGTTAAGAAGATGTTTGAAAATTATATGTGCGAGCAACTTAAAGCAACTACTTGAGAGTGCGACGGGGCGATAATTGGCTGATAGATTTTTGTTACCTGATTTATGCAGTGGAACGACCTTCTCAAATTTCCATTGGCTAGGTTGAGAAGATGTATCCAGTATCGCTGAAAAATTTTGGTTAAGGTAACAGAACGAATGGCATTTGTGTTTTTTTAGAAATTTAGCGTTAGTAGAGTCGTAACCAGGCGTGAGTTTTGATTCAGCGAATCGATTACTTTCGCAGCGCTACCACATTCAACCATCACTGGAGTCATACGTACGTAATCGTACTGGCGAGTAGGAGGTAGGCAGTCATTGCAGGAAATGGAAAAATGTTGCACAAAATGCGTCGTTAAGGGTGGCAGCGCACTGTTCGTTAGGTACAAGGTTGCCCAATGGGTCATCCAGAATTATGTAATCTTTACGCAAGGGCTTCATTACATTCCGAAACTTCTTAACGATAGTCATTAACATAGATGGACGCATATTAGATATAAATTTTGGGTTAGCGCTCATTGGTGCTGTTACGTAATTGTCGAATGCGGACTTAGAACGAGACAAGTGTGTGTCAGTTGGCGAGTGTTTTGTAGAACGATAAATGCGTTGCTTGTGGTTACGTAGCCGTTTTAGACGGGCACCGAACCAAGGAGCATCAGAATTGGAGTAATGATGCTAGATGGAATGTACTCTTAGTTAGTTCCAGGATTTTAGCGGCGAACATGTCCCAATTAAGCTGAAGCGAACGATTTTCGAAATCCCGCAGGAAACTGTAGATAAATACAGTTAATTCACTATTTACGGCGGTAATCTTTGCGTTCTTGTAAAAATCTACTTTTTCTGAGTTTACTTGCTTCCGGTGTAGAAATATTAATTGAAAATGCAAGTAGGTAGTGATCGCTTAAACCAGGTAAGTGTGTAATCTCTGAAATTGTGTCGGGGTGGGATGTCAAAACTAGGTCACGGATATTTTCGGCATCATAAGATACACGTGTAGGTTGGGTTACTAGCTGTGACAATGAAAACACTGAGCACAAGCCTAGAAATTCCTTAGATTATGCTGAAAAGTGAGCGAATGAAGGCGAATGATTGTTCCAGGACATGTTTGGTAGATTAAAGTCGCCCAGGAGTAGGATGGGAGATCAGGGAAAACGCGTGCGAAGAATATAAATATAATACCGCGCAATTAATGGGGAAATGTAGGTGATGCAGGCGGTGAGCGATAGCACACACCTATAATAAATATTTTGTGACCAAGGGCTACGGAAGCCCAGAAAGCTGTTAGATCTTCACTCGTACAAACCACGGAAGACGGAATATCATTTTAAATTGCCAAAAGGACGCCCCTCCTGTACGCGCAGTATGCTCGCAGCAATAAACACGGCATTGCACAGCGCCGTGGAACACTTCCGTGTCGGTGACGTGCACAGGCAGCCATGTTTCGGTAAGAGCAATGATTTTTTCAGAACATGTGTGGATTGCAGACGATAAAGACTCGTATTTATTGGACATACTTCTGACCTTAGAATACAAAAAAGGGAAACTAGGGAAAAGGAAGTAAATGAAGAAAATGAACCACTGCCCCTCGCGCTTTCCTAGATCTCATGTCGGGAAGGAACAGGACATGCATGCTCTACATTATTACTGCGTTGCTAAAGTTCTTGAATTTCATCAGAATTATTGTTCTACACGTAGGGTTTTTCATTCAGGATCGGCTTATCATACCGCAGTTTGAAAGATTGCGAAGAGCGTTGGCTCTTACCGAACGCTCTTCGGGAATCTGCAGGAGTTTCTAGAAATGTGAAAGCCTCAATTAACTCATTACGAGATTGTGCTAGCTAATGTGCGATGGCAGTTCACTGCTCTGTGCTGGTAGCAAGATGAGCTATTGTTGCTGTTTTTCTTTTTTTGCCCGCAAGCAAAGCACATATTAAACGTTAACAGCTGCCACAAATCTGCCTGGTTAAGCAAAATAATGCTAGTGTTGACATGAGATGACACCAGCATATGCCCTTACCTTGTTGCATTGTTTTACTTGAAACGCAAAAACCGAAAGTTTCGGGCTAAGCGCGGACCCCTTTTGGCTGAGTGTTGGTTTTTGAATCATTTGTGCGAGACTGGCAGTATCAAAGTATTGTGTCATCTGTTAGTTTAAACTGCAGCTCAAAGAGAGTATGCATGAAGGCGAAATTCCGGAAAGACGTTAGAAGTGCCCACTAGAACAGTGTTTGCGGGATCTTTCAATTTTCTTCTGATTCCTTAGCTTGACAAATGCAAGTTTGATTACAGTCTCGCATGTTATTTTTAAGCGCAAAACAAGCTTACACTACATGTTGCAAAAAAGTGAATTCAGGTGCACTTGTAGGCGACATATACTTTGTGTTCAGGCAGCATGAAGCCGCAATTATCAACTACATGTCCTACGGGAAAACCCAAGGAATCTCTCAGTGTACAGGATAAACATCCTACGACCTCTCGCTTTTATATGAAGAAGTTCTTTATGGAAAACTTTCAATGAAGCAATTTGACGGTGCGCTTCAAATAATCTTCATATAGAAGAACGAAACCATTTGACAATGTATGCAGATTGTTCTTTATACAGAATTAAGAATGAAGTATTTAGATATTGTGGCTAAAAAATTCTTTGTACAGGAGTAAGGAAGATTTTAGACATTGTAGTTAAAACATCCTTTATACAAAAGTAAGACAGAATTCTTTGGATGTTCTAGCTGGAAAATTCTTTATACTGAAGTAAGGAGTATGTCTTTAGACATTGCACAAACAAGTGTTGCTACAATGTAAATGTTTGTAGACTGTCAATTAGGTTAATATAGCGTTGTTAGGTAGTCTACTCAATGTTAATAGGCATTTTGGTAAGGGATATGACAAAATGTGTAGGAGCCATTGTTGTATTTTCCCCAAGTAATGTGCAGGCTGGAGGCCTCCATGCTACTAATGCCTGCTCCTGCCGTGCATTAGCACGAAAATATGCTTCGCTGCATCGTTCCTAGATGGCGGTACCGCCGCTGCGAATCAAGATTGCGGTCGAAGCGACGAGGCGTTAATTTAATAGTAACTTTTGCTTTCTAAATACATTTGTTGTAACCGGTAAAGCAGTGCAGTGAGGATATAATACACATGTGCTCCACATTTCTCCAACTCCGGGGGTGTGCTCGGTACAGCTTCCTCCTTCTGTCACCGAATCCCGCTCGCCTGTGGGCTCTAATGTTTGCGGATAGTACTCTTTGTGGTCAATTCTGTGTTGATTTTTACACAGAAGTATTTCATGCTACCAATAAATGAGCGACGTACTTATGTAACAGATGTAGAGCAGATGTGGAGTAGAAAAAAATAACAGAGATTTACCAGTGATTCCATGATAGGAGCTGGAAGCTCTCCCGATACGCCTCCGAGACATTGGAGGTATAGGTACCGACAGCATTATATCTGCACTACATTGCTTCTCAATTTGCATCTAACAGATGTCCGCTTAAAGCAAATGTGTATAGCACTTAAAATTACTCCTAAATTAAAGTCGCCTCCCCGCCACTGCACTCGCCTTTCACAACAGTGGTACGGCCATCTAGGAATGAGAGAGCGAAGCGGTTTGTTGTGCTGATGCGCGCCGGAATTTAGCGCTTTCGTAGTCTCAGAACGTCGGTCAGACATAAGCGGCGTAACTCCGCGGCGTCCCGCCGGCGCGTTCCTTGGGCCAACTGCGACTATGCGGCACTACAAAATTTGCCTTGTGTGGCCTGTTCTCTTGCTTAGTTCTCTGATCCACGAACGCTAAGACGGCCGTGGACAATCGAATGAGGCGCCTTTCGCTGCAATGGACTGTGCATTCAAAACCGATCTGCTGACGCTCCCTTTGGTATAGCTTGCGAGGTTCCCAATTTTCTGGATTCTCCTGTTTGAAGACAGCTTTCCGCAGGCCTCTTGCCCCTCAAAGCCAGTTTCTTCAGAGAAGTGTGAGTGGTTCGAGAACTTTTGCA
Organism: Hyalomma asiaticum; assembly: GCA_013339685.2. NCBI lineage: Eukaryota > Metazoa > Arthropoda > Arachnida > Ixodida > Ixodidae > Hyalomma > Hyalomma asiaticum. The sequence continues at coordinate 60,182,827 of CM023487.1, read as the reverse complement.
TGTTTCCAACTAGCTAGGACCCATGTTCAGTGACAAGGCGCCGCTGGTGTCTTAATTGAACGGTTGCATATGCTCAGAGTGTCTTGCCCCTCGATTCACCTGACTATCGCTTATGCATTCCACATCCCCGCGAAGGCAAGTTACGCTTTCCTGTTATACCTATTTTTATGACAGAGTGGTCAAACACCTGTTTTGTGCACATCTATTACCGTAGGAGGCTAGTGATTACGTGTTAAAGACGTATCCTTATTGCTAAGGCTTAAACCAAAGTGTCGAGGACGTCGGATTGCTATGATTCAATCTGTTAAGTACAATGCGCTCGTGTATGGGAATAGTGGAAAGTTGCATGGTTCTGCTCAAAACAACAGTTCACCGTGTGGCAGTAGTGTTAAAACACATCATATTTCTTGCTTCGTAACGTACGTTAGAAAACAGACAGGTTAATTAGAGAGAGCTGACAGAGAGAGAGAAAACAACTTCATTAAAGAAAAGAAAAAGCAAGCCCTTGTCCGGGTCCACTCATGCAAAAAAAAGGCCTAGCCCTCAGACAGGCCTAGAAGTGTCAAGTGTCTGAGGAGTGCCTTCATGTCGTCTGGTGAGGCGTCCGCCAGCCACTCCTCCAGGGTCGCAGGTCTTAGTCTGGTAGGTATGTGTTTGAGGCTCTCGCCCATAGCTGCACGACCACCCGGACAATTCCACAGAACGTGGGCTTTCTCGTGGAATCCACCGCATGCCACGCAGGAAGGAGACCCGTCCTTGCCTTGTACGTAGTGCTCAATGTGAGGTGTCATCAAAGAGTGAGTTTGGGCACGCCTCACCAGGGCTGCCTCGCGTCTCGTCATGGAGTGAGGAGGATCGGGATAAACCCTGCGGTTGTGACGCATCTCGTCTAATCGGTCGCGCCTATCTAAACGCGCCACAGCTAGTAGTTCGATTAGCTTCAGTGAATCCGGCGAGCACAGGGGAGGGTCCGGAAGAATTACACGGGACATGGCGTGTGCCACTTCATTCCCTCTTATCCCTGAGTAACCAGGTATCCACTGTATTCGAACACGTAGCGAAGGGTGGGTATCTAAGTGCTTTGTTAGTGTGCTGTAAAGCGCGTCTGGAAGGTCACCTGTCGCGAAGGCTCGACAGGCTGCTTGGCTGTCTGTTCGTATCAGTAGACAACTGGCATTTGTGTTGGGCATGGTAATTGCCCCTGCTATGGCTGTCATTTCGGCAATGCATTGCCTACAATGGAAGCCCCATGAAAGTGGTAGTCCATTGGAAGCTATTCCAGTTCTAAAGCCCTCGCCGGTCTGAGACGGAGATGCGTTCGTGTACAGGATCCACTCTCATGTGGTTTCTTGGAGATGTTGGGCACGTGCTTTGCATCGTCCTGGTTGGGTATCTCGATCCATGTGCCGCGGCAAAGGTTCGACGTTGATCTGGTCGAGCGTCGTCCATGGGGGCCGGGTTCGTTCAAGTGTAACGGGTGGAGATATATCATAGCCCAATTCACGAAGCAGAGCACATCCTTGTGCGGATAGCTTCAGACGCGTGAATTGTGCTTGCCGGTGAATTTGAGCCAACTCGTCGAGGTTTGGAAGGATAGCCGTTCCTTGAACCCTATCAGACTTGGCGTATCGAGGGGTGCCTAATATAGTGCGAGAAGTCTGGCGGAGTCTCGAGCGTAGATTTCTGGGTTTTCATAATTTCAATATATGGATATTGATACATTATGTGGGGAATGGCTGGGGCCAGGATCATGCGCTTGAGATGGTGTTCTTTGATGCCTCTCAGCTGGTGCGGTGTGCATTATAAGAGACGGTGGACTTGCTGTAACTGTTGGGTTGTATGTCGAAGCCACTCCTTTGACTTGCCGTCGTCTTGCAACCAGAAGCCTAGAACTTTTATGCAGGGCTTCCTCGGAGTGGGTTCATTCTTTATGGAGAGTGTAACGAGTTGCCTGTCCTGAGTGTTTGGATGTTTGCTGTTCGTGACGACGATATACTCGGATTTGGCACTGGATAGAGGGAGACCTCTGTCGTCAAGGTATCGAGCAGTAGTGTCAATGGCAGACTGTAGCGTGTATTGTATATCTGATGGGGAACCCTTTTTGGCCCAGAGGGTGATGTCATCCGCATATACGGTAAAATGAAGGCCTGGTACAGATCTGAGATTTTGCGTCAGACCATTGAGAGCGAGGGAAAAGAGTGTCGGTGACAGAATGGATCCTTGCAGCACGCCTCGTTGGGGGTACCGTGTGCGTGCTTGTACTTCATTTACCTCTACTGCAACCGTGCTGTCAGTAAGAAAATTCTTCACGTAGATGTATAGCTTCTGCCCCGGTCGGATTGCCCTGAGGCCCAGAAGAACCGCCGCATGGTTTACGTGGTCAAAGGTACCCTTGATATCAAGGTCAACTATGGTGCGCAGTTGAGAGGTGGTGTAGTCAGTGTACACGTCCTGCAAAGCAAGAATCGCATCTTGCGTAGACATGTGTTTTCTGAAACCGATGACGAAGCGTGGGTCAACCGGACAGTTTCTGTCCTGCTGCCAGAGTAGTCGCGTGAGTGCCATGCGCTCCATAAGTTTACCTGGACACGACGTCAGCGAAATCGGCGAAGATTCGCAATTTCTATTGGTGCCTTACTGGGCTTCGGAATGGGAATCACCGTGGCCATTTTCCACTCTGCGGGTATATTGCCTGTTTCCCAAATTTTGTTGATGGTGTCGAGGAGAAACTGCAGTTGGGTTTCGGGCAGATTTCTCAACATCTTATTGCTTATCCCGTCCGGGCCTGGCGCTGTCTGCCGTTTACAGGCGTCGATAGCCATTCGCAGCTCTCCCATTGAGAAGGGGCGGTCGAGATCGGAAGGAGTGTGGTCGTCCAATGCCGGCAGAGGATGAGTGCAACGGACAGTCGTAGCTGTTGGAAAGAAGTGGTCAGCCATTTCTTCAGCCAAGGTTTGCGAGTCAGTTCCTTTCTTGAGCTGTATAACTCCTAGGTGGTTCTTTCGCCTGGGTTGCCCAGGCAAGGTACGAAAAAGAGACCACGCTCTGCTCGTGTGCAAGTTGTTGCCCGCGCACTCAAAGATATCCAGCCAATTGTCGGTCGCCAACTTGTCCGCATATTCTTGCGCTACTCGCGCGATCTCTTCTGTACGGGATTTGAGACGTTTGTTTAATTTGTTCCGCTTAGATCTCCTAATAAGCGCATGCTTTTTGTCCAACGGGTGCTACAAGGTGTCGGTCAATTTGTGGGTTGTTCTCGTTGCGTTGAACTGATTTGGTGGTTTGTCTATGTGCTGTACGGAGGAAGCGGTTCCAATCGTCAAGTGTCGACGTTTTCATTTCTGCAGTGACCCTGCGAAATGCGTCCCCGTCTGTGAGTTCCAGCGGTATTGAGTAGTACCCACGCCTGGGAGCTCTTTGTCGATTAGGTAGGGAATGGTAATTTCGGTGATGCTGTGATCACTACCGAATGTTTCACCCAAATTGCGCCAGTCCGGTGTCATGTTTGTTCTGCTCCATGCCAAATCAGGATTCCTGTCTCGTTGCACAGAATTACCGGTTCTAGTGGGCGTGCTGACATCATTGAGAAGAGAGAGGCGGTGTGTGGGCCAAGTTGAGAAGGGTCATCCCGGCCTGCGAGGAGACATATCCCCTGTAGGTATGACTGCTATTGAAGTCGCCTGTCCAAAGCAAGTCCGATTTTTCAAGTTGCTTGAAAAGATGATGCCGTGGGCTACGGTGCATTATCGAATTAGGTAGGCGGTATGTATTGGTGATGCTTATGTCGTACCATCGGAAAAATCTACACTTTAAGAAAACGCTTTCTTCTTTGGCATTATTCAGGTGGTCGAGAGGTTCCTGCACAACGGTGTGTTGGTCCGATACCAGCGTTAAGGCCATGATCCGGTACGTGCCTTGTGCAGATTCCATGCCCACTTTTCTGTGGGATGCTAGGAGCACTGTAGGTTGTATAGCCAGGTAAGGAGATTAATGCTAATGGTTCTGGAGAACTATGACGTCTGGTTTACGCGGGGATTGCTTGATGAAATGTAAGAGGGAGCTACGTTTGCAGCGAATACGTCGACATTTCCACTGCCACACGATAATCCCGCAGTGGGCTGTGACGAAACGGGCTGAAAATTACTCGACGTTGCCATTATTAGTATTGACATGCTTATACGGGTGTGCATCGTACGTGCTGTACCACGTCCGCGTAGTTGCTGCGTTTCCGAGGAGCTCAAGCGATTGCGCGAGCGCTGCTAGTTGCTTGAGGATCTCTAGTTGTGCCTGTATCTCTTCTTGCTGCTTCTGCAGAAGGTTAAGTTGTTTTTCTATTGTTTCTAACAGCGCATCTGTCTCGGCCTTATATACGAGAAAATAATGTGGTGGTGCTGACACTTGTGGACCAGCGTAAGATGCAGTCGAAGTGGATGAATGTGCAGGGGTGTTATGTTGTTTGTTGGCACTGCGACCCAGTGGAGTGAAGGACGCACTCACTTTGTCTGATGGACACTGTCTCGTCTGCTTGTGCGCGGGTTCTTCGGAAGACACAGGCGGCTTCTGGGAGAGGAGGGCCCGAATGTAACTTGGGGTTTTCGCCTTGGGCAGGGCCTCCTCTATTTACTGGCTTGGGTGGCGGAGGCGGTGGCGCTGGTCACTTGGTAGTGTAGCCTGGCAGACTCCAGACCTGGGCCGGGGTTCCGGTTGTGGGTCCGGTGTGGTATCTTGTAAAGCTGAAAACCGGTACTTAAGTGGCAGCGAGGGAAAGTTTTCGTTGTTCTTCTTGGTTGGTTTGGTTGTTCGACTCTGACTTGTTTGGCTCTTCTGAGGCACAGCTGAGTCTTCTGGTGTGCTCCTTAGTCGTCTTTTTTCGGCGGCGATGCGGGCGAACTTGTCAGCCTGCTGTTTCTTCGGACACCGTAGGTCGCGATCCCCGTGTGGTCTCTCGCAGTTGAAGCACTTAAGTTCACATTTTTGAGCCGTACGTTCGGGTTGTTGGCCGGCAGGGAACTGTTGACCAGATGTCTCGCAACGAGGAAATTCATGCGCCGTGGGGCATACTTCGGCGCGGTGGCCTATGGTTAAACAAATGGTGCACTGTACCGCGCGAGGGCGAAAACGTTGCGTTTTTGTGAGCCACAGGCCCACCTTGACTTCCTTGGGAATCGTGGCACCCTTCACTGTGAGGAGTATAACCTCTGACTGGCCTATTCGACGTGCTGCCAGAATCTGCCAGTCTTCGATGTTAATGATGCTTAGAAGCTGGTCGTCAGGGACATCCTTGGGAAGGCCATGAACAACGCAGCGTGCGTGGTGTGCTTCGGCTGCCACTTAGGCAGTCACATTGTGGCGTTCTCCGTTAACTGTCAGCGACCGCAAGCCAGCGAGTTTCTGTGTCGCCGATTCTCGGCCGCTTGTCGCCGCGATAAGGTTCTGTAGCGTTCTTACTTGTATGTTCACATCGCGCACCTCAGACGCCGTGAGTCCAGCAGCGACGCCGATGGCGTTGGTGACCTGGTAGGCCGGATAATTTGCAAGGTTGTGTTTTGTGCCCAGTCTCAAGATGACGGTCCTTGGACTAACCTTATCGTTATCCTAGTCTTATCCTTGAGAAAGGTAGAGCGTCGTAAATGCAGTGAATGCGGTATTTCGGACGAAAATCGCGGAGCCGTAGCGAGGTGCATCTTGTCGCCTCGAGGCCCCTGGTGGAGAATCCTAGAAGCAGGGAATGTGCATAAGTCCTTGTGTAGCGCCCATACTGTGCGGATTTTTTCTGGTTAGCTTTGACTGTGAGCTTAAACACCGAGTAGATGCAGCCGATCTAGGCGTAGTAAAGATACGTATTCGGACATGTGGACAATTTTTTATTATTTTAAATTTGCACACGTCGACATGTTTATCTCTAATGGCTAGGTCGGTCTTAGAAGAATTTAAGAGGTGTTCCTGATCAGTGAACTTCACATTTGAACTACAGGAAGGCCACGAGATTCAATTCCTGAACCTCCGTTTTTTCTTCAGGAAATGTCATCACATCATAATGCAACTTTTGCGCACGCAACACGAACCACAAAGAAAAAGTACACAGGACCAGCGCAGTCCTGTGTACTTTTTCTTTGTGGTTCGTGTTGCCTGCGCAAAAGTTGCATTATGATGTCAAACCAACTAGCCCGCCTGTCCGTTTTAATAAAGTGATCACATCGTCGGGACTTACATGCGAAGAACCAGGAAAGGTATTATTCCCTATATTGCCCCGCCACCGTGGTCTCGTGGTTATGACACTCGACTGTGGATCCAAACGTCGCGGAATCGAATCCCGGCCGCGGCGGCTGCATTTCGATGGAGGCGAAATGTTGAGGCCCGTGTGCTGTGCTAAGTCAGGGCATGTTAAAGAACCCCAGGTGGTCGAAATTTCCGGAGACCTCCACTACGGCGTCTCTCATAATCTGAGCTGGTTTTGATAAATCAATCAATCGTTATTTCCTATGTTTCTTCACACTCCAAACCTTTAAGAATGTGAATAGCGAAATCTTGGTTCAGATCATCCGTTGCGAATGATTGCCTAGAAAAATTAGTGGAAAGCTTTTATATTCAAGCGTACAGGTTGCTAAGGGCTGGATTTTCCCCATTTGCTTGTACAAGCTGTCGCTGAAACGCTGCTAAATCAGCACCGTAAAGGGTATGCACAAGATTGTATGTATCTAACATTATATGCGCGTCTTCAAATTACACAAAGTGAAGCACAACTTAAGGAGGGATGTGGCCAAGCATGGTGGGCGTTAAGTATTTTTGCGCACCATGAAAATTAGCCCGACTGTGCGAACACATAACCACAACGCAAGGAAGGCCACGTTGGACTGCACAACACGGAGACCCATACGTCAAATTTACCTAAGCTTTTGTGTACAGAATACCAGTAAACTGCGGTCGTGTTTCCTTTGGACAAACCGGTCAGTGTCTTAATGATAGGCTGCGACAGCACCAGAGGAACGTGAATTCGGGAGAAGGGTCGAACCTCGCCTTACACCGCGATGAGTGCCGCTGTCACCCGCTGTTAAAGACAGCTGGTGTGGCTTGGCGGGAACCACTAGATTAGAGCGGGGAAGCTCAGGGGAAGATGGAGGCTTCAATCGATGAACAGATGGCTAAAAACGATTAAGAACAGGGAATATCGCAGGGAGCCAGCGTTTCGATAACTGGACTTGTCTTCGCCAGGACAGCGACTGCCTTATCCAGCGTTGGTTTGTTTACGCCTATGCATGCTCTCCCCCGTCCACAGAAGGAGAGGAGGAGAGCGGTGCGTGCGAAGAAAAAAAAAGGGGGGGGGGGGCTTAGGATGTAGGGGAAGCTCTTCTCCTTTCCTGTGGACGGGGGAGAGCGTACAATGGCGTACATAAACAAACGCTGGAGAAGGCAGTCGCAGTCCTGACGACATGTCCACTTGGTCGAAACGTTGGCTCCTGCGACATTCCCTGTTCTTAATCATCTTTAGGGACCTGTTCGTAGATTAGAGCCAGATATTCTATAAGCCGCGTTGATAAAACATTTCGAGCCTGAAACGTGAGTTAGCGTTCCGTCGATCTGTATTTTGGACAATGAAATGCGTTTTATGCCTAGCCACGTTTAAACTGCCGTACTGCTTTACTGTAGTAGAACACGTTCCTAGGCTAGTGTGCATGGCATATTTGAAACGAAAAGGTTGCGCGAAGAAAGACATTCACAAGGGAGGGTACAGAGATAAGCGCAATCACCCCGCAATCGCTTGTCCCGGTACCCTCCCTTGTGAATGTCTTTTTTCGCGCAAACTTTTCGTTTCAAACTAATGACTTACGTTTGGTGTGCACCTTAGATGGGTGATCCTCACGCTTCTCACGTTGTTTAACCATTGAGTCAGCCTTCTGTTGATAGCTGTAAATTTTCTAACTAGACGTGTTGCTTTGCTGTCCCAGTGAGGGGGGGGGGGGGTGAGGAGGGGAGGATCTGCTGGTTCGTTGGCTTGTTTATTGTTCCTTTGCTGTTGAAGATCATGTGTGCGCGTCTCCATTGTCTTGCTTCGATGATGTATTTGTAATGAACCATTATAGTTGCTAGTAGTATCCCATGTAATTCGTCTCGCTCTCTTTGTCCTTTTGTTTGCGCTTGCCTCTACAAGTCGTGAGATCTGCGCTAAGGCCGGTATTGTTTACACTGGCTGAGTGTGGCAACATGAGAAGTGCACTCCATTGCGACATTTCATCGCTGGGAACTAGAACATGTAAGGCGGCACATCACGAAGTGGTGAGGTGAAAATACACATTTTGCATGTCCCCGCTCTCGATGTAGAAGGTCCAGAACAAACAGTATATGTAGGATTTTGTATCGTCTCGCACTAGACGTCACTAAATGAATACGTGACGCGTTCTAAAGGCCACAGAATATGAGCCTCTCATCGACACCATCACGCTGAAAACACATCTCAGGAGATACGTGCATTTTGACCTACGTCAGGTGTGCAAGAAAGCAACAATGACAATGTTTCTGAAACACGAACGCATTAAGTTAATTGGCAAGAAACTGCCTTTGGCATCCTCAGAGAAGCTTAACCCAGTTAGCGTCCAGTCCGGCTACACGCGACGGTCAATTCAAGGCTTACGAATAAGCAACTTCAGCCAGTAACAATTACTAATCAGCACTGACCATGTCGTTTGTTAAATTAAAGTTCTGCACCTTTGTTTATGGTGCTGGACAAAGAAGCGATCGGCATCTATGCGACATGCTTTCTGCAAACACGTTTGTGTTGCCACCTTTAAGTTTGCCTAGTCATGCTTTCTCCGCGCGATAGTGCAGCCACTAGCTGCATGAAGTGAAATTTGAAATCGGCGTGCGTTGTGTCAACCTTCTCACAAGCGCAAGTTGCATGTAGTGCGTCGAAGCGGGCGTGGAGAGTATTGAAGTAGTTCCTAAGTTATGCAGTATTACATCTATAAACTGCATGCGGTGGATGTTCGCTGGTGCACGGTGCAGGATTGTGGGATACCTTTGACTGCTTCAGGTGTATTTACACTCTGCCCACACTCTTTTCTCATATCGATAGACCATGATGATTGCAATAAAGAAGTGTCACGACAAGAGGTGCAGTTGTAGCTATTTTTTTTTTATGAAAGCACGTTTGCAAATCAAGGCGTAGACCCAGTATGGAAGAAGAAACGCAAAGAGGTGACATTTCAGAATAAAAAACCTGTGGCCCGCTGCTACCACTACAGTGTAATCCCACTATGTTGGGTGAGGGATGCCGTTCGCACCTCAGTTGCCCTCTCTTTCCAGTGGTAGTGAGGCAGAAAGCTCTCGCCTTGTTTGATATCCCCAGAGTGGCGATGTGTGCCTCAACAAATAATTCATTTTTGCTCTATTCTTTCGTCTCGCGTTCGGAACAGGAAATGTTTAACACCGTTGCAGTACCAAGCTTCATGCAAATGCATTGTGCTTTTGCCTGGAGCAGTCGTGTGCAGTGTGGACAGCTTCGTTTCTGCGTTATAACACCGCTGAGATGTGGCGCTGCAAGGGCATCTTTTACTTCATTAGGTAGATTGAGACCCTCCCCTTCCCCTTCCCCAGCGCAGGGTAGCCTACCGGGCTCACCTCAAGTAAACCTCCCTGCATTTCCTACTCCTTTCTCCTCCTCCTCCTGCCTCAACGAACCCAAAGATGGACGAGGCCATTTCTGCACCCGGACCTTTAACCTGCAAAATGCCGCATATCACGCCCACGCAATGAAATCGACTTTATAATGTGCGAACAACCAGGCATAATTCGGGACACAGAAGTAGTGGGGAGATAAAATGCAGCGATCACAGAGTAGTAAGGGCAAAGATTGTACTTAACCTAAAGAAAACAAGAAATAATTTATTTACTAGAAAAAAATGCAATCTAGATGTAATCAGAGAGAAGAATGAAGAACTTAAAGACGCCCTAAGCAACAAGTTCGAGGCCTCAGGCGAAAACGGTGACGATGTAGAAGACATAAACAAAACCATAACTAAAACAATTCTTGAAACAGCGATAGAAGTCGGGGGTAAAACAACAAAGCAAACAACAAGTAATTTGTCCCAATCTACCAAGGACTTAATAAAAGAACGCCAACAAATGAAAGTAACTTCCCCAAAAGATAAGATTGAATTTGCAAATTATCAAAATTGATCAGTAAAGCCAGGCAAAGAGATGTAAGAAACTTTAACACGAGAGAAACAGAGAAAGCAGTAGAAAAAGGCACCAGCATTAAATCGGTCAAAAAGAAACTGCACTTAGGGCAAAACAAAATACATGCGCTAAAAGATAAACCAGGTAACGTTATCAACAGTTTCAACGAAATAGTAAAGGTAGCAGAAGATTTCTACTCTGAACTGTACAGCTCTCAGACAGACCATACAACCTTAATAGAAATAGCATCAGAGGAGGACACTGAAATTCCATGTATAACAGCTGACGAAGTCAAAAATGCTGTCAAAGGCATGTCCCGCGGTAAAGCAGCTGGAGAAGATGGCATAAGAGCCGACTTCATGAAAGACGGAGGAGGTACTTTACTTGATAAACTTGCATCGCTCTTCACGAAATGTGTCAAGACATGTAGTGTACCGCACAGTTGGAAAAATGCTAAGATAATCCTTATCTACAAGAAAGGTGACATAAAGGAGTTAAAGAATTACAGACCAATTAGCCTACTCCCAGTAATACACAAGCTATTTACAAAAGTAATTTCTACGAGGATAAGAGAAATCCTCGACTTTAACCAACCGAGAGAACAAGCTGGTTTTAGGAAAGGTTACTCGACATTGGACCACAGCCACGCTATCAACCTAGTAATTGAGAAGTGCGCGGAAAATAACAAACCTCTTTATATGGCGTTCATCGACTACGAGAAAGCATTTGACTCCATAGAAATACAAGCAGTTCTAGAAGCTCTACGTCGACAAGGCGTACCTGGCGTATACGTGAAACCCATAAACAACATATACAAAGATTGTACAGCCACACTTCTCCTGCATGAGAGAAGCAGAGAAATCCCAATCAGGAGAGGTGTGAGACAGGGAGATACAATATCCCCGAGGCTATTCACTGCATGTTTAGAGGAAATCTTTAAACGTCTAGACTGGGAATACAAGAGAATTCGAATAGACGGAGAATATCTAAGCAATTTAAGATTTGCAGACGACATTGTGCTCTTTAGTAATGATGGAGACGAACTACAAAACATGATTGACGCCCTAAACAGGGAAAGTATTAAAATAGGTTTAAAAATGAACAGGCAAAAGACCAAAATTATGCTCAATAGCCTAGCTAAGGAACAGGAATTTAAAAGAAACAATGAACCCTTACAATGTGTAAGCGAATACGTATACCTGGGACAGCTAGTAACAGGAACTCCTAGCCATGAAAAAGAAATTCTCCGTAGAATAAGGATGGGCTGACGCGCATTCGGAAGGCATTACGAAATCATGACTGGAAACTTACCGCTCTTACTAAAGCGAAAAGTAATCAGTCACTGCATTCTCCCAGTACTAACGTACGGTGCAGAAACGCGGAGGATAACGAAAAAACTAGAGATGAAACTAAGGAGCACGCAACGTGTAATGGAAAGAAAATTGATTGGGGTAACGCTAAGAGATAAAAAACGAGCCGAATGGACCAGAGAACAGACAGGAGTAGCCGATATTATTATATCAATTAAGAGAAAGAAGTGGATCTGGGCAGGACATGTCATAAGGAGGAAAGATAACAGATGGACAGTAAGAGCGACGGAATAGCTACCAGGAGAGGGAAAACGCAAGAGGCAGGCAAAAGGTTAGATGGAGAGATGAAATTAAAAATTTTGCGTGCATAAAGTGGAACCAACTCGCTCAGGATAGGGTGGATTGGAAATCGTGGGGAGAGGCCTTCGTCCTGCAGTGGACCTAAATAGGCTGATGATGATGATGATGATGATGATGCTAGCGTACAAGGCAAGCAGCGGGTCAGCGTGACAGCCATGGAAATACATGACTAGCACTGTCATTCCTACTGCCAGCAGTTGTTCCGCGAGTCGACATGTAGTGTGTTAGAAATTTTTCGTAGGACAAGAACAAGCAAAACGATCCAATGATTGTAACCAATGGACTGTTTCTGGGCTTTCTTGCGATTTTGACTGCCAATAGTAATAAAAGTAAGTAGTAAGTGCGACAACACAGACATTTACTACAGACAAAGAGTAGCGAAGAACCCAATCTGCGATTCTCACCTCTAGACGGGGTTGGATATCAGCCAGTTGAGCATAAAGTAAGCACCAACAGCAACGCTAATAGATGTTACAATAGCTGGTAGCAGTTGAAACAGCTGCTAAAAGCCTTTTAGTTTCTCGGGAAAGCGTGCCAGTTGCTCCTGAATTTTCCGTTTGCAGATATCTAAAAGCAGTACTGAAACCAGTGTTTGTTTTAAACAAACAAAACTCTCGTTTCCGTGATGTGAATTACTGAATACAAGTATTGTAATTCAGCCCTCCGGTCAACTAGCCAATAGTTCTGGTTTCCCGCCATTTCCACTAAGCTAACATAATTCAAGCGGGACAGATGGGTTCACAGCCTTGAAGGACGATACAGGGAAGAGACTACAGAAATGAGAAGTGTTTTCTCAGTGTTATGTGCGTAGTCCTTGAGCTGCGCTTACCATATTATTTAAATACATAAGCCATCTTCATCACAAAGTAGTTCCAGTCAGTTAGGTTTATTAGACCCGCCATAGTTACAGGATAAGTGTGCTCACAAAGTCCCTGTTTAGACGAATTAGACGGGTCACATTTACCGGTATCCTTTCGTTGAGAGAAATAGTATAATTTTATACAATGCTATTCGCCAAGCTGACGACGTATATAAAAAACTATATCTCTTGCTTCTAAAATGCTCTAGAATATTGTCTGCTTCATTTTCCATGCTACTCTACCGACTAACCTATACCGTTGTAAAACCTTCGCATAACAGTATCGGCTATCACTTATTGGTTTACAACTAAAGGCATGTTCAAAAACTGGTAACGTGTAACGTCTTGCTGCGGCATATGACGCTGTGGGAAAGCTTCCCAGCATGCAACCAGATCTGAATGCTCACAGGCTAGGCCTCCTTTACCCAATAAAGCAGTCCTGCATCCAAAAGGAATACGACCCACTGAAAACAGTGCGTATCGAAAAATTGGTGAACCACTGCACAAATTTACAAATAATAAGGTATGCACCACATCGAGTACGTTAGCGCATGTCTCTTCGTACACGTTCAAAAAATGCCCCGGTATTTTTGTTGTCTGATGATCTCTATTTAGCCAAGCAAGATCGAGCTATTACATTCAGGTTAATTTTCTGTCAACCTTGTTACAAGCAAACAACGTCAAGAAAAAAGAAAAAAAGAATAGAACAGTAGAAATTTCTGCCGTCAATTAAAAATGTCAATTTTTAATATTTACTTCCATTTTACAGCTACTGTTCCTCACATCAGCTTTAACAAGTAGTTCAAAAATACTTCATATATTTGTTTCATTAGTCGCTGCTGCTACTGCAACAAGGCAAGGCTCAGGGAACGATGCAGCATTGATGATTCCATGATATCTGTGACCACGAAAGAATGTTGTCATGATATGGTGTGGAGTCCCTTATGTTTCAACGCTGGAAATTGGCTGCCAGAGGCACCGAAGGGAATGCCCCGAAACCAGTTGTGTACGCATGGGATTCCCTGATTCTTTTATCATCGGAGAACTCACGTACGCTTTGCACATTCCAGGTCCACGAAAATGCAGTCGGAATTCAATACCAAGCTTACATTGCAGAAGCATGGGATAGACATTCAATATACAAGCAGCTCATTTTAAATAACCTTCAAGGAAAGGGAAAAATTGATATGGTTGTAGAAAATCACTTCATTAAAGCATAATTTCTTTGTGAGGTGCCATCATTTATTCTAATTATTGGGCAACGCAGATTTCCTTCATTCGTAAATTCCTGTACACAAAGTTGACGACGTTCCTGGGCTTTGGTGGATGCTGCATATGCTTGCTCAAAGCTTTTCACCCACTGGGTATAGGAAGAGCAGTTTCCATCCTCTGAATATCCCGACGCATCAAATTGGTGGCACACCTGGCGCATCTTTCAGGGGGCATTTTAGGCTACGGGCTTCTGTAGCCGCCTTTGCTTTTCCTTCAGGTACGTGGGTTTGTACCGGCTTCCCGATTTCACTGCGCCTGGAGGCTTCGTAGGAGACACGCCGGTAGCCTCAATGATCGGATTGATGACGTCACTATCTTCTTCAGTGGGTATAAAAACGTCCTCAATCCGCGATGATATTTGACTGCAGAAGTAGCGAAACGACGGGTAGCAAAACTATGCCGTCTCTTTGTAAGTCACTCATCCTTCGGCTGTTAAATGTTGATTCAAGGCGTTGATTTCTGGGTAAGTAGCTTTGCGAAGATTTCTATTCCTTGCAGGGAGCGTCTCGTGCTTCGGAAAGTAAGTTGTACAAGGCGCTCGCTCAGAGCAACGCTCTCTCTATTTTACCAGTGCCTGGGAAAAGGAGTGGGGTACAACGGGAGCCAGCCGTCTGCCCTAGTGCGGCTTTTTGCCGCCAAGAGCTGCCACCGAGTAATATCAACTTCGCTCGTGGAAAAGGCATGCCGTGGCTGTACTAGCAGCTGTTTAATGATTGCGCTGTTGACTGCGATAGTTTTGTTTTGAGTACAGCGAAAGTTTTGTACTCAGGAACTGTGACAAACCTCTCGCTTTCGGCGTTCGGGCCTTTCTAAAGATATACATGCCGTTGGTGGCTATCGCGATTTGATGCGGTCGGATGTCGTCTGCTGAGCAGCTGAGCTGATATGAGAGCGCGCCCCTGTTACAATGCAATGCGGGGAAAATTGGCCTGTTACCGTTCACTCCGTGAGAGCCGATTTTAAGCCGCCTTTGTCTGCGTCTAATGCTGAATGTCTATGGGCTGAAAAAGCTCCTGTACTGCGCGCTCAGTTGCCCATATTGTGGTTAGTCCATATCTCCCAGGATGATCTCCGTCGCCAGTGGCCCTCACCATATGCCACCCAGACACCATCACATTGCCGTTCATTGGACGCAAAGCTGGGAACTCCATTGGTAAAGCAGGTTCCACGAGAGGAGACTTTGCTGCCACGGCTCAAAGCCTACCAAAATGAACAAAGTACAGTGCCGGATTCATGTAGTCTAGAGCCAGAGAAGAGAGTTAGAGAACACAGTCTTTCATGAATACGTTTATTCATAGCTTAAGTACCGCACAGCAGGTAAAGGTCTGAACAAAATTCTCTCACTACTGAAATCGCTTTTGGTATATTTCGAGTCAAGTGCTCAAACGTACATAACAGCCCATTACATTACAAAAACTCTACATAATTTGTGAAGTAATCAAATATGCAAACTTGATAACTATTGTAATCGTTAATGAGACTGTCCCATTTTTTTCCAGAACTATATGCATATACCCTAGAAGACTAACATATTAGCAAGGTTTGGAAAACATCTTTGGATGTTGTGATACATCGTGGCATGTTTTATATATGTGTATAAAAATAAATGGAAGACAACATGTTTTTTTTTTTCGTGGTGAAAATAAAGCGTTTTCAAATTGCATTTGTTATATATTGCTTGTGATTTGGTAGGTTTTGCCTGATGCGCCGAGGATTAGTTCAGTTCACGCCGATAAATTAGGAAAGCTAGGCTGAAAAATACGCTTGAGAACTTTGCTCCATGGGCAGTTGACACATAAGCCTCAGTAGCTGCAATATTTGCGCAGGAGAAAAGGTAGTGGACTAAGAAAGAAGCATCCGGAATTGAGAAGCAGCGCTCACTTCGTACAGTATTATTTTGAAATCGTCAATCAGTTTTTGTTAATGCTGACATATTACTAACGAGGCTAACCAAATAGAAACTGCTTTTCTTCTCCCATTTTCTTCAGGCTATGTTAAAAATATGCCAATAAATCTAAGTTCAAGGCCAACCGACTAATTGCCTACCTTGTGCATTTCTTCATATACGCATTGTCCGTGCAGCGCCATAAAAGCGGGCTCGAAACGACAGAGGCAAACAGCGTCGACCAGCGCTGTTCAGGTTGTTCATGCTCGTTTTTATTTGGCACCTGTTTCGTATACATTGTCATAGCACTGCACTTACATTGCATACAGCTAACTCACTACGATGTTTCAAGCATTATTAGTTAACTTGGCGACGACCTTGTAGAAGTTTCGCATCTCGGTTTAGAAACTGCCGTCGGATGGATTATTAAATTTCCCCGTGAAAGTAAAGTACATGGTTTCCCTTTGAAAGACCACTGGTAGATACGAAGCGAAACGTTCAAGAACGTCATGTAGCAAAGAAAAAAGCTAGGACAGGGCATCACGTGACGCTCTCAAAGTCTAGTTATCAAAAATATTGTTACGAAGAGGAAAGAACAATGGGAAATGGACCCCGGTCATGTGGTAGGGAAGCGGTAGAATAAGGCACGGTGAAGCGCCACTAAAGGTCACCACTTCAACACAACCTAGAGTGGTCAGGCAGCTATGAGAGACCTAACCCTACCCGAGACGCACCGCGTACAGGTGAACAGAGGAAGGTTGGCTTGCCGAAGCTAGCGGAATCGCATGACGCCGCCTCCTAGACCTTTTTTTATCGCTCCGTGCAGGTCACATTGTAGGAATATTCAGGTGTCGACACTGAGCATGCCGGCGCGTCCAGATTATGTTCGCCTGCATCGAGATGTTCTGCTGCGAGCCAATAGATAGCGCTGCCGGTAGCAGGCCCTGCTCAGCCGCACCAATTGCGAGTCGGCAACGGCATCGCTCTCCAAATAGACGGCATCGCTCTCCGGGCACCTCGTACCGAAGCGAGCCTGCAGCACGACAGCCGCCAACCTGCCTCGTATCTGCGCCCATACAACTCATCCTCTCACTGCTATCGTTGTGGTTCGTGCCATCACCGTTTCGCATCACCCCGCTGCCCAGCCCAAGGTCAAAGTTGCTCTCATTGTGGTCTCATTGGTTGTTTCAGCGCGGTTTGCAAAAAGAAGCAACGGGCCGTTACTATTAGGGAGCTTAGCGACCAGACTATTACCCGACAATGAAACTGACAATGAAGCTGTGAACACTCTATGTGTGACCGCGTCCGGCCGCGCCCGAATTCTACTCGAAGTAACAGTTGGTCACGCGACTTTAACATTCCTTATCGACTCGGGATCTTCAGTGTCCATTCTAGCGGGTGATATCTATGATAGGCATTTTGCCGGAAAGGTGCTGCTGTGCGCGCCCCGTGTGAAGCTGTTAGATTATTCGAAAAAGTCTATCCCAGTGCGAGGATGCTTTCTCTCGAGAGTTTTATACAAGGAATGTGAAGTGTCGATTTTGTTCTACGTTGTCTCGTAAGGCACATCGCTTCTGGGTATCGACGCCATTATGGCTCTTGACTTCCAAATTGATAGCTCGTCCCTCCGCTGCCTTGAGAATACTACGTCAGCTAACAGTGCTACCAACTTACAGGCTACAGATCAAGAACCAGTTTCATCTGCACTTCTTCCAGCACAATTGCACAATGAGTTTGCATGCCTTTCGACTCAACCCTCGGCTTCGCCAATGGGCTTGTGCATCGTGTCAAAGTATGGCTCTCGATACCGCCCGTTGTAGCAAACTTTCGCCACCTTCCTCTTTCACTCCGAGCTCAGGATCTGAAGAACTTCTTCGGCGAGAGCAGTTGGGCGTGATAGAGCGCTTTAACGCTTCAGATTGGGTGTCTCCGATTGTTGTTGCTCAAAATAAGGATGGAGGCATTCGTGTTTGTGTTGACTTAGCAGAGCCTAACAAAGCTGTCGTGATGGATAGGTTCCCTCTTCCACACACCGAAGAGCTCTTCCACAGTCTCGTTGGGGCAACGCATTTTTCTAAGTTAGATCCCGCATCGGCCTACCACCAGGTTTTGCTCGATCCTGAAAGCTATGACTTGACCGCTGTCATAACTCACGATGACCTCTTCCGCTTCAAACGCGTCTGCTTCGGGCTGGCATCCGGCCCCGCTGCATTTCAACAAATGATGTCGAAAATCCTTCAAGGATGCTCTCATGTTTTGTTCTCTATTGACGACATCATTGTTTTTGGGAAGAGCGAACAGGAACACTACACCAACCTGACCGCTGTACTGCGGGGCATTAAGGAAGCAGGGCTCAAGTTCAATGACAAGTGCGTATTTGGCGTACAAGAGTTTCCTTCTTGGGACACAGGATCACACCGCAAGGTATCTTTCCTTTGCCAGAGAAAACTGCTTCCATTATCAATACTCCAGCGCCCACTGATACCACTAGTCTGCACTCTTCTCGGACTGATCGAGTAGTTTGCCAAGTTCGTTCCCATGCTTGCTGACGTGGTAGGACCAATGCGAGACTCTTCTCCGGAAGAACCAGCCATTCATTTGGAATGATGCTGTAGACGCTAGTTTCGCCAAGGTGAAGTTTCTGCTCTCTTTCAGCAAAGTTCTGCACATGTTTGATGCATCCCTTCCAGTTGTAGTGTCCACTGAAGCGTCTGACTGCGGACTGGGTGCTGTTCTCCAGCAGGTGGATGGCCACAGTCTGCGAACTGTTGCCTTTGCTTCAGGCGCAATTTCACCAGCAGACAAGAAATAGGGAGTAGGAGAGCGTGAAGCGCGGGCGTGTGTTTGGGCCTGTGAGCATTGGCATACGTATTTGTGGGGACGGCATTTCACGTTGCGCGCGGATCACTAAGCTTTGGTCTCGCTACTCTCTTCTCAAGGCACTGGGCGCCGCCCCCTTCGCATTGCACGCTGGTCGGAACGGCTGCTTCGCTACAATTATATTGTAGAGTATCGGAAGGGGTGTGAAAACCAGGTGGCCGATGCCCTTTCCCGCCTTCCACTTCCGTCTGCACAGGAAAATGTCGCATTTGATGAGGTTGTGTTCAGTTGCGGTGCCTCACTAAAGAGCAGTTTCAACAGGCCCTTCGTGAAGCTTGCAAGTTAGAACAAGTCAAGACCTATGTCGCCACATCTTGGCCTGCACATAAGAAGCTCTCGAGCGAACTTCAGCCTTTGTTCTTGGTACTTGAAGAATTGTCCGTCGTTGACAACCTCCTCCTGTGCAGTGAACGGATCGTCGTTCCCTTGTCTCTCGCACCGGAAGTAATCGCTGCTGCCCATGAAGCTCAGCGCGGTTTAGTTCGAACAAAGGATCGGCTATGAGAACGGTTCTGGTGGCCAAGCATGGACACAACTGGAGCTTTCCATCCAGAACTGCAGCGTCTGCCAGATGGCTGAAAATTGCGAAGACAGCTGCTACTCCCTTGCAGCCAGTACCCCTGCCAGAACGTCCATGGCAGAAGCTTGCCACTGACATCGTCGGCCCTATGGAAAGAGCACCACATGACTGCAGATACTCCATTAGGCTCATCGACTATTTTTCCAAATGGCCAGAGGTTCGATTCTGCAGTGAAGTATCATCCCGCACCGTCATAAACTTTCTGCTTTCTGTGTTCTCACGTGAATGCTATCCGGAAGTGGTAGTCTGTGACAACGGGCCCGAGTTCTCATGTGTGGAGTTTATTGAGTACCTCAAAGATCGCGCGAGCCGCATTGCGCACTCTTCTGTTTACTATTCGCAGGAGAACGGACTTGTCGAGCGGTTTAACCGTGTTTTCATGAATTTTGTGCAGGTCGCAATGCTTGAACAGCGTCCGCTTCGCCAAGCAGTAACCGAGTATTTGGGCATATATCGCTGCACGCCACATGCCACTACGGGAGTTGCACTTCTGTTCTCCTACAGGGACGGCGACCGAGAACACGCCTTGAGGTTGTGGGTCCACCCGTCACCAGCTTTCTTCAGCCATCCTGTTTCCGAACTTCATCGTCTGCGCCAACGAGTTAAGAGCAGGCAAGCCTACAGCATGGAGTACAGAGACCTCGCAGGGTCGCGTAGAAGACAACAGTGTCTGTCGGTGATTACGTTATAATTAAGAAACCTGGACTATCGGCTAAGAGAGACCTCACGTTTATCCAACCGCTCAAGGTAGTCCGCCAGCAAGGTCTATCATCGTTTCGACTTGATGATGGACGAACCTGGAACGCGTCGAAGCTGTCCAGGGTACCTGGAGCTTTAGCCACATGGAATCTGCAGCATACTTCTGTGTCTGAACCCGAGGCTCCGTCGTCGGCATCTCAGCAATCCAACGACTAAGCCTCAACAACTCGACCCGAAGCCTCGCCAACTACGCCCACCTTACGAGCTCCAGCGCCAGGTGCGTCGAAGGACCCTGGGTTTCAACGTAGGGTCCAACCACCGAGGAACAGAAGGCCTCCAGATCGTTACTAGGTGCTATGTGGTGCGATCGAATGCTAGGTGCAGACGTGTGCATTGCCAGAGAACTTGGAGTGCTGCATGAACTGTGTGCAGACGGTTGCGTGTCTCTGCGGGTGCTTATTTAATTTTTGTTGTTGTTGTATTGCTTGGACTAGGCCTTCTTGTTGTTCCATTCAGTAAAAAGCACATGCCATGTATGGTTGCACATTTTAATTGCGAAGCATTTCTTAGCGAACTTCGGCGAGTTTGAGCGTATCTATCTATCTATCTATCTATCTATCTATCTATCTATCTATCTAGCCGCCTACGATTTTGTGCTCTCCTGGCCGTTTCGCTAATCGGACGTTTACGAAAATTGGTATGCCACATCATGACTACATGACGAACATAAATGACAGGTCATAACATGAAAATCATGATATGCATGTCATGAGCGGCATGATTTACATGCCACGGTCTTAGTGCTCTCCTGGCCGTTTCGCTAATGGGATGTGTGCGAAAATTGGTATGGCACAACATGACTGCCTGACGAACATAAATGGCAGGTCCTAACATGAAAATCATGATATGCATGTCATGAGTGGCATGATTTACATGCTACGGTCTTAGCGCTCTCCTAGCCGTTTCGCTAATGGGATGTGTGCGAAAATTGGTATGGCACAACATGACTGCCTGACGAACATAAATGGCAGGTCCTAACGTGAAAATCATGATATGCATGTCATGAGTGGCATGATTTACATGCTACGGTCTTAGCGCTCTCCTAGCCGTTTCGCTAATGGGATGTATGCGAAAATTGGTATGGCACAACATGACTGCCTGACGAACATAAATGGCAGGTCATAACATGAAAATCATGATATGCGTGTCATGAGCGGCATGATTTACATGTCACAGTCTTGGTGCTCTCCTGGTCGTCTCGTTAATGGGATGTATACAAAAATTGGTATGCCACAATATGACTGCATGGCGGTCATAAATGACAGGTCATAATATGAAAATCATGACATCCATGTCATGAATGACATGATTTACATGCGGCGGTCTTGGTGCTCTCCCGGTCGTTTCGTGAATGGGATGTATACGAAAATTGGTAGCCACAATATGACTGCATGACGAACATAAATGAGAGGTCATAATATGAAAATCGTTACATGCATGTCATGGGCGGTAAGATTTACATGCCAGGCGTTTCGTTAATGGGATGTATACCAAAATCGCTATGGCACAACACGACAGCATGCCGAACGTAAATGACAGGTCATAACATTAGAATCATGACACGCGTGTCATGACCGGCATGATTTATATGCCGTGGTCCTGGCGCTATACTGCCGTTTCGTTAATGGGATGTATGGGCTCCGTCTACTGACCAGAGGGCGCTACGTAGCTCTCGTCGGACGGCTCAGTCGCGCACGGTGGAAACCGAGGCGACAGCGACGCGCGCGTTTCTTCGCTGCTTTCCGGGCGTGCTGCGAACCACACGAACGCTCGCGGCGTTGCCCTTTGGAACAGCTTGCCGCAGGTTTGGAGCGCGCGTCTCAAGGGAAATAAAACGAAAGAAGGTGGGACTAATGTCCCTAGATGCTTTTGGGTGGGACGGGCGGTCGCTGCTGCTATAGAGTTGGAGACGCGCATCGCGTTCGCGTATTTCCCTGTCACAGTCTGCACAATTTTGCTTCTTCTCTCCGCCAGGCAGTGCATTCTGGCGCTGATGTCGCACATGGAAAACTCGACTGCACGGAGCCTATACGAAAATTGCTTTGGCACAACTTGACTGCATGACGATCATAAATGACAGGTCATAACATGACAATCGTGACATGCATGTCATTAGCGGCATGATCTACATGCCACTCGTTTCCTTAAAGGGATGTATACCAAAATTGCTATGGCACGACACGACTGCATGACGAACGTAAATGACAAGTCATAACGTTAGAATCATGACATGCGTGTATGAGCGGCATGGTTTACATGCCGCAGTCTTGGTGCTCTTGTGGCCATTTCGTTAACTTCACAAGCACCAAACTCGGTATAGCAAGACAACAATGCAAATCCATTTTCCTTTCCTGATGCGTGCTTCGCTTCTCCTTGATTCCCACTGCACGTGGGATCTGCCAATTTTTCTTTTGTAAAATTTTGTAAACACTATATCTGTACTAATCTAACTATTACTTACCTTGTTCTTTTAAGGAGGGAAATATGTAATATATCGCTTTCAGTTTCTATTGCCCTAACACGCCGCCAGTGGCGCCACTGTTGTATATATATATAAAGAGGAAATCAATTGGAAGGGTACGAAGCGTTGGGTTACATCGAGAAGGTAACAGCCGGTTCGTTTAAAAAGATCGTCCAAGAAACTCCCCCAGCGGATAAAACTATGACAGAGAACGAAACTAAGGAAGAGCTAGAACTTGAGAATTTCAACTGGAAAAAAGCCGAAGGAAAAATTCCAAAGCGCACTGCTATGGGTTTAGATGGGGTCCCCGTTAGCCTCATTAACGAATTAGGACAGAACACTAAAGAAGCACTATTGAAAGCCGTAGGAAAATGCTTACAGGAGAGGCAAATACCGGACAGTTGGCGAAAAAGCAGAATGAACATAATCTATAAAGGCAAGGGGGAAAAGAATAACATTCGCTCGTATAGACCGCTAACCATTACATCGGTACTATACAGGATGGCTATGCAAGCAGTAAAATTAAAAATAGAAGCCTGGGCAGAACGTAACAATATTTTGGAAGAACTTCAGAATGGATTTCGAGTAGACAGGCGTTTAGACGATAACCTATTTGTTCTTACTCAGTGTACAGAAATATCTAAAACAGAAAGGAGGCCGTTGTATGTGGCTTTTCTAGACATCACTGGGGCGTATGACAATGTTACTCAGGAAATATTGTGGGAAATTTTGGAAGGAATGGGCATAGGCGACGATTGTGTACATCTTTTGAGGGAAGCATATCGAGAAAATACAGTTTGCATAGAATGGGAAGGAATAAGTAGCAGAGAGAACGTTGATATTAGCAAGGGGCTGAGACAGGGATGTCCTTTGTCGCCGCTGTTATTCATGCTGTACATGGTTAGAATGGAAAAAGCGCTAGGAGATAGCCACATTGGTTTTAATCTGTCACACAAACAGGGCGGCGTGATGATTGAGCAGATGCTTCCGGGTTTATTTTATGCTGATGATATTGTCTTATTCGCGGACAGTCGAGATGATATACAACGGCTGGTTAATATATGCGGGAAGGAAGGCGAGGCTCTAGGACTAGGATTTGGTGTAACAAAATGCGGATTGATGGTATTCAATGATCCCAACGACCAGGCGGTAAACATACAGGGCCAAGAAATACCGCGAGTAAGCGAATACAAGTACCTTGGCGTATGGGTAAATGAGGGTGATAGATACATGAAGGTACACGAAAAAGCCTTGGCAGCAAAGGGAAAGAGGAACGCAGCAATAATGAAGCACAGAGCGTTATGGGGACACAATAGGTACGAGGTGCTTAGGGGTGTGTGTGGAAAGGGGTAATGGTACCGGGGCTTACATTTGGGAACTCAGTGGTGTGCATGAGGCCAGAGATACAATCGGGACTGGATGTGAATCAAAGAACTGTGGGACGCCTCGCGTTGGGTGCTCACGGGAAAACGACAAACGAGGCAGTAAAGGGCGATATGGGATGGCCGAGTTTTGAGGCAAGGGAAGCGCAGAGCAAAATAAGGTTTGAAGAGAGGCTAAGGAATATGAAAGAGAGTAGGAGGGCAGGGAAGGTGTTCCGCTATTTATATAGAAAGAGCATTGACACGCAGTGGAGAAAGAGAACTAGGAGGCTCACCAGTAAATATACGGCTCTAAGAGAACTGACAACAAAGAGCGTAAAGGGAAAAGTCAGAGAGACGGAGAAGATTTACTGGAGGGCAGCGATGAAAAAAAAACCGACTCTGATTAACTACCGAGAGGGCAAAAACGAAATAAAGAGGGAGGCATTTTATGATAATTCAAGAGGAAGCGCTTTATTGTTTGAAGCGAGATCGGGCTGCCTTAGAACGCGTATTTATAAAGCGAAATTCAGTAAAGAAGAAGAAAAATGCCCATGCTGTGAGGAAGATAGAAAAACGACGGAGCATGTTCTGATTGAATGCGGAAATATCCACCCAGGTGTACGTTTGGGCACCACCCTACAGGAAGCCTTGGGTTTTAGGGCGAACAACCGGAAGCTGAACATAGGCGCGATTGAAATAAGTAAGAGACGGTTAGAATATTGGTGGCAGAAAACTAGAGAGAACGGACAAATATAATTATAGGGAAAAATATGGACTTGCTGCCATAAGGCGCAGGGAACTGGGCTATGAATTTCCGTTTTTGCTATGGTATGATCGATTTGATTGAAGTAAATTTAAAAGGCATGAGGAAAATTTAAGAGAGGGGAAAAAAGTTCTTAAATCTTCTTACGAGCCTGGTGGCGCACATGTCACCGCCCCGTTACAAAGGGGACGCTCATAGCATCCATCCATCCATCCATCCATATACATGCCGCTGAATAAAGGGGGGTCTTGTTCCGTTGCGGCCATGACTGTGTTTGTGGTTCTTCTGCGGCTTCCGCCGAAACACAATTTCCATGCAATAAAGAAAAAAATACACAGGCGTTGCTCAGTGGTAGAATGCCCGACTGCGACGCAGAGGTTGTTGATCCGAATTCCACACAGAAGACGTGGGTTTGAACTCCTCGGTCACGGTTTTAAATGCGAAGCATTTCTTAGCGAACTTCGGCGAGTTTGAGCGTATCTATCTATCTATCTAGCCGCCTACGAATTTGTGCTCTCCTGGCCGTTCCGCTATTGGGATGTTTGCGAAAATTGGTATGCCACATCATGACTACATGACGAACATAAATAGCAGGTCATAGCATGAAAAGCATGACATGCATATCATGAGCGACATGATTTACATGCCACTGCGTTTCGTTAACGGGATGTATACGAAAAATGGCACGCCACAAGATGACTGCGTCACGAACGTAAATGACAGGTCATAACATGAAAATCATGACATGCATGTCATGAGCGATATGATTTACATGCCACGGTCTTGGTGCTCTCGTGGCCGTTTCGTTAGTGCGATGTAGAGGAAAATTGGTATGCAACAACATGACTGCATGACGAACATAAATGACAGGTCATAACATGAAAAGCATACATGCATGTCATGGGCGGCATGATTTAAATGCCAGGCGTTTCATTAATGGGATGTATGCCAACATTGCTATGGCACAACACGATAGCGTGACGAACGTAAATGACAGGTCATAACATTAGAATCATGACACGCGTGTCATGACCGGCATGATTTACATGTCATGGTCCTGGCGCTATACTGCCGTTTCGTTAATGGGATGTATACGAAAATTGGTTTGGCACAACATGACTGCATGACGATCATAAATGACAGGTCATAGCATGAAAATCGTGACATGCATGTCATGGGCGGCATGATTTACATGCCAGGCGTTTCGTTAATGGGATGTTTACCGAAATTGCTATGGCACAACACGACAGCATGACGAACGTAAATGACAAGTCATAACGTTAGAATCATGACATGCATGTATAAGCGGCAGTGCTTAACAAGCCACAGTCATGGTGCTCTTGCGGCCGTTTCGTTAACTTCATATATACGAAACTCGGTATAGCGAGACAACAATCCAAATCCATTTTACGTTCCTTATGCGTGCTTCGCATTTCCTTGGTTCCCCCTGCACGTGGGATCTGCCAATTTTTTTTATGAAATTTGCGCGATAGCGGTTACGGACACCGGCGGCGGCGGAAAACTATGGCGCCGAAAACGCCCCTTGTTGTGATCTCATAACAGCTTACGCTGTAAAAGCACAGGCTGACCCGCGTGGGAATCCGCTAAAGAGATTAAGATTCATTACCATGAAAACTAAATGACCTTCAAGCCCGACACGTGGCATATATTATTACAGTACCGAACATAATGTATAGTGATCGTTTCATTCAGGTCAATGGACACTGACAAATCGGCGGAGTTGCCCTTAAAGGTGTCGAGCACGACCGGCGTCGAGCACGACCCGATGTTGCGCACGTGGTGTTCCTTGAACATTCTTTCGCACGCCAAATAAAAGCGACGCCTTGTTACATGACCTCATTTATAGCATATATACAACAATCGAGCTTTGTTATCAGAGTATTCACGACGCCGTTGCACTTTATTGAATCCCGTAGCACAGGCCACATCCACCATTGCTTCGGCTTCGCGAAGGGCGCGACCAGTTCTACAACCATAGCATGCCAGACGCACACATTCTTGTGCTTTCTAGAACATCAGCAATATTACCAGAACGCACTGTGACGAACGTATAAAGCCGGCGCATTTCACCACTGGTCAGATTTTATCGTCGACCTACAGCCGTTCTAGCTTTTCCTTTTTCTGTCTCTTTTTTTTTGTGGGCGAAGCTTTGCCATTTGGACTTTGAACGCTTTGGAGACTGCTGCGTGCTTCATCCTCACTACCACGCGACAATATGGTATAGCAGTAGAGTTTCTCAATACACCGCATCTTTGAAACTTCAGTACTTAGAACAAATAATATTTCTACTTTGGTGGTATGAAGAATTCATTCCATAGATTTATATTTCCAATTCAATGCTCACTTGGCGTCAGCGCAGTTCTTGGGACGTTGAGTGCCGACTCAAAGTCCCAACAAGTGCTTGCAACACAGACTTTGGCAATACTGGCACGTCGCTCCGCAAGCAAGACCGACACATCCTAACTATGATGTTTTCTTTTTCTCACTTAAAAACCTGCATCTTAATCTTTGCCAGGAACTCGTAGGAGGCTGTTGCCATTCTTCACAAGCTCATCATCATTCAGCATGCAGTTTTGATGCTTGTTCGCTTGTTTTGTTTGTTTGTGGTTTTGGGATATTATTTCGGGCACATATGTGCTACGAGGTTCTTTAGTGAGATGTTCACGGTCTCATAAGCGTCCCGAAGATATTACACTCCTTCAACCCAGAATTCTAAATTGAACAGCAAACACACGTGCCTTTACTGCATAGCCTTCGTTTGAGCGGGCTTATTAATGAGTACTGAGTCCTATGCTATATGCCAGATTGAAAAGAATATTATGCTCTTTGCTTACGAGGACTGACGTGGCATTTCCCGTTTATGGCTCGATATTTTCCGACCAATAAATGGTATGCGCTTCGACGTAAAAAATGCAGATGTGCTCGAATATATCCATGTTCGCGAGGGGCCTTGAATTTGCCTAATTACACTAAATACATTATTGATAGTAATTCGGTTGCGAAGTTCTTGCATCCTGTAGGTCATTTCGGTAGAACACCGCACCACGCCCGATGAATTCTAGAGGTAGGTTCTTTACGCATATGAGTTGTTGTTGTTGTTGTTGTTGTTATGTGGGGTTTGACGTCCCAAAACCAGTTCTGATTATGAGAGACGCCGTAGTGGAAGGCTCCGGAAATTTTGACAAGCTGGGGTTCCTTAACATGCACTGACATTGCACAGCACACGGGCCTCAACATTTCGCCTCCATCGAAATGCAGCCGCCGCAGCCGGGATTCGATCCCGCGACCCTCGGATCAGCAGCCGAGTACCATAACCACCAGACCACCGTGGCGCGGCCTATACGCATATGAGTATAGATGGGAACAGAAAAACGAGAGACTCAATCCTGGACACAATTGCCGGGTGTGTGCACAGTGTCTCATCTATGCATCTGATAGCGCAATTTGAAGAGTCAGGTTGCAACTTGAGGGATATTTTCGCACGTTCATGACAAATATTTCTTCAGAGGTGTCTCGTTTATTACGAATTAGGCTTATCATATGCGCCCACGAAGTACCACTTATGTAAGGTGCATCTTAAAGGCTTATCGTAACAATACGAATCCTCGTCATTAAGCTGATCCTCTTACGGGATTTTAGTGTGACATGTCACGTGATTACCCCCAATAAAGTAACAGAGTGTCACGTGACATGTTCTTGCTCAAATTTCAAGTAACGTTATTCCACGCGACGTGTTTCCGCAAATATTAGGTAACGCCATGTCACTCGACTTGTTTCTATCAAGGATCGCATAACGAATTTCGAAATTACATGTTTCCTGTAACATCACATAATGCAGTCTCACTTGACAAGTTCCCGCAAACATCACGTAACACAATGTCACCTAACATGCTCCCGCGATAATCAAATAATGAAATGTCATGTGACACGTCTCCGCGGGCAGCACTAACGCAATGTCACATGGCATTGAATCATGCCTCGGAAATTACGTCTAGCTTATAAAGCATCTCTGTTAAAACTGGTACGCCTCACAAACTACGGCTAGTTCAAGGCTGTTCTCGCCAACAGTTGCTTTCCTCCGTGAACAGCACTACGTCAAGCGAAATGCGATCCATTATCTCTCCCGCGTGTGCATGATGAACCCGTTCGTTACAAGGACGCTTGTTGGTCATCTGTGACCGCTTTTGTCGCAAGGAAACACCTCGTTTTGATGGGAAAAATAGAAACGAGGCTAAACGGCGATTTTACGCCCGCCCCTACAGTTCCAAACAGTAGGTATGGCAATACATTTTTAAGAAATCGACATAAGAAGCGGAGGTGTTCACGTAATGCCGTCTCGAATGAGCCTGCCTCGACGATGTCCACCGCGGTGGTGTAGAGGTTACGGTACTCGGCGGCCAACCAAAAAAAGAAAACGCGGCCGCGGCGGTCGCATTTTCGACGGAGGCGAAAATGGCAGAGGCCCGTGTACAGTGCGTTGCCAGTGCACGTTAAAGAACCCCAGGTGGTCTAAATTTCCGGAGCCCTCCACTACGGCATTTCTCTCCTCTCTATCTCTATCACTCCCTTTCCCCTACCCCTACAGACGCTTAGCCGTGCTCCCTACATGGGCTACAGAAATTAGCGTCCTTTCCTAACCGAACCACAATCAATCAATCAATGAATCCTCGAGATGTGTGCGCGTACGAAATCGACCATCTCCGCTCCACATTCGTATTTTCCCTTTATTAACACTGAAACATACATGATGAGATGTCCTTTGAAGAAGAGTTCAGCTGTTGTATTTAATACAGTGATGTATGTGATCGATTCTGCTTGAACGTTGTGACAAAGATCAGTTTGCAATGTTTAAATTTCTCGCCAAATCAGGCAAGCTAAGACGTGATCGTGGGCTTCCCTCGCATTTAAACGAGAATGTAGTGGTAATAAAGTACGGGCATTTTAAAAATAAAACACCAGTGAGAGCGCCTACTACATATTTTGAATACATATGTATTGCTCTAAATATCGTAGCGAAGAAAACGCTAGACAACTTTAGGCGAATCATAAAGCACTGTACTTGCGCAGGCTTGTCACACGGCGGAACTACAAGCAAATGAAAGAAAGTGACAACAGTTTCACCACTTGAGCTGACATTGGCAACCGCCAAAAATGTCATGGTCATGGTAAGCATTCAAAGTGAATCTCTAGAAACGAGTGAACCGGCTGCGCACCGACGTATAAATTGTTGCCTCATGCCATTAATGTTTGTGCCTTCCGCAATACCGCCCCCAAGTTTGTTTTCTGAACTCGCAAAAAAAAAAAAGAAATTTCGTAAATACTGAGCTGACGCCTAGCTGTTTTACTAATGTGAAAAACAACGTCAATGCCATAGTACCAAGAAGATCTGTGATCTCAGAAGCAGGGTGCTTTATGCTGTTTTCAACTGTTTGGGGATGATCATAAGTACATTACCCGTGCCACAAGTTGTATCAGGAATTCGAACCTGACATTACCCGTGCCACAAGTTGTACCAGGAATTCGAACCTGTATAAGTAGTGTAAACGCCTCTGAAGGAATGCATGCTACGCAAGCGCGCATACTGACTCGAGCGTTTTATCTCTGTGCGTCGCTTTCTGTATTACTCTTCATCTCTTTTTTTGCTAGATATCATGATTGTCATAAGGGGAATAACCGAAGCGACATCTATTGCTTTATTTCGGCAAATAACTTGTGTAGCATATAAGTA
This sequence comes from Hyalomma asiaticum, assembly GCA_013339685.2. Lineage (NCBI taxonomy): Eukaryota > Metazoa > Arthropoda > Arachnida > Ixodida > Ixodidae > Hyalomma > Hyalomma asiaticum. Next base: position 60,152,412 of record CM023487.1, on the reverse strand, counting down.
AGAGCTCAAAACTACGACCCCCGACATCCTTGAGGAGCACGAACGTCGTAGCAAACGCTGTCATACCGAGGTAAGCTATAGCTGTAGAAAGTGGAAGATGAACTTAGGTTTCTTTTTTTTTTCATAATACCGTGTGGATGTCGTTCAAATCAATGTTTACACAAATAACTTCATGTGATGGCTGAATTCTGTTGATCACCGATAAGGCAGGGGCTTTTGGACTGATTCGACAATTTATATCACATATCACGTATTTAACTAGAATCACAGCTTCTCTCCCTCATTTGCGCAATACCAACCCAGCTTTCCCATATGTTCTCTGCACGGTGATCACGGGAACCTCGTTGGGGACGTTGATATATATCAGGGTGGCACACTTGGGGGAACTTAAAGGGCTGGCTTTTCGATAGTGTTTAGTCGTGTGCGCTGCTTACTCGCTTGCACTAATACGAAACGCTCAGGAAGCATCCAGAGAGAAATTGGTTCTGCTTGCAGTCACCATTTGTGCGCCGGGATGAGTATTTGCTTTCTCTGGGTGTGAGAGTGAGGTGTGTGCGGAGAAGCCGCACTCCATCGCGGGGAGCTGTAGCACGCTGTAAAGCTCACAGTAAGGGCACGCAGCGTATTACTCAGAGCATCAGGTGCGCTTGCACATATTGTGCATCTCACCACACTCCACATGGAGGGGCCAGCAGGAACTGGGGCAGTAAGAAATGTGTATCACCTCGCAGTTGACATTCAGTAAGTGAGCTCATAATGCGCTGGAGTGGACAACAGAAAAAAGCGACCAATGAGCATCACCAAGGTTGAAGCGCGTCTCTGACGCTACCGGCACATTCACTTAGCTTAGCTTGACGATACTAATGGGCATTCTCCTTGCTCTCTTATGCAATAAAAACCGCTGCCTTCATAAAAAGCGTCTGTCGTAACCAGTCGCTCCACGTATATACACAGAGGACCATGGATCAGTTATAAGCCATATCAGTCCACACGCTAATGGCGTTTGAGGGATTTCGAAACAAGATTCTGACGGGTAAAAATTACTGCTCCGCCCCGCCATTGAATTCCTTGTCTAAATTACATTCCCAGCAACTGCTGCAAGTGAGTACATTGCAGTTATCACCTACAAAACGTGAATCTGAAATCATTGGGCGTTGCGTTGGCGTCTTAAGAGTGGTAGCACAGTGACTGTACCATATAAAACAGCTATGCACATTATGGTATCCAAAGCAATATATTATTCTTAAGTTTTGCGGAATCAAGACTTCGATCTGCACATTTCCTATGTTGACTTGTGCGCTGTGGAGAACTGTAAATAATTTACCCACGTAATGCATACACAGAAGCTGTGTGCAGTTTGTCATGTTGCATCAAGGTTGGTTTGCGGTTCCAAAAGATCAGGGTGGTAATGGCAAAGTGTGCGCAAGGGCCTAAAGCAGACTCAATATGCAACGGGAAATGCCATCGGGCGATTATGTATGCTAAGCAGTTTTTCAAACAATTTTGTCTGCCCGCGTTGCGTGGCAAAAGTCCCGCAGATCCTAAGCACTCTGAGAAACGGTGTCATGCGGAGTAACCGAGGATTTGTCCGGGAGTGACCATGTGGCACGATAAGGAAGCGTTACGGATTGGATTAACAACTTTGTGCGAAGTACTTAAACAGGTGGATGCCTAGCCCTTCTCTCTCGTGTAGCAGTGAGGCAGGTAACACTCATTCGGGGATATTTCCCTCATATTTGGGCGGTCTGTTTCTACTCATTAAGAAATACGAGTCTATTCTTTGATCTTGAGCTATCACAAAATACTTAGTTCTAAAAGCAGGGCTACCTACGAATGGGTTGTAATATTTTATAATTTCTTGTGCAGCTCTCTGCGCCTGCGCAGTTTTAAAGGTGTGGTTTGTGCTCTTTATCAGTGTTAGTGGGTGGCGCAATAGCCTGAAGGCATTCTTTTATCAATGTAAAGGTACAGGAATGTTTTAGTGGGTAAACATTTACTGAGTTCTGCTTGTATTTAAAACCGACTCCTACTATAAATTTGAGACCGAGTTGTGCACATAATAAACACTAAAATGTTTCCTAACATCAGCTCTCAACGCACATCCTGACATAGAGTGGCAAAAGGTATTTCGCCAAAGCACACCACGCGAAATCCCACAGTAATTTCCAATAAAATATTTTCATCAGATACGTACGTGAGCCTGGCCTTGATTTATAGACAGCAAAATTGAGGTTCCTGTTTTAAATCTCTGTTCTTTTTATTGGTCAATCCGCGCGCCTTACGAATTTTACGCAGTTCGCAATTTTTACAGCCTTCTGATTACCATTTCTTTTTCTAATACACTTGGGAAATATTGTTAAACTCCTTGGTTTTTTTTTCGTCTTACCCTGTTTCTTGTCGGTGTACTGCGCGCACACCAATGTTAGCTGCGCGCACACCAATGATAGCAGCAATGTTAGTCCTCCACGCGAACACCACGCCATGCCCACGCACCCATGGAGACACTACAGCAATTCGACTCAAGGCGAGGGAATCAGCCAGGTTATCACGAACCACAGGTCACTTTCGCATTGTTTTGTAGGACCCGAAAAAAAGCTGCTCGCTGCCGCAGATACCTAAATTGTGAGGAGAACAAAGAAAAAGTGTAAATAAACCAATAGGAAAGGCAGTAGCAGTTCTTAAACAAACAAAAAAAAATCTTTGTGAGAAACAGCTTCTATGTGGATGAAAAAGTTCTAGGGGCTTTCTGAACTGTTTATGTTTAGGGGCGAAGGTCCTTACACCGTGGGTCGTTCCATCCTTTGATGTCCCTCGTAGCCACCTCTCGCCGCCGGGAGGCTCGCGCTCGCCCTCGGCGCGTGCCTCCCGGCGCACGAGCTCTCTCTCTTCCATCTGCTGTCTTTTGAGAGAGAGAGATACACAGAGAGAGAGAGCAAAAGGCGCGCGTTGACTATGGAAACGCTCTTTCTTCGATGAACGCTCTACCAGCTGCAAAGAAGGAGAACGCGCCCTCACCCGCGAGAGACAACGTTGACGCAGGCAGCGTCTTCTAGCGAGTGTGTTGATTGAAAAATACCGACTGCTCGCGCTGGAGAACCGTTCACCGGCCACCCCTACATATATATATATATATATATATATATATATATATAGGCACTGTATCTTGACTTGCAATGAAGTGCCGGCGGGAGATTTCACTTGTGCGTAGTTGAACCATAAGGATTCGTAGCGTGCACGTTAACTAAATTAATCCGGAACTCGGCACGATCTACGATGAACCTCCGGAGCTTCGCCCACTCATCATCATTCACTCCTTGGACACGCGTGGATTTTTTTTTTCATTTTCTGGCGATTTAGGAATGTACGCGGGTGCGCTTCTTCTTCCTTAGCACAAAAGAATGGGCAATTGACATGTGGTGCGCGATATTCTGGCTGCTTCGCTCGCCTTCAGTGGCATTGCTGTAGTGTCTGCTTTGGCGTGTGCGTGCGCATGACCCGGTGTTCCGGGGGAGGACTGTCCGTGTCGTTATAGGTAATCGTCGCGTAGGTAATCACGACTGTGATTACCTACGCCGGCTTTGTGTAGAGGTGTCGTGTTGCTTCAGTAAACGTCAGTTCAAATCTGACGGCTTCTCTTATGTCCCTCTTGCTCCTTTGTCCGTCGCTTTTTGTTCGCGCGGTTTTTTTCCGTTTCAGGCGATAACCACCTTACTCGAAGAGATGTTCTACTATTTGATTTAGATAATCTCTCTTATTGCGCTTCACTTTTTGCATACAGTACCGCAATAACAGCTCTTTTCGATGTGCAGGATGCTGATAAGTCTAAGCAAACAAATTCGCCTGGCGTTAAAGCGTGCGCCACCGGTGGTCGTTTAGTTTTTGAGCTCGCAGTTTCTTATGGCTTCTTGTAATTCTCGACTTTTCTAGATAAGCCAAAGTTCCTGTATTCCAAAGTCACTATGACAGTCAAGTATATTACTAGTAACTAATGTCGCACTGTCACAATTCGTTGCCCTAGAAGATAGTGGGCGTATGTTTTGGTGCATTGCACAGTTTTCTTTTGTGTCACTTCCGTTCATGCAGTTCAGTTATCTTGTGTACTTGCAGGCAAGATATTCTTCAAGAGCTCTGCAATGTACCTTCGGATCTCCTATTTTGCCTTGATATGCATCGTTCTCTGTAAGTATTCCCGCTTTATAGATGCTGTCTGTGTCAGACGTTTCTGAAATTATCAAGTGTTCTTGTGTACAACGTAGGCTGTGGTCCTGTCTTTTAAAGTGCGCTAACTAAGGTATGCATGCTCAAATATGAGTCTCCCCACCCTGAGTGTATTAAATGTCGATCAGGACGCCGAAATTCCACGCGTCAGTGCAGAGGAGGTTAGGAAAGCAATTCAGGCGATGTCCCGCGGAAAAGCGCCTGGATAAGACGGCATAACGACCAACTTGATCAAAGATGGAGAAGACCTCCTAACTACAAAGCTCGCGACACTCTACACACAATGCCTCAAAGCTTCAAATGTATCAATCAGCTGGACAAATGCAAACATTCTCCTATTACATAAGAAGGGAGATGTTAGACTTGAGAAACTACAGGCCGATCAGTGTGCTCTCGACAGTTTACAAAATATTCACAAAGGTTATCTCAAACAGAACAACAGCACACTTGAATTTAGTCAACCAAGAGAGAAAGCAGGGTGCATGAAAGGATACTCCACCACAGGCCACCTTCAAGTGGCCAACAAAGCAATCGAGAAATCAGTTGAATGCAACAAACCCCTGTATATGGCTTTCATAGACTAGGAAATGGCTTCCGACTCGGTAGAGATACCAGCAGTTCTGGAGGCATTGTGCCATCAAGGAATGTGTGATAGCTACTTAAATACAAGGACCAACATTTATAAAGACTCTGCAGCCACCCTACTGCTCATTAGGAAAAGCAGGAAAATTCCAATTCAGAAAGGTGGCAGACAAGGAGGTACAATTTCTCCAATGCTATTTACTGCATGTTTGGAAGAAATCTCGAAAAGATTAGACTGGGACGGAGACAAGGCTAAGGATTAACGGAGAATATCTGAGTAACTTATGATTACGACATAGTACTCCATAGCAATGATGCCGACGAACTGCAGACACAAGGAGGAACGCAAGAAGAGCAACGAAGCGCAAGCTAAGAACAGTTTACTGGCGGGAAATATAACAGTATTTATGCAACAGCTGAACACTTATCGCGTATTATAAAACAAGGGAAAGAAGATCTTGTACCACACATGTAGTGCCACAAAGATTTGCTGTTTCGTTAGTTGATAATGAGATGGAAGGCATGCTGATGCATTTGTCTTTCAAGTACGAGATCTTGTGAGCTTCAATGATTAGGTGTCTTGTTTTATTCCTGTTTTTCGCAATGACAGCGCTAGATTTAAATTCAGGTTTGCACCCACATTTCTCGTAGTCAGTGGTCCGATCCCCCCCCTCTATCTTGTTTTTCACGTTGCACGCGTGCTCACGGAGGCGATCGTTGACACAGTGACATGTCTGACTGATGTACACACGGTTACATGTCAGCGGAATACGATACACAATTCCTTCAACACGTTTTACACTGCTATATTTATCTTGATCCGTTTACATTGTTTCTTTTCTTCACAGTTTGGGTCAGTCAATTTGCACATTGAAGCAAGTTTGGCTGGCGCAGAAAACAAAACCCTAACATCAGCCCGTTGCGAAATCTTTTTGATGTTCCATAATTTATGGATGTACGGTATTTATTTATTTATTTATTTATTTATTTATTTATTTATTATTATTTATTTATTTATTTATTTATTTATTTATTTAAACATACTGCCAATCCGAATAGGGATTATTGCAGGAAGGGCAGAAAGCATAGAATACAAAAATGACAAAACATACACAAATACAGAAATACAATTTGCAGGAACAATATCACAGGTTTGGAAAACTATCCCTTAAACAGTGTAAGTAATATTGTGTTGTTCTTTGCGGAAATGCGTAACACCGGGAAAATGCACAAAATAACATCATATACACAATCCATCACACACATCATATGCACATCATACAAAACCATGAAGCGGGAGCATTACAAAAATAGAATAAAGATTAAATAGGAGCATAAGTAATGAGGTCGACGTGAGAGTGTTGAACGGTTGTTTAGGAGCCTCTAAGGAATAATGACTATGAAGCTTGTAAGTGAGTTTCGCAGGAGTGTAAAAACGTGTCTAGTGATGAACTGAGAATGATATGTGAAGGTAGGCCGTTCCATTCTCTAATTGCAGCAGAAAAAAACGAAAGTCTGAACACTCACTGTTGAAACGGCAGTTCCGAAGTGTTAAGGGGTGCTTAAAACGAGTCTCCCTTGTATCGGCTTTAATCAAGTAGCGGGAGGAATCTATACGCAGCGTCTGATGAAATAAGTGATACAATAGCTTCATACGAGCTAGTTTGGCGCGACTTTCTAAAGTAAGCAATCCGGCTCTAGTTAGTAGTTGCGACGGTGAGTCAGTTATTGTGCACTTGTGGTAAATAAACCTAATTGGTTTTCGCTGTACTCTCTCTAGCTTTTTTTTTTAGTTTGCTTGTATACGGAAACCAGGAGACAATTGCATATTCAAGAATGGGTCTGATGAATGTGGTGTAGGCGAGTAGTTTAATATTTGGCGTGGTGTGATGGAGCCGCCTTCGAAGAAAGAAAGGTTTCTTTAAACTTTGGAAGTTACTAAGAGAACATGGGCGTTCCATCTAAGATTATCGGATATGACGAGGCCAATGAATTTATATTCCTTAACTGTTGCCATTTGAGTGCTGCCAACTGTATACGGATAAACAGATAAGTTTTGTTTTCTTGTAATGCGCATAACAGCTGATTTGCTTACACTGAGGCTCGAAAAATTGTCACACCAGTCCATTATTGATTTCAGCGCCTGATTTAGTAGTTCGTGATCTTTAGGTGAATTTATTTCTTGATATACTATGCAATCGTCGGCGAAGAGCGTTATATGAGTGTTGAATATGTCGGGTAGATCATTTATGAAGATTAGAAATAGAATTGGGCCAAGCACACTGCCTTGCGAAACACCGGAGGTAACTGTGGTAATTTCTGAGAATTCATGATTCACTTCAACAAACTGTGTGCGGTTCGCAACGTAGTTTTTCACTCACTTGGTAATTTCATTCCATCTTCCATCTTCCATCTTCCACATTCCATCTTCCTAACCAATTTTGTGTGAGACACCCCATCGAACGCTTTAGAAAAATCTAGTAGAATTAGGTACTCTTGCTTTTGAAGGTCGATGCTTAGGGAAAGGTCGTGAATCAATTCTGTCAGTTGAGTGACCGTAGATAGCCCTTTGCGGAATCCGTGCTGGCAAAGCGATAATATGCGTTTCTGTTCAAGGAAGGCGGGTATGTGTTTGAAGATATGTTCATGCATTTTACATGCGGAGCTCGTGAGTGAGATGGGTCGATAGTTGCAGGCATCAGCTTTGATTCCAGATTTATGTACAGCTACTAACTTGGCTTTTTTCCAGTCATCAGGAAGGGAAGAAGTTAACAGAGATTTCCTGTAAATGATATAGAGATATCTGGCTACCCATTCTGTGTATCGCGTCAGGAATTGAGTGGGAATATCATCAGGTCCAGCTCCTTTTTTAGGATCTAACTTTAATAACAGGGTTGTCACTCCAGCCTCGTCGACTACGAAGTATCACAACACATTTTCTGTTATCCAACTTACGAGGTTCGCGGAGCATGTTCGAAGCAGGCGCTTTCACTTCTCGGCTAGGAAGAAAACCAGTCGATCAGTTTAATCTGCCTGTGATAATCGTGCTGCTTGCTGACAAAAGCTTTGGTTCATTTGGTGGGGACCAGGGCATTTTGAGGCACAGACTGACAATTCCCTTTTTCACTAACATTGAGTGCCCTGAGTTACACGGAAGAATTGGCTTATTTGCCCGGGGTTCATAACCCCAGCACAGGTGGTTTTCGGAGAATTTATGCCGAACATCAAGGAAATGAATGTTCCCTTCGTGGGGAAGCTGCAAAGGGTCTAAGCCTTTTTCAACGAGAGCAAGAACATTTCTAGATTCTCGGACAAAGCCCGCCGCGTCGCACTCTACTGACAAATAATCGTCAACGAATCTAAAATCATTTTCAATATTTGGTGAGCTAAGGCCAGTGGCTAGTGCATCGTCTAAGACCAGCGGCTAGTGCATTGTGAAGGCGGGATAAAAACAGCTCGCTACGAATAGGGGCAATGCATTCACCAATGCCTTCCTATTGCAGGAAGCATCTTTCATTGTGAGAAGAACACGCGTGCAATACACGGACATTTGTCGCCTTTCGCGCATCCCACTTTCGTTATTTTTTACCAAAGTCGATTTCAAATGAAAATGAAGTGTTTCTATAAAATGGCTGTTATAGAGGCCGTATTCGGTTTGGAAACCTATTTCCCCGAACTCTTCGACTGCTCGTTCCACGCAGCTCAACAAACTATTCTGGGGTAAACTATAATATAGATTGGTGATCCCTACGGAAAAACTTTTTAGATTCTTGTCGGAGACTGATGAAGTTTAGCGCCTCCTCTGATTTCCTAATGAGAAACGGGTCGTTGACTGAAATAGTTTGTTTTTCTTGTAAGAAAAATGCTTTCTGTCAAGAGTCACGCTCCGATACAATAACTTTGAATGAAGCATCTCTTTTGAATTTTTACCGTCAAAAAAAAAAAAACTCGAGAAAATCTTTGGGGCTGTTACCTGTACTTTTCTTTAACTGCACCCGGTACAAACGGGAGCAAAGTCTTTAGTTTCACTCTTCCGCTTTCAAACTAAAATGCTTTCGCATGGGTTAGAAGATTTCAAAAATGTTTGGCTTGCTTTTTCGCTGTTTGTACCAGAAGATAAAACGGCGAAGGCGCCTTCTTTGTCTGTTCGGACTACGCATAACGAATTGTCGGTTAAATAACTTACGACGCGTTTCTCTGGAAGCGGAGTTTCCATCTCTTTACATCGGTTAAGAATGCCGACACCTTGCGAGGCGCAATTTTGAGGTTCTTCGTCGTAGGCGAAATGTGAAACTTTCCTGACGTAGGAAAGCAGCTCTGGTGGGAGTCTTTTTTACCTTGCAAGGCGAATTTCGGTCCCAGGGTTGACACCCGCTGAACATCACCCGGCAGATGAACTTCGTCCGAAAAGTGCGCTGTGCCCTTCGGGGAAGGTCCCTTCTTGCGAACACGATTCCGAAGCTGTCTCAGCTGCAGCTGCCACAGAAATTATGTGGCGCGGTCAGCAGTACGCTTAAGTTCCCGAAGGATTTTGTTGGCCCTCGCTGAAGGCGTCGCCTGGTTCACCTGTACAGATAGAAGCTCTCTATAAAACCTGTCTTGCCGAAATATTTCAGCTGTAACCATCCTGCACAGCCGACATGGAGAGCCCGCTGAAAAGGGCTTTTCAATCTTCTACAAAGATGTGGTTCTTTATGCAAAATCCCACAGTTCTTGCTCTGCATACCGTCTTGTCAACCTCTACCTAAAAATTCCCTGGAAAAATCCCGTCCTCACCAAATAAACCAAAGCTTTTGTCAGCAAGCAGCACGAATATCATAGACAAGTTGCCGTGATGTACTGGTTGTCTCCCTAGCCGAGAATATACTTTGGAATGTAAAAGCATCTGCTTGGATCATGCTTACAGCACCTCGTAAGTTGGATAAAAGAAAATGTGTTGTGATACCGTACAATCATCAATTATCGCACAACATTAAAAAGATTGCTCAACGGGCTGATTTTGGGGTTTTGTTGTCCGCGCTAGACAAACTTGCTTCAATGTGCAAATTGTCTGACCTAAACTGTGAATAAAGAAACCCCCTAAAAAGAATCAAGATAAATAGAGTCAAGTAAAATGTGTTGAAAGGGTTGTCTATCGTATTCTTCTGACGTGTAACCCTGTTTATATCGGTCAGACAGGTCGCTGTATTAACGACCGCCTCCTAGAGCACGAATACAACATGAAAACAAGGGGGTGACTGGCCATTTACTGCGAGAAATGTGGATGCAAACCTGAATTCAAAAGTAGCACTGTAATTGAGAAAAACAGGAATGAAACAACACGCCTAATCATTGAACCTCACAAGATCTCCTGTTTTAAAGACAAATGCGTCAGCATGCCCTCCATCTCATTATCACCTAAAGAAATAGCATATCTGGGTTGTACTACGCGTGCGCTTTGAGATCTTGTTTGCTCTGCTTGTAATACGCGATAAGTGTACAGCTGTGGTACAAATGAGATTACATTTCTGCCAAAAAGTGTTGTTAGTTTGCACTTCGTTTCTCTTTTAGTGTTCCTTCTTGTGCCCTTCTTCTCGTCCACAAAGCTTCATTCCCGTAGGAGAATTCGCCCATATAAAAGAAATCAACCGTAGAATAAGCATGGGTTGGCACGCATACGGAAGACATTTCCAAGTCATGAACGGAAATCTTCCACTATCACTAAACGGAAACTATATAGGTACTGCAACTTGGCAGTACTGATATACAGGGGAGAATCTTGGAGAATTACAAGGAAGCTCGAGAGCCACGCAGCAGGCAATGGAACGAAAAATAATAGGCGTTACATTAAGAGATAGGAATACAGCTGAGTGGTTCATACAACAGACGGGTGTCTCCGACATATTAAACAATGTAAAGAAGAAAAACTGGACATTGGCAGGCTACGGGACGAGAAGGCTAGATAACCGATGGACAGGTAGAAAGACAGAATGGATACCAAGAGAGGGTAAGGATAGTCGTGGGCGACAGATACATAGGGCGAGGAAATTATGAAATTGGAAGGCATCAAATAGAATCAGCTCGCGCAAGACAGGCAAGGACGGAGACAATTGGAAGATGCCTTCGTGCTGCAGATGGCATAAGGTAGGCTGATGACGAACTAAAGCCTTTTTTTACAGCGTAATAGGGCATGGCCTCGTTAGACTGACTGATTTTGGGAGCGATGGTGTCCACCACCACCGCCACTCGTATCCGTAACCGTTATCACCTTCAATGTAAAAAAAGCCTCCGTGCTTTTGCAGATTTTAGCCCAGGTCGATAGGAGTCGTGAAACTGCAACCCCGACAGATGCTCGATGTCTGATTGGGCATGTCGATTGGGCAACTGAGCCTCTCTGACCTTGGAGTAGAGGTAGTGTCAGTGTTCTTAGGTCATCATCTGTTGCTAACGCCGCCTGTCGTTTCATCAAAGAGGCCGAAGGAAGATGACGATGGAGTACAGAAAGAATACGATGACGACAAACAGGAAGACGAAGGAAAGCACAGTGACGATCACCACGGAAAAGCAGAAACAGAAGCAGAAAAAGCACACAAAGGCAGTAAAGTCGAAAAAAGGCAGGAATAAAATACGACTCAAACAAAAGAATGAGAGAACACGCCACAAAATGCTGCGTCCCCTGTGCAGGTCGGGGAGTTTTCCTCATCAATGAGGAAATTCAGGCTAGTCACATGTCACACCGCCGTAAACAAGCACTTATGATTTAAGTAGCGTTCATTACCCCTGTTGCATTAAATGAACCTTAACTAGCTCCATTTTTGCGTTTTTTCTCTCTTCTTTTTCTTTTTGTCGTGTCTCCTTTCTGCTACCTTTCATTCCCCTTACCCCTCTTCCCCTGCACAGGGTAGCCAGCCGGTCTCCGCACTGGCTAACCTCCCTGTCTTTCCTCCTTTCCTCTTCCTCCTCTTCCTCCTACTCCTCCTCCTTAACTAGCTCGCATTGAGCATGTAACCAGGAAGCCCGTATGGAGAAGCAAATTCACACCATGATCACTTCACCAGATATTGCCGTTTGCGTGCTCATGGAGAAGGAGACACCGGCAGCCCCAAGCTCCTTGTAAATCCTAGATGCCACCAATCTAGCTATCACGATGCTGCAGAAGTACTCAGCAGCATGACTCGTCAACAACTTCAATGCTCGCAATGTGATCACGTCTGGAATCCCTGAGGTCATGCATCTGAAATTTGCATCGCGGATTCCCCCACTTGTTTTGTACGCTATCCGAATGACCAATAATATTCAACGGCAGAAACTGGTCCTTTATACCTTAGCGGTTCTGTATTTCCTTTGTAGATTCAACAATTTTTTGTGCTCAAGAGTGCCTGGCTAAACAGCGCGCGAAACAGGCGACGTACGAATTAGAGGCGCACTGTTGTGCAAGTCCCCGCCGGCCCTCATATGCGTTGTTCGACTGGCCGGCGTTCAGCCTCGCATAGTCGTCGGTTCCACGTGTGCATGGTCGCGGCGACACGATCGTCCTCGACACTAGCGCGCTGGTGCAGCCTAGACCATCCCTTTGGAAGTTAGCAACCAGGTTAACCCGTCAGCGTTTTATGCCCTGGCCCACCACGACACGCCACGTCATTTCCGTAACGTAAGTGAAGCAGTACAGCATACATATAAGAACAACAAAGGAATACACGCAGAATAAATCCGCTGATGCGCTGGGAATCGAACTCGCAACCTCCCCCCCCCCCCCCCGCGATCCACGACGAGTGCTGGCCGGTCTTCTGCCACTGCGCTATTGACGCTTTTTGTTTTCTCTTTATTGCATGCAAATGAAAATTGAAGTCATATGACAGGAAGAGAATGCCTATATGCTCAAAACTATCGCTATCGGTGTACATGCTCGAGGCTTTGAGAACGCGCCTTATATTCTTTCTTATCTCGCTTATCTATTATCCAGCTCCGCAATGGACACACATAATTTTAGTACAGAAGAATGCAAAATACAACAAGGACTTCTGAAAGGAAATTGTCTGGATTTGCTTTAGTTTTGCATAAACGTGCGCGCAGTTGTCATCTCGATGCATCTTTGCAATCAATTCGACATTTGTACCATGTTAGCAGCTAATTGTCTTGTTAGACAACTTCTAAAGGTCTGTAAAAGAAGCGAAAACCTTGGCCTGGCAGCTATTCTTAGACTGGAAACTAGAGGGTATTATATCTCCAAAAGAATTATTCGTTCGCAAAGAAGTGAAATGGAGTTGCAGCGATGAAGTACCATTGAGATGGCGGAACAAAATATAGCTTACCCTGCCAATGTGCTGCGGCCTCTGCGCTGGCGTCGTGATTTTTTTTTTTCACATTGAACCTCTTGACACTTATGGGCAGGGACAGCTGCAGCGAACACCATCTGCACCAATTTCCGTCACTGAAACGAGCGCTTTAAAACAATCCACTGTTTTACAACAATCCGTGACATATGCTGCAGCACATAATTAGAGACCTTTTAGCAACATATCTGCAGGGGTATCGAGTATTCCATAGATTATAACGTCTGACAGATAGAGAGAGAGAGAGACGATAGGCGAAAAGCAGAAAGGTTAACCGGAAGGAATATATACAGTTTGCTACCCAGCACTGGAGAAGCGGTAAGGGGAGACAGAAAGGGTGCACGAGAAAAAAGGAAGAAAAAGAAAGATCTGATCGCGCACGCACACAAATACGGCACTGTCAGAGGCGGTCAACGAGGCCCGTTGCTCGCCAAAAAATTTGAGCACACCCTTCGTGGCTCTCTGCTGGGATAACTCTGTCGTTGCGGCATTCCAATACGGTTTGCTCAGACAGCCATCGATCATCGAGGCGTTACAATTTTGCGCGGAGAGGCTGTAGCTGGGAAGAATACCTAGGACAATAGCAGAGGACGTGAGCAACGGTTGCCTCGCTGCTGCAGTGAACACAGGCAGCACTGTCTTCCAGTCCAATGTGATAGCCAAAATTTCTGGTAGATGACGTTCCTGGCCACAGGCGGCAAAGTATGGTCGTTTTAGAGCGGGTTAGTCCATGCGGAACTCGAAGTTGGAAGAAAGGGTCGAGGCGGTAAAGGCGGGTATGCAGAAGACCTGGAGTATTCCACATCGCTACAGCCATATCACGCTCGAGCGAGCCAAGTTTTGTTACTGCGTCCGTTCTTGATAGCGGGATGGCTTGCTGTACTCCAATTTCGTCAGCTTGTTTCGCAGCATTATCCGCGTGCTCGTTGCCGATTATTCCAGAGTGGCCTGGCAGCCACTGAAACGCGATATCTTGGTGTTTGTCGGTTAACTGATGATATATATGTCGTGTTTCAAGCACTAATTGGTCGCGCGGCCCGCGACGTAAAGGTGATAAACGGCACTGAAGGGCTGACTTGGAATTTCTAAAGATGGCCCATTTCTGTGGGGGTCCTCCTTTGATTATGTAAAGTGCAGTTCGTAGTACCTCAAGCACCACGGCAGTCGACGCTATGCCATGAGACGTTTTGAACAGTGCATCTACAGCTTTGGCAGGGAAGGTAACAGCTCCTGCTGATCTGCATGCTGCCGTTGAGTCATCAGTGTAAAGCTGAAGGTGGTTCTTGTAGTCCTCATGTCGCATCAGTAGAGACAGCTGCTTTGAAGACGGCGGTGAGAGCTCCGCTTTAGTCCGAACCACTGCCACTTTCAGCCGGACCTTTGGACGGGCCAAACACCATGGAGGCATCGGAAGTCTCTTAAAGGCGTAGAGTTCGTTGGGAGGCACTCGCGGTATGCCGATATCTCTTACAAAAAGAGGCACCGGGCCGGTCTTCTGGAAGCGAGGCGAGGTGGTGGGCAGGAGTACGAGCAAGGTGTCGAATGTATCTCCTAAGCACCTCGAAAGTGATGTGAATTGTGGCAGGAAGATCTTTTTCTGGAATACCGCTTCCAGAATCCTTTCAGAACACCACTTTCAAAAGCACCCAAGGAAAATATCGTCCCTCGTTTGCACCCTCACAGGAGTTGATCCTTTGTCCCTTTAACGAATGTGAAGATATTAGCCAGTGTTGGATCACAATTAGGATTATCCAATTCGCAGTTGTGTAGATGGATTGAGTAGACAAGACAAAGAGATGAAGGAGCTCCCGAAAAGAGACGACCAGAGAAGCAGACGAAAGAGCCAGTTAAATTCTTGAGCTGACGCTTAAGCTTCTGGATGTAGTCTAACACCTGGCTCGGTGTCACACCCTCGTCCGTGCTCAAACCTATCTCGTCGACGCAACACTTGTGTCTCTCGCTTTGCCCAATCCCAGCACGATGCTGCTGCATTCTCCAGATGCCTCTGCCCAAGTGTAGTTCAGAGTGCTATTGCCCACAACCGATCGCACCACTGCCGTCGGTCTGTGTACCGTATTCGCCGGCGTCGTTCGCCACGCGTACAGAAGCTCTCTCGCCGTATTTCATTGCTGGCATCCACAGCGTCCTTCCATTGTGCCGTCGTCTGCTACGCGGTTCTCATTGCAGCCCGCGTAAACTGTTACATTGACGACTTCTGCTTCCTCACGGACAATTGAAGAGATACCGCTGATCTATAAAGGGTGCCCTTTAAATTCCACATGTAAATTGCGCGCCTGGTTGGGGGGGGGGGGGGGGTGTAGTTGCGCAGCAGCTACATCTAGCCAGCTTGGAGGAACACTTATCGCAGCTTCACTAACGTGAACGCTGGGAACGTGCGAGGCATGCGGTGATGCGCCATTGTTTTTCACAGGAAATGTTAGTCGGTGCTAGTGGGTTTGATTTACCGTGGCCACGAGGTCGACGTTAGTCGAGAACAGCCCAGGCTGCATTAGTCCAAACTCGTTAGCATCGCTTCTGAAACAACAACGCTACAAATACACTGTCTGGGTGCACTGCCTCCATGATCGGACCACAAATGCACACGTACTGTCTGAATGCAGTGCTTCTAGGGTGGGCCCATTGTGACGACAGCAGAGACACGCCGCAGGCGAGCCCCTAAGGTGCTCTGGATTTACAGGACGACGAGTGCCACGGGGGATCGTGGGGCGTGCAGCAGGGAAGATTGTAATGCGCTAATGCTCGGCCCGGCTGGACGCTGCAGCCGCAGTCGTTCCTCTCCGGTCCTCGGTCTTCAATAAACGCATCGATGATAGCGCGGCTACGTCCGCGGCCGTTACGTCGCAGCAGCTGCTCCAACACGGCCGTGGTGCTTCGTAGGGATTTAGGACGTGTACATACTTCCTACCCCCAAAAATATATATGCATACTTGTTTTTCGTTGAATATTTTTTGTAGGGTATATTGAAAAACGCAGCACTAATGTGCTGCCTCAACTTGTAAATTTGAAAGTTCATGCACAGTTTTTTTTACAATGGGGGACAATGTATTTTGTGGTTTCCGATGATTACATTGGGTTTATGCCACCGTTATGTAGTTCCTCATGTTTCTCGGCTTTTTTCACGCCCTGTGTATTGCTTGTCTACTTTCACATTTTTTTCTGACCTTCCTCCTTTTCCAGTGCCGAGCAATCAACCGGGCTTAGCCCAGGTTAACCTCTGCCTTTCGTCTACCTTTCCCTTCCATTTTTTATTGAGCAACACAGAGGCTTCCAGTTGTTGTGAAACTGCACTTTATCTCTGTGTGTTTTGCCTTATGAGTGGCAATATGTTACTCCAGAGCATACATCGCTGAACAGTTACAGACGGTGCTTAAGAAAATCCTCAAACAACTGAGGATTATGAGCGATCAACTGAGATAAACAACTCACACTATGATGAGTGCAGAATTTTTCACAACAAGAAGAGTTATGAGCGATCAGTTGAGATAAACAAGTCACAATATCATGAGCGCAGAATTTATGAAATCTGTGAGTAAATTCTTGTTTGATGGCATCCTCCACAATGAACTAACCGAATTTTCAAGAGACGAATGCACATCGCGCTAAATTCATAGCAAATGTAAATGTTGTAGTTATTTCTATATTTCAATACTTGTGTACAAGATTACGCTTTCGATTCATGTAAAAATCAATTCGACATTTATAGCATGTCAGCGATTATGTTTCCTTGAATAAAATTGAGCCAGTCTAAGCGACCTCAGAAACCTAATCGGCCTTCTACATGCCTTTATTCCCACATAGCAAACGACAGTGAAATATACCACAAAAAACCAACTAATCCTCTACATAAGAGTGGAATGGAGATGCCGGACTAAAGTAGCACTAAAAGGAAAGATTGACAGAGTTCGCAACAAAATCTATCTTACGCTACCACTGCGGTGCGTTCTCTTCGTATGCCTGCTGATTCTTGTTATTTTTCGTATTGAATCTGATAGCGGTTACGTGGCCTTTCGCAACTTATCTCCAGGGATGTCAAGTATTCAATACATTACAACGTTCACGTTACCAGAAAATCTATGCGGTTTACCACCGGACGAAGGAAACATATGTTCAGAAAATGAGACAGGGGGAGGACTACGCTGGTACTACAACGAAACTGCAAACACATGCCTCAATTTTACATATTGCGGATGTGGGGGAAATCTCAACAATTTTCCCGACCCAAACATTTGCAAATTTGTATGCGACCCGGGTAAGTAATAGTAGTAGTAGTACGAACCTACATGCATGTACTACACCCGCTTTTGTAGTATATGTAAGAAACATAGCCTCCCTTATTGCGTCGGGAAGAATCAGCAGTGGTATTTTTGCAAGCTTATGGGGCCGCCAATTTACACCACAGTACTTATAACCACTCTAGCGTGCTGAGCATTTAACTGCGCTTGCTGTGAGACTAGCTGAACGCGCTCTAAATCAAAAAGATGAATTGCTTGAACTATTTCCTGTGCAAAATAATTTGTTGTGTAAATCGATCTTTTTATACATCGATAATATCCGGGCTACAGTATTATCAAACCATTCGAATAAAAAGGAGAGGACCTGCTTTGTACAAATGAGGCAAAGGCCAATTAAAATATCTAACTCTTAGAACTATTTCACCTTCTCATAGGAGAACTCCATTCTCGCCGGAAAACGCAGAGATTTCCGCAGAATTGCAGTTACGTCGGGCAGCTGCAATTTATTTACACGTTCGCCGATAGCCTGCAAATGCCACGAAGCTTGCGAGCAAGCTAAACTTGAATAGCAACGATATAACATGAGGAACGAGCTAGATGAAGCGCTACGCAGGCGAACAAACCCAAATGCACACACAGAAATGGAAGTGACACGAACGGTGAGCATCGTCCGCATCACTACCATCTCTCTCTCTCTCTCTCTCTCTCTCTCTCTCTGTGCGTGTGTGCGTGTGTGCGCGTGTGCGCGTGTGTGCGTGTGCGTGTGTGCGTGTGTGTGCGCGCGCGCCGGTGTGTAACGCTTCCTCTACCCCAGAATGCAATGCCAGCTAGCCCTAGTTGAGGCACTTTTGTACGGGAACTGGTGATATATCTTTCTACGTGGAGTAACTGGCGTTAAGCCGTGAATCCTGGCGTTGAACGGAGAGTGTTGAAGGCGGTTACAAAGTTGCTGCGGGCCTGGCGCCAGACTGCCAAAAACGGCCTTTCTGGCTTGTTGTATGCGGCAGGAATGCTGCCTGTGCCGAAAATATTCGTTAAGCACCCGGGTTCCCCCGGGACGGCGTGGTGCTGCCAAGCGACGCTGCTTCTTGCTCTGCACGTGCGTGTGTGCTTTGTATGTGCGAACCCTTTGAGAAGAACTTCAGTAAAGTGCTTTTGCCGGAGATTATTTGCGACGAGTCGCCAAGAGGTGTGCGATAAGTGCACTCTTCATCGAAGACCTGTCAGCAGCCAGGAGTGAGACCCTGAGTTTTCGCTCGAGGCAGCCGGCGAGAGGGGGTGAAGTTGACGCCCTCTTGTCGGCCGTCACCGTTTGTGTTGCAGGCACGACCGCTTCCGCCGGACATCGGTGCAGTGATCGTACCTAATTAAGGCGTGATCCGTAACTATGGGTCTATGGACGTCGACCTGCATAAAACGAGCCGCCGAACTCACTCACGTATCGATCCATCCATCTTCAAGCGTTGTAAACAAGCCTCTGTTAAGTTTTATATATCTCTGCCTCGGCTCTCTACTCACGAAGCCCAAGTGCTTGCGGGTCGTCGTCACCGCTCAGCAACACGCTACCCGCTGGTCGGCTCCTTGTAACAGGCCAGTGGAAACCACGCTCACTGTGCGGATCCGCCGCAGCAACTACATTCTGTAGTTTCCTTGTAGGCGCACGCAACCTAGCAGTTCGACATATCTCTAAAAACTGGATTTGTCTCTGCGAAAACTTGAGACGCGGATTCCGGTTATATAATGCGGAAAAGAAGCCTCAAGGTCTAAACCGGTCGCGTAGCTCAACGGAAAATAGCGCCTGTGGAAAAAAAACAACAAAAAACTGCATAAACCACGCATTATGGGATAACAGTTGTCAATCAGCGTTATGCGAAGCAGTCAGCGATATAATTGCCTAAGAAAAAATTTTGGGCATTCAGAGAAGTGTTCCGGGTAGGAGCAAGGTCCTTGTGCAAACCGCATGAGTATGCCCACAACGAGAGCTGACAGCTCCGTGGCGACTGGTCGGTACCTGAGGGTACAACGTAACATTTGCACTAACGTTAATGCAAAGTACATGCGCCTGCTTTGTCGAAGTACGCTGTGAAGTGCTTGCTTGAGCTATCACAAGCGCCGTTCAAAACCCAAAAAATATGTAAAGTAATGCCTAGGCCATGTATTATACCCCTGTCACACGAGGCAACTAAAGTGTACTTTGAGCGAGTGCACTTACGCTCACAAAGTGCACTTACGCTCGCGCGCTGCTACACGAGAAACAGAAGTGTGCTTTGGAATGTGCATTCCCCTAGCGGACGTAGCTGCAAACTGCCCGAGGACAAGAATAGCGAGGTTTCTTTGTTGAAATATGATTTGTTTTAATACATTGCAGTGCTTCTAATAACGAAAACAATGTTTTAAACATACTACGGGCGCCGCATTGTGCATTAGCGTATTTGTTTACAAGCCACTGGTACCGAGGCTACACACTTCGTCGCCGCGAAGTGAGTTCGGCGAACGCACTTGCCTGCAAGTGCACTTTGCAGCGCGTGTCATAAACGTTCCCGTGTGACAGCGTGTGAATGACACTAGCGGCGAGGTGCACTTGTTCAAAGTGCACTTTAGTTGCCTCGTGTGACAGGGGTATTACTATACTTATATTTGTGGCCTACCTCTTCACCTACGACTCTTGTACTAAATTGAGGTTTGCATGGCATCATAGTCCATCCTCGCTCGCACCGAAATTCCCCACAAAAAATAAATAAAAGGTACGTTTCCTACGGCACTCTAGCAGATAGAAATGGCTTCTTGTGCCTTTCTATATTGTTTTACTTTGAAGCATTATCGGCCTTGCTTTTACCATACAGACCCTCTTTCAGCCGCTACTGTGTTTGGTAGTATTGCGTAAGGAAATAAATAACTGACTTGATAATAACTAACTGGTTCTGAGATGCTTAAAGCGCGTTTTCAAGAGTTCAACACGGTAGCATTACTGTGGTACGTTTCGATAGGAAGTTGTGCAACAGTACCACCCTTTCGCCATAACGCGCGTGAGAGTTTTGCCTTGTAAGGGTTGTCACTAGAGGAGAAAGCGCAGATGTGCGCTGGCGCTCACTTTTTCTCGCGGAAGAGAAGGAACTTGCCACATAGAGCATACACCGGTTATAGGGCTGCGGTGGAACAGGAACTACGAAACGAATCGCGCCACGTGTAGCGAGGTCGTCGCGGCGAAGATGGCTGAGCTGAAAAGAAACGAAGTTGTCAGAAAATTCATCCTGGCACGAGGCACCACGGATCAGGAAAAATTTTTTGGTAACAAGGAACGCAACATTATTCAAAATCAGTCGATACGCAAATCACTTCTAGTTCCATACAATCCAATCTATTTGTGTTACTTCAGTCTTACAATATCTTGCCTCTAACTTATTTGTTCCAGTACGACATGCCCGTTTTATTCCACATCCAGCTTCATAACACCGTCACGCACCAATTCATATGTTGTTCAGTGCAGAATAAAAACGTGCGAGATTTGCAGCTGATAAACATTATTGTTACCCATAATTAGTTGAAATTACGAAAAAAAAACATCTGCGTTCACTGTAATTTCACTTTCGAATGACTTGCCTACAGCTGTCGAATCTGGTGTTTCCCTTGCACTCTTTAAAAGTGATCTTAAGCATCATTACCTGCATGCAGTGTACCCATATCAAGGCTGGTGTCAAATTAGAGATTTTTCATGTTCGTCTGATGCAATGTAAACGTTTTATCTAATATGTACTCATTTGCCAATAGTTCAGTTTCCTTGCTAAGTTAGGTATTACCCTCAGTGATTGTATAATTCACCGAGGGTCCTACTATAGTTTTACTTTGGGACCCTCGCCTGTATATTTTTTGACCTTGTACAACTTTTTTGAAAGCAATAAACTCAAACTGAAACTGAACACGGCGATAGTGAGTAAACACAATCTGGACGCCTCAAGAGGAAGGATGAAAATATTAGGTTTTGATTTGTGGGCTTTAACGTCCAGATTATGAGAGACGCCGCAGTGGAGCGATCCGAAAATTTCTCCCACCTGGGGACAGAGACGCTCGGGCGGAGCAATTGCCGGCCAGGTCTGCCAGGCTAACACCGCCTGTAGCCACAACACCACCACTACTACTACTACTACTACACAGCACACGGTCCTCGGCATATCGTCTCCATCAAAATGCAGCTGCCGCAGAAGACAACAGGAGTTCATGCACTTTCCAGCATTCCTGCGGCGGCTAAGCAACATTTCTTCCAGAGGTCTTTAATACTTATAGTGGAACGCTCTATGCATCGGATGCAGAATGAAGTGAAGCCGCATTCGCAGGAGTGGTCATAGCGTGGCGTTGTTTCCTGCTGCAATTGACCTGTTCCGAACGGCGTATGCATTCCATACAAAATAGAGATGTGTATCAGGGTTACCTTGGAGTACGACTTTCTTTATGGGAAGCGGGGAATGCGAGTGCGATGCAGTTACCGGAAACACGATGCAAATTAGATACTAGTTTTTTTAGTTAGTGATGCATTTGTTGGGAAGAACACTGCGCGACTCGAATGGTCGTGATATGATGCGCGCCACGCGTTGAAATGCGCTGGCATTGTAGCTGCTGTGCACAATTTATAAGCCACTGCACCAGTTTGTCTGCGGTTCCATCACGAAGATTAGTGTCATTCAAGTTTGGTTAAGCAATTATTGTTTCGCCGCGTTTCATGAGGGAAAACCATGACTTAATGAAGCGGTACGCCGACCGGGAAGGCATCAAAGCCCAGCCGCCGTTTTTCAAGACGCCTTAATACCAATGACACGACTGTTGTTGCAGGTCACCCTCGTTGGTCGACGTTCACTCTGACCACAATTGAAACGTGCTGCCTAGAAGATACCAGCACGCGGGCTCACCTGTCAAACTACCAAGGCACAGCTGTTGGTTTTAAGTCTTCGTGGTAGATCTCTGGCGAAAGTAATACCAGAAAACAGAAACGACCGAACCACGTGACAAGTGACCATTCAAGGATCGCAGAACTCCCAATATTAGAATAGAAAACTCGATGGCAACAGATTCAGTTAACGCTGAGCTCGCCCCAAATGATACCCCTTGCCTACTCGGAATATCCAAACCGAACTTATGGATGTAGTATTCCCATAAGAAATTGGGTTCCTCATGCAACAATGGACACAACAATGATCACATATCTAATCAGAACATCTGAGTGAATAACCTTATGCAGGTAGTCGCAATGAGCGCATTGTTATATTGCTACTACTCAATGCGTGGCAGTGAAGGACAAATGTCTTATTCTCTTCAGCATGCGGATACTGTTTCGCCAACTTCTTTCAGGGGCATTCCTCGAGCGAGGGTGTAGAATTACTCTACGTTTCGGGAAATATATGATTACCTTATCGAATGCCCTAATTAAACGAGAACCGGGTAAAATGTCTGCTTACATAAATTTACTTGGGCACCTATAAGCCGCGGCTAATTTAACCTTGTCTAATATCTGGTCACTAAATATGCGAATTATATAAGAATACATTTTTCCCCATCTCTGCCTAAGGAACACCGCGAATCCCACATGCGACGCTCGCTGGTCATTGCGTGCTCTGACAGCAAACATGAATTATTTTTGCGAAAATACCCATGATGTTCTTAAACGACACATGTGGAGAATTACCACATCCGCCCCTTAGGTTTGTAAGTACTTCACGGACGCTTCACGTAGTGTATATAGTTGTGAGTTACTAAGTGTTGTATGTGACGTTCCCTCACGGCCTCTGTATATAAGTGCCCTAATGATCTTACTTGCGCTTCTCAGTCTGTGCCCTTCAAAACACTTTCTTTTTATGCAGATTCCTTTCCGTTGGAGGTGTTCTAAAGAGAACCTTCAAAGTTGTGGTAGTGTTTACTCACCACGAAATGTGAAGACTTGAGAAAAATATTGCAAATTAAAAAAATGGAAGAGACGTTCTACGGTTTTATTCTCACTTATTTAAAACGCACTGGTAACAGTAGTTACCGATAATGAAAAGCCGAACGTAGAGGAAAACTTAAAACTAGCACAACTATGTAAAAGTGCTCAGCGATGGAAAAGCAGTACTCGGACCGCATAAGGGCCGGCCCATTTTGTGCGATTGATATGCAGTGGGTGTTAACAGAGTGACTGAACTGAATCGGAATGCGTGTAAACGTTTTTGGCTTCTACTGAATACCCACAACGAATGAGTTCGACATTTCCAGCGCAAAGCAATAACGACCAACGCATCAGCAGCCACGCGCTAAAGCATTAAAAAGAGGCAATAAGCAATAAGCTAACGTGCCTCCTTGAAAAACGTTTGCTTTCAAAGCGATAAACAAGACGACAAATTGATACGGATCAGTGAAATTGCGTGTATTTCGCAATGTGACTACACTTGTAAGCTACATGACTCTAGCCAAATGCACGAATTTATGAATACACTAAGTAAAGCTTTGTCCGGTAAGATAAAATGCCCCTGCGGACGAGTGGTAGTAGGCTTGCTTACTACGATGGGGTCCTGCGTGTCCATTGCTCAATATTCCGCACATTTTTTTAATACTATAGCCTTTCTTGTGGTGCCTAAGCACAAGAAACTTTGCGTGCCTGACAGTGGATTCAACCGGGCAGCCAAACCAGTCGGGCCACTAACACTGGCAGCACAGGTCATAAGCGTGAACACTATACAGTGCAAACGAAGCCTATTGCCTACTTGATGGAAAGTATATGTACATAACCGCGATGCTCATTGTACATTTAATTAAGAATACATACAGTACCGGCTATTGCTTAAGTAAATAAAAAATGATCGTATTAGAAATGGTGTCGAAAGGAGGCCGCGCGTGAAACCAACAGTAATAAAATTTCCAACGAATAGCACGAGGGCACGACGAAGGAGAAGACAGAGAGATAAAACTTTATTGTGGTTAGTTACGGAGGTAGGTGATCCGCCATGTTGAGGCTAGTGGCCCCCCGTCTGCTCTCTGTATGGCCTGGAGCTGGACACGATGTTTGTTGGAGGTCAGAACCTCCTCCCTCTCAAGTGAGCGAGTGGCCAGGAGATCGGGACAGGATGGATCTTCTCTGCAGTCCCAGAGGATAAGGTTAAGTGCGGCTGTTGAACCGCATTGTGGGCAATGTGGGTCGAATTTGCAAGGGTATGTGGGTGCGGAAAAGTTAAAGTGAAATGAGAAGAAGCTTCGCTGTATCCATTATTGGAACAGTGTGAATAGAAGGAAAAGCACCTGGGGTGACTGTGATGGGAGTAGAGATGGCGCTACGTAACATTGGTGCTTGAAAACTTTACGACATCATTTGCAGCGTAGGAACCAGATGTGCGGTGGTAAGTTTCTTATCAAGACAGTGATTTGGCTGTCCTTGCAGACACCTCTCTGACAAGTGTATTACGAAACGGAGTTTTTTGCCATTAAACACAACACCAGTGGTGATGTATGATTGTACTATGGCTCTTTCACCGCGTAATCATACACTGTGACGCCGTAATTGCATCATGGAATTGCATTATCACATAACCACGCGCCTTTTGGTGTGTGAGCCAAGTAATGCTTTCGCCTAAAGAACACCAAACGTAAGGGGTCATCTGCTGCCGCATAGCAAATAATATATGGCTATCTCTTGACAGCTGCTAAAAGGCTTCCAGGCTACACCAAGGGCGGAGCACAGTGGGTGCGTAAGCTGAATTTCGGTGCGTGCTCTGTCATCCTTCTCATTCATCTCATTCTCTCCTTCGTGTTAGGCATCCCCTGTGTTGTTCCTCTTCCATTTCTTTTTTCCCCCTTTTTCTTCCTCGGCTTCCTCTCTTTCCTCGTTGTGGCCCCCCTCCTCTTTTTCGTCGCCTTCGGAATCGTTGTACACGTCTTCTCTGCCTTCTTCGTGGTCGTCGTCTTTTTACTCATTCTCAATCACGAAATCACAGTCGGCGGTTGGCAACATATGATGTACTGAAACACCACTCCTACAAATCAGAATAATGCCTGAGACGGGAATGCGACCATCAATGAGGTAGGATTCATGGGCGTATGC
Source organism: Hyalomma asiaticum (assembly GCA_013339685.2). Lineage (NCBI taxonomy): Eukaryota > Metazoa > Arthropoda > Arachnida > Ixodida > Ixodidae > Hyalomma > Hyalomma asiaticum. The sequence goes on along the minus strand of CM023487.1, from coordinate 60,126,991 downwards.
CACTGCAACTTCAACATACCCTTGGCCCTCAAAACAGCGCCATGTTGTGAGGGCCAAGGGCGGATGCCGCTACGTCCCCTAAAATATCAAAGCAGCGGCTGACAATGCAAGATGCAAAGCCATATGGCGAGAGTAAAGGGTGGATGTTACTACCTCTCCTATCATGCCAGAGCCTTGGCAGAGAATTCATTCATCCCAGGGAATTGAGCCCAGTTCTAGTGGCACCACTTCCATTAGAGCTGGGTTGAAATCTGCAAAATCATGCAGATTTTTTTTCCGCAGTTTCATTGCTTCATAGGTTACGGACACAAGCGGCAGCAACGACGGAGTCTATTGTCGCCAATTTACCAGTTTCGGTCGCTGTAACGAGATCATAACTGCTCATCACGTAAATATAACTACGAGTGTTTTCCTGTGTGTGTTATGTACTACACGCGCCAGCTCTCGTTTCCCCCGACACATTGCCGGTTGCACAGCAAGAAGCCGAGGTATGTTTGTCCACTCTTGAAAACGCAACCAGTACACAACGTTTCATTGAGCTAGTGAGGTCTGGAAGCGCAGTGAAGCGCACTCATGGGGTGGCGCCAGAGATCGTCGCGAACGATCAGCATAATTTTTCTACCTTAAAAGCATTCTGCGAAATAACTTCCCAAATAAATCTGTTCTGCACACCCTACCAAAAGAGGGCAAGCGCGTATTTGTACTTCGGCCATCTGACCAGCAACTGGCGCCTGAATATGGCAATTTTGGAGCATTCTTCGTTGTTTCCACCACATCCATATCGAAAGTGCTAAGATCTTGACTTTTGTACGTTTCTGACAGCCGTTATGGCAAGTATCCTGCCCTGAATTATTGCTATTGTGCCTTTATCTGCGCATAATTTATCAAAAGCTCCCAGGGCTGGAGGCCACAGCAGAGTGAGCCAGATTTTGCTGAGTAGTCCTGTCAATCTTTTTTTCACTCTTCACTTCTTTTATCCCTCTTGCATTATCTGATTTTTCTGCTTTGTCTTTCTCGCCTCCGTCACCTTCCGCTTTTTTTTTTGTTATCATCGGGTTCATCTTCTTCGTGCACACCGTCTCCTTATTAGCCGAGTTAGGGTTCTTCGTTGTCTTTCTTCGGTTCATGACTACCGTGTTCTTCTTCTCCATAGTTCATGAAAGAACAGCCGACAGCTGGCAAGATATTATGCACAACCGGCAGGAAGCGACTCGCCCAGCTTGTGAAGCTGGCGAGCCCATAGCAGGCGTGACACTTATCCGGCGGCTAAGAATGAGCACAGCTCTCACTTCCATGCTCCACCGAACACCTTGTACACTCTGAGTTTGAAATTAGCAAAACAGAGTCATCGCGATTCCCAAATATTTTTGTGGACCTCTCCTGCAGCGTCAGCGTCCCTGAAAAATTGCCGGTAAAACGCACCATTCCAGGTGTAAAAGCAACGTTTCTGGTGATTGACGAATAGAACATCTCCATTCAGAATCACCTTCAAGTTTACACAAATGGATGGGTGTGCACACATGCAAAGAAGTGTGCAGCAGCATTTTGCAGGTGTCGGATGTGTCGCGCTCCTACCGTTTGGATCAGCGTAGTTTCGTGCACTACAGTAGAAGGCACCGGAAATACCGCAGCCCTGAGAAAGCTATGGTACTGTTCTGCACAAAACATCGTGCTGTTCACGAACTAAATATCTGCGTTACTACTACTATCTCGCGGACTACCTCAAGAGAAATTTATGAGGCTGTCCCTGGCGCTGTTCAGGGATTTGGTGAACAAGCGGTTTGACGTAAAGTTTCAGTTGAACCCATGCCACGTAGTGGTTGAAGGAAACGAGAAAGCTCACGCTCTTCCACGCTGTGCGCTGACTTCCGTCGCAAAGGTAAGAACTCGACAACTTAATGACATCATTAGGAAGCAGTTTAAGAAAGTCTGCAAAACTTCACATGCAACCTTTGCGATACCTGGATTCGCTTGTGCAGAAACGACATTGCTGTATCAAATTAGGACTGGTTCCACGTACACCATGGCATGGCTATTCAGGACTGGCCTATGTACTTCCTCCTCCTCAGCATTCTGTGGCTATAGGGGCGACATTGAACATTTCGTCTCGTTATCTCTGCACTTCGACGACGAAAAAGCAGCAGTGGTCCGCAGCCTTCAAAGGAGCGGCGTTCCTCTAAGGCCTTTGAAGGCATCGTTTTCACCGAAGGGCCCGCCGCCCTGAGAGGACCTAACAATTGCTGATTGACTTCCTTACAAACACTGGGTTGATGGATTCCAGCTTACACTTCCCTGATCAACCATTAGGTGGCTCGGGTGGACAACAAATGCCTTTATATGCCAGGCCGAAGCCACCTTATGCGACACCACCGCCATCACAACAGCCCGGCCAATGAGCTTGAAGCGGCGACTACCGAAGCACGTAAGAAAGCAGCATACATTGCGACAGAAACAAAATCATGATGTCTTTCGATGGATCCAAAGTGGATCCTTGGATACATCCAAGGATGCACCTTGGAGACATAACCGAAACCCAATGAAAATTCGGTTTCGGTTCCTTGACGATATTGCCAACTTGCTGTACCTCTCGTAGAAACCTCTGCGACCATTTACCCTGCAGATTCGTTGTATAGATAGAGAGATAAATATTTATTTATTTATTTTTTAGTTATTACAAATCGCAAATAGCCCGCAGCAAACGCAGATGCATGAAAGCAGCAGCTGATTTGTCCTTTTGACAGAGGAAAATGCGGAATACTGACTAACGTTTTTATTCTTTATTTCAGTAAGAGAATATGCATCACACGACACTGTGTATAAGTCCCATTTCATAACAGCAGAGATACATATTTTTTTTTGGATGTTACCACCACAATTACTCCAAGGTAATTATCCTCACGCGCTGGCAGCTGCGTCTGGCTTTGCAAATTTTTCGGCCATCACATTGTTATCTCTTTGTAACGCGAAGGTCCAACTTTCATGTTATCAGTTCAACCGCAATGACCGACATGAACGTATGCATGCTGGTATGTTCGCTGTGAGAACACAAGCACGCATAATTCTTTTGTTGTCTCAGTCATCGCTAGTATATAATCAGGTGGAGGTTTACTCACGCCGACCGGCAAGCAGGCCTGCTACACCTACGGCGCGCATTGCGACCAAACGTGATGTACAAGCCCACGTCGCTCGTACTGCTGTTCTCGGCCCTCGCCACCGCGCTGGTGGAGGACTTTTTTGAAGGATGCGTCCAGCCAGGAGAACAGACTGAATACGGTCAATGCGTTATGGCACCCGCGCCCTGGCTTCGCCCGAGGACGTATAACTACTATGCCGAAAAAGCGCTTCAGGAAGGTGATATACAGCCACACGAGGGAAACCTGAATACGCTTCTGAATTTGACTCGAGTAGCAACTCAGGTGAGCTTCCTTTTTATCTGGTGCCGGTTAATAAGTGCCTGTTTCGACGACTTCTATTTTTGTTAGACACAGCGAACAAATAGTACTAACCTGAGTGCTCTTTGAATTATTTAGTTAGTGACATATATAATGATTGTCACAGGCCCCAAGAAGCATTACGCAAGGGCAGAATACTATCGAAGATTAATCATTGGCACAAAGTTGAACGGCTTTGATTCTTGTTAAGTGATGGGATTTGATGCGTGGAAACTAGATATATGATTGCGAGGCGCGCAGCGTGTTGGAGCCTCCAGAGTAAATTTGAGCACCTGAGCACCTGGAGCACCTCGAGCCTCCACAGTAAATTTGAGCACCACTTAAGTGCTTCGTATTTCACCGCCCGCCGAAATTTGGCCATCGTCACCGGGGATTAGAAGGAGCAGCCTCGAACTTCCCAAGCCAGGCTTGGGAAGTTAGGGAAGAAAATTAAGGAAGAAAAAGGTAAATATAGCTCATGAAATGACCAATCATAAAAATTCCTTGATTGTTTGTTAATGCAGTATCTCCCTTGCCTCTACGTAGGATTTGGAACGCCATCGGTATTTTGTGAAATGTTTTGAAATATCACACAAGGAGACATCATCGCATAATGTATCGGCGGTGAACTTGACGAAAAGTCATCATGCCACAAATCAAGAACCATAGACAGTGAGAAATGTTGATGCGCAAGCGTGTTGGCATGCCTTTGCATTGTTTATGCTGGGCGTTTTCAAGTCAAGCCTAAAGGTCTCGCGTTCTGTCGAAATGCTCATTCAGTGCTACTGGCCACTGAAGCGTATACGTCGTCGCAGGGTCTTAGAATGGAAAGCCAGGGTCTTGCAATGGAAAGCTCTTGGCATGTTTTTGGGCAAGCACCCACGATGAGTTTTGCCGTTCTATTTGCCTAAACGTTCTAAGAGTACGCTAAATGTGAAGAATAGGCGTGACTGTACAACTATATTTTTCGCAGTTTTAAACGTCTACGCCATCACATGATTCAAAGTTCAGGACTGAAGAAAAATATTATATCGCCTCGGGAACACTGATGTGCAAGCTAAATCAAAGTACCCGCTCTTTTCGCGCACATCCTTCTTGATGGCGACAAAACACAGGCGTTCTAGACTTTGGCAAGCGTCGCCTTCTCTTCGCAGCTGCAACAGCGAGTCAGCCATATAATAATAATTTAGTGAACCCTGATAATTTTCGTAGTCGTCCTACAGAACTTTCATCACCAGCTGCCAGAATCCTTCCATTCACAAGCGATGAAATGGGCAGTTTACTAAGCGGACTATTATACATCAGTTAACTTCATGCTTTCTGCGCTAGTTTCTACAGACTGCACTTCTGCCTCAGATATATACGAGCGGTTTCTTCGCTTTGCAATCAATCTGGGCACGAGACGACACCGCAGTAGCCACACGAATTTAGAGGTCTTTTCTGGCATACGCAGATATCCGACACTATCACAATCAGAATCGAATTCACTACCACGGTGAGCAGTTGCAAGAGCTCAGATGATTATTCACCCCAGGAGTGTCTACCACTTGACAACGAGGTACGTAACTTTGAAACGGAACTCTAACAGCATGAATGATGCCCCTCGCGCCGAGCCAATTTCTGACCGTGAATCGTGGCTCGCCTCTTTAATGATCACGAGAATACCTTACTAGAGCAAAAAAGGGAGACAGAGAGAGATGATGATGCTTTAGCTCCGGCTTTAACAGTGGGACGCTATAGAACAATTGGGCCATCTTCTCACCTTCTCACACAGTATTAATTAAAGTGAGCGCCTTCTCTAAAGGATTCTCCAATTGAGTTTCGTTGTTTTATCGTGCATTCCAAACTACACCCCGAACTATCGTCTGGGCAGCATTTAGTTATTCGTAGCTTACAATTATTTAACATAATTTACCTATAAGTAGTCAATTTCGGAAATAAATTACCTGCGTCATAGTGGAACGCTTGCGTGACCTGGTGCTCCTGGTCGCTGCAACGGTGGCTACTAACGTACATTTGGGCCATGGATGCCTAGGCCTATAAGCCAACCCCGACAACTCTTTTTCTACGAGAGGAGTTTCCTAGAGCTATCGTTTTAGGAAGGGGTGCCCTTGCTTTAGGAAAACTTCGATAAAAGTGTACTATGAAATAATCACATGTATGCTTCAAAGAAACCATAATTACAGATAAAAACGACGTTTGAGCTAAAATGTCACCAGGGCTTATACGAACGCAAGCGCATGTTACAAAGCGGCCGTTTCTTAAGTATTATTTGTTCTCGTCTTCACCCCATTATATCAGTTTTTGTTGATTGAGGTCAGGTAATAAAGTTTTAATCGTACATCTTTTCAACTGTTGCTTTATGCTTAAAAATTTCAGAGCAAAATTGCAGAAGACGGAGAACTACTGTTCCAATGATTCGCTTTTATAATAATTCGCGCCATTGTTTCAATTTTTCTGAACATACAAGGACGTGCGCCAGGTTTAAGGAAGTACCACATGTCTAGGCACTTGTGCTCAGCTATATCCCTTCCCTTGAAGACGCCACGAACAAATTATCGGTGATGCACGCAGAGAATCAGCATAAACAGGCCGACAGGACGAAAAGGTTGGCCGCACCTCATCAACTCGTCTCGTCGTGCGCCCGGTAATATCGTTCTGGCTGCTTCGCCCTTCGTTTGTTTGCACCATTCATACGTAGCTTCGTACGAGTGCCTATTCGCAGGGTGCGTTCTCAGTGTGAGCTCTTCAGGGTACGTTGTAATGGCCGCAGTTGGCTGCGGTAGTATTCACGGAGGCCGCCGGTGTTCGTACCTCTATCAGCTCCAATAAGAAAAAAAATATCATCGCCCTGCTAATTTGAACCCATCTCCATAGGAGCGGCGCCACTATGGCCGTGACTGGCTCTTACCACTTCGTGGGACATCTTACATTCCAAGCCACAACATGGTAGGAGGGTTAGTGGCATCCATTCCTTTCCCTCGGCTGGGCACTTCGGCTCCTTAGCCGCGACTGATAAGTAGAAGTGGTGATTCAGGGCATTTCATGTTGTCAGCCGGCGGCTGTGCTTCCATCAACAAGCAAGAGAGAAAAAGGCGACGAAGAAAATGAGAAAGACGGCGGTGTCTATAGGAAGACGTATAAGACGGCGAAGATAAAGAAGGGGGTTGTACTGATAATAATGAAGATTGGTTGCGTTTCACGTCCCCAACCCAGATATGATTATGGGAGATGCCGTACTGGACGGCACCGGACATTCCGAGCGCCTGGGGCTCCTTAATTTGCACTGACATCGCGCAGCACATGAGAATCAACATTTAGCCCCCATTGAAATGCAGCCGGCGCTGCCGGGATTCTGTCCCGCCAACCTCTAATCAGCCGCGGAGTGCCGTAGCCAGTAGACCACCGTGAGAAGACAATGACGTAGGGGTGGATGAGAAGAACGAAAAAAAACTACCGGATGACAATGATGATGGTGAAGGAGCATCACAATCATCACCAACAATGAAGAACGAGCAGAGAGCCGCGGCAGTCGTATTTTCGATGGAGGCGAAAATGCTAGAGGCCTGTGTACTGTGTGTTATCAGTGCACATTAAAGAACCCCAGGTGGTCAAAATGTCCGTAGCCCTCCACTACGGCGTTCCTCTTCTATCTTACTTAGTCCCTTTCCCCTTCCCCTACGGACGCTTAGCCATGCTCCCGACATGGGCTGCAGAAATTAGCGTCCTTTCCTTAACCTAACCGCAATCATCATCGTCAAGCATAGAGATAACAGGATAGAGGGGGAGATGCAAGAATAGACTAAGGCTGTAAGGGAAGAAGAATGGAGTACGCAGAAAAATCTGCGTCGTGGTGCCGCAATGTTCATCCTCTCTGTAGGCCTGGGTGTAATTATACCTCGGTAATTTCGGAAAAGCCATCCCCCCCCCCCCCTCATCATAAACTGCTGCACATACGACGAGGCAAACGATGATATGAGCGCTGCATAACGTCCCGTACAATTGCATCACTCAACATTTTAGCTCATCAAATTGGTAATAATAATTTCCAAAGTACGTTTGACAGCAGCGTTTGAACAGCATCACATCAGTATGCTTGTTTTGCCTTAAAGCGCGCGTGGACCTTTTTAACATTTCGGTCAAGCTAGTGAAAAATCCTGGAGCACCACTTCACACCAGCTAACCCATGTTTGGTAATGGTAGCGGTTTGTAATCAATGAGGGGGGGCGGTGCCTTGGGGTACAAGTGGGGCTGGGGATACACACCATAAGAGAGAGAGAGAGAGAAGACTTTATTGTACAGATTGGGCCGCCAGTTGGATCGTGGTGGCCTCAGGTGGCAGCTCAGAGTCCCTGGACACACCATAAGACGAATTATCTTCAATTTTTGAATTTATGACACTAGTACAGGATAGAGCACCTCTCGCGCGCAGAATATCCCTGCGCACAGCTAGGAGCACGTTAACCGTTGCGTCGTTTCATGCGCTATTTTGTGATATTACGCATACCACCAAAAAAAAGAGCCAGGCCTTCGCGTAACCGCCGGACCGTGACAGCGTAAGCTGAATGAGCGACCTTCTTAGAGGCCATTGTAGACGCTTCGGGGAAACTAGTGCTAGTACATGTGGTAGGTATCCCCAGTGCCATAACTATTATCATTTCGCCAAGTAGGGAGGTACCCACTACGCCATAATTACTGCGGTATTTTGACGTGCGAATCTCTATAACTGCATATCTTAGAGAGGCTCTTGGCATCGTTCTCCCGGGAACGAACCGACCTTTCAGTCCGGCGTCTACGGCGAGCTGCAGTTTGGGCTTCTCTCTGCACGGCTGTCTGTTGGGCCCTGCGTTGCCTTGCTGCAGCCGCGCGCGTAGCTCTGCGATTCGCTTCTTCAGCAGTGGTCTGCACATTGCCAGGAGGCGCCATCAGGTATATGGAAGAGCCAGGTCAGGTTGCTGTCGGTGCTCCGTATGTCGCGGGCCGCGTGATACGACAAGAACTGCTTCACGAGGCACTGCTTCGTAATAATGATGACGGAAACGAAGAATTAGATTGTTTCATAATGATGATGTTGATGATGCGTCTGTAATGGGTGCAGAGCTACAAAGCATGCACCCCTGTGATCTTTCAAATGATTCCTCAAACTCGTTAAGCAATCCACTGTCCGCGACGTGTAATAGTGTATTATTATTCTGCCACGTAACATTGCATTTGCTAATGCGATTACTCCGCAGGCTTTATACATGTTTAGGTCCTTTAGCGATGATTTTGAAGCACAGGCGTAGCTTCCAGTCCAGTTCCTTAAAGCCCGTTCTTCGATTGACTACTTGTGCACAGTATCGCGCAAAATTCTATATAAGGAATTATTATCCATGCTTCTACCACCTCGATTTTATCGTTCTTTATATGTCAACCTTCCAGGGGACGATGTCCTCAAGCGCATTCGCAAAATGTATGTTTCTGATAATTCAAAAACCTTCTTTTATAAATTTCATTCAGAAACATTGCCCTTGAAGGCATGGTTACCCAAGAAAGGTATTTTTGTTTCTTCCGTTGACTGCCATCTTTGTGACTTACCAGAGACAATAGAACAATTCTTTATTACCAGCAAGGGCGCTATTCTGTTCTGGGATATGCTTTAGCAAATCTAAAGAAAGATTTCAGCTTTTATTCGCATACAATACGTTACCTTATGCCAATACCCCTTGGTGAAGTGCCATTCGGTATGTTCTTTCTTATGGAAATGCATAGCTTGTGGAAGAGGCGCATGCAATACCGCAACGAAGAACCAGTCACTGCATCATTAACCCACTTCGTTCAAATGACCATGCATCTAAAGGACATCTACCACGAGCTTGACGTCAAGCCTGAATGGTACCCCATCTTGGTGAAGTGCTCATCCCTACCAACCATGCTGTGCAACACATCTTGAACTCTCCCTCAAGCACTTATGTGTATTCCGTCAGTGAATTTGTATTTTAGGCTGACAATGTCATTTGGAGTGTTTGTGCGATTATTGCCGCTAGGTCACTGCAACAGTGTCCTATGCAATATGCGAATTTCATAGCACACTGTAATAAATAGTATGTATGAAAAATTAAAAAAAGGCGTAGTTCACTGATAGAATGCTCGACTGCCACGCAGACGGCGTGGGTTCGAATCCTCATCGGTCCTGTTTATTTCTTCTAAAATTTGCGCGATAGTGGGCACGGACACCGGCGGCGGCGGACAACTACGGCGCCAAAAAAGACCCTTGTTGTGATCTCATACCAGCTTACGCTGTAAAAAGAAAATCAGGCCCCGTTCGTGTCTCCTTTTCGTTTACTTCCTATGTCCTTGCGTCACGTAAATGTGTGACAACCGCCTGACATACCGGGCTTTTCAGTATGCTTTTGAGTGTGTGTGTGTAATTTAAAAAGCATATAGGTTACGAGATATTTACATCGGGTTTTATGGATTTCGTAGCGTTTCTATTCCGATGTGTAAATTTTCCGTAAAAATCTTGTTTCTTACAGGCAAATGGACTCTGTCAGGCAAGGTTCCAGTACCTTGGCTACCTGAAGCCTGAGGTAGCGGACTGCTATCCACTCGCATTGTTTAACCGATTCAAGGCTTTGTTTTCTTGCACCTATGAGCTCTGTGCGGACTTTCTACAGGGATGAAGACACGTCGCCAAGCGTTAAATGCACACCTAGGGATTTCAAAGTGAACATTTGACAGAGATCTGTCTGGTTGGGACGAAATTAAAGATGAAAAAGGGGGAAGACCAACCAAATTATAATCATCGAAAGTAAAAAAGTGTTTGAAAATAAAAAACTGTAAAAATAAACAAAGCTTTAACGAAAACAATCCTTGAAACAGCGATAGAACTCGGGGGCAAAACAGCAAAGCAAGCAACAAATAAGTTATCCCAATCTACCAAGGACTTAATGAAGAAACGACAAAAAATGAAAGTAACTTCATCAAAGGTAAGATAGAATTTGCAGAACTATCAAAGTTGATCAGTAAAGCCAGGCAAAGAGATGTAAGAGACTTTAACATGAGAGAAATAGAGAAAGCAGTAGAAAAAGGCACCAGCATTAAATCGGTCAAAAAGAAACTGCGCTTAGGACAAAACAAAATGCATGCGCTAAAAGATAAACAAGGTAACGTTATCAACAGTTTCAACGAAATTGTAAAGGTAGCAGGAGATTTCATCTCGGAACTGTACAGCTCCTAGACAGACCATACAACGTTAATAGAAATAGAACCAGAGGAGGACACCGAAATTCCATGTATAACCGCTGACGAAGTCAAAAAAGCTGCCAAAGGCATGTCCCGCGGTAAAGCAGCTGGTGAAGATGGTATAACAGCCGACTTGATCAAAGACGGAGGAGATATTGTACTTGAAAAACTTGCATCGCTCTTCACGAAATGTATCAGGACATGTAGTGTACCGCGCAGCTGGAAAAATGCTAACATAATCCTTATCCACAAGATAGGTGACATAAAGGAGTTAAAGAATTACAGACCAATTAGCCGACTCCCAGTAATATACAAGCTATTTACAAAAGTAATTTCTACGAGGATAAGAGAAACCCTCGACTTCAACCAACCGAGAGAACAAGCTGGTTTTAGGAAAGGTTACTCGACAATGGACCACAGCCACGCTATCAACCTTGTAATTGAGAAGTACGCCGAATATAACAAAGCTCTTTATATGGCGTTTATCGACTACGAGAAAGCATTTGACTCCATAGAAATACAAGCAGTTCTAGAAGCTCTACGACGACAAGGGGTACCTGGCGTATACGTGAAAACCATAAACAACATATAGAAAGATTGCACAGCCACACTACTCCTACATGAGAAAAGCAGAGAAATCCCGATCGGGAGAGGTGTGAGACAGGGAGATACGATATCCCCGATGCTATTCACTGCATATTTAGAGGAAATCTTTAAATGTCTAGACTGGGAAGACAAATGAATTCGAATAGATGGAGAATATCTCAACAATTTAAGATTTGCAGACGACATTGTCCTCTTTAGCAATGATGGAGACAAACTACAAAACATGATTGATGACCTAAACAAGGAAAGTATTAAAATTGGGTTAAAAATGAATACGCAAAAGACCAAAGTGATGCTCAATAGCCTAGCTAAGGAACAGGAATTTAAAGTCGACAATGAACCCTTACAATGTGTAAGCGAATACGTATACCTGGGACAGTTAATAACAGGAACTCCTAACCATGAAAAAGAAAGTCTCCGTAGAATAAGGATGGGCTGGAGTGCATTCGGAAAAAATTACGAAATCATGACTGGAAACTTACCGCTCTCACTAAAGCGAAAAGTATTCAATCACTGCATTCTCCCAGTAATAACGTACAGGGCAGAAACGTGGAGGATAACGAAAAAACTAGAGATGAAACTAAGGAGCGCACAACGTGCAATGGAAAGAAAAATGATAGGGGTAGCGCTAAGAGATAAAAAATGAGCAGAATGGATAAGAGAACAGACGGGAGTAGCCGATATTATTATATCAATTAAAAGAAAGAAGTGGACCTGGGCAGGACATGTCATGAGGAGGAAAGATAACAGATGGACTGTAAGAGCGACGGAATGGATACCAAGAGAGGGAAAACGCAACAGAGGCAGGCAAAAGGTTCGATGGAGCGTTGAAATTAAAAAGTTTGCGGGCATAAAGTGGAACCAACTCGCTCAGGATAGGGTGGAGTGGAAATCGTTGGGAGAGGCCTTCGTCCTGCAGTGGACCCAAACAGGCTGATGATGATGATAATGAAAGATGACAAAAAACCCGACGTTTCGGCGCGTCGTACGTGGGTGAGACGAAGAACTTTACAGAAAGGCTACGACAGCACAGGAACGATGTCCGCAAGCTAGATAGACAAATGAGTGCATTAGCATAGCACAGCGAGGTGCACGGCCACCGCATCGACTTTGACAACTCCCGCGCCCTCGATTTGGAAACCAGTTTTCACAGGCGGCTTTTTGCAGAATCATGGCACATTCATGCGACACCTGGTAACGTGAACCGGTCTGCAGGTGCAATGTCGAGTGTCTATTTTAGCGGACTCCGGCACCTGGTTCAACACAAGCGTGACCCCCCTCTGCTTGAAGAAATGGAAAAAGAGAAAGTGAGAATGGAAGAAAGAAAAAAAAACAAGAAAAAGAAGGCCTTATAAGCACTGCTGCTGTCTGGTGCCCTCCATTCACCCCTGAAGAAGGGTCTGAGTGGGACCCGAAACGTCGGGTTTTTTGTCATCTTTAGAAGTAAACAGTTTTTTTTACTTTTGATGATTATAATTTGGTTGGTGCCCCCCCCCCCCTTTTTTTTTCACACCTAAGGATCTACGCACGTATCGAATAAAGCTAGGAAGGGTCATTCTCGAGGTGTCATATCACTTTATCCTCATAAGGTGCACGCAGACGCTTGACGATGATGCACAGGATAAAGGCACGCAGGTTATTTGCGCAACGACGAAACATCAACAATACGACTGAGAATATACCAGGGCAAAAGTTTAGTTCTTGTCTTCGCATGTGTCGCTAGGGCCGTTCAATAGTGACACATCCAATTGTTTTGGTTTGTTTAAGGAGAACACCGTTGTCGCTTTCCTGTGACCAGTGCGCTTGTTTTGATTGTTTGCGGGGAGCGCCGTTATCACTTCCTGTTAAGCGTAGCGCAGGCCGCTTTTATCTTGCATGTCATTTAGGGAACCGTGTCGATCATACTTGAAACTTTGCATGCCTAACGCGCATATGCACTGACTTCTGGAATTTCAAAGATCATGCGCGAACTCATGACGTGTGTATAAAAGCTGACGCATTTCGCCGCTTCTCAGTCTCAGTCAACCGATGAATTTTTACGCTGCTATCATCTTGCAGGTTGACTTGCTGTACTTTGCTTAGCACAAGTTCGCCCAATAAACAGTTTCACTGACAACGTCTTGAGTTGTGCGTGCTTCAGCGTCACGAAAACGTGAAAATATTGATGCGTGCATTCTGTCTAGACATAAAGACGACGATGACGATATGCCTGATTATATACTCCGGGTGGTGGGTCAAGGGGGAATTCGGGAACGAAGAAGACAAAGACGCATTTTCTGATCTGGTATCTTCAACACGCTGTTTTCGTTGTCTTGTTGAACGTGTTATCTCTTGTTCGCGTTGTACCGCGACAATATGAATGCGTGGAGAGGCAACGGGACCAACCGCTCTCTAAATGGCGTGAGAGCGCCTGCTACCGAGTCGGCAATTAGATCGGCTTCGAGAAAGGCCACTGCTTGTTTGAAATTGGGGCCTCTTTGTTGATTGTACAGAAAAAAGTATGCTTGATCCCTCTGTCATAGGTATCAGTGTAACACGAAATGAAAGTTATCTTCGTACATCAGCGGCAATCTGGCGAATCGAGCGGCGGCAGCTGGTTTGTGTACTATGGACTCCCCCTTGCATGTACACATCAGCGGAACCTCGACACCGTACAGAGGCCCTCGACAGTTAGACGCAAGCGAGAGCTCTCGAACGACATATTTCTCCGGACACAAATTGTTGAACGCGCTAGCGCCCTGCGGAAATCTCTCATAAACAACGAGCGTCCGCCAACGGTAAAAGCTTGCAAGAGTAACCGAACAGTCTTTTCGGTGGATCGTTTTGTGAACGCGCACTTCTCTTTGCGAAAGCCGCATCATTTTCTTGCCGACGGCCGTCTTTGCGTTCGGCGTCCCTCATAATCAGAACTGGTTTTGGGACGTTAAACCGCACAAATCAATCAAATCAATTTGCGTTCCTGGAGTAAAGCGCGCCTGAACGAAGCTGGCTATCATACACGTCACAAAAGGCAAATTATGTAGTGGCCATGGCTGAAGCAACGCGCCGGCAGAACGCCGAAGCCTGCGCAGCGATAGTGGAGTTGAAACTACTGAAACGCTAACGGCCGACACGCATATTAACGCGACAATGTACGACTTCGTCCCATCGTTCCCAGGTGGCGGTGCAGTTAAAGAGAGGCTATGTTAATTTAAGAGGAATATTGATTACTAAGTACGTTTCCTTTAACCGAACATCATGTAGGTGCAAACTGTAAAGCCGTATAGTAAATAAAAAAATTACAGCATATCCACAGAGTGAATGATGGTGAGTGGGCGAAGCTCGGGAGGTTCATCGTAGATCGTGCCGAGTTCTGGATTAATTTAGTTAACGCGCACGCTGATGATGATGATGATTGTGGTTCGGTTAGGAAAGGACGCTAATTTCTGCAGCCCATGTAGGGAGCACGGCTAAGCGTCCGTGGGGGGTAGGGGAAAGGGAGTGAAAGAGATAGAGAGAAAGGCCGTAGTGGAGGGCTCCGGAAATTTAGACGACCTGGGGTTCTTTAACGTGCACTGACAACGCACAGTACACGGGCCTCTGGCATTTTCGCCTCCATCGAAAATGCGCACGCTACGAATCCTCATGGTTCAACTATGCACAAGCGAAATCTCCCACCGGCATTTCATTGCAAGTCAAGATCCAGTGCCTATATATATACATATATATGGGTTGCCGGTGAACGCTTCTCCAACGCGAGCAGTCGGTATTTCCCAATCAAGAAACTCGCTAGGAGACGCTGCCTGCGCCAACGTTGTCTCTCGCGGGTGAAGGCGCGTTCTCTTTCTTTGCGAGCTGGTACAGCGTTCCTCTAAGAAAGAGCGTTTCCATAGCCAACGCGCGCCTTTGCTCTCTCTCTGTCTCTCTCTCACACGCGCCGGGAGGCAGCGCCAGGAGAGAGAGAGAGAGAGAGAGAGAGAGGGGCACGCACCGGGAGGCACGCGCCGAGGCGAACGCCGAGGGCGAGCGCGTGCCGGGAGGCACGCGGGTTACGCCTGACGACTGACGACTGACGCGTGACAAGGTTAGACTAAAAGGAGCTTCGCCCCTTATATAAGGCCCGTCTTTTCCTCCCTATCACAAGTCTCTTGGTGGAGGTACTAACATTTATTGAATCACAGAGAATTCAGTGGAGGTATGCAGGGACCGCCCATTAACAGGACGGTCCTTACAAACACTAGATGGAAATCCCTAGTACGGGAACCCATTGGCATCGGCCGCAGCCTGGGTTCGTTCCACCAAGGCCTTTTGGGCGTGAAGGTCATCGCAGCCAAGCAGGGTCGCCTCACTGGTTGATTTGGGGATAGGAGTTGTAGCGGCTTTAGAGGGGCGGGCTCACACCATGTGGTAGATGTCCGAGGAGTTCTCCCACAGTGCGAGCTAATGCGGGGAAAGGTGGGATCGAGGTGTTTGAGAGCTGCCGGGCTGTGGATAAAGGCTGTGGTCAGATCAGTAGTGATGAACAATTGCGCGGAAAGTATATACCGGATTGAATTCGAAGTGGTGCTGATCGCGGAAGTCGAGTGGGAAAGCCGGGTGAGAGCTCGCGGGCGGCGGTGTCGGCTGCCTCATACCCTTGCAGCCCCATGTGAGCAGTAGCCCAGACTACATGACGGGGGCAGCGTTCCCCTAATAGTCGGTATGTTTCGATAACCGACACGCAAGATATGCTACATAGACGCTTTCGACGTTTCGACAGGCCCCTCGCGAGTCGGCGATGATAGTTTTGCGATTTAGGATGACAAGCAACCAATTGCAATGGCGACTTCCTCCTCATGGGTTACGTTCCATGCTCGGAAAGTGAGCCCTTTAACTTTTCGGTTCTCTTGGACGACAGCGGCCGCATGCCATCCCCCGTGATGTGGGCCAAAGGCGTCCACGTAAAACACACCGGGTTTCGATCCATAATGGCGGGCCAGGGCTTCCGCCCGTGCCAGGCGGCGGCTGCTATAGTCTTTCTTTTTGACATATTGCCTGGAAGAGTGCAGACATGGAGGGCGCATCTTCACTCGAACGGGAACTGAATGGAACGGGAATCTTCCGTGATGTTGGTGTGCCTGATGGGAAACGGGCGAATAGGCGGCGACCCGCTACCGTGTTTGAGAGGCATGTGTACTGATTTGGAGGCGGGCCTCTCGAAGCTCCTAAAAAGTGTTCACCATGCCCAGGCGCATAAGGCTCTGGTTCGAGGTGTTTGAGGGGAGGTCGAGGGCCCGCTGCACAATTTTGTGAAGGATGACTTCAAGTGCATCATCGTCTTGCTTCCGAAGGTGGAGGTATGGAGTACAATGTCAACTTCTACGCGTTAGAACTACATGTGCCAGCCGCAAGGTATCCTTGCACCGTAGACCCCCGCGTTCGTTAGAGACCCGACGAATCATGCGCCCTACCTGGTCGCCCACCTTGTGGAGTTTGGCCAATGCAGTGTCTGACCATCTGTTTTGATTTATAAAGCGCCCAAGTGCCCGGACTTCTTTTGGTTCTGGAAATCCTCGTTGCTCGCTGCACGTTCGCTTCAATGTCTCCGAGTGAGCCCCGTGTAGTCCATATGGTGATATCATCAGCATACAACGCGTGTTGGAAACCGGAGACATCAGCCAGCGGCAGATGCATCATCGCCAGATTAAATAATATAGGAGACAGCACTGCCCCTTGCAGTGTACCGCTGGTTCCTGAGCTAAAAGCACAGTGTTCGTTGTCCTGTAAGCGGATGTAAGACTCTAAATTGCTTAAGAACCGCCGAATGTACTCGAACGCTCTCAAGCCTCAGCCAGTTAATGAGAGGTGTGCTAGAATTGTCTCGTGAGTTACATTGTCAAATGCCCCTTTTTAGTCCAAGGCGAGTACGACCTTGTGGTTGCGGGGGCATTCGACAGGGTCCAGGACGTCCCGATTCAGTTGAAACAGGATGTCTTGCACGGAGCTGGGCGGGGCGAAACCCGTGCATCGATTCTCGAAAAGTACATTGGTTCTCAATATACTCAGACGACCCATCCCGCACCATCGTCTCCATCAGTTTGCGACACATGATGTGAGAAAGATGGGACGAACGTTGTCCGTATTGACGGCCTTGCCAGTCTTTGGAATAAATGTAACAAGGGCTGTCTCCCGCCCTATGGGAAGTGGTACGTCCCATGACGAAACTGAGTTGATGCAAGCTAATAGTGATTCATATGCCTGGTCGAGGTTAGCTAACATTTTGACGGTAATTTTGCCTCTACCTGGAACGGTACCACGTTTCATTCTAGCCAGGGCTTTCCGCAGTTCGAAAAGCTGGAACGGTACCTCCAGCTGTTCGCGTCATGGTCGGTAACGCTTCCAGTTTCAGGTCGGTAGCGTTTCCAGCTCGAATCCCAGCGGGTGGCACCTTTTCAATCTGAAATGCGTGTTTATTTTTCAGACATCTACTTCCGTTACAGGAGTACGTCACAAACTTCTTGGTGGAACCCGGCATATGTGTTAAAAAAGAGTGCACATTTTCAGTCGGTGGGTTAATTAGTAGTTGGTTATTAAGTAGCTAATGTATCACCAACTGTGAAATGTATGGTAGCAGAAGTAAAACGTGGTCCCCAAACGACGAAGACTACCTAAAGGAACATTCTAGCTCGTCTACCTCAGAAGTGCCGTGTGCTATTTGGTAAATAAACGGAACACCTTAGGAACGAGGGTTGTGATTCCACGTTGTCCGTCCGTCACGACACCTGGGTCTTTAGTAATACTGCAATATAGGACAGCGTAAGTGTGTGTGTGCGGGGCCCATCTTGGAGGCAGTGCAGACAGACAGTGTGCGCATGTGTGGGCCCTACCTGGATGCCGCGCACCCAGGCAGTGTTTATTTTGGCAACATATAGGGGAACCCAGTACAATACCCATGTACAGCATCGTGTAAAAAAAGAGCTGAAACACACATTGAAGAACCATGAGAGCACAATGTGCCCTGGAGTGAAGATACACGAGAAGGCGCTGCGGTAAAGCAAGCGTTATTTGCAGCACCGAAACCTGGAACGCGAAAGGACCGCACATCAATGAATTCTTCCCCGTCGTCTGCACAGAAGCAAAGCGATCGGCTGGTGGCGTTGTGACCCTATTGCAAAAACCAGCGCCCCCAGTGCATTTCCAGTACGTTTTCCGTACTGGGAGCTCTGGAAACGCACTGGGAACGATGATATTTCACTGGGCGGTACGCACTGGGACGCTGGGAGCGCTGGCTTGCACTGGTGTGCGCTAACGTTGTACTGGGACAAGCTGGCATAGCTGGAATGGCACTGGTACCAGTGAGAGGCTCGCTGGAAAGCGCTGTATACTGGGAGGCTGCGAGCTGGCACGAGTGCGGAACACACTGGAAGCAACCCAAGAGACGCTGGCGCTGGTTTCACAGGCGCACGCTATGCACCGGGGCCTGTATTAGTTGATTTCACTAGGTGTGAAGACTCTGGGAACATTTACGGCTTTGCCGTGCTTCACTGCTGCGAGCTACACTGTGCAGCAATTCGCGGTATACGGCGTCCGCACGCACTAAGCGCTAGCAGCTGTGAATGTTTACATTTGTGCATTTTCCCCACACTTAGCTTATACACGCGATGTCACGTCTATGAACCACTCTGGTAATAGTTCGGCTGTAGTGTTGACTTGCGTGGAGCATTCGGTGCAAATAACAGTAAGATTTTACATCGCCGCGCAATTTAATGACGCTCTCAAAGCGTCGATCCGAACACACGCAGAAAAAAAAAACACCGATCGGTATCACCACGCTGCAAATGCACCTCTGGCGATTGCTGCACCTTCAATTACTTTGGATGCGCAAAACAGTAGTCATCTGACAAAGCTTCTTGAGCTAATATACAATAATTTTAGCTTTTTCAAGCCGCTGAGCCCCGATCGGTCGGTCCCAGTACGCTCCCAGTGAAGCTTGGGCATAGCGTACCGGCCGAGTCCGTCTACACGCGAACGGCACTCCAAGCCTTAAGAATACGCTACTACGACGAATCAAAATTACTGCTCAGTACAGCCTTGGCACCGGATAACCTGAACAGGTGATTTTTATTTCTTCGCGGTGCTTGACGATGAAGCGGTGAGCATCGATGCGACGTAGCGCACTTTGAGCAAGCACATATATGTCACGGAAAGTTGCTGCCGGACTCTTCTCTGACTCAAATGCAATCACACATATTTGTCGATCAGTACGGCTTACTGAACAAAGATGATGAGAGGTTTCCCACTGCACTGCGCTTCCTTTTTGCGTGCGAAGCGATTGGCAGTTAGCTTCGATGAACCTGTGTGTGTCAGACACTGGTACTGCCGCCGTTCTGAAATATCACCGTTTCAGCGAGAAAACTGCTCATTGCCATTTGAAGTACACGTTCAATTATCGAGCGGCATTATAGTCTACACAAAACGCATCTACATATATGTCGACAATTCGTAAGAGCAAGAAAAGGCTATCGAGCTCGGCCGTAACAGCCGATAGTCCCTGACCGCCGGTCTACTTATAGTTTTTCAGTATTAGATATGAATTGTATAATATACTGACTACTGTCGCCATTATTTTGTCTGACATTTGTCTGACAAACGTGTCAGGTTCAACTGGGCATAAAAAGCGCGTTCGTCTTGTGTGTGCCACTGCAAACAAGTCTGACGGCAAGTGAACCACTGACTAATCTGTTTACGGCCAGTTCAGTGTGTCCTGGCGTGGCGCAGTGGTAGCGTGCTGGGTTGGCAGTGAGAAGGTGCCATGTTCGAATGCCAGTGCCGGAAGTGTTTTTTTTTGCTAGTTCTCGCTTTTTATATATATATGTATATTATTTAGCATGCATGGCAGGGAAGCACCACGTTTCTTTGCTCTAAAGCGGTTTTGCGTGCCAGTAAACCGTGCCTCCCAGTATCACGTGCCGCGCCAACCTGCCAGTATACAGCGTCACACTGGGCCCATAATCCGGCATGGCGCTGGACACTGGCTCCCAGTGGCGCTGGGTTTTCCCAATAGGGGAAGTAGAGCACTGCACGGGCCCGGGCCGGCCCGAAAGCCCGGGCCCGGCCCGCGGGCCGGTCGGGCCGGGTAAGTAATTGTTGGATCGGGCCCGGGCCGGGCTCGGGCCCACGAGCTTCGGGCCCGGGCCGGGCCCGGGCCTGGGTCAGGCCCGAATCAGGCCCGGGTCTCATACGTGTCAGTAATGGCGCGTGTATGCTTTTTGGCTTTATTGTTTTTTGGGATTTAACGTCCCGAACCTAGTCAGGCTATGTGAGACGCCGTAGTGGAAGGCTCCGGGTAATTTAGACCACCTGAAGTGCAGTAGCGTGCACTGAAATCTCACGATGCAAGAAGTCTAGCATTTTGCCTCCATCAGTATGTTACATGTAATTTCGGGAAACTTCCTCATACATGTTCCTGCCATTATATTAAGTGAAATACGTTATTGCTTACCGTGTATCGAAAGAAGTGGTAGTCAGGCAGCACTGGGAGAAGTGCGAGGCAACGGTACACTGCCCAGATTAGTGCATATGAGATGTACTCGTTGGTATCATGGGAAACATTTCGAGTATGCAGCTACGCTCCCATGCCCGCCTCGCCTGCTTCCGCCTTCGTGACTCTTTAGACTGGTCAACGCGACCAGTTTAAGCGCAAGAAGAGAAGTGACTTGTCACAGGGTCGCCGATCCACGCAGATATTGCTGATTTTTGTGCCAGCAAGGCAGTTGCAAATATTTATTATTTGGCAATTAGGGATTGTTGTTGTTGTTTTGTGGGGTTTAACGTCCCAAAACCAGTTCCGATTATGAGAGACGCCGTAGTGGAGGGCTCCGGAAATTTCGACCACCTGGGGTTCTTTAACGTGCACTGACATCGCACAGCACACGGGCCTCAACATTTCGCCTCCATCGAAATGCAGCCGCCGCGGCGGGGATTCGATCCCTCGACCCTCGGATCAGCAGCCGAGTACCTTAGCCACTAGACCACCGTGGCGGGGCTGGCAATTAGGGAGTCAGAACTAGCATTTTACTCGGATTCTCATCACATCGAGTGTGTATTTGCTGATTCTCACGGCCACCTTTGTCTTCGTCACACTTCGTCAGTAATTCATAAGTTTCTTCATTCGTCGGAGCACAAGTGTTCCCATGGCGCTCAAAAACGTGGACGCGCTCCCGAGACAGAAGTGAGCAAGCACCTAAGGAAGGTGATAATCAATATGATTTACTGCAGTACACTTTGTAAAAGGCGTGTGTATTCGCACCCTTTACCGCACAAATATCTAAGGGCTCCAGAGACACCCCGTGTGGACGAATTTTTCATTCCTTCAAGCTTCCATCTGCCTTCGAACTTCTGCCGCTGTTAGATTTTAGCGGTTAAGTAACGCACATCAAAACGGGAGACATGAACCCCTCCTCTAGTAAATAAAAAAAAACGTATGGCAGCTCAGCTGCTGTGAAACCTCAGGACGTGCGTAGCACGGGCACCCAGCAATTCCCGTTCGTAGAGTTCCCACTGCTCCGTGAACCAAAGCGTCAATGACCTCAATGTTTGTCGTAAGCAAGTAGGGTATCCCCGGCACGAGTAGAATTTGTTATATTCGCTAAGTTGGTGTGCGACATGTGCGCTACTTTTCTGTTTACTTTTATCGGCTGCGGTATCACCGTCGCGTGTTAAGTGTACCACGATCCAAAATCGTGGCGCGGGTAGCTCGGTGCGTGCGCTAACATAAGTTGATTATAGTGGGTAATACAGGTTTTGTGGAAGCTATATACAGAGGCATAGACTAAGTATTCTGTGCCGCACTTGAGATGTTTAACACCCTACATGTTGAAACTAAAGCAGAAGGGCCCAAGTTCATACATATGATGGAACGCGTAACTTATTTTATTGACTGAACAGTTGACACCTTCTGAAATGAAGCCTATACTGAAGCAATAGAATATGCGAGATCCGCGTGAAGTGTCCTTCCACGTGGGCGCTACCCCTCTCAGAAGTTTGCTTTTGCTCTACTTTCCGCCTTTTCCGCGGCCCATCGCAGTCACCGCTTTTTCCTTTCTGGCACACGTCGCCTCCACCGTCACAGCCGCCAGCTGCAAGACTACAACCACGACTGCGAGCCACAGAGTCAGACTTCGCTCCCCTGTTCGCACCAAGGTCTCTGGCCCTCGGCGGCAACCAACTCTCCCGATTGCAGTCATTGCGTGGGATCACGCTCCGGACACCAGACACGCCGCGTTCGACGTGGAGCGCTTAAGCCACCGGCTAGTTCAGTTGGGCGCTCTAATAAGCAGTAGTTTCTGAAGCCCTTAGTCCGGTCTTGATTTAAAGTATAACACTTTCAAAGACCGAGGACGGTCAAACAAAGGCGACGAGATAGGCATCTAAAGCGAACAGCGAGGACGGTATGTCGCTCGCTAACGTGTGTGGCTTGCTTTGACAGATCTATGCCACTGCGGTGGCGGTGGTTCGGCGAACAAAGGTGCGGGAGAGGACTCCCTTCTTTGTAGCACGAAAATGTAGCGTACGTTGGAGACAGTTGCCTACCGAGGAGTCGAAACGACAGGTTTAATAACGGTACTCAGCCTGGCGAATCCTCCCAGGAGTAGTTAGAGCGCATTTTTTCTCCCTCTCGTTGCATTGCGGAATAAACGAAGTTTGCAGGATAAGTTCTTCGCTATTTACTCAATAATCCGAGCAATTATAGTAAAGCCAATTATAAATGTCCACCGTTTTTCCACTTTATGTTGGCGTTGTATGATGTAGTCGTTCTTTGAAAGGAAATTAGAACATTGCACCGTTAGCACAGCGTGCATGAGACAGCCAGCTATGCCTCCTCATATAACTCCCTGCAATTCTTTCGCTAAAGTGTTACAGGTGTAATTAACCGAAGGTAAACACAGTACCAGTGCAAATCGTGACACTGTTATATGTCTTCACAACACTCTCCGGAAACTATCTTGAGTGCGGCTGGTATCTTCACTATAGGAGAAGATTGGACAGTGCCTTGATTATGCTCAAATAATAATTGGTTGAATTGGGCCGGGCCGGGCCGGGTCGGGCCGGGCCTAAACCTTTCGGGCCCGGGCCGGGTACGGGCCGTATTTAAAAACACCGGGCCGGGCTCGGGCGGGCCGGAGCTCGGCGTTTTCGGGCCGGGCCGGGCCCGGAAAAAGCAGGCCCGTGCAGTGCTCTAAGGGGAAGTACGTGAAATCGCCACAGACCGCAGCCAATCTTTACCTACAAATAACGAGCCAGTCTCACAATGGCGAACACGATGCGATAAAACTACCCGGAAAACAGTCGTCATGACAATGTACTTGGTCCCGCATATCTCCGGAGGCAACGTAGTAAAGTACAGTAGCGCGCGATTTCAAGGTTAACACGCCAGCGTCGACCAACCACAACAGCGAAACCGCCCAGAATCCTCTTTGAGATGGACACATAGCGTCAGCTTTTCGCGCAATTTCCTGTTCCCTAAGCAGCGATTACCAGCTCCCCGCTTACTCTGAGCAAATAGAAAAAAAAATACACACAAAGGGTGGCGAGTTTGCGTGGGGGTAGTGCTGTCGCGTACAACAGACAACAAGGGGGAGGAGAACAATGAAAAATCTTGATTTTCACGCTTCCAAATCTGGCCGCTTGGGCCTCGGGACCGACAGCTGGTTGACGCTCGCGCGATAACCTTCAAATTATGCACGACTGTACATCGATCTAGCCATGCGCGATTACGAAAGAAAGTGTAAGAACAATCTCTTCGTACTTGCCGGAGATTTCACTGTAGACATCACGGACAACGACTCGCTTCTGCAGTATATGACGTCTGAATACGCTTTACGATGCATTTCCTAAGACTGGAAAGAAACGACCACCGCCAGGTGAATGTCAATAGACCGTATCTTTGTCAATGTCAGGCTAGACCCGATCGAAAAATCATTGGCTCTACATTTGGCGGACAACAAAGCTGTGATGATGAAGGGAAACCGGAATGCAGAACTTAAGACACACGAGTTATCACAAATAAAACAAAGTATATACTGTACACACGCCTTGTCACTCATTTACATCTCCTATTATCGTGGTCTCCTATTATCCTGGTCCTAAGATAGCAGCGGTCATCTTACCTCCAGAACTTTTCTGATGTCATCTGCCCACCAAACCTTCTACCGTCCCCATCAACGTTTTTTTATCTCTAAAGATTCAATCCGCTGCCCTTAATGACCAATCGTTATTTTCCCTTCGCAATACATACGATGCACTTCCACTTTTCTACTTCCTCATTTATATCACAATGTCCCTAGACGCGTTTATTGCCAGAACCGCTCCGCCTTTTTGTTGCCCATGAGGTCGCACCTGTCACTTTGGGTGTCCTTACTCCCTGCCTCTCTCAATTTAAGTTGAACCCTGTTACTTTATTTATTTATTTATTTACAAATTTTGCAAGCCTTCGCTTAGACCCAAGCAAGAGGGGCCACCAAATAAATGCAAAGTTGCAAGAGCTCATTATCAACAGTTACGGCACATTACCAATGAACTTTCAGTGAGCCTGCACGTTTCTGTCCCTGCGGTAAGTACCCGAAAGTTGCAGCTTTTGTGCGCCTTCCTATTGAGTGACGAGGTTCTGCCGAATGCACTCAACTCGATTCTTCTCTTTCTCTTACAATCATGGTTCCGGTCAGGAGTCACTATTTTACCTGGCCTAAGCAGACATGTTCGCTTACCACGTCCATGTTGTTGTTGTTATGTGGGGTTTAACGTCCCAAAACCAGCTCTGATTATGAGAGACGCCGTAGTGGAGGGCTCCGGAAATTTCGACCACCTGGGGTTATTTAACGTGCACTGACATCGCACAACACACGGGCGTCAACATTTCGCCTCCATCGAAATGCAGTCCCCGCGGCCGGGATTCGATCCCGCGACCCTCGGATCAGCAGCCGAGTGCGCTTACGACGTCCTGTTCCTCGCCACCTATCTAAAACTGATGTGCCCTTCCGCGGCTATCGAGCATTACTCTGACACTCTGAATATTCAGTTCGAAGCCAGCAGTTCGACTTTGCCTGTGTAGCTCAGCAATTATGTTTTGTAATTTGCTAATTAGCAAGGCAATGCCATCAGCAAATCTAAGGTTGCATAGGTACTCTCGTTAAACCCTAGAACCATGTGTGCCAAAGCACACTTCTAAATACTTCCTGTAAACAAGCCGTGCATAATGTTCGAGACATTCTATAACTTTGCCCTCCACCCTTCCTTACTGGTATTCTAATACCCTTTGTGGGGAGCCCTTTAGATATTTTCTAATATACTGTGGACACTTAATGGGCTCTTCGTCATCTGTACATACTTATCACCACATCGCCTGAAAGGTTTCTTAATAATCGACTATAGGTTGTCACCTTGAGTCACTATGCGTTGGGCACGGCCGCTGCGCCGCCCTATCCAGGCCTAATAAATACTCAGTAGTGAATATACCATCACATCACTTGCATAACACACGAGCGTACCCTGATTACGCAACGCCTGCATCATACCTGAGGTTTCCACCGAGTGATATGCGTTCTCGTAATCTATGGAGGCTAAATACATGGGGTGGTTATACTCCGCACTTTTCTCTATCACCTTAATGGTCATGTCAATATGGTCTAATGATGCATATGCTTTACGAATTCCTTCGTAGTTAGCTCTATTGAAATCTGAGGTGTCACAGACTGTCAGCAACACCTTTCATAAAATCCATATAGACAATAGGCAGTAAGCTGCTCGGCGTGTAACTTGCAGAGTCCTTCTTTTAAACATTCTCATGTATAAGGACGGTGTTCGCATTGTTTCAGGATACTGGTACATTGCCACTCGCGTTGCTTTAACAGAGCTGCGAGTTTTTCTAGTAGAATCAACCTGCCATCCTTCTATAGATCTTACGTTACATGTACATAAGCAAGGCTCTTTGACTCCCTGGATCGGCGTATTCATGGGAGGTCATGGCCGTTACCGTTCCGTGGTGACCAATCCTGCACTGCTGATGAAGTGCCTTATCGGCTATAGTCGCCGGGATCCGGCCGCACCCGAAGCCTCCTTTGCTATTCGATCAGCAGGCGGATTTTTTTTTAATCCGGTGGAGAATTCCCCGGAACGGGGATTCGAACCACGTCTATTTGTAGGCGAGGGGGATGCTCTAACCTCTACGCCACCGCTGCACAGCATAGACAGAAAAATTTAGGCTGGTGGTTTAAATCTCTGTCGTTTTCACTGGTCATTTCACGCGCCTTTCTAATACCGTGCCATTCACAATGTGTGCAGCCTTCTCATTACCACTATTTAGGATACACTGGGGAAATGCTCCTACGGTGTTTTCTTCTTCCTGTGTTCTTGTGGTTGTGTTGTGCGTATGCCAATGTTATGTTGCTTCGTCGAGTGTGTCCAATAAGCGCTCCTACATGTTAGTACCGCTTGTCTGCATACGCTTGCGTTTCTGCTCTATTGTTGCGCTTCTCATTATCTGATGTACATAAACAACTGGCTCAGAACTCCATTGTTTTAAACTTCAGTATTGTAATCTCATCATTCCCACTCTCTAGTACTATATTTATACGTAAAATGTAAAGTTACAGATTTAGTGTATTTTTTTTATTCTTACTTCTCCTTCTAGTGCGTTGTATTGTAACTCCCTAGTGTAATTTGATATATATATATATATAAGTTGTTATAGAGATTCAAATGAAAGAAACGGAACTCTGAAGAGCCGACAGGAAATGAACCAGGAGGAACACGGGACACTAAACTTTCAGCTGATGTTGATTGTAGCAATACATCTCTACACGCAACCAGTAGATGTAATTAGAGTTGTGAGACATCCTCCTGGTTACGAAACCACCAATCCTTGCCAGGAACAGGGCGTGATGCCCACGCAGCGATAGACAATATTAGGAATGTTAAGGCAAGATTTTACTGCTGTCGTTCTTATATTAGTCGAGTAATTCGAGTTAGCACGGTTCTGGATCGATTCCAGAGCTCTTGCCCGCCCTCTCACTTCCGCAGTAAACGACATGTCTCGGAATGTAGTTTATACCGTTCCCGCTTTCCCTAGGCTCTGTGATAATTCTCAGTGCACGTCGTACGATGGCGATCCGGATTCATTTCGGCTTCTAGTGATTGGGGCGCGCTCACAGAATCTCTATATGAAGTGTGTTGTGGCTATTGTCCTATACTGAGTTTTTGTCGATGTTTATATTGCCCTTCATTCAGCAGTAACGAATGAGGCATGATTCGGTAAGTGTATACTCTTTTATCATAATACACCAGTAAATCGTGCGCTTATTCAGGCACTTCTTGAAGGACTCCTCACGGATCGCAGAGCCACTGATACGCCTAACGAACCCTAACGTCGAGTTAAAATGGAAAACGCCAGAAATCGAAGCATTTCAACTACTCAAGCGGCACCTGCAAACATCACCAATACTTGGAAACTTCGACCAAGACAACGATACCGAAATCCCCACCTACTCAAGCAATGCAGATTTCCGAACCGTCTGTGAGAAGAACGAGAACGGAAGTTCGCGTTCTTCGCACAGACGGTTCAGGAATCTGCAATGCTTCGGTAGGTGGGGAATAGAGAGATCACTTTATGCAAGCAGGTCGCTCTCAAATATGCGAACAATTTATTGCACCACAGGAAAGCAGTGCCTCGCTACTATCTGGACTAAATAAAGCTTTTCCCCTACCTTTGCGGGAGACCTTTCAGTGTCATGAGTAACCTCACGTCTTTTGTTGGTCAGCTAGCCTGAAGGACCAAACAGGACAACTCGCTCGATGGAGTCTCACTCTTCAGTAATTCGACATCACCGTCGCATACCACCGCAGACGGAAGCACTGTGATGCCATATGCTTGTCTCCCT
Organism: Hyalomma asiaticum; assembly: GCA_013339685.2. Classification (NCBI taxonomy): domain Eukaryota; kingdom Metazoa; phylum Arthropoda; class Arachnida; order Ixodida; family Ixodidae; genus Hyalomma; species Hyalomma asiaticum. The sequence goes on along the minus strand of CM023487.1, from coordinate 60,098,838 downwards.
CCCCCGTCGAACCGCCACACCAGAGCAACAAACACGGTGATTCCTTCTTGGGATCAGTAAGCGCCGATACCTTTGCCGGACAACATCTAGTTGATGCTGAGCTGAAGAACGATGGGGACCACATCGAGGACAAGCCCGTCGTTGTACCGAGGTTCTTTTGACATACCATTTGACATTGGTAATCTACGCTACATCCCCAGCTACTGCTGCAAGTTAGTAAATTGAAATCACGTACAATAGGGCAATTTGAAATCAGCGGACATTGCGTTAGCTCGCTTAGAATTGATATTACAGTGACTGTACCAGTTTAAACAGCTATGTACATTATGTTACGAAATATAATACATATCGTAGCTTGCTGCGTTTTGTGGTATTGTGGCTTGATGCGTTTGATCCGTAGATTTCCTACGTCGGCTTAACTGTAGCCATGCAACAATATATGAAGAAACTAGGGGACAGAAGAGAACTTTGATTTTCAACTGACTTTTTTTTTTGCAGTGCGTGCTTGTTTCTATATTTCATAAAATACGCAGATCGCCTGCACAACAACACTGCGTGATCACGCACACTCTAGTATAACTAACCAGAAAAGCTGTCTATATATCAATTACAGGTGTGCGAAGTCCGAGGACTTCGATGAATAATAAACCACGCTTCCAAGTGCGGAAGAAGACAAAATGCGTGAAGGGCGCCGAGCAGCGAGACGCTACCTTCTTTATTTTAAAGCAGGAAACGCAAGAATACCACATGACACGCGCTCGCGATCCTACATCGCCTTCTTTTGCACCCGCTATTAAATGCGAAGCATTTCTTAGCGAACTTCGGCGAGTTTGAGCGTATCTATCTATCTATCTATCTATCTATCTATCTATCTATCTATCTATCTATCTATCTATCTAGCCGCCTACGATTTTGTGCTCTCCTAGGCGTTTCGCTAAACGGATGTTTACGAAAATTGGTATGCCACATCATGACTACACGACGAACATAAATGACAGGTCATAACATGAAAATCATGATATGCATGTCATGAGCGGCATGATTTACATGCCACGGTCTTGGTGCTCTCCTGGCCGTTTCGCTAATGGGATGTATGAGAAAATTGGTACGGCATAACTTGACTGCCTTGCGAACATAAATGGTAGGTCATAACATGAAAATCATAACATGCATGTCATGAGTGGCATGATTTACATGCTACGGTCTTGGTGCTCTCCTGGCCGTTTCGCTAATCAGAAGTTTACGAAAATTGGTATGACACATCGCGACTACATGACGAACATAAATGACAGGTCATAACATGAAAATCAGGATATGCATGTCATGATCGGCATGCTTTCCACGCCACGGTCTTGGTTCTCTCCTGGCCGTTTCTCTAATGGCATGTATGAGCAAATTGGTATGGCACAACATGACTGCCTGACGAACATAAATGGCAGGTCATAACATGAAAATCATGATATGCGTGTCATGAGCGGCATGAATTACATGTCACAGTCTCGGTGCTCTCCTGGTCATCTCGTTAATGGGATGTATACAAATATTGGTATGCCACAATGTGACTGCATGGCGAACATAAATGTTAGGTCATAACATGAAAATCATGACATGCATGTCATGAGTAACATGATTTACATGCCACGCGTTTCATTAATGGGACGTATACGCACATTGGCATGCCACAACATGACTGCACCACAAACATAAATGACAGGTCATAACACGAAAATCATCACATGAATGTCCTGAGTGACATGATTTACATGCCATGGTCTTGGTGCTCCCCTGGCCGTTTCGTTAACGGGATGCAAACGAAAATTGCCATGCCACAACATGACTGCATGGCGAACATGACTGACAGGTCACAACATGAAAATCATGACATGCATGTCATGGTCGAGATGATTTACATGCCACGCGTTTCGTTAACGGGATGTATACGAAAATTGGCATCCCACAAGATGACTGCAACACGAAAGCAAATGGCAGGTCATAACCTGAAAATCATGACATGCATGTCATGAGCGACATGATCTACGTGCAACGGTCTTGGTGCTCTCTTGGCCGTTTCGTTTGTGGGACGTGTAGGAAAATTGGCATGCAACAATATGACTGCATGACGAACATAAATGACAGGTCATAGCATGAAAAGCATAACATGCATGTCATGGGCGGAATGATTTACATGCCAGGCGTTTCGTTAATTGGATGTACACCAAAATTGCTATGGTACAACACGACAGCATGGCGAACGTAAATACGGGTCATAACATTATAATCATGACACACGTGTCCTGACCGGCATGATTTACATGCCATGGTCCTGGCGCTATACTGCCGTTTCGTTAATGAGATGTATGGGCTCCGTCTACTGACCAGAGGGCGCTACGTAGCTCTCGTCGGACAGCTCAGTATCGCTGACATTGGCCGCTTGGGTCGCACGTATGAGACGCGCGCGCACGGTGGAAACCGAGGCGTCAGCGACGCGCGCGTTTCTTCGCTGCTTTCCGCGCGTACTGGGCACCACACGAACGCTCGCGGCGTCGCCCTTTGGAACAGTTTGCCGCAGGTTTGGAGCGCGCGTCTCAAAGGATATAAAACGAAAGAAAGTGGGTCGGGCGGTCGCTGCTGCTATAGAGTTGGAGACGCGTATCGCGTTCGCGTATTTTCCTGTGACAGTCTGCCCAATTATGCCTCTTCTCTCCGTGAGGCAGTGCATTCTGGCACTGATATCGCACATGGAAAACTCGACTGCACGGAGCCTATACGAAAATTGCTTTGGCACAACATGACTGCATGACGATCATAAATGACAGGTCATAACATGAAAATCGTGGTATGCATGTCATTAGCGGCATGATCTACATGCCACCCGTTTCCTTAAAGGGATGTATACCAAAATTGCTATGGCACAACACGACCGCATGACGAACGTAAATGACAATTCATAACGTTAGAATCATGACATGCGTGTATGAGCGGCATGGTTTACATGCCACAGGCTTGGTGCTCTTGCGGCCGTGTCGTTAACTTCATATGTACCAAACTCGGTATAGCGAGACAACAATGCAAATCCATTTTGCTTTCCTTATGCGTGCTTCGCATTTCCTTGATTCCCACTGCACGTGGGATCTGCCAATTTTTTTTCTGGTATTAACAACGTGTGTTCATGGTGTACAAAAACAGCTAACATCCTCTGAATATAAGGTTAGCTCTAGATCTGTTTTGTCCCTTCCCTATCGCGCTATTACCTCAGTGTGCCCTTTCCTTGCATAGGTTCCTAAATGTCAGTAGTATAGCGTCGCTTCCGACTGTTTACCTTTGCTTGAGCATATCAGCGGTGGTTATGGCGATCGATGTTAGTACGAACTAGATGAAATTCTGTGAATTTTAATTTGGTGACATGCACTGTCAGATACTTTTCCACCATGGTTGTCGATACTTCTGGCTAATGTTAACTGTTGCGCCAACCTATCTCCCATAGCTCCCGCAAAACTTCCTACAGATATATAGATCAATAATTTCGCTATATGCATGTTTTTATGCGCCCTGTTTATGAAAAACAAAGCGCGCGAGCAGAATATTATATGCTGCTCGAAAACACGTGCGCTATGATCCGACACTGAAGCACATACGTGAATATATGAAACCAAGAATCTTATTCTTACGTCGAATCTCTCAGGTGTGTCGATCGAATCTCAATTATTACATACAGCTTGTCTGGATTGGACCTCAATTATTATATACAGCAGGCTTCCCAAAAGGCCATGCCAACATCAACTATGGAAGTCATCGGTGCAGTCGGCGTTGTCTCCAGGACGGCAGAAATGGCTCAATGTTTCCTGTGAAATATTCTTTCTATGGAAATATCGCGGCGAATTTCTTATTCTTCAGACGATGCCGAAGAACGGCAAAATCTGCGCCACATTTGCCTGAGAAAGTTATCGGCTGAGCCGACATCGGCTCTAAGGTGGCATACTTGGCCCAATGTTGCCAATAAATGGTGATAGCTTAGATTATATGGTCTAAAGAACGTCAAATCAGTGCCACATTTGCCGGAGAAAGTTACCAGCTCAGCCAATGTCGGCTCTAAAGCGGCATACATGGCACAATGTTGCCAAGAAACGACGACGGCTTAGCTTATAGTGCCTATAGAACGGCAAAATCGGCACCGTATTCGCCGTTAAAAGCCAGCGGCTCAGCCAATGTAGGCAGTAGCGTTGCATATGCGGCCCCATGTTGCCGTTTATAGTCGACGGTCTGCCGATATCGGCGGGGCAGCTGCTATAGTGGCCCGACGTTGCCAGTGATTGACGGTAGCTTAGCCGATATAGGCTCACTGCCGGCAACATTAGGCCGTGGATGGGCCGCGCTTTGCCGCAATAAAACCAATACCGGCCCTACGTTGCGTGCTGCCTGCGGTTTTTGAGGGAAAACGTTTACTTAGTTACGCTGCTTTATTTATACCCTACTATACTCGAAATGTCAGACAGAATTATCGAGGTAGTCAGAAATAAACATGAAAGCTCTTTTTCGTAACATAAGCTCTTCTTGCAGGTTTCTCCATTTCTTTATGTTCATACACTCTCAGCGGACATTGTATTGTATCGCTAGGCATTACGCCAAATCACACCGCGCGACATCCTAGCATCATTTGCAATAGAAAAATTTGATCAGATACCTACATGAGCTTGGTTTTGCTTTGTAGAGAGCACCATTGAAGGTTTTGCTTTAAATCCCTGTTGTTTTTATTGATCATTCCATGCACCTTTCGAGTTCTACGCAGTTCGCAATTTGTGTAGCCTTCACGTTACCATTTTTTACAATACACTGAAAAAATCTCCTCATGCACAAATAGTTTCTTTTCTCCTTCTCCTGTTCTTGTGGTTGTGTTGCGCCCATATGGATGCTATCTTGCTCCGGCGAGTGTTTCCGGTAAATGCCCTTGCTTGTTAGTACCGCTTGTCTCGACAACCATGCCTCTTTGCTATATTTTTGCTCTTGCCGTTACCTGATACACGTCAACACCTGGCTCAAAATTCCACTATCCTGAAGTTCTCTATTATGTTCCAATAATTTTCAATCTAAATTATTTCCATATGCAAATTGTAAAGTTGCTGTTCTAGTGTACTTTCTGTATTCTTAGTTCTTTCTTCGCCTGTTGTATAATATTACAATTCAATTAGGTTTTTACATACACTGAAATGGAAGAAACAGAATGCTCAAAGAACGACGAAAAAGAATCACAAGAGACACAGGACAGACGCTCGACTTTCAGCTGACGTTCATTTCGAGTAGCACGACATTTCTGCAGTGCAGATGTGATTAGAGCCGTGACAGAGCCTTCCAACACCAAACCACCAATCCTCTACGCAAGCATCGCGTCATGCCCACGCACCCAGGCAGATGCTGTAGGATGTACATGCTGCTTTGTAGGAGGCAAGAAAGCAGGGCACAGGCAGACACACCTAAATAGTCAAAAAAAGAGAAAAGAGTAAAGAAACAACTAAGAAAGCCGCTCTTAAACGAAAAAGAAAGCTTCGTTAGAAACAGCTTCTTTGTTGTTTAAGAAATTCTTGTGACCTTCTTATTTGTTAATTTTTTTGACGATTTAGGACTGTTCGCGTGTGCGCAGCTTCTTGCTTCATACAAAACAATGGGCAACTGACATCTGATGCTGATATTCTGGCTGTTTCCCTCGCCTTGAGTTGCTTTGCTGTATTATTGGCTTGGGCGCGTGAGTGCTTGGGTGCGCGGTAGTATCGGCTTGGGTGCGGGAAGGATTGGTGGTTCGGGTATCGGAAGGCTCTATGACGACCGTGATTTCCCACGCCGGTTTCGCGTATAGAGGTCGTGTTCCTTCAATACACGGCAGTACATATTTGACTGCCTGTCCTGTGTCCCTTCTGCTTGTTTGTCTCTTATCGTTTCTTTAGCGCTTGGCTTCTTTTGTTTCAAGCGTAAACTAAGTCACCCGAGGACATATTTTACTGTTTCGTTTAGATAATTTGCATGTTATTTTGCTTGACTTCTTGTATAGAGTACAGCAAGAATAACTTTTTTCTCTGTACAGGATGCTGATAAGGCTCAGCAAACAAATTCGCCTGTCGTTGAAACGTGCGCCAGCAGTACACGCAGTTTTCGAGCTCGTACTTTTCTTCTCCTTCTCGACTTTCCTAGATAAGCCAAAGTTCCTTTAGTCGAAAGACACTATGATAGTCAAGTACATGGCTGGTAACTAATGTCTCCATTTATATCCTTAGAAGATAAGTAGCATATCTTTTGTGTATGGCCCTGTTTTCTTTTGTGTCACTTCCGTTCATGAAGTTGAGTCATCTTGCATACTCGCAGGGAAAATATTCTTCGACAGCTCTGCAATGTACCTACGGATCTTCTATTTCACCTTGATATGCATTGTTCACTCTAAGCATTTCCACTTTTTAGAGGCTGTCTGCGTCAGACGTTTCTGAAATTCTCATATGTACTCTCATACAACTTGGTGTAGTGTCCTGTCGTTTAAGGTGCGCTAACCAAGGCCTTTTTACAGCGTAATTTGTTATGGCGTCGTTGCATTGGCAGGAATTAGTGGCGATGGTGTCCACCGCTACTGTCGCCCAGGACCGTAACTGCTATGATCTTGAATATCAGAAAAGGAGGCTCCATGCCTGCGCGGATTTTAGCTCATACGAATAGGAGGAGTGCGACGACAGCCCAGAGAGGCTCTCGACGATTCATTGTACGTATTGTTTGGGCACCTGATATGGGCGGAGAGGCAGTGGAATCCGACCAGGCTCTCACTACATGGCTGAGCATTTTGTGCGCTCAGCCACGACTCTGACCAGTAATAGTGTCCTTTAGGTCATCATATGTAGCTAAAGCAGCCAGTCGTTTCATCTACGAGTACGAGGAAAGACTGTGATTAAGTAGCGAAATGTAGAGATGACGAAGGACATTAAGAATAGGAAATGGCGGATGGCGACGGTCACGACGAAAAAGCAGAAAGAGAACCAGAAAAAGCATACAGAGGCAGCAAAGAAAAAAAAACAATAGGCAAGATTAGTGTAAGACTGAAACAAAATGAGAAAGCACGCCAGACAATCTCGTTTAACTAGCACTATGCTGGGTCCTCTTTTGTCTGGGAGGCCTGGGAGCCTTCTTAATGGGTGCAAAATCCATGGCTAGAGGAAATTCAGAATACTTGCACGTCAAACCGCGGTAAACAAGAAGTCATCATTTCAGTAGCCTTTATTACCCCTCTCGCATTAAATGAATCATACAGTTCTCATTGTGCGCGTAACCAGGAAGCCCATATACGCAAGCGAGTTAACACCATGAGCACTTCACTGGCAATTACCATTCGCGTGCCTCTGGAGAAGATGGAAGAACCGACAGCCCCAAGCACGTTGGACGTGCCAGATGCCAACAATTCAGTTCTCAAGGTAGTGCAGAAATGCAGTGTTTTGTGCAGTCTTTGAGTATGCAGTGTTAGCCTCGTCATCAACAGCAGTGCCGGTAGCGTGGTGATGGGTGGAGCGCACGATCTCATGCTTCTCAATTTTCCATTGCGGGTACACCACCGGTCTGACCGACAGTATTCAATTAGGAACACTGGCGCTTTGATACTTTAGCGCGATGGTATTTGCGAATACAACTATTTTTTTTCCGTTGTGCTGGGGTGTACCTGTCTTCATTTCCGAGAAAATAAAGAAGCCCGCGACATTTGCGACACATGAAATAGACGCACACCGTTGTGCAAATCCTCGCTGGCCCTGTTATGCGTGCTTGAACCAGCCAGCGTTCGGTCTCGCATCGTCGTCGGTTCCGTATGTGCGCTGCTGTGGCGATGCGAGCCTCCTCGACATCAACGTGCTTGTGCAGCCCGGACCATCTCTTGGCAAGTTAGCAAGTGTGTTCTCTCATCATTGATTTTGTATTTGATGCTGGGGTCCACCGCTACTCCCACCACGTAATTTCCGCAACGGAAGTAGAACAGCAAAACATACATGTAAGAACAAAAAAGCACGCTGGAAAGGTTCCACTGATGTACTGGGGATGGTAGTCGCAGCCCCCTCCCCACCCCCCCCACGCGCACCGAAAGATGGCCGGTGTTCTACACTGCGCCATCGGAGCAGATTCTCGAAGGCGTACAAACGCGTCCTATAATCTTCATTATGTCGCTTCTCTTATCTGGCTACGCAACAAACGTACCGAATTTTCGGCAAAGATGAATGGAGATCACAATAAATACTTCTGAAAGGCAAATTGTGTGGATTTTGTTAGTTTCCCATAACTGTGTGCGCTATTACCATCTCAATATATGTTCAAGTAACATTAGGCAAACGAACATTGCTTGCTTTGTCTAATATGAGGAAACCTGGGAGTGACTTGGGAAACAAGTGGGCCTTGGGCTAGCCGCTATTGCTACCGAGGTAATGACAGGGGAATATACCTCTAAAAACAAGCATTGGACGACGTAAAGGTAGAACTGAAATGGAGGAACAGAGTTCTACTGAGACTTCCGAAAAGATCTAGCCTACGGCATTCATAGACTACGAAAAGGCTTTCGACTCGGTAGATACCGGTGGTTCTGGAGGCATTACGCCGTGAAAGAATATGGGATAGCTACGTAAATATAAGAAGCAACATCTATAAACATTCTACAGCCACCCTACTCCTCCTTAAAAAACAGCAGGAAAATCCCAATACAGAAAAGTGTGAGACAATCACATACAATTCCTTGAAAGCTATTTACAGCATGCTTGGAAGAAGTCTTCAAAAGATTAGACTGGGACGAGACTGGGCTGAGGATTAATAGGGAATATCTGAGTAACTGACGATTTGCAGACGACATAGTACTCTTTAGCAATGATGGCGACGAACCGCAAAAGATGATTGAAGAGAAGCCGAGAATGCTCTGAGGTTGGATTAAGGATGAACATGCAGGAAACACAGATAATGCTAAGTGGTATGGCGAGAAAACGTGTCTTCACGATCGAAAACCAGACATTAGAAGTCGTAGGAGAATACCTATATCTAGGACAGCTACTGACAGGAGCACCCGCACATATAAAATAATTCCACCGTAGAATAAACATAGGATGGCGGCGCACAGGAGACATTCGCAACTCATGAACGGAAATCTACCACTGTGACTCAAGCGGAAACTATAAAACTACTGCATATTGCCAGTACTAACATACGGGGCAGCAACTTGGAGAATTGCAAAGAAGTCAGAAAGGAAGTTAAGAACCGCGCAGCGGGCGATGGAACGAAAAATGATAGGCGTTGCTCTAAGAGATAGGAAGAGTGCAGAGTGGGTTAGGGGACAGACGGGAGTCGCGGACATAATAACCGATGTTAAGAAGAAAAAATGGACATGGGTAAGCCACTTGATGAGAAGAATAGATAACCGATGGACAGTTAGATGACGGATTGGATACCAAGAAAGGGTAAGCGTAGCTGTGATTACAGTGAGTGAGATGGGGGGACGAAATCAAGAAATTGGCTGGCGTCGAATGGAATCAGCTCACGCAGGACAGGCAAATATGGAAAGGATTGGGAGAGGCCTTCGTCCTGCAATGGACACAAGATAGGATGATGATGATGATGATGATGATGATGATGATGATGGCAATGTCCTGCGTCCTCAGTGCTGGCCTAGTGACTTTTTTTGTCATATCGAACTCCATGGTATACACAGACTGGGGCAACCGCGGCGGCGGTGTCCGCACCCATCTCTGCACCCAGTTTCCGCTGTAAAACACACCGCAACCTATGTTAGAGTGCACAATTTGTGACATTTTCACAACATGTGCGCAGGGATGTCGAGTATTCAATACATCATGACGTACGAGTTACCGGAAAATCTATGCGGCTTACCTTTAAAAAAATTACAGCATATCCACGGAGTGAATGATGATGAGTGGGCGAAGCTCGGGATGTGCATCGTAGATCGTGCCGAGTTCCGGATTAATTTAGTTAACGCGCACGCTACGAATCCTCACGGTTCAACTGTGCACAATGCACAAGTGAAATCTCCCACCGGCACTTCATTACAAGTCAGCATCCCGTGCATATATATGTGTGTGTGTGTGTGTGTGTGTGTGTGTGTGTGTGTGTGTGTGTGTGTGTGTGTGTGTGTGTGTGTGTGTGTGTGTGTGTGTGTTTGTGTGTGTATATATGGGTTTTGCCGGTGAACGCTTCTCCAACGCGAGCAGTCGGTATTTCTCAATCAAGAAACTCGCTAGGAGACCCTGCCTGCGCCAACGTTGTCTCTCGCGTTTGCCGGGGCAGTGTCGAGTTTGCCGGGGAGCACGTGGCTCCCGGCGCTCGCCCTCGGCAGGTACGCGCCGGTGGCTACCTACTACGACGACTACTACTACTACTACTATGGACGCACGACCCACGCCTTAAGGAGCTTCGCCCCTAAAAGAGGACACAGTAAATTTTCAAAAAATAAAGAAAGAAGAGGACAACGCTGGTACTACAATGAAACTGCACAGACATGTCGCAAATTTACGTATCGAGGATGTGGTAGAAATGGGAACAATTTTCCCGATAATACCACGTGCAAAGAAACATGTAAACCGGGTAAGTACGGTTGCCTACACGTGTGCACTGTACCAGCTTTTGTGGTGCATTGATGAAACCTACGCTTCTGCATTGCATTTGGAACAATCAGCAGGCTTCTATTTTGTAGTGGTTATTGTGCCGAAAACTGACACCGCATTACCTAACACCACTCTAGCGTGCCGAATATTAACCGAGCATGCTGTGAGAGTAGGTGTACGCCATTCCTACTGCAAAATCAAAAAGAAGTATTGCTTGTGCTATTTTCTGCATGGAATATGTTCTTATATGAAACATTTATTGTTGAGAGCTTTATGCGTCGGAGAAGAAACAAAGAAAAGCCGTATAAGCGGAAGTGCTTATAGCACGGTGTTTCGTGTAGTATACTCCCAGTACCCCTCCACATCTGCATTCAAACCAAAATATAGTTACGTAGTTGGTTTAATTTGTGTTAGGAGCTTCAATATGCCACGGTTTATTGCAAGCGGACAATGCGTATAGAATGAGTTTACTGAAAAGACTACCAAACTTTGTGTGGTTTTCCTGTATAGAAGATGTTGGATAGAATGTGGCTACAATCGTGTCAACTTCATATGATGCGTCGCATGTTTGCAAAACTGCTTGCTTTGCCGCAGTTCTGCATAATTTCTAAGTTATGCACCTATTTATCTGCAGTTCCTGCGCGAAGATTAGTTGTCATTCGTGTGGTTTAGTTAAGCAGTTCTTATTTCGACCCGTTCTACGTGCGGGATTATTGTTGTAATGGAGAAGCGCGCCGACCAGGGAGACGTCAAAGTAATTCTGTGAAGTCGCTGTTTTTTAAGATGCGCTTATAACAATGCACACTCCTCTTGTTGCGCTTTACATGCATCGGTTTTTGGCCATTCTGACCAGAAATAAGTGCTTCCTAGATGTTATCACACGCCGGCTGACCTGCTAAACTACCCCGGCAGTTGTTCTTATTATGTGTCTTCGTGATACTTCCCGGGGGAACATAATACCAGAAAACAGAAGCTATACAATAACGTGTCGAGCGACCATTCTGGCCTCACAGAGCTTCCAATAATGGAATAGAAATCTAGAATGTAATAGATTCAATTCCAGCAGAGCTAGCGCCAAATGCTCCGAACCGTATTTATGGATATCATTCAAGTTCCTCAAGCGCCAACGGAAACTGGAATTACATATCTAATTAGATGAAAAAATCGCAAGGTACGATTTAAAACAGGGAATGTCGCGGGAGCCAACGTTTCGACAAGCGGACTTGCCTTCGTCAGGGCGGCAACTGCCTTCTCCAGCGTTCGTTTATGTACGCCTTTGTACACCCTCCCCCGTCCTCAGAAAGAGAGGAGGAGAAGAGCAGCACGTGCGAACATACACACAGAAAAGAAAAAAAAAAGTGGGGGGGGGGGTTGGGTGCAAGGGTATTTGGGTGACAGGTGTTAGCGTGACTACTATGAATGGCAAGAGCGAAAGTTTCTAGAGAATCCGCTCTTTGTACATATCTTGCACATGCATTGTGTGCACAGGGCTAGAAAGCAGGGTGGAAAAAAGGAAACACACGCACGGAACAGAAGTTACTCCTATGTCATGTGTCCCCCTCCTCCACCCCCTACCACCTGCCCCGCACCAACAGTGCATTTCATGGAAAGCATGGGGCTAAAAAAAGGGTAACTACACTGTTTAATGTCCTTTTCTCCTGGAACTGGATGGGGGCTCAGCACCTGAAAGTAGACTTTCTGGGAGAAACATTGTTAGCTTGTGCATACCTCAACCTTTTGTCGTCTTTGTTAACACTCTTCCATATCTAATGGACTCAAGAGTTCCCTTTGAAAGGTTTATGCCTGTAGGTTGGAGAGTATTGAACCTGTATATGAGATACGATTCCCTGTATTTTCTGTCGCCGCTGAAGTTTACATCACGTTACTAAAATTAGTACTTACACTTAATTACTTTGAATTTGACTCGACCAACTACCTGCAAATTTTTGGCACCAGTATGGGAACTCCTTTCGCGCCGACCTACGCCAATATCTTCATGGGGCAACTAGAAGCACAGCTTTTGGAATTGTCGCCGCTAAAACCTCGCACCTACCTCCGTTACATAGACGATATCTTTATTATTTGGGAACATGGTGTAAGTGCACTAAGCACATTTTTTGAGCATTTTAACAACTTTCATCCCAGCATTAAGTTTTCTATGCAGCACTCTTCTAGTAAAATTGATTTTCTCGACACGACAGTATCCATCGAAAAAGGAAAACTAAAGACGACACTTTACAGAAAGCCAACGGATAGCCAGCAATATCTAGATTATAGTAGCCATCACCCGCGACACTGCAAACAGGGCATATTTATAGGACAGGCAAGGCGCATAAGAAGGATTTGTAGCAACGACGCGGATTACGTTCACCACTTAAGCAATTTAAAGGCAACCTTAGCTGAACGAAATCACCCGCACGACGCTCTCAACAAGGCATACAATGACGCGCTTAAACTAGATAGGACACCAGCGCTAGAAAAAAGAGCCCCTAAAGCGCAGGCCAACCAGCCGCTAGCATTCATAACGAAATACTCCAACTCGCTTCCAAACATAAATAATATTCTTCGGAAATACTATCCAATACTAACAAGCAACGATCGCCTTAGAAAAGCGTTTCCGGAAATACCAAGAGTCACCTACCGCCGTAATAGAAACTTTAAAGACCTGCTAGTACATGCCAAAGTAAACCCTCAGCGCACCGCCTGCGTAATAACTTGCTCCCGTCCCAGATATAAGACTTGCAAGCATATTCAAATGATCTTAAAGTTAAAAGCACGGGAAGTGACTATGTCCATCATGTAAAATCAAGTTTCACTTGCACTAGTTCGAACGTTATTTACATGTTGGAATGTTCACTCTGTCACAAGCAGTACGTCGGCGAAACTGGTCAACCAATCAATGTTAGATTAAACGGGCACCGCGCGGACACCGCGAATAACCTGCCGAAGGCAGTGGCGCAGCATTTTAATATGACAGGTCATAATTTCGATGAACTGAAACTCTACATACTCCAAGGAAACTTCCGCTCGCCGAGGGACAGAAAATACAGAGAATCGTATCTCATATACAGGTTCAATACTCTCCAACCTACAGGCATAAACCTTTCAAAGGGAACTCTTGAGTCCATTAGATACGGAAGAGTGTTAACAAAGACGACAAAAGGTTGAGGTATGCACAAGCTAACAATGTTTCTCCCAGAAAGTCTACTTTCAGGTGCTGAGCCCCCATCCAGTTCCAGGAGAAAAGGACATTAAACAGTGTAGTTACCCTTTTTTTAGCCCCATGCTTTCCATGAAATGCACTGTTGGTGCGGGGCAGGTGGTAGGGGGTGGAGGAGGGGGACACATGACATAGGAGTAACTTCTGTTCCGTGCGTGTGTTTCCTTTTTTCCACCCTGCTTTCTAGCCCTGTGCACACAATGCATGTGCAAGATATGTACAAAGAGCGGATTCTCTAGAAACTTTCGCTCTTGCCATTCATAGTAGTCACGCTAACACCTGTCACCCAAATACCCTTGCACCCAACCCCCCCCCCCCACTTTTTTTTTTCTTTTCTGTGTGTATGTTCGCACGTGCTGCTCTTCTCCTCCTCTCTTTCTGAGGACGGGGGAGGGTGTACAAAGGCGTACATAAACGAACGCTGGAGAAGGCAGTTGCCGCCCTGACGAAGACAAGTCCGCTTGTCGAAACGTTGGCTCCCGCGACATTCCCTGTTTTAAATCGTACCTTGCGATTTTTTCATCGATTCAAGCATCCATCTTCCCCTGAGCTTCTCTTCTAGTTTGGATATCTAATTAGAACATTTCAGCTACTAACCCTATGCCTTTAGTCGAAATGATCGAATCGGTATATTGAGACTACTCATGGCGTGACAATAGAGCTTATATTTTTTCTCCTCAGAGTGTGGACACTATTTTTACAGGTTCTTTCGGGGCCATTACTGAAGCGAGGGTGTTTATTTGAGTTTCCTTTCGGCAAACTTTTGATTACGCTACTGGGCACCCCTGTGAGAAGCGAGCATAACAGGATGATATTTAGGATTGCATTGAGTTTATTAGGAACCAATGAGCAGCGTCTGGTTTAATTGTGAGCAGTACCTTCTCTCTACATATGCGAATTATGTAAGAATAAATTTTCCCTGAATATATGCTAAACTAACGCTGCGCATCACACAACCTCCGCTCGCTGGTAATGCGTGCTCTGCTGAAAAAATGAATCGTCTTTACGCAAATGTTTGTGACATTACTGAACGTCAGATGGAGGGAATTAGAAAATCAGCATCTCAGGTTGCTAAGGATTTCATAGAAGCTTGCAGCAGTGTATACAGTTCTCAGTTATTGAGCATTGTATATCACATTCCTCCATGAGCCTGTGTATATAAATTTCCTAATGATATCATTTTGCATGTTATTCAGTGCCTCTCAAATAAGTTTGTTTCTATGCAGATACCTACCCCTTTGACGAGCACGAAAAATAACCTTGAAAGTTCGGGTACTTTTGGTTCTTTATGAAAGATGAAGCCTTGAAAATAAATATTCCCTAATGAAGAATGGAAAATTTGTTTCATCGTTTTCTTCTCCCATACCTAAAACACCGGGGTAACAACAGTTCTCGATCATAAAAATTCTTACGTATGGGAAATCGCAGAACTACTACAACTATCTACAATTCTCAGCGACTGAAATGCGACACTCGCTTCGCGTAATGGCCCACCCATTTTGTGCCATTGGAGTGCACTGAGTGATCACAGAGCCACCGAACTGAATTACAATGCCTCTAAAGGTTGCTCTCTTTCATTGAGTGGTCGACTTGAAGGGTCAGCTGTTCCGTGGGCAGAGTAATAAAGCTGGAAGCATAGGCCGCCATGCACTCACAGCATCGATGTTCACAGCACAACTTGCAGGTAGCGACTCGCCCAGCATGTAAGGGTTTGCGAGTCCATCGCAGGCGTGGCACTTACACGGCAGCTAATAATGAGAACAGCCTGACATTTCTACACTGCGCCTAACAGATTCAGCATCTCAGTTTGAAATGGCCAAAACAGTCTTCGCAATCCACCATTCTCTTTTGCGGACATCACCTGCAACATAAGCGTCCCTGAGTTGCTGGTAAAACGTAGCATTCCGGCAGTCGAAGGAGTGTTTCTGGTGACTAGACAATTTGACCATACCCTATCAGAATCACATGCAAGTTTACACAGATGGATCAGTGTGTCCACAAGAAGGTGAGTGCGCAGCGGCATATTAGAGGTGTTGGATGTGTCCTGCTCGAACCGTCTGGGCCACGTAGTTTCACACACTACAGCAGAAGGCGCCTTAATTAACGGAGCCCTGGGAAAGCTACGGTTCTGTTCTGCATAAAACGCCATGGTGCTGGTGAACTCAATATCCGTGTCTCTACGGTTACGTCGCAGACTACCATAAGAAAATTTTATGAAGCTGTCCCTAGTGGTGCTCAAGGATTTAAAGAGGAAGAGGCTCGACGTAAGATTTCAGTGAAAAGAATCCCGCGTAGGGACTCAGGGGAATTAGAAAGCTAGCTGAAGCGCGTGCAAGTGTTGCACTAACTTCCGTCCCAAAACTTAGAGCTCCACTACTTTATCAGCCCATTAAGCAAGTCTACAAAACTTGACATCCAACCTGTGTGATCTGTGGATTTGCTCGTGCAGATTGGACATTGCTATATTGAATTAGGACTGATTCCGCATACCCTAAGGCGTGGCTATTCAAGACTGGACAATGCGCTTCTGCCTTGTGTGCATTTCGTGGTGACATTGAAGATTATGTCCGCAGTTATGTCCGATTATGTCCGATTATGTCCGCAGTTAGAGAACGAAAGAGGAGTAATGGTCCGCAACCTTTAAAACAGCGGCCTGCCACACAGGACTTTCGAGGTCATTTCTGTCCTCGAACGGCCCGCTACAGTAAGAAAGAGGGTGCAACGATTGCTGATAGACTTCCTCAGATACACTTGGTTGATGGATGCCTGATGACACGTTCATGAACAACCCTGAAAAACTGTCGGCTTTGCAGGCCAGGCTAAAGCCGCCTGATGCTACACCACCACCCCACGATAACCACCATCGCCACAACACCGCCCTGACAACGAGCACGTTGAAGCCGCGAGCTTGGAAGCTCGCTATAAAGGAACATACGTTGCGAGAGAAACAGGAGCATGAGGAAAAGCTTTGCTAAGGATGCTGAGAATGATAGAAAGCTCGTATATGGTTATGGTGAATCACGAACTGCTGTATTGCACGTGACAATATAAAACTGCGGTTTCGCAAAAACAGTTCCTTCAAATTTTCAGAAGTTTGCATACCTTTTCTGAAAACGTATGCGACCGATCAAGATGAACATTTCTCATAATATAGTTTGATCTTTCGTAAATAGTGTAAGCCTTAAGGTTTCCAACATGGTTCAACTGGTCAGCCTTATCGAAATTTATGGATGAGTAGCATATTCTACAGTACTGACCATTGAGTTCAACCATGAAGTATTACCAACTGGCCTAAATTGCCACTTTGCTCGAGTTCAATATATTTTTTCTTGTAATACCAATGCAGGCAACCAATTGTTTAGACCTGGATTACTGTTCGTGTCACATAAAATCAGTGCACAGTCTATATCCGCACACTATTCTCTGTTTTGAAGAACATGTGCTGTAAAGGCAGGACGAAGACAAGTAAGATGAAATAGAGAATAGAACAGCCGGCCTGCGGCAAAGGCACTGTGTCTGTCTTTTTCTCTACATTACAATTTCTCTACAATGGCGCAGTCGACGAAAGACACATCTTAAGGGCGCCTTCGAGGGTCGTCGGTGCTGCGAGAATTCCATTCAAGGAACGCCGCTCACGCTTCCACGACCCTGTATCCCGCCACCCTTCTGCTGCCGGAAGTATCTCTGGGACCATTCGGGGCGCGCCATCGCATCGACACACGACCGTTCACGCTTCATGTGGCAACGAATCCTCGCCCGGGACTACATCGCAAAAAATTGGGGGACCCTTAAGCTTCGCCTTTAAGAGTTGAACGCGATAGCGAAATCCGGTCCCTAGCGTGCACTTCAACCATTCAGTGCATACTTATTAGTGTGTGTTACACACACACGCGCGCACAGACGCAGACACACACACACACGCGCGCGCGCACGCGCGACATATCTATGGTAATGGTAGAGGTTTCCGATTTATTTACTAGCACTTACACTCGTAAATGGTCACATTCTGTCGTCCTTCTTGCGTAACTATCTGACAGCTGTTCGATTTGTTCTTCTGGCGACCTCTTCCGGCCAACCGCAACAAGCATCGCCTTAGGGATGGTGAAACGGCAAACAGCACATTATGTAATGTTTGCTGTTTGCTTGATATATTGTCACGTTGATGTGACGGTCTTTCTTGAACACACCAGACGAAGGGACTATGAAAAGAATCAAATTTTATTCGGGCGAACCTGTGCCGAAAAGCAAGCTCTGGCTAGACTACGGCGCATGATGATGATGATGATTGTGGATTAGTTAAGGGAAAGGCACTTAATTCTGCAGCCCATATAAGGAGCACGGCTAAGTGTCCGTGGGGGAAGGGGAAAGGGAGTGAAAGAGATACAATATGAACGCCGTAGTGGAGGTCTCCGGAAATTTAGACGACCTGGGGTTCTTTAACGTGCACTGACAACGCACAGCACACGAGCCTCTGGCATTTTCGCCTCCATCGAAACTGCGACCGCCGCGGCCAGGATCGAACCCGCGTTTTCTTGGGTGGCATCCGAGTACCTTAACCACTACACCACCGCGGCGGACAACGGCGACGGCGAAAACAGCATGCGCAGTCGAGCGTGGGCGGTAAGAATGGCCGCGCGCTCTCACCAGTCCGGTACTTATAATCGCGACAAGGAACGCTTTCGAGCGCGAGCGTCTTGTGACATGGTGAAACAGAACATGAGCCACAGTTTTAACAAACGCGGCTCCAACGCTACAGCGACGCGACGGTGCAAACCATGCAGCCGAAAGAAACTGTCACTGCAACACAAACGCTAGCACAGATAAATGCACGTGGCAATATGTCCCCTGTCCTAGAACGGCGGAACCCTATAGGCTCTGCTGTAGTCGCATGGCCTCCGAGATGGCGGGCGCGCTCGCCGTCTCGGAGGCCATGGTTGTTGATACATGTTTTTCACAATGTATCACAGATGGCAGCACATTATCTAATTTTTGCTGTTTGCTTGATATGCTCAATAAAGTTTATTCCTCCTACAAATCGCCGAATGGGCTCATTTTCCGTCAAGTGCAAAAACCTTCTTTTTTAAGTTACACTCTGGTACTTTGCCAGTGCGGACCTTTTTGGAAGAGCGAGGTTTTTATTTGCCATGGGGATCCCATTGTTTTATTTGTAGAAAACCAGAGACAATAGATCATGTTTTCTTGCACTGTTGGGAAGGGGTCTATTTCTGGGATGTGCTACAAAGGACGCTGAATCGATGAACAAATCGCAAGGTACGATTTAAAACAGGGAATGTCGCGGGAGCCAACGTTTCGACAAGCGGACTTGTCTTCGTCAGGGCGGCAACTGCCTTCTCCAGCGTTCGTTTATGTACGCCTTTGTACACCCTCCCCCGTCCTCAGAAAGAGAGGAGGAGAAGAGCAGCACGTGCGAACATACACACACAAAAGGAAAAAAAAAAGGGGGGGGGGGAGGGGTTGGGTGTAAGGGTATTTGGGTGACAGGTGTTAGCGTGACTACTATAAATGGCAAGAGCGAAAGTTTCTAGAGAATCCGCTCTTTGCACATATCTTGCACATGCATTGTGTGCACAGGGCTAGAAAGCAGGGTGGAAAAAAGGAAACACAGGCTCGGAACAAAAGTTACTCCTATGTCATGTGTCCCCCTCCTCCACCCTGTACCACCTGCCCCGCACCAACAATGCATTTCATGGAAAGCATGGGGCTAAAAAAAGGGTAACTACACTGTTTAACGTCCTTGTTCTCCTGGAACTGGATGGGGGCTCAGCACCTGAAAGTAGACTTTCTGGGAGAAACATTGTTAGCTTGTGCATACCTCAACCTTTTGTCGTCTTTGTTAACACTCTTCCGTATCTAATGGACTCAAGAGTTCCCTTTGAAAGGTTTATGCCTGTAGGTTGGAGAGTATTGAACCTGTATATGAGATACGATTCCCTGTATTTTCTGTCCCTCGGCGAGCGGAAGTTTCCTTGGAGTATGTAGAGTTTCAGTTCATCGAAATTATGACCTGTCATATTAAAATGCTGCGCCACTGCCTTCGGCAGGTTATTCGCGGTGTCCGCGCGGTGCCCGTTTAATCTAACATTGATTGGTTGACCAGTTTCGCCGACGTACTGCTTGTGACAGAGTGAACATTCCAACATGTAAATAACGTTCGAACTAGTGCAAGTGAAACTTGATTTTACATGATGGACATAGTCACTTCCCGTGCTTTTAACTTTAAGATCATTTTGAATATGCTTGCAAGTCTTACATCTGGGACGGGAGCAAGTTATTACGCAGGCGGTGCGCTGAGGGTTTACTTTGGCATGTACTAGCAGGTCTTTAAAGTTTCTATTACGGCGGTAGGTGACTCTTGGTATTTCCGGAAACGCTTTTCTAAGGCGATCGTTGCTTGTTAGTATTGGATAGTATTTCCGAAGAATATTATTTATGTTTGGAAGCGAGTTGGAGTATTTCGTTATGAATGCTAGCGGCTGGTTGGCCTGCGCTTTAGGGGCTCTTTTTTCTAGCGCTGGTGTCCTATCTAGTTTAAGCGCGTCATTGTATGCCTTGTTGAGAGCGTCGTGCGGGTGATTTCGTTCAGCTAAGGTTGCCTTTAAATTGCTTAAGTGGTGAACGTAATCCGCGTCGTTGCTACAAATCCTTCTTATGCGCCTTGCCTGTCCTATAAATATGCCCTGTTTGCAGTGTCGCGGGTGATGGCTGCTATAATCTAGATATTGCTGGCTATCCGTTGGCTTTCTGTAAAGTGTCGTCTTTAGTTTTCCTTTTTCGATGGATACTGTCGTGTCGAGAAAATCAATTTTACTAGAAGAGTGCTGCATAGAAAACTTAATGCTGGGATGAAAGTTGTTAAAATGCTCAAAAAATGTGCTTAGTGCACTTACACCATGCTCCCAAATAATAAAGATATCGTCTATGTAACGGAGGTAGGTGCGAGGTTTTAGCGGCGACAATTCCAAAAGCTGTGCTTCTAGTTGCCCCATGAAGATATTGGCGTAGGTCGGCGCGAAAGGAGTTCCCATACTGGTGCCAAAAATTTGCAGGTAGTTGGTCGAGTCAAATTCAAAGTAATTAAGTGTAAGTACTAATTTTAGTAACGTGATGTAAACTTTAGCGGCGTGTGCACGTTTGCTATTCTGTATTGCTTTCGAGAGCGCTTCGATTCCTTCTGTGATAGGTATATTCGTGTATAGGGAAGTGACATCTAGTGTTACCAAAATAGCCTGATCTGAAAGTGTTTGTGCTTCGTTAATAGACTCTATAATCCGCAGAAAATGAGGCGTATCCTGAATAAAGGACGGAAGGTTGGGCGGTATGTCGGATAGATGGTGATTAAGAAACTTCGATAATGGCTCTGTCGGGGTGTTGTTGTTAGACACTATGGGTCTTCCCGGTATTTCAGCAGTAAGTAGTTCGTCTGTGCTAACCTTATGGATCTTAGGAAGGAGGTAGAAGCGGCCTGCTTGTTTGTTATCAGGCATTAGGAACCGGTACTCGGATTGTGTGATTAATTCGCTGGCTAAAAGATCCGTTATCGTACGCCGTATCCTGTTGCTGTATTCTACAGTTGGGTCGGAATCTAATTTTCGGTAATGTGCATTGTTAGACAGCTGCTTGATTGCCTCGTTCTTGTACTTTTCTATCGGCCATATTACTATACTACCGCCCTTGTCTGCTGGTTTTATTATGATGTCGTTTCTGTCCGCGAGTTGTTTCAGGGAATCGTGTTCTTCGCGGGATAGGTTCTTTGGTTTGCGACTCTGTCTTGTTGTATTCAGGATGTCTCTTGTGACTAGCTTTATGTATTGATCTAGCTCTTGGCATTGCTCAGAATCTGGTGTCCACGTGCTTGGTGGTCGGAGCGCGTCAGTATTTGTGTTTCCTGCCTCTACTTTATCAAA
Organism: Hyalomma asiaticum; assembly: GCA_013339685.2. Taxonomy (NCBI): domain Eukaryota; kingdom Metazoa; phylum Arthropoda; class Arachnida; order Ixodida; family Ixodidae; genus Hyalomma; species Hyalomma asiaticum. The sequence continues at coordinate 60,077,083 of CM023487.1, read as the reverse complement.
AAAGAATTCTTTGATCCGCAGACGCCTTGAAAACTCTGTTATGTCTTTGTGTAGCTCGAATTCGTTAACCGCATTATTGGTCGGGCAGAATGTTAGACCGCGTTCTAGAAGACCTATTTCAACTGCACTTAGGCTCTGTGATATATCTACTACCTTGTTAGTGAGTTCTCGGCGCTGCACCGAGGGACATACTGTTTCTATTGCGCTTATAGAGTTATTTTGGACGCACTTCGTCGCGTGGCTGCTTTTGCGCTTTTGCATAGCTATTATCTTGGTTTCTTTCCTTTCGACAAATTCGGATAGTTCTATTTCTTTACCAGTTAGTTTAATGTTATTCAGTTGGTCGGTTATTACAATAAGTAATAACCGACCAACTGAATAACAACTTATTGCAACTTATTGTAATAACCGCAACTTATTGCAACTTATTGTAATAACTTATTGTAATAACTTATTACAACTTATTGTAATAACCGACCAACTGAATAACATTAAACTAACTGGTAAAGAAATAGAAGAACTATCCGAATTTGTCGAAAGGAAAGAAACCAAGATAATAGCTATGCAAAAGCGCAAAAGCAGCCACGCGACGAAGTGCGTCCAAAATAACTCTATAAGCGCAATAGAAACAGTATGTCCCTCGGTGCAGCGCCGAGAACTCACTAACAAGGTAGTAGATATATCACAGAGCCTAAGTGCAGTTGAAATAGGTCTTCTAGAACGCGGTCTAACATTCTGCCCGACCAATAATGCGGTTAACGAATTCGAGCTACACAAAGACATAACAGAGTTTTCAAGGCGTCTGCGGATCAAAGAATTCTTTTTTGATAAAGTAGAGGCAGGAAACACAAATACTGACGCGCTCCGACCGCCAAGCACGTGGACACCAGATTCTGAGCAATGCCAAGAGCTAGATCAATACATAAAGCTAGTCACAAGAGACATCCTGAATATAACAAGACAGAGTCGCAAACCAAAGAACCTATCCCGCGAAGAACACGATTCCCTGAAACAACTCGCGGACAGAAACGACATCATAATAAAACCAGCAGACAAGGGCGGTAGTATAGTAATATGGCCGATAGAAAAGTACAAGAACGAGGCAATCAAGCAGCTGTCTAACAATGCACATTACCGAAAATTAGATTCCGACCCAACTGTAGAATACAGCAACAGGATACGGCGTACGATAACGGATCTTTTAGCCAGCCAATTAATCACACAATCCGAGTACCGGTTCCTAATGCCTGATAACAAACAAGCAGGCCGCTTCTACCTCCTTCCTAAGATCCATAAGGTTAGCACAGACGAACTACTTACTGCTGAAATACCGGGAAGACCCATAGTGTCTAACAACAACACCCCGACAGAGCCATTATCGAAGTTTCTTAATCACCATCTATCCGACATACCGCCCAACCTTCCGTCCTTTATTCAGGATACGCCTCATTTTCTGCGGATTATAGAGTCTATTAACGAAGCACAAACACTTTCAGATCAGGCTATTTTGGTAACACTAGATGTCACTTCCCTATACACGAATATACCTATCACAGAAGGAATCGAAGCGCTCTCGAAAGCAATACAGAATAGCAAACGTGCACACGCCGCTGAAGTTTACATCACGTTACTAAAATTAGTACTTACACTTAATTACTTTGAATTTGACTCGACCAACTACCTGCAAATTTTTGGCACCAGTATGGGAACTCCTTTCGCGCCGACCTACGCCAATATCTTCATGGGGCAACTAGAAGCACAGCTTTTGGAATTGTCGCCGCTAAAACCTCGCACCTACCTCCGTTACATAGACGATATCTTTATTATTTGGGAGCATGGTGTAAGTGCACTAAGCACATTTTTTGAGCATTTTAACAACTTTCATCCCAGCATTAAGTTTTCTATGCAGCACTCTTCTAGTAAAATTGATTTTCTCGACACGACAGTATCCATCGAAAAAGGAAAACTAAAGACGACACTTTACAGAAAGCCAACGGATAGCCAGCAATATCTAGATTATAGCAGCCATCACCCGCGACACTGCAAACAGGGCATATTTATAGGACAGGCAAGGCGCATAAGAAGGATTTGTAGCAACGACGCGGATTACGTTCACCACTTAAGCAATTTAAAGGCAACCTTAGCTGAACGAAATCACCCGCACGACGCTCTCAACAAGGCATACAATGACGCGCTTAAACTAGATAGGACACCAGCGCTAGAAAAAAGAGCCCCTAAAGCGCAGGCCAACCAGCCTCTAGCATTCATAACGAAATACTCCAACTCGCTTCCAAACATAAATAATATTCTTCGGAAATACTATCCAATACTAACAAGCAACGATCGCCTTAGAAAAGCGTTTCCGGAAATACCAAGAGTCACCTACCGCCGTAATAGAAACTTTAAAGACCTGCTAGTACATGCCAAAGTAAACCCTGAGCGCACCGCCTGCGTAATAACTTGCTCCCGTCCCAGATGTAAGACTTGCAAGCATATTCAAAATGATCTTAAAGTTAAAAGCACGGGAAGTGACTATGTCCATCATGTAAAATCAAGTTTCACTTGCACTAGTTCGAACGTTATTTACATGTTGGAATGTTCACTCTGTCACAAGCAGTACGTCGGCGAAACTGGTCAACCAATCAATGTTAGATTAAACGGGCACCGCGCGGACACCGCGAATAACCTGCCGAAGGCAGTGGCGCAGCATTTTAATATGACAGGTCATAATTTCGATGAACTGAAACTCTACATACTCCAAGGAAACTTCCGCTCGCCGAGGGACAGAAAATACAGGGAATCGTATCTCATATACAGGTTCAATACTCTCCAACCTACAGGCATAAACCTTTCAAAGGGAACTCTTGAGTCCATTAGATACGGAAGAGTGTTAACAAAGACGACAAAAGGTTGAGGTATGCACAAGCTAACAATGTTTCTCCCAGAAAGTCTACTTTCAGGTGCTGAGCCCCCATCCAGTTCCAGGAGAACAAGGACGTTAAACAGTGTAGTTACCCTTTTTTTAGCCCCATGCTTTCCATGAAATGCATTGTTGGTGCGGGGCAGGTGGTACAGGGTGGAGGAGGGGGACACATGACATAGGAGTAACTTTTGTTCCGAGCCTGTGTTTCCTTTTTTCCACCCTGCTTTCTAGCCCTGTGCACACAATGCATGTGCAAGATATGTGCAAAGAGCGGATTCTCTAGAAACTTTCGCTCTTGCCTTTTAAAGTAGTCACGCTAACACCTGTCACCCAAATACCCTTACACCCAACCCCTCCCCCCCCCCCCTTTTTTTTTTCCTTTTGTGTGTGTATGTTCGCACGTGCTGCTCTTCTCCTCCTCTCTTTCTGAGGACGGGGGAGGGTGTACAAAGGCGTACATAAACGAACGCTGGAGAAGGCAGTTGCCGCCCTGACGAAGACAAGTCCGCTTGTCGAAACGTTGGCTCCCGCGACATTCCCTGTTTTAAATCGTACCTTGCGATTTGTTCATCGATTCAAGCATCCATCTTCCCCTGAGCTTCTCTTCTAGTTTGGAAAGGACGCTGAAGAAAGATTTGCCTCTACATCCAACTGGAATTCGGTTTTTAACTGTTGAAAACGATGATGGTCTCCCTTTCGACCTGATAATGCTGCTTGGCCTCCATTGTTTATGGCGAGCTCGAATGGCCGGGTTTCACGCGACCCGGACAGGCGGCCAGCACGTGTGCTCTTTCGAGAACGCATTGGCCAGTATATTGATGTACTAAATGATCAAGAGTTTGTTCCGGATGGGGTGGCCAGGGTTCAGCCTCTGGTTTACCTAAAGGAATTTTAAGAAATAACACCATCGAGACTACTGTAGTAGTCTGCATTGCTGTTTAAGAAAAAAGAAAAAGAAACTGTATGTTACCTGCTATTTATGTTTGTGTTGTGTCAATAAACTGGTTAAAAAACATCGTGGCTTTGTGGTAGGACACCTGCTTGCCACGCAAACGACGGGGGTTCGATCCTCAGTGGGACTGAAGATTTGTGAAGATTTGTATTCTTTATTTTATTTGCATCTTTCTCGATTTTTCGCTCACGGCCAATTTTTCGCTCACGCACCGACACCGACGGCGGTATTTCTGCGAAACGAGCTCTCTAACGCTATCGCGTTAAAATGAGCCACACAGGCACGCTGTCCAAGCATCCTCGGACATGGATCCCGCCGCCGTGAGGAGCAACGCCGCCGTATTCTCCGCGGCCGCCCATCCTGGCTCTACGAGTGCCTCGGTCACCCACCTCATGCGGGGCCATGTCGTTGCTATCACAGCACTCGACTACTTCGCCGTGGCAACTTCGCGGTTGTCGCATGAGGCGTCACCATCCCCGAGTGCACCTGTGATCCCGGAGTTCCGTGCATTCCAGAATGACGCAATCCTCTGGATCAGAGAAATAAACTCTCACGGACGTCGTTCTGCGTGGTCAGACCAACAAAAATGGCAGGTGGCCTATGCCACATTGGTGACATTGCCATGACCTGGCATCGATACCAAGGCTTAAGTCAACAGTCCTGGCAGGAGTGGAGCGCTAAGTTTAATGCTGGTTTTGGCCCGCTTCCCCATGCGTGCGACCATGCCAGGGATCTCTCGACCACGGACTACCAGACAAAACACGACGAACCTGTAGGTGCCTCCAAAAGCCCCTCGACAGAGAATATCGTGGACTGCCCTGTTACAAACGTCAACACACAGTCCTGTACTGCTGTGTTCGTCTCTAGTTCGGCGTCGGTGAGTGGTGCTGGAGCAACATTCCCAATAGTACAGACAGTTTCCAATCCGGTCAGCAGCGAATCTCATCGGTGCACCACCGAGGAAGCAGCTCAGGAGAAACGCCACATCGAGGCTGTAGTTTCGAACTGCAGCTCATCGGCATAGACCATCACAGCCTGCCCTGACATCCTCATCCGTCTCGAGGTGGATTTCTCGCACAGACCTCAATACAATAGACCGCATTCCATCCCCGTCTCGCACTGTGCTAACACCGGTCATGCTGGCCAGCTGGCTTGGAAGTCAGCTGACGACGACAAACCATATATTATGACTCCCATTGCGCCCCCTGAGCGACGTGCCGATCACAACGAAGCTTTGTCACTTGGCAGCGGATACGCCACTGATCGCTGCAAAATTGATTCCACGAAGCAGGTTTCTCAAGACAACGCGGAGCCGTATCCAACAGCATCGAAGCAGTCATGGGCAGAGTGCGCTCGCGTTTCCCATTTGTCCTGCGAAGTCCCTCCACTAGAGGTCAAGGTCTCGACTCCGGATGAGGCCACTTTCAAGGACCGCCACTACAGCCGAAGCATCACAAGCCGCCACTACAGCCTTTGACAGTGCCGAGTATAACATATTATACCAACTGAAGAGTTACAATTTCCCGAATTATCTGGTGAGTTGGTTCCAGAAGTTTTTAAACAGCCGAGAATTTTATTGTTCCATGAAGGGTCATTCTTCTCCCCGTCATCGACAGCCACGCGGGGTTCCTCAAGGGGCTGTGACTTCCCTTCTACTGCTTAATGTGCTACTACGTTCCATCCCCAGCCTACGAAGGTATGTACACGTACGTGTATGCAGATGACATTGCGTTCTTTGCATCAGACAATTACATGCATTCTTTGTATAATCACTTGCAAGCTTACATGAGCGCAATAGAAGACTGGTTATAAGTAATTCACTTGTCCTTCAATGTTGCCAAGAGCTCTATCATTGTATTCCCATTAAATCATACTGTTAATATAACGCTTACTTGCAACCTTCACCATATTCCACAATTTGACACCGTGAAATATTTAGGAGTAATTCATGATAGTCATCTACTCTGGCGCGCATACATAGATTACATGGCTAAAAAAGGAGTGCGTGCTCTTGGCATCCTGCACAAAATTAGCAAGAATCGTTCAGGTATGCGGAGAGACACACTTACCATGATATATAATGTGTACGTGCGCCCTGTGTTGGAATCTGGGTGCGTCCTGTATTCGGGCGCTCCAAATTACAAATTACATTCTCTAGTTCTTCTGGAAAAGGAGGCTCTTCGTCTATGCCTTGGATTACCAAAAACAGTTGTCACTAATGTTCTCTACCTAGAAGCCCGGTTGCCTTCGTTTCTGTGCAGATTCCGATAACTTACTGTACAGATGTTCCTGAGGGTCTACGAATCCCCTATAAAATTCCAAATATTTTTCATGCATCAGCCTGAATTGTTTTTTCAGTCTTATTTGCCCTAGACTTCGCACATCTCAGGTAGTCTACGTGCAGGCACTTATTGGCCCCCTAGATGTGCGGTTATAGCATGATCCCCACTTGGAGAAAGAGACAGCCTTGAAATTATCTTTGATGACATATATCCGAACAACGCTACACATCTGTCGCAGAATATATTAAACTGCTTATTACAAAATGATTTAGATGACCTGCACATCAAATATGTCATTGCTACAGATGCTTCACAAATAGACGAAAAATCTGAAATTGGCATTTTTTCTGAAAGTTTTAATTGGATATTTTCACTAAGACTTCCTGGTTTCTTATAGGTATTTTCTGCAGAATTTCTGACTGCTGTTATGGCCCTACGAAAATGAAGTTCAGCAGTGTCATCAGTCCTAATTATCACAGATACTTTTTCTCTGTGTACAGCTCTTACTGCTAACAGTGACTCTCGCATCTTACATATGTTTCATTCCCTTGTCCCTAGTCATGTAACGGCAATTCGATTGGTATGGGTGCCAGGTCACAAAGGAATTGTAATGAACGAAATGGCGGACAGCTTGCCCAGAGCGTCTCTAAGTGGTCCAATTGTCTCACTACTTCCTGCATCAGCGCTCATAACTGCTGCAAGATTTACGAGAAGGGCGATAAGGCAAGAATCTCCCAATTCCTTCATAACTAATCTAAATGACTATCGACACCTTGTATTCCCTTGAAGTAGAAATGCATACCTTTCCAGAAAACTAGCAGTTATCTTTACGCAATTACGTTGTCGCATTGCAAAATTAAGCTTTTTATGCACAGAGCTGGTCTGGCCCCATCGCCTTTGTGTCTATCGACCAATATTTCTTAAAATGCACTCGTTTATCCTCATTAAGAAAACACACATTGGAAGATTCTTTTCATAGGGTTGGGTTGCAATTCTCCGTCTCTAATATTATGTCTTTGGGAGCCTCCTCATGTCGCGTTCTTTTCCTTTTTTTGTGTTTTTTCTCTCCTCTTTTTTTTTCTTCTTGTCGTGTGTCCTTTCTGGTATCTCTCATTCCCCTTACCCCTTTTCCCCTGCACAGGGTAGCCAGCCGGTCTCAGCACTGGCTAACATCCCTGTCTTTCCTCATTTCCTCTTCTTCCTCCTCCTCCTCATTAGGACCTTGCCACGGGGATGTGTGCTCTACTGTTTCCAAATTAATTGATTCAGTCAGGTTCTTTTCATAAATTCGTACTCATCACTGTTAATTTCATCCTGAATATTCGATTCTTATTGGTATTCCATAGTACCTCGGGATTAGCCATTTCAACTTCTGACAGCTTGGCCAATCCCCCAGGGTGGGTATGTGCCAGATTTGAGGGAAAACAACAACAACAAGAATAGAACAGCCGGCTTGCAGCAAGGGCGCTGTGTCTATGTCTCTTGTCTTGATCTTTACAGCACTTTAATATTGAACCTCAACCGAACTTCGCTTCATACTTTGGAAAAAAAAACCTATAAATGGCTTTAGCTAAACTATAGCACCAAATGAACTACAAAGGGATTTTTATTGAACACAAAAAATCATAATATGGACTCATCGTTGACAGAAAAAGCTAAAAGGATAGCCGATTTGCCCTGCCAAACCCTGTAAACGCGCAAACCCAAATTGCGCTCAGCAAACGCACAGCTGTGACAGTACCGGCCTATGCGTCCCTTTGGCAGAGCAGTATAAGCAAATGTAGAATACCGACTGACGTTGTTTTTCTTTATTTTCTTTGTTTAAATAAGAGAATACGCACCGAACGACACCGTGTACAAGTTCCGTTTGACAAAAGCTGAAACGAGCACTATATGCAGCCATCACTAGTATCCCATGGCATTTATACTCACGCACTGGCAGCTGCGTCTGTCGTTAGAAATTTTTCGGCCGTCAGTTCGTTATCTCGATGTAACGCGAAGGTCAAACTTTCACGTTATCAGTTCAACCGGCATCGCCGGCATGAACGCGCTTAAATGCAGCATAGCATGCTACTAAGCCCGCTGTGAAAATAAAAGTGCGCGTAGAGTTTTTTGTTGTCTGAGCAATCGCTAGGTACGTATTTAGGTCGAGCCTCACCCCAACCGACCCGTAAGCAGACCTGCTACACCTGCGGCACACACTGCCACCAAACACGATGTTCAAGCCCACGTTGCTCGTACTGCTGTTCTCGGCTCTCGCCACCGCGCAGGTAGACGACTTTTTTGAAGGATGCGTCCAGCCAGAAGAGGAAACTGAGTACGGTCAATGCGTTATGGCACCCACGCACTGGCTTCGCGCGAACACGTATAAGTACTATGCCGAAATAGCGCTTCAAAAAGGCAATATTCAACCTGATGAAGGAAACCTGAATACGCTGCTCGATTTGACTAGAGTAGCAACTCAGGTAAGTGTCTATCGTTCACTTGATCCAAGTTAAGAAGTGCCTGCTTCACTGTCTAGTTTTTTGTTAGGCCCAGCGTATAAATAGTACTAATCTGTGTGATTGCTTGCTTATTCGGTTAGTTTCATAAAGGAGTATTTTCATAGGCACCTATTTTCAAAGGCCTCTAGAAGCACAGAGTAACATGGGATAGCCGGCTCTAATGTTGCCTACCTTCTCATGTGCTCAAATTTAAATATAAGTAAGTACTAAGTCGAACGCAGATAATTTCGCGAAGTCATGGTGTTTTAGGCTTTGAAACTAGCTGTCGTGAGGAGGCGCCCAGCGTGTTGGCACCTCTGGAGTAAATTTGAAAAATCGGGGTTCATTGTATTGTGCACCTAAGTACTTGCGTACCCTTTGCACTTCACCGCCCGTAGAAATGTGGCTGCCGTGGCTGGGTTCGGCCGCGCAGCCTCGAGCTTCGCAATGGAGCGCATATAGGCTAAGCTACAATGGCGTGCGAGAAAACTCTTCAGGAAGCAAAAAGTGGATATAGCCTATGAAATGGCCAAGTATATGAATCCTTACAATGTATGCGTATATATTACCTCCATTGTTCAGCCATAGAATATCTAACGTCATCGATATTGTCTAAAATGTTTTGAACTATCAGACACGGGATATTATCGCAGAATGTATCGGCAGTGAATTTGAGCAAAAGGGAAACAGGCCACAAAACATGACGTACACACAGATAGAAATGTAAACGTGCAAGCGCCTTACAACGTCTTCCCATTTTTTATGCTGCGTGCTTGAAGCTCAAGTTTAACGGTTTCGGGTTATGTCGAAAGGTTCAATCTGCGGTAAAGGCTGCTGAACCGTAATCGTTGTCTCAGGTTCCTACAATGGAAAGTCCTTCGTACATCTTTGGGCAGGCGCCCACGATGAAGAGTTTTCACCTTTTCGCGTAAACCCGTTCTAAGCATACTGTTTAAGTAAAGCAAATAGGCCTGGCATGCACATAATGCACGATTTTAATTCCGCGGTTTTGAGCGTCTAAGCCGTCACAAGATTCAAATTTGTGGACAGGAAAAATACTTGATCGCGTTGGGTACATTAATGTGCAAGCTGAATCAAAGTACACTGAACTTTTCGCACACGTCCGACATGACCGCGACTGAAAACTTGCGTCTTGGATTTCGGCAGGACGTCAACCCGTCTTCGAAGTGGCAACAGCGAGTTAGCTATTTAATAGGAGTCCAGAAAGACAGCACATTTCAATGGGCCCGGTAGAATTAGGTTGCCGTCAACAGAGCTTTCATCACCACCTGCCAGGATCATTCCATTCGGCAGGCGATGAACAGGTCATTTTACTAAGCGGACTCTCTTACATTACCTTGAGCACAATACTTTATGCGTTCTACGCCAGTTCTTACGGACTGCTCTCCTGCCTGAGAACATCTGCGAGCGCTTTCTGCATTTTTGAACAAAACGTATACAGGAGACGACATGGCAGTAGTAACATTAATTTTTGTGTCTTCTTTTGTGTCCCACGCAGAGATCCGACGGTACCACAATCAGAATCGAATTCACCACCGCGGAGAGCGTCTGCAACAGCTCAGTTTCTTATTCACTGCAGGAATGTCCACCACTTGGAAATGAGGTACGCAACTTTGAAACAGAGCTCTAACTGCATAAATGATGCCCCTTTCACCAAGCCAATTTCTGAACGTGGCCCACGACTCCCCTCCATCATGATTACGGAAATACTTTACTAGATTAATGAAACAGACCGAGCCAGAGGATGCTTCAGCTGATGTTTTAACTTTGGGACGCTATAGCGCCATTGGGCCTCTTTCGCACCGCTTTCTCATATATTCATTAAAGCGAGGTCCTTCTCTGTAGAATGCTCGAATTGTTTGTGTTTCGCTGTGATTAAATTATGTTTTATTCAACATTCAAACCTGCACTCAGAGCTTTTAGACCTCATCGTGCTCACCTTGCATACGCGCTTTTGCCCCTGGTGTACCAGTGGCGCTGGGAAGACGCATCGTAAGCAGCAATTATGTTCTTTGATTTCTAACCCTAAGGCAGGATAGAGCACCTCCAAGGTGCTGAAAATCGCCACGCACAGATAACACCATTTTAACTTGTTTCTATGTTGTTTAGTGCGCTATTTGGTGATGTGATATATGCCACCGAAAAAAGAAACAGGGGGACCCGTACGCTTCGCCTTTAAGAGTGGAACGCGGTATCATTATCGGGCCCCGTTCGCCTCCCTTTCTGATTTGCTTAGCATGCTCTTGCGTCCTATAAATACGTAACAGCCACATGACATAAGCTCTAGAGGCTTATTGTGTGCACTTCGGACAAGCAAACTGGTCCCGGCACCCTGTTGTGCTTTCATGACTTTTGCAGCTTTTCTATTTCCCAATGTCTTTGACTTTTTCGTAAAAACGTTGTTTGTTGCAGGCAAATGGACTCTGTCAGGCACTGTTCCGATACTCTGGCTACCTGAAGCTTGAGGAAGCCCACTGCTCTCCGCTCCAGTAACTTCAACTGGACTTAACGCTTTTTTTTTTGCACTGAAGAGTTCTGTTTACGTGTTGTTCCGCACTGAAAATAACCGTGTAGAAGCGTGACATGTGCACTTAAGGATATAATCGCCCAACGAATAAAGCTAGAAAACCTCATTGCAAAGATGTCATACCACTGCATGCTTGCAAGGTAAAAAATTGTTACTTGACGGCCATGAGCAGGAAAAACACATGCAGGATACTTCCACGATGGCGAAATGCCAAGAGGGCTGAGAAAATTGCAGCCCAAACGCTTTGTCGTTTTGTTCGCCTACGTCGCTGTGTTGTTCAGTATCGTTACATACTCAGAAAACTGGACGAGCGGCTGCCTAAATGAGTGGGCTACCATGTGGGCTACTCAATAGGCGTCCAAACCGTGCACCGCGTCATTGAGATGCACAAAAAAGGACTGTGCATTTTTGGGTGGCTTAGTAATTAACGAATCTGCAAAGCGCACGGCATATCTCCGTGATCGGTTACTAAGTAGCTAATGTGTCGCCAACAGTAAAGTGTATGGTGGTAAGAAGAAAAAAGAGAGCTCCAAGCTGAAGAGCCTAGGTAAACGAACACTCGAATTGGGCCATAAGTAACATGTGCTATGGCGCATGAAAGGCGGCACATACCTGAGTACCGCGAAAATCACTATACAGACTCAGACTTCTTTAGTCAGGCTGTCGATTTTTAACTGCAGACACATTAAAGGAACCCCATGATTATGTAGTCGCAGTGCTTCCTTGATGCATTGAGATTATAAAACACTGCTGATAACTAATGCCGAACACTTTCTCAAACCCTGGTAAAACGTACCGGCCGTCTCAGTCGACGGATTGTTGTGGGCATTAAATATATGTGGAGGGGTAAGATTCCTACTTAACAAAGAGGAAAGTTAATGGTTAACGAGGCGTGTCTTCGAGGGCAGTATTCTAAGCAAATATTGGAATAGGCGACGAAAAATTGCGCTCCTGGTGTGTAGCAAGCAACACGTTGAGAATGTGAGTGGACGCATATTGAAGTACTCACTTATCGAGTATATTTCGTTTACGAGAGAAAGCCGTCTTCTGTTAGTCTTCCGTTGCATGGGAGCAACACTCGTTATCAAGAATGCTGAAGGAATATAATCACCAGCATCATCAGACTGCCTACGTCAACTGCAGCGCGTAAATCACTAAAAAAAGCGGGGTGGATCTTTACCAGCAGAGAGAAGTGCAAGGAATCATTGTGTGTTTTTGAGATTCATAAATTGCATGCCGCGATGTCGCGAAGCATTTAGCGCGAAAGGCCGGGTCATGTTAATCGGGACCGTGTTCATAGTGATTTGCGAATCCGAAGTATCACCAGCGGTAAGGGTGTCGGGGAGGAAGGGATGGTACGCAACAATTATTTTCAAGCCGCTTCTCTTCACATGGTGACGATTAAAATATATTAGTTATTCAGCACGAGCACGTGGACAGACAACTACAGTGCTACAGAATGCAGAGTTGGAATGTGCTCCAGTGCGAATCGATCACTGGCATTATATCGTGATCACCAGGTGATCGCCATCTGGTGAGACGGCTGGTCTTCGTGGATACGGTTTATTCTGAAAATCGAGAGAACGCATGCTTGCATTTTATCGAAGCTGTTTGAAGGATTGAATAAATCTTGGGACCGCAAACGTTTCCTAGCCAACGTCCGTACGGTTTCAGGATGTTCAATTAGCAAAAATGGTGCCTTCTTGGACCCGTCCACTGCACCCGGCAATGAATAGTGATGTTTAAACGCTATGAATTGTGGTGGGAACGATTTATCCACAAGAAAAGTGACGGCAAAGCTGTCCGTTTCAGTGCTTGCGTGTTTGCGTTCTCCACCTTGAGGAAACCACGTGCTTTGAGGTAAACCTGAGCGGACACGTTGCGATGCGATGCTAAAGCAATGCCCAGGACAGTACTGCTGGCATCTGCACGGACAAATGCTGGAGCGGACGCTAAACTGGCGCAGATTTGAGGTTTCAAGAGACGCCTCGATGACCGAGCCGCATTGAGCAACATAGGAAGGATGCACAGTGACCCACGATTACCTTCTCCATTTGTTTAAGGTTTCTTGTGTCTGAGGGGAAGTGTGATGGTCGGAGTATTTCCCATGCATCAGCATAAATATGCTACAGAAAGCAGTCGATACAATTAGGGGAGGTTAAAACAGGGATATCTAGGAGCCTTAATATTTTTCATGATACAAAGAAGTCAGGGAGAACAAAACATGAAATGATGGTATGACCAGCCATCTGAGGTGCTGACTCTAGAAATGACCCCGATAAGTATATCTCGTGAAGTTTAGAAAAAAAGGCAGGAGGAGAGAAAAGAGGTGATATCGTTTCGAATGTTAGTGGAAATACAATGAGTTTTTCCGGAATTCTATAAAAACAAGCAGTACGTTACTGGCAATAACGATAATGAGCATTTCGTACGCCGCCTTCTACCTAAGGGGTTCAGTGACAGCGGAGGCGTTGTTGTCTCGAAAACATGCCGTGGCGTGTTTCTGTCGCACGAGTACGGCATTTAATGAAATGAAAATGCGCTTGCAAACACTCTAGCGCCCAGGAGGTTGTCTTGTTCAACCGCACGTGTGCTGTGTAACGCGACAATTTATGCGACCTTTTAGCTGAAATGCCCTTGGCCACGTCGATAGGTGGACGTGTCCTGATCACTTCATTTTTCTAATTGCGCACTCGAGATTTCACAAACTAGTTACGTCCCTAGGATAACATGTCTTTAACTGCATCTGTAAAATGGAGACACCACATTTACTACTTACTGGCCGCAAACATAAACATCAGAGACAAGCTGATGATGTAGTGCTTCTTTAGACAAACGTTAAAGAAGACTTCACTGTGTTTTCCATCACTTTGGGTAAAGCCATTGAAACTACTTACACTCTAAGAGAACCTAATCCCTATAAAACATGTGCTCCTAGTCTTTTATCACGTACTGGCGTGTTGGCTTTGCGAGCCGCATAATTCAGTAAGAAGATTTGTAATCTCCTCATTGATGTAATGTGGAATGACTTCTGCTCTATGGCTCAGCACTTGAAAGCACTCCACGTAGCGAAGGAGGACATTGAACGGTCTCCTTATGATGTTGGTAAGTGAAGTGACATTGCATTCCTACAGTGCTCGCACTGTATATATGGTAGTAGAGGGCTGCAACTGGTCTGTTGTACAAAACAAGCTCATTTTTAGGCACGGGTTGTTTACAAGAATAATGCAGGAACGTTATTCTTCACCAGATTCTGAGTGCAAAACAGCATATGTTGCGCCATTTTTGGAAACAATGTGATGCTTTTTCTGCACAAACATCTTGCACAAATTGATGGAATGCATAACTATTCTCGCTGCAGTTGTTCTTTATATCTGTTTTTCGAGTGTTGGTTTATTCACCAGCACTTTTCTCTCCTGAGGACAGGTAGGATGGCTGTCAAGGAATTCCAGCACGACGATATAGGAAATAGTCTGTCAAGAAATAACAGCACCCCGATATAAAAAAAAACACTTTATTGCTATGTCAGTGAACAACCCATTTCCAAGGCTTCAAAGAGCTCCGAAAACACTCGTTATCTCTGAGTTTGACGTTTTGTGTCCCTGTGGCCTGCCAAAGTCACGTTATCTGATCTGCGTGTATAAGCTGCGAGTACAGCGGTACTGTTTTTTTTTTATGAGCCGGAGGATGCATTGGGCACAACTGCTGTTCTTTCTGTTCCTATTCTTTGTGGCCGATATACTTTTACCGCAAAATGTCATTGATAACGTCTCAAATTTCGTTTTTCATAAAAGGACATTTCAAGGTACAATGGCGCAGTGAAATTATCACGCACTGCCTTCATGTTGTACTATTATAAGCAGCTGTGCGAAGGTATGATAACTACAATAGAGTTCCCCACGGTCCAAAGCGCCCGCAACTGCTTCGTGCTTCGTAACATAATCTGAACAGCTGTGCCGAGAACTTGAAAGCCAGCTATGCGTGTACATCTACGCTACGCCATTGCGGATGCAGCATTGGGACCTGCCGCATAAAGTGGATTTTTGAAGTACAGCGAGAGTTGCGCTAAGTGTTCATTCCTAAGCGGACTATACAGAGACATAATCCGCTGAAATTACTGATGTATATTGTGAAATTGAAAATACTACATGGCTTTACAATTACCTGAAAGATATCTTTAGACATTGTGCCACTGATTAGGTTAGGTTACGATCACGCCATTCCAACACAATTTATGCGAAGCACCGTGCACCAAGTCAGCTACGGGCCTCATTATGTTGTCATCCCTCTTGTCGCCACTTCTCAACTTTCTTTGCGTCGAGTTGCAAAACAGAGACGTGTGCGCCTCCGAAGGCAGCCGCTGTGCCGAGGCCTCAGTAGCACCATAGCGCTCCTATGTCGTCTGAGGCCCACTGGCCTGTATTGTGCAGGCGTGGCTGGAATATTACCCTAGTGAGCTGGCAACCGCAGCGGTACCAGTGGCTGTAAACCTCTTAGTACAGTAAGTACCCATCCTCCTCCACACTCGCGATTTCTTCTATATCCTCTGCAGGCCCGCTGCCCACTCTGCCCACAGCAGGCAGACTGGGCTGTCGTGCTTGCCCTATGTGTGGGCTCGCGCCCGCGATTGAGCACACGTTCAAGAAAACGCGAATAATTTGCTTGACATGCTTGGCAATACCATGAGCCCCCTTAATCATGTTCTCTTTTCCGCAGTGAACTGTGAGCGCTCGCGACAAGAATGACAGTTACGTTCTATTATAGGAAACATAACTGTTGCTTGCGTTTCTACACCACCTTCTGATTTCTGTATGATCGCATACATTTTTGCAAACGGCTGCTCTGAACACATCAAAAAGCCAACGCTGTGGATGCAGAACTGTCGCACAGGTTTATGCTTTGGTGTAGCAAGAGCACCGGCACACCAGGCGGAGCGAATTCGTTCTTTGATGGCTGCAACTCCAAATACTGCCTCTCGCGTTCCCGGTGTTAGGCGCATGGCAACAATTGGCAGCCCTCAGAACGCAGCACAACGGGAAAAACGTTTGTACCTTGCCCAAGCAATACGCCGGCTAGAGGTCGTGGGCCAGGCACGCCCAAGAGACGGCCTTTGGCGAGGAAGCCGGGAATTTCTTTATATATATATACGTTTTACATGCACGCCCACTCCTGCTATAGCCCTAACGGGCTCCAGTATGTATAAATAAAAAAATAAAAAATTCGTCTCGGTTTCTGTTCTTACAACGAGATTGCGGAGAAAGGTTCTACCTGCGGCAGGCTCAAATACACCTGTCAACGGAAAACCGTAATCCACACGCAATACACATCTCAGAAGCTAAGTCATACACACATACTAGAGAAATTCTACATCGAAGAGGCACGAGCTTATTAAGCAGCATTAGGGTAGCACGGCGAATATAACAACAAAGCAATCGACAGCTGGTCAAATGTATACATTCACGAGCACATTTCGGGTCAAAGCTTGTTCGGGTGAATGCTGAGCTGCTTGTAGCAGGTGTGGTCGCACACCCAACCTAACGTGTGCATGTGCAAGAGCACCTGGTGCCTGTAAAATGTTCGCGTCGGCTAAATATTCGCAGAGGTCTACGGTCTGAGTGTAACTGCAGTTTATCAAGGCCGCGTCTTAGCTTATCACTGTGCGCGTTCGGGCGTGACCCTATACGCGGCCGCATCGGCCCCACCTGCGCTTCTCGGAGCGTTGCAATGCGTTCGCAAGTTCCCCAAGGTCAATTCACGTTGCCGCGAAGCTTCAGACGAACAACCGTTGCGCGACATTAGTGAAATAGTTTCGTTGCGAAGCAATGTGTTGGGGTGTACAAATTACAACGCGAAGGGCGTTGATTTACTGTTACAGAATGCTCTTATAGGTGGTTTTTTAATGGATATGACGAGCAGAACAAAGAGCGCTATTTTGACTACTAAAAAATGAAGTATGAACATCCAAATACATGGTACATCGAGATCGCGCTACAATTACCGAAATTTTGCAATGATTGGGTGACAATAGTCCTAAAATGCTTCGCAGGTACTGCTTGGATTGCGGTTACCACTTGCTCCCAACATATACAACAGCCCTGGAACTAGCTCCTTACTGGAGATAACGCTAGTTGCAGTAAGAAGCAAGACATCGACATCGGTATTAAATGTTATAACCCAATGAATGTGCGTCGCTGCATGATATATTCAAAGAGTCGCCGATACAGCGACTATGGCAATCGGCAAGTTCACGTTAGTCGATATGAAACATTTTCCGGGATTGGATATGTCCGACCGGCAATATTTCCGCTCGTCCCTAGGATTATCATTCAGTTACATCAAAAGCAGAAGTTCCGCCCTAAAATGAGGTAATGCAGGCAAAAGGAGGAGAGATCTCACTATGGTGCTCGCGGAACGGGGCAGGGTTCGGGCGTCCATCTCAACGTAATCAACTCTTCCGTCTTGAGCCAACGAGCCCGTATACGCACCCATCTACAGCGTTTGCTCTGTTAGTATCCTCTTTTTTTACCGATGGCTGCATATGATATGCACTTCCAGACTTTCTTCTTCGATTTTCTCTCAGTACTCAAGGAATCATTAGACACCCCAAAGCGAACGCCTGCACAGAAGCGGAAATAACACTCACAGCACGTCGAATGCGCCTTCTTATCCGGTAGGACATCCGCACAGGCACAGCAGCGAGGCACCCTTAAACAGTCCATGTCACCAAGACATTTTGTGGCACAACAGCAAAGGCGTAAATATTTTGGAGCATCGGCAGAGAACTCCAGCAAAGAAACTACTAGGCTGTAAAGTACTGAAGGGAAGTTTAGACAGCGTGTTCACGCGAGTTGCCGCTGCTGCCAAATCGAAAGGAAACTCCCACTCCAGTTTTTAGCAGATGCCTGTCAGGTGGCGCAAAAGCATCTTTGAGTCAAACTTGACGTCGATCGGTGAGTGTTATCAAGTTTTCCAGGAGGATAGGTTGGACGTCATGCAATCTGTATTCTTTCGTGAAATTCAAAGGTGGTGCTTTGTCCCAGCTGTCGCTCCGAAAACTGAGCATTAAGTGATCGTTTAAAAAAATAGAAAGTGCACGTTGTTCACTTGACCTGAACTACACATTTTCAACGAATATTTCGGCGGGTATAGGATTATATCGCACCTTAAGAATGCACAGAGACAATGTTTACCACGCACCACGTACAGCAACCCGCCTCATGGGATTACTGTGCTATGCGATACACAAATTCGCATTAACTATATGTGAACTGCGTAACTTATCGCAACGTAGGAAACCAGTTTACCTCCAGGATATGTGTCTGAATGACAACTAGTGCCGTATTTTGGTATGCAGCAAGTAACAAGTTCACTGCGGGTCCAAAGCACCGATGGTACATTCGCTGATGTATATTCTTGCAGCAAAGTACCAGTATTGCTCACATTATCACTTGTTTCCTGCTATCTTTTAAAAATCAGTAGTATTGGTTTCAGTTCGTTTGTCCAACGTGCGCAGTTGTGCGTCATGGTTCAAAGATTTCTTTCTTCTTTGTCATACGCCTTTCCTGCACGAAGGAACAACCAACATTTTGTCAATGCCACTAGCGCCCCCTTTAAAACAGTGAAAAGGAGCATTACAAAGCTTCCTGCTTGCTTTCGAGTCCAAGCGAGCAACAGAGCCTGACCCCTACGTCACCGCCAGCACATCTCTGTGTGCCAGGCCTTTCGCCGCCTTCGCGCAAAGCTCCTTGAGGCAACATCGGCGCACATCACCACGAAACATGATGCTGAAAATTGCCTTGTTGGTCCTGATCTTTTCGCTCTTCGTGGCATCCCAAGTGGACGACTTTTTCGATGGATGCGTGGAGAAACCCGAACATCAGCAGAAACCCGGGGACTGCATCATTGCCCCGCAGAGCTGGCTCACGTCGAACAACTACAGGTACTTTGCCCACCAAGCCCTGGAAAACGCCACAACCCAACCTGATCAGGGCAATCTGAACACTCTACTTGACGTGACTCGTGCCGCGGCTCAGGTAAGCGCTAACATCACTAAGCGCCGCTTGTTACAAAGGCCTCCTCTTTTATTTCTGAGGGTTCTAGTGCGTAGAGCGTACCAATGTAGCTGTCTTTTTTATCAGTGTAGAAAATGCTATTTCGCTAAGCCAGCAATAACTGCACTGCGCTGTAGTGCTCTGTATTGTCTGTTACTGTAGTGGGTTGTAGTGGGTGTGGCCTACCAATGAAATAACTCGTGCAATTGGGGACACTGATGGTGACAGTACCTTCCCTTTATGCTTTGGAGATATATTTGCGATGCGCAAACGCATTGCTTCCACAAAATCCACCGGATTGAGAGGATGGAAGCAAACAATATTTAAAATTAATTATTTCCAGGAGCTCACACCTTGCGCATACGCCATTTCGTCGAGCTTGTTGCGTTGTGTGCGCAACCGCAAATTACAAAGCTACTCGCCTCATATCTTGGGCGCCAATCCTCTCCTCAAGTCGTGCATCGTCTAGTTTGTGCGCGCTGTGCACACTAGTACGAAGAAAGAACTGCATATGCGCTCTTCCCTGTAGCTGATGTAAGTACCACTCGAAATAGGAATGTGGCAAAAGCTTATATTCTGCTAGAAGCGCTCAGACTAAGAATATAGTACAAGTAATACTCCCAACAAACACAACTGCATCTACGCCTTACACGGAACCATTATTTTATGAGAAGGAACACACCAGCGCATCGCCTGTTCGATGCAGAATAGCGGATTTTAGCATCAACATAAACCACGCTAGGAAGTGGTGTTGGGCAGGCGGAATAAGCAAATACATCCGATAGGCATGTCTCTGCTAGGTGCTCTCCTGCGCTTGATAGTTGTAGCGCGTTCCCTTTCATCACTGTTACACCTGAGTATTTACTATTTGTAATTCTAACTCTCGTTTCAACGACATGTCACTATGTCTAACGTGAAATAGGTATTTTTCTCAGCGGCTGCCTTCACCGGCTCAGCTCTCTGAAGTCTTATTGTTCAGGGCAAGCCGCCTGCCAAGGTATCGAAACAAGTTCAAATGTCAGCGATTGTAATCCCACTCGCTGGGATATGCGCAACCCAAGTATTTTCTCGAAATTGCGCGACCACCAGCAATAATTCAGCAATGAACGACGCATGCGTAAACGTTATGTACCGCCCGATATTGCATTATCAACCACACTGCCTACCGCTATCCTGGAGTGTAGGAATCACTTGCCTGTTTTATTACGGCCGCCCCACCCCCTCCTTTTCTTTTTTTTTTGTCGACAGACATTCCATTCCACGGTTCTTCGAATAATGCGTTTCTCGCTTCATTCCACGTCGTCACATCCACATAACTATATTTTGATAGTGCCGTATGTGCCGCAGCATGAGCACACCGCAGAAACACCTGGCAACGAAATGTAAAATTTCGGTAGGATTTGCCTTGCACTATGGCTGACTTTTTTCGTTAATGGAGTGTCGCTAAATGACACCTTGCAAAATAGCATTCCTTCGTTCCTTGATACGTCGGGATGTTCCCATTAGTTGTATTTGCCTGTTCTTTATGCTTAAAGGTATCTGTTCGTTTCCGATATTGTTTCGCTTCTGAGAGCAGCTGGTCTCTTCAATCAGCTGGCTCTTCTCGTGTGAATAGTTAACTGTACAATGCGTGGGTATTGTCACGATTCTGTTGCTCTTTCCACCACGTTGCGCGCAGCTGTCCGATGGCATCATTATCCGAGTCCAGTTCACCACCGTCGAGAGCGTCTGCAACAGCTCTGTGGCCTATACCGAGAAGGATTGTCCGCCACTAGGCAACGAGGTAGGTTTGCCCGCATTCTGCAGGAATGTACCTGAATGAATGATCAGTCACTTTATGAAAACTCTGAAATCGGCATCACTAGCGGGCACGAAAATAACAGCGCAATGAAATAAACCGACATTATTCGCACGCCTCAACTGTAGTAAGTAAATCTGCATTTGTAGCAAACCGAACTGCAGGAATAAAATGTGAGGATATTTCTCTCGAACTACCGCGTTCTTAAGGGCTTACGCCCTGCGACCAACTGTTCTTCATGTTTAAATCAAATCAAGCGAAAAGGAAATTTCATTGCAGATGATCCGACAATTTTGTTAAGGTAGTTGTTCCCATAGCCTAAGATGGCTATAGTGATGGGTACAGTACAAAAAAAGTCCTAATTAGCATGCTTATAGAAGAAATAGTGAGAGTACCACACATAAGTGATCATTACCGTATATCTCGCATAGCTGCGCTAAAAATACGAACGCATTAACGTACATAAAATATACCGCAAGCCGCCAATGAAATTTACACTTTCCTACTGATGTTGAAACTAAATTTCCTGAATTTTATAAGGTCCGGAAAATGAGTACATGCGTGGTTTACCAATTTGTTAACCATAGCATATAAATGTGCATCAGTGCTCGCAGTAGAACTCGCGGTGTTTTAAAAGTTATTTTTGCTTGTTCTCTTTCGTTTTCCTGCTATAGGCTCACGTGCTGCATGCAGCGGTCGATGATATTGTCACCAATATTCACGCGAAGTCCCATGCACAAGAGAATCTTATTTAATTATGGCAAACTACCGGTAATACCTGCTGAGTCCACAAAAGGTGCTTAGTGAAGGTGTACAAACACGTGACCTGCGATTTTGTGGCCCTGGTCTCGTGCCCGTAAGTGCTATCAACAAAATTCTGTGCCCTTTGTCACTGCCTCGTGCAGGCCGGATTAGCCGGGAACAGCCAATAGACAAGCACCACCTCTCTTCTGCTCCCCGTGAAATGGTCGCCAAAAAAAAAAAATTTTGGACCTAGAGGTTAGTCTGTTTGTTTCCGTGGCTATCTTGGTCTCCATTTAAAGAGATGAACTGAGACGTGCTCCTCCGTCCGCCACTTATGCCATCTGTAGCAGAAATGGCAGGTCGCAGGTGAAGGGCTGGGGAGTTGCCTTTCGTACAGTTTACTGCGCCCACATTTGCGAGCTGTTGGTTAGAGGGCATAGATGGCCCAAGCACTTTCAGTGCCTTGTGATTGTGCCTACACCAACAATGGGCTGCCAAACCTCTTTTGTGATACTGTGTTCGATTTTTTCCCTCCTAGTATTGATTGCCCCATCGGCATCTTTGTTCCTACAGTTTCGTTATCGCGTGGTAAAATGACAGAAATTCTAGTCTATGTTATTGTTAAGATCTCTATACGTAGTCGATACATGTGTTAAGAGATACTTATGCAAATAGTCATGCCAGATGAACCATTTTCTTGTGGAGGGTTAGTCACTCAATGGTCATTTGAATGGAGTTTGCAGCAGAAATGCGACTATCCAGCACCGTCAATGACCAAGTGTTAGTTTATTGCTCTTAATAATGGATGAGGTTGTATGTACCAAATCCAGCTATTTTACAGGGCGCGCACCGTAGTGGAGGGCTCAGCAGTAGCTTTGACCACGCGGGTTCTTCAACGTCCACTTCAATCTAACCACACGGCTGTTTTTGCATTTCGCGTACCATCGAAATGCTGCCCTCATGCCCGGTATTTCATTGCTCGACTTGAGCTTCGAAGGCCAACACAGTCGACAAGTTTATTTTTATTTTGTTACGGTTTCCTATACGGTCATCGTGTGATAGCGTCGTCGTTGCAATAACATGTTTATTATTACAGGCCAACGGACTCTGCCAAGTGAAGTTTCGGTACTTCGGTTACCTGCAACTCGAGCAAGCCACTTGCAGCCCCCTCACTAAGGAGTGACGCGACCCTAGCGCTTTCATGCGCCGTCATGGCGTTCTCTACCTTTTAAGATACAAGACAGGCGCCAGAGAGCGGCTTCGCTGTTCACCTCACTTTCTTCATTCATGTATATATTGAATAAAACCCATAATCGCTACTGACGCTTCATATCTTTCTCAACAAGCCTCTCTGCAAGGCAATTCGGTCACCAAAAAGGGGACTTCGCCAAATGTGAAGGTATGGATTATTCTGGAAATTTACAAAGTGTCCAATCCTTTTCCTGCTAAAATTATCTTCAAGATTCTAGCCTTTGTAGAGCATAATCGTCTGCTCATGAAATATGTCGCTTATATCGTGTTCCATTCATATTTTGTAGCTAGACGAGTCGTTTAGAGTGGCGCTCGCCGCATGTCGATCCCTTAAATGAAGGTGACGACCTCCTGCAGTATTCACTACGTCTTCTAGCTTGATAACGCCATGGTACGCATGGCCATATGTGTGCTACCACACCCTAAAGCGGCAATGAACGTCAAGTCGCGGGGCGTGTCCACACCCACAACATGTAAAACCGGGTGTGAGCTAGACACGGGACGTTGTCCCGCCAAACCGCGCTGTTGCTAGGTCAGAAGAAGCTAGGCCCAACACTAGCTCCGCAGTTGCTTCCACTATTGCAAGCTAGTTATTTTACAGCGCTAGAATGTGCCCGACAAGCTCGCCAGCTGCTTCGTGAAAGTGTTGAAAGAACTTAAGAGACGGTGCCTTTATCACCCTAGTCGGGCAACATTAGATCGAACAGCTCTTTCTACGACGCTGCGCTATGGTAGAATGTGAATTATGGTACAATGTTATGCGAAATGTTCTGGTCAGTCTACCTATTACACTCATCGCATCATCGATAAGTGTGTTCAGATTTTAGTGTTAAAGGCGCCATCTAAAGCGTTATTCTTTTTGCGAGGCCTGTTCCTGAGATGTGGTTCAGCATTTTGGAATGTTCACATAATACGGTGCCTCCGTCAGTTAGGTTTGTGTCGCATCACTCTAACCACTATAATTTATAAAAAGACTGGGGGTACGCTTGAGCTTCGCATTAGCTAGTACAAAATGGCAGCGTTATCGTACCCGTTCGCATCGCCTGCTTCGCTTACCATGATACCGAGTCGCATAACTTCGTAAGTGTCATGGCACACATTCCTTCATTATTTCACTCTGCCTCCGTCTAGCACGAGTTTCCTCGCCGTGGGATAAAAGTAAACGCGGCCCCATGAGTACTAGCCGAAAAGGCTAGTACTCCGCAGTGTGCCCGGCAACAGAACACGGTACCCGATCCGTCACTAGAGCGGGAAAAGAGCGATGCTGCGGAGCATTTTGCCCCCAGAGCTGGCGTCATAGCTCCTGCTATTTGCATGCGCGAGAACTGGAAGCTTTGCAAGCCTCTGCAAATGCTACGCGAAAAGGCACCACGTCGGCACCTTTCCTAGAAAGAGCTGTAATTGTTTAGTCTTATAACATTGAATTTCTTCGTAAGAAAAGTAACAGTATCCTCGTGAGATCATTACAGCCAGAGCTGCCATGTGTGTAGGCGTTGGTAAAATACTGTCTTACGCTGTTTTTGTACGGATTTTGCTTCGATAAACCGGTTTTTATGTACTCAAGTACCCGAGCCACGCTAGGGGGCTTGCGTAAAGGGCTCTTGAATTGCTACAGCGGCAGCAGTCGCTCGAGATGGTCATATCAGTCGTATGCTTATGCCAACAGCGATATGACCTACTTGATGCTGTCGAGTTAATGATTTTGCAGATGCTTCTACGTCTGCTCTTGCCGAGACCTTTGCTTCTGCGTGGTTTGTTGCATACTGTGTATCGTATAGATCACATGTTTACAGATGTAGAAGAAGAGAGCGGCCTTAGGTGTCTGCAGACTTCGTAAAAACAAGTGTGTGCATTTAGGCCCGTATTCATGCACCTACCTTATCTTTAACGCCCCTTTGCTTTATTGCCTCTCTGATATTAAGGCGCGTTAAGAAGACTGAAATCGTAACCGGTGCGTAAGAATATAAGGCTTGTTTGTAGACGCTTGTCTAACTTGTTCGTGAAACATGATAAGAGCACAGTGAATATAAAGAAAAAAAAGCCAAAGACTAGGGTAGGTTTATAAATACGAGCATTCGACAGGTTCCAGTGGCTGAGCTGATTAAAGGACCGATCGTTTCTCACTTAAAATAGGGGTGTGTACATATTATGTTTCACAGTCGCCATACCTCATGCCCACAAATATTCTTCTTTGACCCTAGTAATTATACGCGTGCAGCAGCCACTGTTAATAATGAGAGTGATCTTTGTTTAGGAAATCAAAATGTGCGTGGCCTTGAGGACGGGACGTCATAAACACCTAGGTGCCCACATGAATAACTGTTTATAGTTGAATACGCACATTTGCTAAGCGGTTATCATGCGAACCGCCGACTAGGTTTCTTGCACCACACTTTTCCTTCCCTCTATCTTACTTGAAACTTGTCTACATAGGATTAGTCGCGTCAAAACTATGGTAGCCTTCCTCAAAGTGGGATCCCGGCACGGTAAGTTTTGTGAACGCACTAGAAGCCACCCGAAATCGCTCAGCTCGGTTCGTTGTTGCCAAATGTTTCAGCAACGCGAATATAACAGCAATAAAGAGCTTAGCTAACTGCTCCATCTGAAGGAAGCTTGTGCGCCTTTCATAAATATGTTATTCCATTGCTCTGTTAAAACCCACATTTTTTTCGCCAATTTACACCTTTCATCTCGCTTTGGTCATAGTTTGCAAGTTGAGGTGCCATTCTTCCAGACCTACGTGAACTTCAACTCCTTCGTGCGGAAGAAGTCTTCAGAGTGTGGTTACCTTCCTTCTCAACCCCTAGCAACACCGATCATGAATCGTTCAAGACTGCCCTGATGAGCTTGCAACCCGCTTCCTTTCTTTAACCTGCTATCACATTCATAGTCTGCAATAAGTAAATAAATAAACTGTACACAGCTACCTCAAGATTTTTGTTTTTTGCCGCTAAGTGATTGGACTGTGCATGTGAAATCATCGTAATCGCATACAAAATTGCTCTATGCGCTGAGTTTTTGCACTGGACTTGCACAGCACACCCACACCTATGATGCTGGCGTTAATGCTACCTTGGGGGCAGCGTTCTCCTAGCGGAGAGCTACCACAGTCGGTGTATTTGTGCACTGTCGGATTTCCTAAAGGCTGCTTGTTCTGCACCTCATGCAAGGAGATTGATTTGATTGACTTGTGGGGTTTAACGTCGCAAAACCAGCTAGTATTATGAGAGACGCCGTAGTGGTGGGCTCCGCAAATTTCGACTACCTAGAGTTCTTTAACATGCGCTGACATCGCACAGTACACGGGCCTCGGCATTTCGCCTCCATCGAAATACAGCCGCCGCTGCCGGGATTTGATCCCGTGAGCTTCACATCAGCAGCCGAGTGCCGTAGCCACTAGACCACCATGGCGCGGCCCTCATGCAGGGGGAGGGCCTGCCCTTGTTATGATTACTAATGTTGCGGTTTATGCGGGAAGCTCGCTACAAATATTGTGAAATAAAAGCAGGGGCTGAGGAAGCTCTCGAACTTCTTGATTGTTGGCGCTGCAATCGAACCGACACAATTATGGCTCACAAGAGGACGCAAGGATTGCACTTCTTCACACCTTTTGTGAGTGGATACTGACGTCGTTGAGATAACGCAGGCAAGCATATCACTTTAGGCCAGCTTGAACCGTAATTATGAACCTCCCCCCTGGTGCCCTGAATGCAGGCGAAACAGCAATTAACTATACTGTAATGATGACGCGTGTTTTTTTTTTTTCGTGTCTCCCAGTTTATCGCGTGGTAGTTTACACACAGGCGTGGACTACGGTCTTCTACTTGCAGCCTATTATAGAGTAAGCGGTTATGGGCTAATTACAAGGGCGATTTATTTGCGATTGTGTCCCCTCACCACGTGCTAGCGCACGTCCTGGTTTCAGTCACCTCCCACGGCACTATTCTTATCTCGCCACAGCACATGTTTTTCAGCTGTCTGCTGCTGTTCGATGGATCCAAACGAGACTCACAGAACCACATCTATGAAAGCGAAGAAGGTGACGACGATGATGAAATACGGGAAGGCGACGATGACGAAGAATAGGAAGGAAAAGACGACGAAAAAGAGAAAGACGGGGCACGAACGCATTGTCAGGAGAAGGCAGTATATAAATAAAAAGACGCTTATCTTGTCCTCAAACATGCTCTAAAAGAGGCAATGGTTACGTTTCTTCTAGCCTCATTTGAAACTGAATATCTCAACACATCAGAATTTGACATTGACAAATAACTGAGCTGCAGGTTTCCTTTTCACCACTAACTTTGTTTTAATTGCTATCTATAAGTTTTTAGCCTCAAGCAACCCAAATACTGCGTAGGTTGGGCAATGTAGAGGGGAACCTCGCGTTTTTCGTCGCGTAATGAGGAGAATAAATTCCAATGAAATAAAGCATGGTCAGCCAAGTTTCATTGTTGGCTATAACCAATGATTTCTCGTCCCATTCAAGCTGTAACGATGTTCAAATCAGCTACCGTAATACATTGATCACTGTATCGTGATATATTGAAGTTATAAACTACATAACTGGGAACAGATATGGAGACCTGCTAAAACATAATTTAATGGGCGTCCGCTCATGAAGGTGCGCACTTGCCTCAGCAGGGCTTTAATTCGCCAATATAGTTTTAAAGCGTTTTACTAGGAGGACCAATGGCCCTTGAGGTGGTAACACGTGATTGTAAGGCATTCTGGAGCTTCCACATTGTCATCCATCTGAAATGATATCGACAAAGTAAGACTGAGAGCTTGGCCAACAACCGATATAGCAAGAACGCGGTCGACGTTTTATTCTTAGCACGTTGAACGGCAGAACAGTTCCGCCGTCATACGGAAGGCAGAAGTCTCGGTCCTCCTCAAGGAATTCGTAACAATGGAGAGCCAGTCTGAAATTCGTAAAGCGCCTTATCCGTCCGTCATGTAGTGAGAACAATCTAGACTGGAAGACTGCTACCAACGCAGACTCTCATAATAATTTCATGCAGAATAAGCCAGCTTGGCGGCACCTGCTAGCCAGCGCTGACATTCCTCTTCCTGTTAAGTCGAGAAGAAGCCTAGGCGTAGAGATAGCTGGACCTTAAGAATGTCGTCGCAAATTTACGAATGCTATAAGTCAGTGATGATTCTTCTTGCAGATTGTGGGGGAATCAAAAGAAAACTAGTTTATTCGCCGATTTCTGCAAAGAAGGAGAGGGGAGAGAGGTGGACGAGACGGAGGTCATTGTGAAGGTCAGTGTACCAGTCGCCCTAGGCCTCCACTACATCATCCGTCCTTTAAAGTGGTGTCACAGCTGCTCAGGGCAGTCTCCCACCACCTCTCGCTACTAATTATTGCAATGACGGTACGGCGGGAGGCGGATATCTTTTGGGGCGTTGTCACACGATGTGAAGGGGGCTTGATAACTTAACAGGGCTGAAGTGACCTCTGAGTGCTAGTTATGTGCCGGTGACAAGTAGGCGCAGAATTCACTGCGTAAGAGAAGCGCGAGTTTATGAAAATTTCCACGTTGCACCTATTCCTTTGTTGTAGCACCGTTTTCAATCTCTGTCGTTATCTTTGTCTTCCTGGTCTACCGGTGTGGACGTGCGCACGGCCGCATTTCTGAATCTTCGACAAAAGGACGTCCTTTTTTTTAACACTGCCATGTCGTATGCGCTGTCTTTTATGCGCACTTTTGAAGCAGGTTTCGAAACAGCACACTAATTTTAATATGTTGCCACATTTTGCGATGCTGGATTCTCTCACTTCTACTTTAGTAACGTTGAATGCATAAGTATTTCGGCAGAGTGGCACAACACGACAATTCAATAGCTCCATAGAGCGAGAAATTGAAAATTCGGCTACAGTTTCATGCATGACGCCACGTGCATCGCAGTCGACAAAACATCATTAGCAAAACAGACTACACATGTTGAACAAAGTATAACGAATTGCAAAATGCTCTAAAGATATACCACAGCGCCGAGGAAGCCAATCTTACGCATTGCATATGCCACACAAAAGGAACACGCAATATGCAATGGAAAGAAAAATGATAGGTGTAACGCTAACAGATAAAAACAAGCCGAATGGGTCAGGAAACAGACAGGAGTAGCTGATATTATCATATCAATTAAAAGAAACAAGTGGACTTTGGCACCACATGTCATGAGGAGGAAATATAAAAGATGGACAGTAAGAGCGACGGAGAGGGCGAGAGGGAAACGCAACAGAGGATGGCTAAAGGTTACATGGAGCGATGAATTTTAAATGTTTGCAAGCACAAGGTGCAACCACCTCGCTCAGGATAGGGTGAATTGCAAATGGTTGGGAGAGGCCTTCGTCTGGACCTAAAATAGGCTCATGATGATCCCACAATTGCAATCATTCGGTGAAATTTTCCAAGTACTATCGCTGCACAATTGCTTACCTTGCAAGGGACTAAAAATTTGTAGAAGTGACTTGTCGTGGCGACACAGGTCGTCATGCAGCGGTATTGTCTCTTTTTTTTCGGAATGGAACACCAAGGAATGCTACCACCATCCTCGCCACTTTGGACGCAGTTTATACTGCTCCGGTTTCCTGCAAGGCGGTTAATCCTTACAAAATGTAGGCACATTAAAGCACAGCCAGGCGGGCCTTTTTATTGCCATGTAGCAGCAAGAAATGCACCGTTGCTCTAAGTGCTGTCTCGAACTCACCCTGTATCCGCTGACATACTGCGTTGCAGCGATGCGACACTAACTGCGCAGTATCATGCGTTTCGATAATTAAGGCTTAGGCAAAAATTTCTTTCCCTCAAATTCTGCATTGAGGCCCCTTTGTACTTTATTTCCTAGCACACTAGGTAATGCACCAATTTCATATTTCCTGCAATCGTTGAGATAAGCCGATCTGGCACAAAGCGTAAGACGAATCACCGAGTGAACAACGACACTAACGCCTCGCGGTGAGCGCGGTTACAAGCGCCAGATCAGTTTTCTATGTGCCATTGAAACGCAAGTTAACAACTTCATCACCACCTCATCGTCAGCACATCTTCAACGCGACGCCCTTCGCCACATTCAAGGTAGCCTTCCATCACGGAAAGCGCGCCCGCTGCGATATAACAAAATGCGAATGTCGTTATGGCTATTGTTGATAGGCTCGTTCGTGGTCGTCTACAAGCACGACGAGCTTTACAACACAAGCGGGCCAAAGGAGAATGCAGAGGAAAATACCGGTCAATGGATCGCCGCTCCATCGCACTGTCTTCACTCTAACTTGTACGAGAAGCTTGCCCACCAAGCCCTGAAAAGAGCATCTGTTCAACCCTATGACGGCAACCGCAACACTCTATTTGACGTCTTTCTTGCAGCTGCTCAGGTAAGCGGTGGTTTACGTAGTGTAACTTGAAGAACTGGTAATTTTCGGTCAGGGTATTCTGGCCGCCCATAACGAGCCGTGCATTCCCAAATGATTGTTCTTGTTGATTGGTTGCTATTGAAGCAGGACTTGATCGCCGACGCCAGGGGGTCTTCCAGGTGGTATATGAACCGACTGGGTGTTGAGTTTGTGTGTTATATGTAGGGCAAGTGTGGTGTTTGACAGGAAACATATCCACGGAATTTGCTTGGTCTTCTATGAGCTCCCAAAGGGTATTTTGCTCGCGTAGCTTGATCCCGTCAAGCCTGTTGTAAACGGGCAGTCCGAGGACCCACTTTAATGCTATAATAACGGCAACTTCCGTTTGGTCTTTTTCTACTTTCCGGGGACGGAAGTGTTCAAAGCAGGACAAAATGAGGCTGATGACGTGTACAGCCGTGAGCACTGAACAAGCGAACACGTAGCCGCTGTACGCTGAGCGCTAGGATAGGGAGCGTGGCCACGCATCGAACCAAGGACGCGCATGCACAGGGAAGGCGCGATGGATGGCTTTGTGTCGCTTGCCGCATGCTTGTTAGAGCTGTATTCGAAGTGTCAAAATACTGCTGGACCTTCGTTTATTACTGCGCACTGACGGGCTTGCTTCCATGCGCAGCTACGTTGGCCACACTGGCGCTTTACGGGTCGTGGGCATGTGCTCGCATGTTCTTTCTAACAGTGATGATGGCTGTGCACACCGGCCTCCTTTACTAGATACCAGACGCGTCGCTCGCTTTCCCATTGCGGCTGCGGTTCCTTCAGTTCAGACAAAATCCGTAAGGCGGCACGCGTTGCCTTTCACGCTTCAGGTGGAAGCAGAACATCTTTCTCCGAATTTCTTACCCTAAATCAATATTTCGTTTCTTTATTCCAACACGAAACTAAAAGATACTACGAAAACTGTTGTCTACTTTGCAGAAGTTGCGCCATGTGCCGTGATTGACACCTCCGAGACCGCAATTGGTGTTACAGTAATCTCAGAGGTAATCATCAACGTTTCATGCTTGCGCCACACGCGCTGCTCGTTCCCTTTCACAGAGACGAAAAGCGGGAGAGGGCATGGAACACAGTTTTCAGACCACACGACTGGCATCTTGTTAAGGAGGCAGTGGCTGTGTTCGGCCGCTCTCACGCCTCACGAGTCGCGAACAGACACAGACGAAAACGGGTTGACCGTCTTTTTCAGCGTGGTGATTTATTGGTAGAGGTGCTCTAACCCGCATGTTGCGTCGGCGGTCACATTTTTGATGAGAAGGCAAAAACTCTAGAGGGGGGCCCGTGTGCTCTGCGTTGTAAGTGCATGTTAAACAACTGCCAATGGCACTCTTCTTCATTCCACTATTTCATCCCGTTTTTGACAACCGACATGAACTTTTAGCTGCGCTCCACACAAGGGCTGTAGCGCACAGCAGCCTTTCCTTAACGGAACGACACTAATTTCGGTTCGAATGCAGTGTTTCCGGTGTGAGACAAACACGCTCCCGAGACGAAGGGAATGAAATTGTTCCGCTTGCTCAAGAACCTAGCAGAGAGGTAAAATTATATTAGGTCACCGTAATAACTGTAAGTACAATACATACTGTTCGGCCAGTGTTCAATGCGGCCAAAACGTGACCCAAAATGATGTGCATTCCGTGTCAGTTCTGAAGTTCAGAAGCACGCTATATATTTTTGTGTCATAATTCCGAGAAACTTCCCTTTTTGTAACCATATTTGTGGGCACTTCGAAGGTGCCTTTTTTGTTGTTCTCAAAATGCATAACATTCTGTTTGGTCGCATGTGTTTATGCTGTTTATTTCTGCAGAATTTCTTCTATCGATAACGAGACAGCAAAACACCGAATATGGCGGCGTAATAAAGTTCGAACCAAGGGCATTTGCCTCAATATACCTAGATTCTTTCCCTTTATTTTTTGACAATTTTTACTTCCTAAACCTGCACATCCGCTGCAACAGAAGGATTTCCTCGCCTTGGAAAAAGGTGGTAAGAGGCAAACAACCTTTTGCCTGTCTGTCCGCCTCTAACCGTGTGTATTTCATCCTTTGTGTCGCTAAACAATTGAGGTGTTTCGGTGGGATTGTGTCGGCGTTCTAAGTACCACGGCATCCAGACAGTCACAGGATTCGCATTTTTCCTTCCCTCCACTTGCAGCTGGACGAAGGCGTCCTAATCAAAGTCCAGTTCCTTACTGTCGAGAGCATCTGCAACAACTCGATGGCCTATTCCGAGGAGGAGTGTCCGCCATTGGGAACCGAGGTATAAACGCAGGCACGTTACAATAATATGCCACCAAGTGTGGTGCCACACGTCTAGCTAATTGTTGTGGGCAAGTAGTGAGTCGCTGGTATCGTAGGACATCAGTGTGAATAATTGAAATAGTGCACGTTAGTCGCTCGTTCTGACTATAAAACTGAGGAGAAAGGAGAAAAAAATCTGCGCATTTTGCTGCAAACGTCGTCGCAAGACGATAGTCTTCTGCCGGCCGTACTACGCTGCGTGATATATCGACGTCATCTGGCAGCGCCGTTGGGAAGCATGAGCTTGTGCAGAATCACGGGGCAACTGCCATGTGGCAGCACCAAATCGTCGGAAGAGGGCTTTCTCGTGCATAGCGTCGCATTTTTAGCGCAGCCTAAGAAACACTAGGTTCTTTAGAATTACGTATCTATCTATTTTCCATGAAGCAACACACCACCTTATACTTACGTATTAATGCTACGCCAAGGATATGCGTAATATTTGCTTTTTGATCGACTGTGTTCACAAGTATGAAGGCAGCTATCAGTTCAAGATGGCTGGGCGTTAGGCAAGTGCTTACACTTTGGCCGGGCGGCTGAATCGTGTGGCAAACAAAAACACAGAGCGAAATTTTTGCGTGTAAGTATCCCAAGAAAGACTACCGTCTTTCAGAACAGCCTATAGCAGCGCTCACCGAATAAATGTACGGTAAGAAACATTTAAGAAGTACAGAAGCGCTGAACTTCAGCTGGCGGGTATCGCGCACAATGTAACTTCAATGCGCTCTTCGACGAGTACGTGCTTGACGGGAGCATTCTACAAGCTATCCATTCCAAGAACATCACATAATTCAGCAGACAAGAACTTGCGTATGGAAAAAAAAGCTTACCTACAAAAGCAAATCCAACATTGTCAAACGTTGCTCAGCGAACACGTGTTCAACACAGATTAAAACACACGCGCACTGCGTTTGGACCCGCTACTAAGCATCTTTTCAGAAGCACTTAGCGGGGTGCAATAAGCGCACAGCGGAACATTCAGTCCCTCCTATCGCAGGATCCAAATCTTCTAATAATATCAAGTAGCAGCCCACAACGAGTGGAGAGACAACAGCGAGCAAAATATATGACAGTCAAGCATGAGCGCAACTGGCGTTTATCGTGGACCACTTCCTATAAGTACGGAACAGCAATGCATGCGCCGAGGCCTATGAAAGAGAATGGTACAAGTAAAGAAAATATCACATCACGTTTGCATCCTAAGAGTCAGAAGCTGCGTAGATGCTTGTTTTGTTGTTTGTACGTTTGACATGTTTAATGTGTTTGATATATTTGACATGTCTTATGTTTTCTGTAATAGATATGTGTGGCTCTTGACAGTTGCGATCAAAATGTGATGCGGTAATTTTTCAATGACTTTTCGTTTTTGGTCATAATTGGCCGCATGGGCTAGGAACAATGGTACTGCAAACAAAGTGTGAGTGCGACTGCAAACAATACTGCAAACAATGGGCAACCTAGCAGATGAAAACGTTCAGTCACACATTCTGCGGTTGTATCGAGCAACTAAAAATAACTGGATTTATTTTTAAGCTTTTTGAATGTGCAATTCAACGTGCTCACCGGACACCCTTTTGTATAAGCTTATACTTCTTGTTGCTACATTGATTTTTACAACTCTCTTGCAGCCAAATGGAGTGTGTGACGCTACATTTGTGTACTCCTGTCACCCGAAGCTTAAAGAAGCCGTGTGTGGGCCACTACCATAGAAGAAACTCAAATTCAAGCTTTTATGGCAACAGGTCTTACAACCCTAATCATCAGCACAATTTATGACAACTGTCCAAGCGCTGCTTCACCATTCACGTGCTCATATTATCACTCATATTCTTAATTTCTCAGTGTCGTGTCCAATAAAGCTCGCAACATGTGCATTCGACATGCTCATCCCTCAGAAATGCTCATATTAACGCTACATTTGTAGGTATTGCCAATACTTTTGGAACCACGGCGTTAAAGGGGCTCTTATGGTTCTCAACTGCTCACACAAAGGACACACGTTCAATGTCAGCGTGGCGGCCGTATTTTCATGGGCGTAACATTATGAAGGTCCACGTAGTCTGTGAGGTCCATGCACGTGTAAAGAAGCTCAGGTTGTCGACGGTGTCAGAGACGCTCGCTACGGTAGGCCTTATAAACGTGTGGGGGTATTGAACGTACGTGAAAAGCTGCCAGGAATTATTACGGGCGATTGCAGATCATTGGTAAACAATTCAATTCGCTTGTACCTACAAACTAAGTGATACTAGTTCTCGTCAATTGCGCAATCTGGCTAGAAAGCTCAGCAGAAAAAAAATATGGCCTACAGCAGTGCACACAGAATAAGTCGATGACATGAAAAGAAAAAAAAGAACGCAAACATGCGCTTAACTGCAGTCGACGTGCATTGTGGACTGAGAAGCTTGAATTTACAGTTCGAGAAGTGCATGCTTGACGAGAGACTGATACGATTAATTCCAACATCCCCTTATTTGCCAGCCATGAACTTGCGTACGGAAAAGCAACCTGAAAGAAGGCAGTCTAACATTTTCATGTATGTATA
This sequence comes from Hyalomma asiaticum, assembly GCA_013339685.2. Classification (NCBI taxonomy): domain Eukaryota; kingdom Metazoa; phylum Arthropoda; class Arachnida; order Ixodida; family Ixodidae; genus Hyalomma; species Hyalomma asiaticum. Next base: position 60,041,789 of record CM023487.1, on the reverse strand, counting down.
TGTCATCTTTTATATTTTAATATATGGTAGAACAACTCCCACGCTGTAGTAAAGAAGCCAATTACAGCTGCAGTTGTAATGATGGTGCTTATATAACGTGAATTGCGCTTCTAATGAGTGATAGCCCCTCCACGGTGGTCTAGTGGCTATGGTACTCGGCTGCTGATTTGAGGGTCGCGGGATCGAATCCCGGCTGTGGCGGCTGCATTTCGGTGGAGGCGAAATGTTGAAGACCCGTGTGCTGTGCGATGTCAGTGCAGGTTAAAGAACCCCAGGTGGTCAAAATTTCCGGAGCCCTCCACTACGGCATCTCTCATAATCAGAGCTGGTTTTGGGACGTTAAACCCTACATAACAACAAGCTTCTAATGAGTGATAAGTGCTATCATAGCAACACACATGTTTTGCGATCTGGTGATCTTTCTTGGAACTTAGCTCGATCGTGTAAGAATACTTCTACGAGCGACGCTTATGAAAGCATATCAACGCACCACATAGCGCATATTTCTTCGAAACAAGAGGAGTCTCTGCTTTAGACAACAGCATTACGTACGCATATTGACGGTCAGCGGGAAACACGAGGACAAAAGAAGAAGGAAGGGACACAAACCCTTCTTTCTTCTTTTGTCCTAGTGTTTCGCGCTGACCGTCAATATGCCTAACCACTTCCAACTCGCCCACATGACCATCCTTCAACATTACGTAGTACCATGAGCTTCCCTTCAGCCGGCAGGGTACTGTCGACGTTGTTGGTTAGTCCACGTTCAACATTATTATTTGCTTGACTAATTTCTGCGTTCTTACGTCCTAAAACCATGTTACGATTACGGGAGACACTCTAGCGGAGGGCTTTAGAGGAGAGGAAGAAGAAAGGACAAGAGGTAAAGCAAAAGGAAGGAAGATGAAAAACTTAAGGCAGTAAAGCAAAAATATTTCTTGCACGTGCTGGACCTTGAACCATGGCCCCACGGTGCCAAAGGCAGGTGTGTAATAAACTACGTTACACACACACGCTTACAACTTAATAAAATACGCTGAAAAGAAAACAAATGAAATGGGTTAATCGATGGGGCAACAGTATTTCTCTCGGACAGTTGGAACAGGAGTTGCTTTAATAATTACGGTTCACTGCGTATGTCACGCGTGCGCCGCATATCATCCTGTATGTCTAAGGGCCAGCTTTGGGGCTCGTCCCAAAATCTTTTCGAAAGCTGACGCGTTCTTGAACGAGAACGGTGGAGGGCAACAGATGGCTTCCGCTGCTCCACCACGTGGGAATCGAAAAACGTAGGAGGCTATGACGCGATAAAGGGTGACTTAAGGTAGCGTGCACAAAATTTTACACAAAGGCACAAATGCATGACCCTTTCGTAGCACACATTCTTGCCCGTAGTCGCCAGCTGCATTCATGGCAACTAGCATAGGCGCCAGGTGGATTCTTGTGTAATGTAAAATGAAAACCGTTGTATATTCAAGCTATCAATTACTCGCACGTGAACAGACACGTTGTTGAGAAATTGTGTTTCATGAGCGCGCGTCATCGAGTGATATTGCAGTTTATTACATTCATGCACACGCAACAAGACCGATTAAGTGAGGATATTTACTACTAACATACTGCTCATCTCGTGATTACCGTAATCATGAAAGCTACGCTCTTCCTCTTCGTCGCCCGTGGCTGTGATCATCGCCATCGCCTGCCTTATGTGCTCCATCGCTGCCGTGTTCCTAGACCTACGAAACGTCCTCAAAAGTGCGACGTAATAAATACATGAAACCATTTCTGCAACTGAACGATATTATGTTTTTTTTTTATTTTCTCCGATGGCCTCCTTATATGTTCACTTTTCTAGCCGGCATGCATTTGTGACCCTTGCCGAGATATACGTAAGTTCAGCCTTCGATGCATGCGGATGTTTTGCAACGAAGACGAAGATGAAGCTCACCGAACAGGGTAAGCTTTCGAGAAGTTTGTCGCTGTGGTCCGTTCAATTCTAGTGCAGTACCGACCGTCACATTACGTGATACTATGCCGAAAACCGTAGAAATGCACTGGCAGCGCGTGCTTTTTTTCTTTTACCCGGAAAAATTAAAGACAGCGCCACCATGAAGAGTGTGCTGCATTGCCGTTAGTGAACAAGCAATGTAACTTTTGCTTACTACATTCGTGGTAAACAACTACAGTTGAAGATAGCGCAGGTTTGACAAGGCCTGCAATGTGTGTGTTAAAAAGTCCTGCAATATTTCTAAACGCAATGAAAAACGAGCGCCGATCGGTCGTGGAGCCTCTTATGAACATATGAATCACACATGTGGCACTACACGAAGAAGAGCGTTCGCATTTCGGTACAGGATACAGCTTGAAATCACGCGCTCTTCATTCATCGAATGATGATTGATGATAATGATGATGATTGTGGTTCGGTTAGGAAAGGACGCTAATTTCTGCAGCCCATGTAGGGAGCGCGGCTAAGCGTCCGTGGGGGTGGGAGAAAGGGAGTGAAAGAGATAGAGAGAAAGGCCGTACTGGAGGGCTCCGGAAATTTAAACCACCTGGGGTTCTTTAACGTGCACTGACAACGCACAGTACACGGGCCTCTGGCATTTTCGCCTCCATCGAAAATGCGACCGCCGCGGCCGGGATCGAAGCCGCGTATTTTGGGTGGCAGCCGAGTACCGTAACCACTACGCGAATGTGGTCACTAGAAGGATCGACTAAGTTATTTTAAGGGCTTAAGCTGTGGGTCGGTTGTCACGCGTATCGTGTAACCTACACCACTCACAACACCGTGCAATGCCATGCAACACCATGAGGCTCGCGCTCGCCCTCGGCGCGTGCCTCCCGGCGCGCGAGCTCTCTTAGGCTGTGTTGTGAGAGAGGGAGGCTGAGAAAGAGAGAGCGAAAGGCGCGCGTTGACTATGGAAATGCTCTTTCTTAGATTGAGAAATACCGACCGCTCGCGCTGGAGCACCGTTCACCCCTATGTATGTATATATATATATATATATATATATATATATATATATATATATATATATATAGTAAAGAACAATTGGAACCTTGTAGTGGGTCATCCTCTCAGGCGACTTACAGTGGGGTTCTCGCTTGAGCGCTCTGTTGAAGAAGACGCCGCTCGTGCTCGAAGTCCGTACCCGTTTGCACAAAACCGTTGCCGCAGGGCTGCATCTAGTTGCACCTAATAAACACCTTATATATATATATATATATATATATATATATATATATATATATATATATATATATATATATATATATATATATATATATTATTTATTTTCAACATACTGTTAACCCTTTGCAGGGTTTTTACAGGAGTGGGAGCAAAGGGAAAAAAAGAAAAAATTGACGGCAGATACACGAGGTGAATGATGATAAGATTGGGCGAAGCTCCTGGAAGTAATCATCGGTTAAACCGTGAAATTTCTTCCGTTAATTCGCCCGATAAAATTGACGTGAAACGATTGATTAAATGTTTTATCAAACTTTTATTGCTGGTTTCCGTTGTCCTTTCATTATGACCGCTTTGTGGTCGGTGAAATGTAAGCTAAGTGGTTCTTGCACTGGTTGCAGATGGGTTTTGCCTTTGAACGCTTCTCCAACGCGAGCAGTCGGTATTTCTCAATCAAGAAACTCGCTAGGAGACGCTGCCTGCGCCAAGGTTGTCTCTCGCGTTTGCCGGGGCAGTGCCGGGGCACAGGAGAAATCTCACCAGGCACTACCTTAGAGGTAAACAATGGCTGCTAATGGGAATGAGAGACAGAAGAAGTCGGCTTTTAGCTAACACTTACCCTTCTACTTCTACTAACGTTTCCTACTGGAACTTGCCAATGGCTGCTAATGGGGAATGAGAGACAGAAGAACTCGGCTTTTAGTTAACGCGCACGCTGCGAATTTTTTATTGTTCAACAACGCACAGGAGAAATCTCCCACCGGCACCACCTTGGAGGTCAAAGCGTAAGACTGGTTACGCACTACGACTACGACGAGGGACGAACGGGTGCCGCTTTAAGGAGCTTCGCCACTAAAAAGAAAAAATGATGGCAGATCCACGAGGTGAATGATGATGAGATTAGGCGAAGCTCCTGGAAGTAATCATCGGTTAAACCGTGAAATTTCTTCTGTTAATTCGCCCGATAAAATTGACGTGAAACGATTGACAAACCTGTATCGCGATATGGTTTTGAATATAAAACCATTGCTTTAGAAAACACCTGGCGTCTTTCGTTAAGCAGCTGGCGTCTTTTCGTTTTGCTTTAGAAACATCTGGCGTCTTTTCGTTTTGCTTTTAGAAAACATCTGGCGTCTTTTGTTGGTTTATTTCATCAATCAACGGCGTTTTGAACAAAATTTTTTTATTGTTTAATCACGCACAGGAGAAATCTCACCAGGCACTACCTTAGAGGTAAACAATGGCTGCTAATGTGAATGAGAGACAGAAGAAGTCGGCTTTTAGCTAACACTTACACTTCTACTTCTACTAACGTTTCCTACTGGAACTTGCCAATGGCTGCTAATGGGGAATGAGAGACAGAAGAATTCGGCTTTTAGTTAACGCGCACGCTGCGAATTTTTTATTGTTCAACAACGCACAGGAGAAATCTCCCACCGGCACCACCTTGGAGGTCAAAGCGTAAGACTGGTTACGCACTACGACTACGACGAGGGACGAACGGGTGCCGCTTTAAGGAGCTTCGCCCCTAAAAACAGGAAACATTCACATCAATAGTAACAATAAATTTTGGACCAAGCAGCTTTTCTGAACAAGTTCAATTAAGAATAAGGAGACTACATACACGAAATAAAGTGGTAGTGGACGAATATACATATTATACACCCGTAAGAAAAAAGAAGGATGATAAATCGCAGCTATAACAGTTGATGTGAACACAAATGTTGGCAAGCGAGCCAATTCAAGGAATTAAACAAATAAATGAAAATACAGTACATACTATGTTATCAGCGTTACGATTAAGTGCTATGTACATTTTGCAACATTTCTAGAAAGTCGTCAACTGTACGCTGTTCGGTTATAAGTCGGTCAAGAGCATTCCATTCACGAATATATCTAGGAAAAAAAGAATAATAGAATGTGTTATTGTTGCACGAGTACTCTTGGAGTGTGTGATCATGTGTGTGACGTGTTTCCCTTGTTGTCTTGGTTTCCACGTATTTTGCATGGTCTATCTTAAAACAGTTGTGCAATAACAAATATAAGAACTTAAGGCGATTAATTTTTGCTCGAATTTCGAGTGTCGGCAAACCTGCGTGGCGTAGTAATTGTGTTGGGGAGTCGAGGCGACGATATCGGTTAAAAATAAATCTAATCGCTTTACGCTGCACTTTCTCAAGCGTGCTGACGCCACTACCTGTGAAGGGGAACCAGATTATGTTCGCATACTCCAAGATCGGTCCCACAAGTGTGACGTATGCTAGTAGCTTAGTGTCTCGGTCAGCATGTCGCAGCGTCCGCTTAAGGAAAAATAATTTTGTTAAGGCTTTCTCGGTTATACTTTCAAGGTGCACTGTCCAACTGAGATCGGAGGTTATAATCACACAAAGATATTTATACTGACTTACGTTGCGTAGCACGATGTTGCTGTAACCGTAATGGAAGGGTAGGCGTGATTTCTTTTTGTTACTTGCATCGCGACTGTTTTGTCAGAATTAATCACCATTTGCCACTTAGAACACCATCGTACAATGTCATTCAGGGCATTGTTCAGTTCTATTTGGTCACTGCAGCTTTTAACCTGTTTGGGGTACATTATCAGTCATTGCAAAAAGCCCTGATGTTTGTCGTTAATATGTACTGCTAGATCATTTATCAATGAGAAAATAAATCGGTGCCAAGCCGGAATCCCTGAGTACCACCGGACGTAAGTCAAGTGTTAAGACGTGATCACTGCATTGTACAAATTGTTGGCGACCGGCAAGTAGTTTAGATATCCAACGGGTTCAGGCCCTCTCCGAGGTTTGCAAACCAGCTGAAAACTATATATATATATATATATATATATATATGATATATTATATATATATATATATATATATATAAATATATATTATTATATATAGATATATATATATATAGCACTGTAGCTTCACTTGCAATGAAGGGCTCTGGGAACAGTTCACTTAGGCTAGTTGAAACATAAAGTTTCGTAGCGTGCGCGTTAACTAAATTAATCCGGAACTCGGCACGATCTACGATGAACCTCCCGAGCCTCGCCCACTCATCATCATTCACTCTTGCTTTTTTGGCACAGCTACGATTCCCTGTTTGCTTCACCGCCGAAGCGTCCCCATCTTTTGAATGTCGTTTTTAAGCTGACGAAATGGGATATGCATATGCGTCTATCCTTGAGAACACAGGAAAAGTAACGGCAAGGAACCTTAAGGCGCTCATATGTTATGCGAAATACATCCCATATACATAATATGATAATGCGAGATACATGTTGCAAATACGCGCGCTATCACCATTGGTCAAATGCCACATTTGTGACTTCTTCGCTGAGTCAATGAATATACTGTGGACTACTACTACTACTAGAAAGCCGACAATGACTCGGCGTCGACCTTGACATTTTGACGTAAACAGCATCGATCTTTGCCCTTAAGCTCTATATGAACAGCCGCGGGCTCGAAGCTGTGTTTTCTTCATTTCCAGCTGAGCGGAAGTCGCAAAGGTCTTGCGGGTCGCACAAGCGCTAGTTAGTCTATGTCTTTGCGAGTAGCCTCCTTTTGAGGAAACTCAAAAGGACAGAAAGTTGAGCGAGTTGGTAACAGTCCATAATCAAAAGAAGAGGCGTGAACAAGCAGAGCAGTGAACAACACGGCGTTCGTGTTGTTCACTGCTCTCCTTGTGTCCGTGTCCTGCACGCCTCTTCTTTTGATTATGGCCTCCTTTTGAGGCGGCTCTCAACTCCTAAGCTGGGAAGTGCACGGACTCAAGCACCGCAACATTTCCATAACCAACCGAGATAGTGCGCGTATCACCTCTCCAAAGAGTAACACCCAATGTGGCTGCCGGCTACCTTAGCATAGCTCTCCTTTAAAGGTTTGTTAAATGTCACTAACTTTCCAGCGTCTGTCGTTGATAAAGGCCTTGTGGGACTACAGGAGCGACGCCTACAGAATTTGGGATAACAATAATAATACATAGTGCATTACTTTCTATCTTCATGAATAGCAGTAAACGCACTATGACCCTCCGACATCAGAAGCGCATCAAGCCATTCAGGAAAGGAAAAAAAAATACCACAGAATCCATCGACTCGGACGGGAGATTGGAATTCTATGGCGTAAAAATATCATGGTGTAACATTGTGATATTGGATCGTAGAAGATGCTAGTGGGATACGGCCTTCTCAAACGCAGGTGTGTGCACGTTCGGGGCTTGCCTAAGCCATGCCTTCGTGATAGTGTAGTCGTCGTCTACGAAATCACCGTCAGCAACCCTGGGCAAACTGGGGCCAGAGACAGGGTGGAGGAAGCTATTAAAGTGGCCACTTCGCTTCCGCGAACACATGAGATACGACAGCCCACACATCCATCAGCTAGGCGACACATCAGTGTGTCCGAAGCGGTTAGGTGCATAGGTTATGCCCAACGCGGTCTGAGTGCATAGCTGAAGGACCTATGCACCCAGACCGTTTGACTGACATCGCATTCTCTAGCGCCAAATTTCAAACACATTGGGATGCGAAATTATCCATCTGCACGACGCCACGATACCATGGAACGTGGGAATCCGTTCTACATGAACCATTTCCTGGTGAACATAACTCAGTCTGCATCTATCTATCTATCTATCTATCTATCTATCTATCTATCTATCTATCTATCTATCTATCTATCTATCTATCTATCTATCTATCTATCTATCTATCTATCTATCTATACGGCGGCTGGTTTCTTTCACGCGATACATTAGTAAAGAAGCTATTGCACCAGCATTGGGATGGTAGCTATGTGATAATCATAGGCACCTCAGCCCAACGCAGCGTGAATTCCTTTTCGAAAAAACAGACGTCTATGCGCTAGCCTAAGTACCAACATTACGTCTAACCATGAGATAAGATTCAGCCACCACCCTGGCGAAGACCTACATAGCTATCGCCACCACTATACATGTGCTTGCTCATTAACAGTGCACAAGAACGTTCATGTTTGGCTGAATGTCAAACAATTCCTCATAGGCAACTTCCTCGCAGAATGCTCCGCATGAAACCATTTCCCAGAATGCGTGGGATCTGCAGGACGTCTTTTCCTGCATATTTTAATGGAGTGTTCAGAAATGAAATTTAACTAGTTTTGGAGAGAGTGAATTGTTCTTTACCGGCCATCTTAATACATGAGAGCTGGTATGATTTTTACTGAACGTATAAAAACACCACAATTTCAGAGCTCTTTGGACCTCACCGTGATATGACGAGAAATGTTGCTTTCGAGAGACGAGTTCCTTGGACAAACGCACGATAGTGGAGTGGGATTTGCATCTTACTGTACAACAAAGCAGCGAACGAGCAGCGTCGCAATGGTCGTGTGTTGTATTTCTAGTGACAGGCAGCGACATTTAGGCGGACGCTGTAAAGCAGCACCACGAATTTACAAATGCGTAGGCGCAAGGTAAAAGGAACCTATGTTGTCAAAAACTATTCCTCACATTCGCTGTACAACATTCCTTATGTTATAGCAACTTTGGCGCTTAAAACTCCATGATTCATTGAATTTAAAATGTTGCTCACGCGATTACGACTGGCTTTTCCACAGAAAAGCGACAAAGTGGCCATGATCACTTTCGCCGCGCAACTTCTTTTGACGTGCCTCGTCACGTCGGAATCGGACAGGTTCTTCCGAGGATGCGTGCAAGAATCGGATCGCAGCCGACGTCCGGACACGTGCGTGTTCGTCCCGCCGAGGTGGGTCGACTCGGATGTGTACCGCGATCTCGCCTACCTCGCCTTGGCCAATGCAACTCATTTCCACCGTGGAGGCAACCTCGACACCGTCCTTTATGTCATCAATGTAGCGAATCAGGTGATCTCCATGTGGCCCCTACAGACGGCCGTCGTATTGTAAAATTTAAGTCGCCCTATTCCGTATCGAAGCAGCAGACATGAAAATACGCGCCTTTGGGACATGAAACCCGAGAAAGCAATCACGAATTATGGTTATGAGCGATGTCGTTGTGGAGGGCTTCGGAAATTTCGACCATCTGTAGTTTTCTAACCTGCACTGACATCGAACAGTACACGGCCTCAGCATTCCGCCTCAATCGAAATGCTGCAGCCACGGTTGGAATTCAGTACCGCGACCTTCGGATATGCAACCAAGTACCATAGCCGCTAGACCACCGTGGCGGGGCCCCCTTTATTCTGTGGGGTACAATTCCCTTGAATAGGGATATCATACTGAAGTTAGGAAAGTGGGCAGCGTTGAAGCACGCACACACAAGATTTGCCACACACACCGCCATTACAGTACTTGACGTTTACACCTGAATAATTGCTTAGGTTTAATATTTGACACTGAAAGTAGAGAATCAAGTCACGCTGCCCGTGAATTTCTAGCCGATGTCGTTATTTCCAAAATACCAAGAGGAAACATCGCTCTCGCTAAGACATATGCTGCAGTGGTACGATGGTTATGTTCCTGCGTCTGCTGACCCCAAAGACGCCGGTTTGAAAAAAGGCCGCGCCGGTCGGATTTTAGATAGAAGCGAATATGCGAGTAGCCCCTGTACTATAGAGCCGTCAGTGCACGTTCAAGAAGGCCAGGTGGGCAGAATTTCGGGAGCCCTGCCGACGGCGTGCCTCATGGTTTTTTGCACAAGTGAAGCAACAGAAATTGTTAATGTTAATAAAATGTTATTGCAATCGCATCGCCAGGGTAGTAGCTGAACAACGTTCCTCGTGTTATCGAATCCCTGAAATTCTGCTGACAGTTTCAACGAGTCAGTGCAGTCTAATTTTTATAAGGCTTTGGTCATATTAGCGTCGATGGATTTTCAAAAGTCGTTCCGTCAATTCACACGCGTGTCTGATATTTACCTCACCTAATGCGCTAACAACGCACAAGCATGCAAGTAGTCTCATTTAGATTGACGGCACCGTGTGCAAAACACGTCATAGTATCTACCGCTTCAATGGCCCTGTTCCACGGACGAGCATTGACTGGATCGCACTTTTTGGCTGCATCGCAGGTGTCAAGAGGTATAGTCACCAGGTTGGAGTTCTCCGTAGTCAAAAGTTCCTGCGACGAATCTCTTGCTTATTCGCGGAAATATTGCAAACCGGTTGGTGCCGAGGTAATATCCAAATTCATCTTCGTTCTACGGTATCCTCTTCATTTTCTACGATTTCGGTGCTCAGTTAGCAATAAAGAACGCTCGTAGCGGCGTGGGTATCCAGCCCGTTCTCAGAACCAGCGTTACGCTGAAATTGTGTGGATGCATAAATTTAATTATTTTTGTTCACTGCTATTACAGAGATAAATTTCATTAACTGCTCCAAAACCCTTATTTGGGCTTTGATTCTTTGTTTATTTAATCGGGTTAGCTGTCCGAGCTTGCCTCGTATGTCCAGTATTCGGACACGTGTGGACCTCTTGATAGGCGTTATTTGACAGTACAAATAATATGCCATCATGACATACCACCTCTTGATTTGCAACTAAATAAAATAGTGTAAAGAACATACGTGCTGCTTTTCTTTCTCTCTCTGTCGCTCTGTGTGTGCCCCCCCTTGTGTGTGTGTGATAAGAACACGTATGATGTCCATGTGTGAAAGCTTAAGTTCACCTCATGTGTTGTGCTTGTTCTTCCTAATACTGCGTGCTAACCACCACGATTTGTGTTTCAGAAAAGCGGACGCTGTCAGGCAAGGTTCCGTTATATTTCCGTTCTCAAGCTTGAAGATGTCATCTGCGATCCAGAAGTTGTCGACTATTACGCTGATCCATGAGTATCCGACACGGCGGTTCAATTTGGAAGCGAGCACGCTTCGCAAATGAGCATTTTACGAAAACAAATTTATTGTAATTTTTTGGTCTCTGGATTTCTTTTGTCAATTTTCCTGTCAATTTTCTTTCTGAGCTGGACCTTCCATAACTATATGAAACAGAAGAAATCAGCATATATATTAGTAGGACAGAAGTTCAGGTTAGATAATTTCCTAGAGCAGATAGCAGACCACAGAATAGCATTTCGATAAGCAACCTGTTACCATAGCCACTGGAGCACCGTGGCGGGACGAGTCTGAACGTAAGTACCAGATAAAATCCAAGAAAGCAAAAGTCCATCCTCGCAGGACCACTGAGCTCATTGACTGAAAGCCTCCAGATTGTTTTCTGGCCGCACGGTAGATTCCTATTGCGACAGGAGTTCTATCGATATCGCAACGGACTTTCCCCCGTCGCATCGTTGTCCCGATCCGTATATATGCAAGTGTGTATCGCGTGGTCCATTATGAAAGGAAATAGGCGATCATGTGGCGTGTGCTCTGCGGTGCCTGTATGTTCCGCCTGCCAGTGAAATCAACATAAATGGCGATAGATACTGACATTACGTGTTGGCGCCCACAATAAGTAGCTATAACTGAGAGTTCTTCACTCCTTAGTGCACAGACATGGCTGTTATGCCAGCCAGGCAGAATAGCACGGGACGCCGAAAGCAGGTGCTCTCCCTTTTAAATGCCTCTCGCTCTCTAAGCGGCAGCGCATTTGTACTTAAATGTGCATTTAAATAGAAATGCCGAAGAAACACCATCGCAAGGAGATATTTATCAGGTGGCTGTCTTCAAATTCGAAGCCGCCACGTGTTACTAACCAGGCGATTGCCTAGACCGTTTGCGGCAGGAGCACCTTTCGATACAGCATAAGTTGCCAGCAATTCTTTTACAAATTAGTCGAGCTGGCTACATACCAATATTTTCTGAGCTGTGTATCCAACATTGCACGTGCACCGCTGGTGAGGGCATATATTCAGCCTACAGAGTGAAATAACCGGAGTCTCTCCCCCGAAATTTTCCTGCTGATTAATTAAACACTATAGCACAGAAGTCAACCTATAATTTTTGTGACCTGGTTATCAATTACCAGCGGAGCTGTCGAGCTAACAGTGTTAATCTTCGTTGCTCAGAGAAGGCAACAACCAGTCACGTCACTTAACCACTTCCAGAAACAGCAAACCCGCCGCAGCGAGCGCGCGGCTTCGGCGTCGTAACCAGCGGAAAACAGTGTATTGTCGGTATACTGCGAGGAGAACGTTGCCGTGAGTCGTGCCAAGGAGTCGTTTTCACATTCTTAACTCTCTTCGTCGACTTGTTCTTACTCTAGCTTTGGGAACATAATGACAGATAGGCGTGCGCAAGGTTCTCCGTCAGGGAGGGCGAATGTTCGCTCCAGCGCCCGCTCCACGTTCCAACCCGCCACAAATGAGGTACTTTCAGCAGAACGAGGTCAAAATGACGTCATTTGGGCCCCTTTGCGCTAGCGTATGCTATCAATCTCTTGATACCATGGTGTCCCTATCACGCAGCCCAACCATTATCGCCATCACTATCATGTAGTAGTTGGCTGTGGGAAATCATGTCGCTATTGAGTCGAGGTCAAGCGCCAATTCCCTTTCCCCTTCTGCACAACCCTACAAATCCTTCCTGGTGACGGTACCGCCACGGCGGTCGAGTGTCTATGCCTGTCGACTGCTGATCCGAAGGTCGTGCGATTGAATAGCGGAGGCTTGAGCTGCCCTTCGGTGAGGGCGATGTGTTGAGGCCCGTGTGCTGTGGGATGTCAGTCTAGGTTAAGGAGCCGCAGGTGGTCGAAATTTCGGAAGCCCTCCACTACGGCGTCCCGCGTAATCATATTGGGGCTTTGGGGCGTAAAGCACCAGAAACCAAACCTATCCGGTTGTGTGCCGACAGCAAACTTTTTCTATCCATTTCTCCATTTTTCTTTCTACCGGCCATGGGTAGTTATGTTACAATCGTCGGTACAATGCAATCACATGGTTTCCACAAATGCGTGTTCCTCTAATGTGGGTGTACTTCCTGGTGCTTATGCTCTCTTTTGGGCCGAAGGTAACCAAGTTCAAATCCAACGGTCAAATGTTATTTTGCAAAATTTACTCCCTCATTTCTGGCGCTTTCGGCCTGTCTCCACCAGCCCTCCTCGTGCCCCGCTGTCTCCATTTCGCTCGTTGCGGCGGGCATCAGGAAACAACCCCTGAGGGTATAGCAGTTTCTCTGTTATCTCCTTTTTTTAAATAAATGTATCTCTTTCCCTTCTACATATGCTTATAGACATCCCCTGAGTGTCACTATAACAGCCTTTCATCTCTAAATGAGTCTTATTTTTCCCCGGAAGCGACGGGGACTACAAACCAGTAATGACTGCTGCGGCCATCTCTTGAGACATGCGTTGGTCTCCGCTCTCCAGCATGATATAGTGGCTTATGCTCACGCAACGAAATGTGCAGGGGGAGGAAAGGGAAACGAGGGGCCGTTTTTCACGCCTAACGCCCTTTGCTAATTATAGGTTTCTTCGGATTTCGCTTAATTAAGCACATGTCTCGCACTATCTAATCAATTCAACTCCGAGCAAACGCAGGAAGCAGGCGCAGACTTATCGTGCCCAGCAGATGCCAAATGAAGGACTACTGACGCACTTTCGCATGCTCAAACACTGAGCTTACACGCCGTTTGCTATGGTGTTTCACAGTTTCACAGTTTTTTAGAAAAACAAAAACAACGACTAAACTGCGTTTCTACAACAACTCTGCGCCGTGGCTTGAGTCGTACAATTTTTAACAATGCAGTAGAGTGGTCACCCTGTACTTCTAGAAACGAGCGGTTGCCCATTCACACATATTAGGTGGCGCGTCTACATTTTACGTAATTCGAAACGCCCCTTCCCCCCACTACTCCCCCCTCCCCCCCCAAAAAAAAGAAGACTTACTTGAAAAAACACACTGGCTTTAAATTCAAACAAGATGACACCTTGCACTCACCTTTTAAGACGCTGTTATGTGTAGGCACGAGTACATGAGGTAACAATAGCATTATCGCACACTGTTAATAAATTTCTAAGCGTTCCTATTTTTCTTACAGTGAAATAGCAAAATGTAACGGTTCACGTGCATAATTACTGCAATTACTGCGTTTGTGGCACACCACTTAGTTGTAACTGCCCGTTTTCAAATTAGGACATCCGTATAAAACCAGTACGGAGAACGAGAGGAGGACTAGAGGGGACTAATGCAACAGTCCCTGCAGTATTCTTCAGGAAACTCTATGGTGAGCAAGAGAGCTTATCAAGCGGTTATCTTGCTAGACGGCAAGTGTGATCAGGCGCCGCAAGTAAGCGACAAGGCTGCCGCTTGATAACAATGCCTGATCTTCGCACGGCAGTGCGTAACTGAGTCACATACGAATCACGACACTGCCGAAGGTAGCGACAACCAGGCTCTTTAGGCACTCAGTTTCGGTTTTCTGAGTGAGGGTAGAAATATTTCATCGACCTCTCGAAAATTGCAGAAATAACCTTCATTTTTATTTAGGCTTGAGTGCCTCGAGTGGAGCCTTATAAGTTTAATTATAAGTTTATTAGTCTATCTTTGTTAAGTATTGTACAAATCCTTTGCTCCTAGTAATTTTGCAACTTGGACTGCCATGGCCGATACAATTCATCAAAACATGCATATATGGCTGGATTGTTGCATATATGAGACATTGGAACAGATTTTAGGCACCATTTTAGCGCTGAAGTCTCGCAGTTTTGCTTTTGACGGCCCGTCTGCTAGGGTAGGCTGCCTTGAGTGTAATGAAGTCATAAATACAGGGTGGCCCGCACCGGAATCTGCAAAGAAGATTTAAAAACTCATTTTCCGTAAAACTAAATGACTTACAGCAGCCTGGCTTGTCATATATTTTAGCAGTACCGCGAAGAATATACATTGAAGATTTCATTATGATCAAATGACATTGGAAAATTGCGGGAGTTGCCTTGTAAAGGCAGTCATTATGCCTTACCCCCAATTTTGACGAGACAGTGATAGCTTTGTATAGATGCAATGGCATATACAAAAAAAAACACTTGTTGAAGAAAAGCCATATTTTCAGCAACGCGCCAAGCGGCCTTTCACACCACGAGAGGACCTACATTTCGAAATCTTTACAGGAAATACTGCACATACGCTATGCGTTTCGGTGGACGCGGGATACATCCTCCTTCTCGGGATTTCGTATGTTTCCGAACGCTAGAAGTGTGAAGGAGCGTACCGTATCATTCATCCCTATAATGTTACTCCAGGGATATTTCTAATGCTGGATAAGCAGAGTAAATATCGGCTGTCTCAGAAAATGTGTCCATAAATCTTACAAATGTAGAAAGGAAGATATTTGTGCTTTTCTGCGCAATTGCTTTGCTCATGGTAACACGGACTGCAAAATCTGTAGCATTGACATTTTCAACACTAATTACTAAAGTAACACTAATTGATATTTAAAACAAAACATCGAGATGATAAAGCCAAATTAACGAATAAAAGAGGTTCACGCAGGGGTTCCTATCCATTGTAGTATCTGCAAATGGGCGAAGCTGGTAATTTCTACACATCGCTGAAATCTGGTTAATAGCGGCCTGAAAACCGAAACTGAATGGCTAAAGAGCGCAGTGGCCGCTCGTTTCGGTAGTGGCCTGAGTGACACAGTTCGTCCACTCACGTTGCCAAGCGATAATTCGTGTCGTCGCCGCGCCCGATCGCACTTGCTTGATTAGGCACTCGACAGCGACGCATGCTCGTAGTGAAATGACAAAGTAAGTGGAAGAACTATGTCACTCACGCGACTATCGAAGGTAGCGGCAACTACGCTCTTTCGCCAGTCAGTTTCGGTTTCCCGGGCGAATTAGCCAGATTTCAGCGATCTGTGGAAATCACGGTGTAAATATTCTCGATGTAAATATATATTCTCGGTGTATATATTCTCGGTGTAAATATATTCTCGGTGTAAATTAGTTTGATTATTCAGTTGTGTTTAATAATCTAGCTGTTTTGGTTTGAACGTTAATAGTGAAACATTGTTAGTTACTGTTCAATATGCGAGTCCTGCCGATTTTTCATTGCGTTACCGTGCGAACAAAGTAACCCCCCAAAAAGTGCCCATATATAATCTTTAAGGTATCTATAAAAGTTATGCACACATTTTCTGAAACATCCGGTATACGGGATTTTAGTGCTTCTCGTTGTCGCGAATGAAAACTGCACTAGGGTCCTCATCGCAATAACGCACGACAGCGAAACAGCAGGAGTTTAATGGAAGTGGCCTTACTATTCTATTCCTGTCGTCCTTTGCGGCCGCCCGTAGCGAAAAAAGCAAATGACGGAAGCGCTAAATAGGGGGCAATTGTGTTAAGATAGCAAGCTTGTCGGCCTGCCCTGAGAGATAACTGTGATGGTGAACTTCGCTGAACAGATAGTTTCTTTCCAACGGCACGCAGTTGAGTGCACTGGCGTGTGCGCGTACGCGGGGTGACATGAACTTTTTCTTTTTGACATAAATGTACAGAGTCACCCTAAATGATTCAACTCATATATTACAGATATTATCGTAACCTCCACCCGTGTAGACTATAAAAGGGAACGCCACTTGTCGACACGTCGCCTTCGGGTTTCCGTGTGTACAGCGAACCCTCATCGTACGTGTGCACCTCGCGAAATCACCCCTGCAGCCAGAGACCATGCTCAAGTTTGCCGTTCTTCTGCTGCTTTGCGCAGCGATCCTACGCGCGCAGATGCCGGACTTGTTCCAAGGCTGCGTTCGGTACCGGCGTAAGCACGAAGAGCCCCACAAGTGCACGCTGCGGCCTCGCAGCACGCTTCGCGGCAACGTAAGCTTCAAGTACTTCGCGCACCTGGCTCTGAGGGATGGCAACATCCAACCCGCCACTGGTCACCTCAACACTTTCCTGAGAATGACTCGTGTGGCTACTCAGGTGAGTGTCGATCGCGACATGCCATGCATGGGCGGTGTGCTCAATTGAGTACGCAACTTGTTTTCAACAGCTATACTTTTATGTAGCCGATGAAGAGCATTGTACAGTGCTCGACTATTGAAACGCGTTAGTAGGACAGCTCAATGCCCAGCGCTCTTTGTGCTCCTGGAGTGCGCTGGGTCATGACTGAGGCACCAAACAATACTTAAACAAGTTTCTCCCTTTCGCTAAATACTACAACGAATCGGGTCGGTGCACCCAGCGCAAAACGATGGCACAGAATACATTGGCAGCTACTTACCCAGAGCACCCCGTTTCACACGCCGAGCACTGTCCGTTTACTTCTGGATAAATTCAACCTTTCTAACATTAGTATGTCTTCAGTTGAAGGGGCCCTACAATCATTTCGCCTCTGTCTGAAACCATGCCAATCAGTCGTGGACACGACTGCGAACGCGTCAGCGAAATGTTACTGAGCTGCATGCACCGCTACTTTGCAATTTGGTTTCAAGTACATTTAGATATCGTAGCCCTTTTTTTCTACTGGTGACGTGTATAGTAGCTCCGACTGCGTCACTTAGCTACTTCTGCTATTCACAAAGAAAGCTATAAAGTCTTCTTATTAGGTGGTGTTCCTATTAGCCAGCACGAACAAAGAAGGCACTACCGAAAACTTTTGTACGGCTGCGGAATCTGTATTCCCGGTGACAGCTGAAGCGACGCAGTCAGTGTTCTTTGGGATGTCAAATGTTAAAACGAAGGCGGGCGGTTTCTAGCCGTACTTCAAACCAGATACCGTATTCCCTGTCACGTGCGGTTCACAAATCTTTAATTCACTTGTGCACATGAGCATTCACGACTGCAATACGCAGTTTTCCAGGCAACGTTAAAAAAACTGTTACCTTGACCTTTGGCATTAATGGACTGTTTCAGTGCTAAGGGCAATAATTTATCCGAAGGTGCTAGCATTTCCGAAGACTCGTTCGACATGGCGTGTCGTAAGGGCAAAACGCTTAGCTACAGTGGCGGCTCTCATGGTAATAACTGGTGAAACGATTTCCACACTGTGGTGATTGATCTAAAATGCCAGCAATGCTTTGGCTGTCATCTATTCGTTGGAGTCATGCCTACCCGCAATATCTTTTCGAAGAGCTCATATGATGATACTGTAGAGTGAAGCTGGCCCTTTACGTCCGTCATGCGATAGGCATTGTATCGGATGTCTTATTCGTGTTTCGGATGCGTGGTACTTTTTTTCCGCAGTATAGATCGTGTGTTGGACGTGAAATGCCTGACTGCGCGATGCTATCAGATGGCGCGATGTGATGTTACATTTTTACTGTACGACCTTCCATTCTCTTGGGCCCGCATCCTGTTAAGTATCAACCTGCTGTGCTGTAGCACGCACAGGCTCCACAGACCTCACCCTCGATCATGCATCAACAGCAATGTACAGGTAACGGAACTGAGATTTGTAGGTAGTGTGCCTCCAAGAATGAACCAGCTTAAGTCGTACGTACAAAGTACTGCACACGAACCGCTTGGGAAGGACGACGATTGACAAGGCTTCGCTGACGATCCTGTGCCTACTGGTTCTTGTAGTTAAGTTGGCTTGCAGTCCCTCGACAGCTTGGGGTTAGTGAGCTCCTCAGCTCCATGGACAGGCACCGTTTCTTTCTGGATAACAAAGTTTTGCCTTCGTTATCCGTACTGGCTACGGCACGCTTGCTCCTTCGGGTGCTTGCGCGGTCGTCTAACTTTCTGTCGCCCGCTGCACGGGTCGGCGCTGGAGGCGACACCTAGCAGAGACGAGCCTAGTCATGCCTGTAAACCTTTTCTTTGAAATGTTCAGTAATGGTATTCGCCATTGCTAATAATAGTTCGCGAACGCGTTCTTCCTCTTATGCTCTGGATGAGCTACTTTCCTTTTACCAGGGTTAGCAGGACTTTCATTTACCGCTGATACCAAGTTCGCTGCAGTCGTTTCCATTGTGGCGGCCCCCACGGCGCGGACGCTTAACTCGCAGCATGCCACAGGTTTCCCCGTATGTTACACCAACCATGGCCAAAGAGAAATTTTCCCAAACGTCGTGCCATGCTGCCCTCTTATGCAGGCTCATTGCAGATTATTTTCCTAGAACAGCCTTCGAAATTAAATACTCCCCTGTGCTACGTTTTCAAGGCAGTGTTTACATATAAGGTTACCAGACTAATGCCGATTGCCGTCGCATGTCATGACCAGTGATTCACTCGATGCAACACGGCGGTGCTCGCGGGAGACTTCCCCTCCTCGGTCCTCTCCAATGCGCATGCCTTACGAGGAGCTTGTTCTCTAGTGTCGATACTTTAAGTCTTTGAATTTTACCTCCTTCGGCATGCTCATATTTTGCGGAATGATGCTATATTTCGAGCAGTCGGGCTTCTGCTGTTGCCGATTCTGTTCCCGTTCTGTTCCGCTTCGCAGAATTACCGGAGTCTGAAGGACTTCAATCTCCGAGTGGAATTCACAACCACCATGAGTAAATGCGCCGTGCCGGAGGCCTACAACGCTACCGAGTGCCTTCCAATCGGCGGCAAGGTAAGGCTAGCAATGAATTGATGAGCAAAACCAGAGACATGTTTTTCTCCACAGCGCGGCGTCGGTGCACACAAAACTAAAGCGAAGATAAACGTAGTTTCTCCGGGAATAAATACATGAACATCGATAGTTAGAGGCCATAGGGCGAAACTGAACTAGAGCATGGACACAAGGCGCATGAAATTTGGAGGTAGGCATAAACAGTGTTGTTCCTAGAAAAAAATTAGTGGCGCTTGCACTACTGCAGCAGGGCTAGCGGAACTGATGGACAGTTGGCTCGGCTGGGTGCTTCTCCGCCACACCGGTATTTTATCAGGCACGAGGCTTCGAGAAACGCCTCGCAAAGCACTGCGAGGCTCATCGAACGTTGTGCACGGGAGTTGCCCGTCCACCTTCTTTTTTCTACACGAGCGCAAACTCAATCATGGAGATTGGCTAGGGCAAGATTGAAGAGACACTCTTCAGAGTTGGTTTTACTATGCATAATTGCGAGTCCAATCGACGCAGGCTCTTCTTTTTTCGCAGTACGCATTCAGCGCCCAGAAGCCGCAGTTTTCCCGGTGTAGTAGTGCGCTGAAGCCACGTGCGCAAGAGAAGAAACGGGAGTGCTAATGCCGCACATCGGGCTTTCCATGAAAGTGAACGCAAACACTTCGGTACCTCGACTAATGGTAATAGTTTTTGACACTGACAAGCGTTTTTAGGAGCCTTAAATGTTTCGCATTTAAAATATTTCTATTCGCAGAAGTTTCCCAGTATTTCGTCGGGCGACGCCATGGCACAGCGACACTTTAACGTTGAGCTTCTTTATGCGCGTTTTTCTAAGAAATGCAGGCAGCACAAACTGTAACACCGAAGAGCTTTCTTCCATGTTACAGTAGATTGATTCTATGGGAAGTGAAACGACGATGCTACTACTTTCGATCTCTTATCTACGCTGCGGACAACCGCATGCCACGAGCTTGATTCGATTCATACACAACGTGAACACTCCGATTCAGGACGTGAAAAAATTATTAGTTGGGTTTAGTGTTAATCATTGTTTGAGAGAAATGGTAGTGGGAAGATAACCTTATATGCTTTATTGGTTCGGTTTACATTGTGCTCTTCCGAAGAGATACGAGCAATCTCGTGTGGCGTAGTTTGTACGCCAGTGATGTCATTGCTGAAAGAGCGAACATTCTTCTGCTATGTTTCAAACCAAATGGCCAATTTCCTGGCCCGTCATGTGCAACGTGGTCACAGTGCAGGCAAGACTGTGGATCTCCACTGTTTGTTCACTACGTTCACAAAAATGTAGCAGGTCTCCTTAGATCCATTGCATGGGTGTGGCTTTTTTCAAGAACGAAAGATAATTTAGTGGCTTTACGACCACGCTATGTTCAACTGAGCTAATTTTTCAATGTCAATTTATCATTTCAGGCTAATGGTCTCTGCCAGGCCAAATTCAAAAAGGGCATGGCGGAGCATTTCTTCTTGGACATCGCATGGTGCAAGCCAAAACAATAGGTACGTCAGTTGAACCCGGCACAGCTCTCGCCGAGCGCTTAAAAACGGCAAACTTGCGCAGCAATAATACTGCGTAGATTGCATTTTTTAAACATGACACTACTTTACACAATATGGCTGTTCAGCGTTCGAAATTTATATCACCAGCCGCTATGAGCTAGTTGAATTTGCATACTACAGCGTATGTTTTGTGTATAAGCAGGCCACTCTTACACCTTCTCGATCAACCGAAGAACAGTTAATTCACCCGCCTCTTTGTATTTTTTTACATTCATTTACGCACCACCAACCCTCAAGCCAGCTTGTAGGCGTATGGTTCGTTGCACATGAATATCTTCGTTCACAATCTATGCTGTTCATTTATTTTTTCTTTCAGGTCCGCGTGCCGCAAAGCAAGATTCCGTTTCTGTGGTCCCTTGACGCGTCCATTCGCCAAGCGAGAGCCACGGACATGAGGAATGAATAAAGTTTGATGAGCATTTGAAAAACGCAGTGGTTTCCTTGACCATACCGAGTGAAAGAGACGTTATTCTTAGCATTCAGTACGCGCGTTTTATGTGTGTGTGTGTGTTTATAGTTGGCAAAAGTATTATGTGATACCTGTAACCTTCCTCTAAAGGCACGTTAGCGTAACACTGTCATTGCCATGGCGTTTGTAAGTTCAAATGCCTTAAGATCACGTTTGCATGTATGTCTTCGCACTGAGGCATTCAAAGCACTAGCTAGGTTTCGTCCGAGCGCCGAGGCCAGGACGAGCCGAGTGTAGGGCATGGACACACCGAAAAAAAGATCTTTTTCTTTGAGCTGCCTAGTTGTGGTCACTTGGGCTTTACCTTCTTTCGGTCAGATCCCCTCTTTCAATTTTGGTTGTATATGCACGCTTTCCTCGCTGAATTTTACCGCCGCGTGTTTATACTTCACTAGCATATTCTACGCCATGTTCAGTTAACTCGCCCTGGTTGCTGCAAAAGCGATGAACAGCTTTGCGATTCGGGGCCTTTCTCTGCGAACTTGAGTCTGACCTATCAATTTGAGTCTCCGTGCTCTCCTGGTCCTCTCGCTCGCTTAGTATAGACCAAAATTGGTGCGGTGGGGTACACATTTACGGCAAAAACTAATGAATAATTTCATGTAGGGAATAGATTGGCCAAATGTTGACGCCAGCTTCGCTTACAGCAGCCACAATATCTCGCCAAGTTCGCTTCGTAGAAGGAATCTGAGATTCCACCCGTAGCGGTCGCATTTCGATGGAGGCGAAATGTTGAGGTGCGTGTGCTCTACAATGGCTGTACAGGTTAAAGAAGCCGAAGTGGCCGAAATTTTCCGAACCCTGCAATGCAGCGTCTCGTATAACCATCTCTTGTCTTGGGACACGAAACCCAAGAAGTTCACTTATAAGAAATCGCAGGAACGCCCTGATAGCCACTCGCGTAGAAAAATTTGTTGGCCAGCACCCTAGAATTTCGTCTTCTGTTAACTATTTGTCGTTGGTGGAAGTGTGGATCAGAGGGCTGCTCTTTGTAACTTGAAACGCGGCAGACATAGCCACACGCTACAAGAGTAGAGGTGCCCAACACCAGTTCCCTTCTGACGCTCGTGATTCTCGCGAAGCCGTTGCACGATGCGCTGCAAGGATAGCCTTTTGGATGTCACCTCAGTACACACACGAAGTGACAGCTATTGGGAAATGACAGCTATTAGTGGCTAATAAATGCGCAGCACCTGAACTGCTCAGCACGTATCATTAGTTCTGCTGACGCCCGTGGTTCAGCACAGTATTTTTGTCTGCCCTCGCCGCAATTATGAATGCAATACGCAGAAGCAGAAAATAGCCCTCGATCTTCTTCATGCCAGTGGTATAAGCCAGTGCAGAGTTAGGAGATAGGTGAAAGAGCCTGGCCGGATGAAGGTGAAGTTTGGTAGAAGTGGTGAGACACTCCTATGCCCGAAATAGCAGAAACCTGAATGACTGACACGTTAGATGAAAAGTTTTTTAGCACACCGTCGCTCGTAGTATTCGAATTACAATACCTGTACCTCGCATCGTGGCTCGTAGGCTCACCAAAACGGGTTAACTTATTATTAATCGCAAATGATACCTTTTCAAGCACTTATATATGTACAATCTTTTGAAAAAAAAAAGGTTTATGTAGTTCATAGCTTCGGTGTCGTCATTCTTTCTGAGCCAAAATCGTGACTACGCATGGGGTTTGTTCCCACCTGGCTCAGCTGCGCAGCACATATGCGTACGCAGGCCTCCCTTTATGCCTTTGCCACATGTACAATGCTTCATTGCTAGACTCGCATGGTGATGGATGCGCAGTGGAAGCATTGCGGTTAGGAGTTCGCTTCTGAAGTTCGAGGTGGCGGATTGTAATTCAGGTGCGGCTGCTGCATTGGTATGCGGACGAATGCAGAAACAAGGAAAACACACATGCAAGGTGACATCTCGTTGACGCAGTTTTCACGGGAGCCTGAAAATAGAACGCATATTCCGAGAGTAGTATTAACCACATGAGAATGCATAGCTCTTCGCTGAGAAAAAAACAAATACCAAAGGATACGTTAAACGCCACCTTACCAAGGCTTATTTTAGGCTGTGTTTATCAATCTAACTTAACCTTACCTCTCACTTTGCTTATTGCCCCCTGTGACATTAAGGCGCGTTAACGTGATGAAGATAATAATAAATGCAAAGGACTATCATAAGGCGTGTTTGTAGATACTAAGCTTATTGGTCCATGATGCATGATAAGGGCACAGGGTAGATAAGAAAAACAAGCGATAAAGGTCAGGTTGGATAGCCTTAGCATGTGAAACATGGACATTCATCCATGTTTCACAACTAGGCTCAAAGGCACCGCGGGAACTGGGTAGTTTGTTGCATGACGTAAGTTTACTAGGCACTTGGATAGAACTATAGCGAAGAAAGTCTAGGTCGTGGTACGACGTAACATGGACGCCTACGTAACTGCGCAGGCGTCTGTTGTATTGCACAGGAATATCACATAAACCTTATTACATGCTTATGTTCTCCAGTTGCATGCATTATTCCTTTATAACCATGTGAAATATGCAGTATTTCTCCGCACACATAGGACAATTGAAATTCAGTTTCAAAGGCATCTCGAACCCGGCTACTCTTCTTTCCACAAATGAAGAGGAGGAGGAGGGAGGAAAGGAGGAAAGCGGGGTAGGTAAGCTGGCGCTGAGTCCGGCTGGCTGCACTGTGCTAGGTAAGAGAGGTGAGGGGAATGAAAGATAAGAGAACAGACATTGACAAATGACCCCACAGTGAGTGCTGCATACGGCACTTCAGGCATAACAAGTGTGGCGATTCGATCATCGGGAAGAAAGCGTAAATAATTTTTTTTGTGTTTTTGAGTCTTAGAGACAGGAAATACACGTGTCTTTATTTAAAAGCGCCAAATACAGCCAAACAACGTGGTAGGTATTCCTCGTGGCATCATTTGAGGAAATAAGTACGAACAATACTTAGCTCTGGTCACACCAGAGATCATGTTTCCTGGTGCGCGAAGTACAGTAACATGTGTCACATGGGGTGATAGGAATCCCAACGACTAATGCTTACTGTTTTGAGGCTACATTAAAAAATGTTCCAGGGCACCTTAAAACAACAGCACATGCAGGTGGACAATGTTGTAGCACTTCCCAAGTTCTTTCAAGAAGAAACGCTATAATATCCTCCCCAAGGACAACAACTTCTTTGGCGTGATGCATCGCGACCTCATGGAACTCTGGTCGGCTTAAGGATTCCCAGAGAACTGGAGGAGGTGCCGGCCTCGAGCTGGATAATTGCGTATTGCGTTATCCGAAAATTAAATGTGAAGCATTCCTTGGCGAACCTAAGCTTCTTCGATCGTGTCTATCTATCTATCTATCTATCTATCTATCTATCTATCTATCTATCTATCTATCTATCTATCTATCTATCTATCTATCTATCTATCTATCTATCTATCTATCTACCAACGTCTTGGCGATTCCCTGGTCGTCTCGTTCACCTGACGTACCCCAATATTTCGACGGCAAGGTATAAATTTTTGGCGATCGTGAATAAGGAAACTTTGCATTACTAACATGGTATACTCGTCTAGTACGCCGCGATAAAGAAACTGAAATCATGCGTGGCTCATTCCCATAGTGTTAGGCCCGTGTTTGAGGATATACCCTGTGGCACATACCCACGTACCACGGGTTGTACAATTTTGCAGCCAAGTTCGATCAAGGACCGACTAAACGGCGCATTGAACATATCAATAAAGCTCGGCTAAAAAAGGAAGGCAGGCCGTCTGTCAGAGCTCCCTAGGCACAAAAAACACACATACACACACGCAGCTTGCAGAGCGGTATGAGATATTGCGCACACGCCCTATAAGGATGCTACCACTAGGCTACGGTGGCTCCTCCCGCACTCTATATGTAATAAATAAACCTATTACACCTACAGTTGGGTTTGTGGTGCTCGTGTAACATCAACTGCGCTTCCAGTGTCTGTGAAGCACTATCATAGCGATGTACTAAACATTACATATGTACTGCTAACACTAGATATACTTTCGTACTGCGTCTGCCTGATCTCGAAGGAACACTTCAAGAAACGAAGCTTATTTAAACACATCAGCCTACCAGATCGGGCACTTTTCGTCACAAAACCAGGCGTCTGTGCTGTGCGCCTGCACGTGGGCCAATGTCACCTCGTACCAGGAAATATCATTACTTGCCAAAGTGCCCTCTACCTTTGTGGTTAGCCCACGTTAAGCGCACATTCACTCTTGCGCTTCGCCACCTTAATCCTCCTCTTAACAGTCGCCAGATTAATGCGAAACATTCCGTCATTGGCAAATGCCTTAGTGACTGCTTCGCATGCGTAGGATTTACAGGACACTTTTTTTGTCTTGAAAGCAACGAAACCTTCGCGACAATGATAAATACTTCCTTCTTCCATGCACAAAGTGGAACCCTTACTCATATCAGAGACTGTGCCAGTCACCAAATCGATTACTGCGGTTCACACTTGTTCACACGCTTGCAAAATTTTCAACGCGTGCGCTTACAAGTGGAAGCCAGTGAAACGTTGACACATGCTGCGCCATAGCGCTACCGCATCAGCATGTACGCTTGCCGCCTCTACCACGAGGTGGCAAAACACATGACGCGCAGCTTACCTATCAGCGAAGCCAGCCTTCCTCGCCATCCTCCTCCTTCTCTGAACAGCTACAAAAACTGTCACTCGCGGACAACAGGCGCTGTTTGACAGCATCCCGCAGTCAGATCTGTTACCGTTTTGCACCACGCACAGCTTCGCGACCATGTTTCAGGTGGCCTTGTTTGTGCTGCTCTGTGCGGCAGTCGTTGCTGAAAAGGCGATCGCCCCAAGCTTGTTCAAGGGCTGCGTACGGAGTGGCGGCGGTAAAGGCATCATACCGGGCACTTGTACCTTGGCGCCGGCGAACATACTTCGCCAGCCCCAAATGCTCCACTACTCATACCAGGTTATGAAGAATCCCGAACACCAACCGCTGGAGGGCAACATCAACACTGTCCAGGAGATCCTTCGCGTCGGAGTCACGGTGAGTTTTGTTGGTGCACCTACAGTGCACAGTTGGCTTGTTTTAGCTTAGCCGACGTTGCAGCTTAGCGGCTACGTGCTGGCTCGCGAAGCTTGTGGTGGCGGGATCGAATCCCGGCCAAGACGCCCGAATTAGACATGGCGCAATGCCAAAATCTCGTTCTACTTAGGTTTAGGCACATGTTACGTTACCAAAGTTAATGAAAATCACTCCGTATATCTCCACAACGGGCATGCTGCTTAGTCATTGCTGCTTCCGGTGCGTAAAATTACATTAGTTATTTACTGAATCTGTAGCCGGTTGCAATAAATCGAAGATGCTGACGAAGTTTATTTCCTGGTAGGTCCCTTTAACTGACTGTTTCATACGCCATTCATTACGCGCGGAGAGACAAAGCAGCAGCATGTATAGTCGCTTTCATAAGCGCGTAAATGGTTTGTACGGACAAATGCAGGCGCAAGTATTGAATTTCTACAAGAACATGGCGTTTAACCTAGTAACATGAAGCGCATTGGATTTTTACGGTGTTCTTAATAAAACAAAAAAAAATGGCAGCAAATGTTCTGGCTGAGTGTGGTTCCCATGCTTGTATCGACCAGTTCGCTTCTATACTCCCGTTGGGGTGCCAAATGACATCCTATTAAGGGCACTTTGAAAAACTTACGACAATCACCGACACTCGCGGTCGTATGCGCAGCGAAGATGAGCGCAACATGGCCACAGTGACGTCGGACAGGTCGGTGTTAGAGGATATGCTGTTTAAAGACTAAACACAAAATTTGTTCTTACTCTAAGATAGCGGAATATTTTTTTAGTCTGTGCTGATTAGAGTAATTTGAACATGCTTTTAAATATTACACGCAAACATTACTCCACGCAGGTAAACCGGCGGATTTCTCTTTCACATTTCTAGGCATGTTGTCCAGAACTTCCGACTAATGCTGTGTAGAGGTTCTAGAGGGCGATAAAGTTGTATATTGCCCTCCAGCGCTGTAATTCCAGGATTTCACTATACAGGACTCGCTGCGTTAGCGTCTCACCTGGCCACAGATCTTCACCAATCTCTGCAGCACTGTAACAAGGCACAGAATTTCGCTCTGTCGCGACTACATGCCCTCAACTAATCATTAGATAACCTTATCATAAAAGCCGCACCATGCCCTTCCATATATCCCTAAAACATTTGTAGCTTCGCCTGGCTTTGCTGGGGTGCACGTCACTAAATATTTCTCGTCCATGCGCCATATGCGTCAACAAGAAAACGAATAGATCTTATCATAACTCGCTCTGCTTGATGACGGCGATCGCATAAAAAAAGCGCTCGTGTCGACGCTTTTCGTATGCCAACTGATCTTTCTTTTCGTAGTCTTTTGATGCAGCCGTAGCACCCACCCTCCTTTTCTTTGACGCTGTCCTTCATTCCGCCATCGTCGCTGCCTTCATCGTAAATTTCTTGCACGATGTCCATTTATTGTCCCGGCGCTAACGTCCTTGTACAACAGATTTCGCGACGTTAGCGCGACTTGAGTTGCTATGCGTCTTTTCTTGCCTTAGTGGCGTAGTTGTGTCCTCGAGTGGGAGCCGGTTAAGCTGCCCTCCTTCAGTTTCTTGTTCTTACTCGACAAGAATCTATGCGCGCGCGTCGTCGTTTCGCCAGCAGCAACAAAAGAGTAATCGTTCTTGAGCTTCTTGTTATCCTGTGCACCTTGTCGCGTTTCCTACGAAGCGATTTCTTGGGATTTCGTTCCGTTTCGCGTGACGAATTCGCCGCAATTCCCGCTTTTTGGAATACGAATTCGTCGTACTGAGTGAGACGCTGTGCAGATGACTGGGAGTATATATATATATATATATATATATAAAGTTATTTCATCAAGTTGAGTATTTTCAAATTAATAGTGAATTCTGCATTGAAACTGTGAGAAGTCCGAGCGGTACTTGTGAAAACTTCGTTAATGTGGTCTTCGTTCTGCAGATTTCGCTGTAACTGCAGCGTGCCTAACTATGACGCATAGTTGAGCTGTTTGATCAATTTCTTTTCGTATATGGAAAGAAGCTGCATAAGCATAATGGTGCAACGCAGTGAAAAAGGGCTGATTTTTCTGGTTGAACGGTACCACGCATGGCCTTTAGCACTACGCAAAATGTACGCAACAGCGCTAGAAGTAACGACCGCAATCCTTACTAAATGCGGATAAATTATTGCACAAGCTAGTCTGTCCGCACACACACTTAAAATCTCGCAGTCGCATCTTTTGAGAACGTTTTCGCAAACCTGCAGGCCGATGAAAATCTCATCAAGCACTCTGTGACGTTTATCTTCGGTGGAAACACTTATATTTTACGTGTCTGAAGATAGCATCCGCTGTTTGAAATGTCTGCTTAACATCACTGATAACGCTGCTAGAAATCGTGTGTAGAATTGCTGTTCTAGTTCTGAACATCTCATTCGTCGAATGTGTACCGTTTATCAATTTCGAATGCGTTCAACTTAATACCTTTTTCTTATCAGGCGGCTTTCTTGACTTTTTCACTGATTAGTGTTAATCTCGTTCGTATATATGCCGAAGCCTTCCTTCAAAAGCAATTTAGCCCCCAACAAAATAAAAGGAACTCGAACTTACGCGTTCTCCAGCTACTAAACTCGTACCATCGTCCATAGGTTTCTTTAGTGTCGCTTCCTTCGCAGCTTGTGTGGAGGGATCACAGTGCGGTCGCAATTATGTCGTTACTGTGTGCGTGCTTTCGCTGACACCACGCAGCCGACAGGAATAGGTTCTCATTCTATAGTGCGTTGTAAATTTTGACAACGGACTTTTACTGAGCGGAAATGAAATGCTGTATGAGTGGCAGAAATGTCTACGGCGCGGTATTTCAAGAGTAAACATCGGCGTACGCGTTATGCTCGCATGTCTCGATTTTGCACGATGGAGTGACTTCGAAATGCTATCTACTTTTAAGACATTGTTTCCTAGCGAGGAAGCACTACTGCGCTAAACCGTGCAAGACACTCCTTAGGCTTGGGTCATACATGTGAACTCGGATAATGTTCCGCGCAGTTATGCGCCGTCTGTTATCCGCAGTTACCAGCAGGAACAAAATCCTTTGCGCACACCTATAGCGGCTTGTACGTTCTACAAGATTGAGTGATTGATTTCAGGGGATTTACGTTCGGAAACCACGATATTGTTACGTGGCGATTAATGACGCTGACCTGCAGTGGGGTGTACGGTTAGAGGGATGTGAGAGACACCCAAGAAAGAAGACGATGATGTATCTTGGGTGAGCGTGGTGTGACTCCCAGCTTGGTTGGTCTGAATACAAACGCTGTAAATAATTCCACCGTGTATTCTGTTCCGTTTCATTTTTGGTGGAAGTGCGAGACGACCAGTAGGAGACGACCAGTAGGATCAGACGACCAGTAGGAGACGACCAGCGAGCGAGACGACCAGTAGGATCTTTCAGAGAGGCCAGCCAACATAGGGCATGGTGGTCGGATACTACTGTAAATTGCCGGCCAAAGAGAAAAGGGCGAAATTTTGCAACTGCCCACAATATGATTATAAAAAGCCACAGTGGAGAGCTCCGGAAATTTCGACCACATGGGGTGCTTTGCTTCCGCGTCGTCTCTTATGCACACATTTAAGCCAAAAAATAATTGTCTGACGGTGCTTTGTGTCGCTTTGTTCTTATTTATCTCTCCGGGTAGCGATGCTCACTTCACAGGTGGAACATTTAAATGACCCAGTATACCGTTATAAATGTTGCTTTTCCTACGACGCAGACAGCACGCGACCGAAAATTTATATAAAACGCCCACATGATGTCCCCGCGTACTAGCGCGCCTTCATCGATATACCGCGGTGTAATCGGACATACCGGGGTATATGGAGGGATTCCTGTGATTGGGAGCGTCACCTGCTGTGAAGAATATATCCGCACCTTGAACAGGCCGCGCAAGCCTTTCCCCGGAAGGTAGCAGTTCTGGCCCTTAATACATGGAGATAAAAGCAGAAGAGATTTCCAGCGATTCCATGAGGTGGGCACAGCATGCAGTCGTAGGGCAGTAAACGCTACTTGCAGGCGTGTTCCCTTTCATAACAGGTCAACCTGTACACTCCCAGTATTTGTGGTCGCAAGTCTTGGGTTCATGTTCCATATAGTGTACGTGTGTATGAGCTGTGTTCAAAAGCTAAGTTGCGCGTTTGTAACAGGCAAAATGTCACTAAGTCTTTTACCACTACTCCTTGTCGACTTTGCCCTTCCAAGCGCTTCGCTTTTTTCACGACAGGAGAAGCATGCCTGCTTGCCTCTTAAGGGTAGTCCTGCCCTTAATGTACCGCATACCCTTTCTGCAGTTCAACAACCGGGGTCGTCCGACAGTCATCCGACTGGAGTTTCTCACCGTGGAGAGTCAGTGCGACGCATCGGTCCGCTTCTCCTCCAAGTTGTGCCCAGCACGTAAAGATGAGGTAAGACATCGGTACTTCCAATTATGTGCGAGATCCTCTTGCTCCACCTTATAAATCGCTTGAGCAGATTCTTTGAGCGGCCAACAGTTGAGGAGAAGACAAAGCCGACTGCAGATATTGTCTTCCTGCGGTGTTTTTTCGCGCTCAAAAAACAGAGGCTCATCAATCGTCCCACCACACGTCCTCAACAAGATACCTCAAATTATCGTACGTTTCTCAACATTCGCGACGACGGTTCATCCGCAGCTATTTAGTCCCGTAGAGGATGTCGCTGGCGCAGAAATAAGGTGCTTCTGCCGTTATTTTTTTTTCCAGGTATGTTAGCCAAATTTTTGAGCCTCGATAGTGCTCGTCTAAGTAGTCATTATTTCAAAAGCCGCTAGTATATCGTGTGGTATAATGTTGTTTGCTTGCGGGCGTCTTCAAACTAAACCAGGAGGTGGAGCCCTCCATTTCCAGGCCATGGTCATTGTGAAAAAGCCATACCTTGAGCCGTTGTTCCACCTTGCTAGAGCATTTCTAACTTAGCCCGAGTAGGCACTTCCCTACTACAGTGAAATTTTGGCCTAATTTTCCTTTTGCTACATGAACGTTGTCGCTCTCAAGGAATGTACATCTATCGGCACAGCTTCGGACGTTTAAAATGCGCTGCCGGTCACTTCGTATGCATGGGCCTTCCATTAGCTTCGTATACATACCCTTACGAACTTGTTCGTGCGCTGAATCTTTCGACAAGCGAACCCAGCAACGACGAATTCATATAGGCGCAGCAGAAGTCATGCTCAAGGGTTACTGCGGTCTCAGCAACTCTTAATTCGGTATGTTCTTTTCAAGCAATAAAGCACTTGAATCTTCCCGCCAATTTCGTCCTCTCACCTGCGTCCTCGTTTGCGTCTAGCAGTTAACATAAGTAGCAAAAGAAAATCCTGCATCTCGTACGCGCTATGGAAATAGATGTCATGAGAAGCAGTCGGCGAGGAAACTACCTCTCGGGGGGTGGAGGGGGGGGGTGGGGGGGGGAATTGAGTAGCATTCAGCAATGTGTTAAGAGTAGGATGATTATATTTTTACAATGTGCATGAGTACGTACATTCTTCACATCCATGACCTGACTACAAAACTTGACAGCACCGGGGCGAAAGAATTGGGCTCATGGTAAGACGTAACGCGTGCACAGCACAGACGCCTGTTTTCTCGAAGAGAAATGCGCGCGCTACTGCGCGGTGATACGCGCATTGTCATGTGGTCCAGATCCAAAAGGGCTTCCATAGTGTAAAGACGGTGGGGGACATGATTATTACGGAAAAAACGCTTGTAATAGTGAAGAGAAAACAGCAAAACATTTTGACTACAAAGTAAGAGACGAAACAACACTATTTTGGGCAAACCATAATATAATGGAAAGCATAAAATGATAAGGATAAGGTTAGCACACTTAGTAAACACTAATCTAAACGACAGAGAACAGCGCGGCAGGGTCACCCAAAAAAAAGAGCGGAGGTGCTGTGGTGGCACTTTTTTTTCCATAACGACACCAAATACCGTGTTGTGCGAGCCACTGCAGCCTGATAAATCCGCGTTGGCTTTTCCATGTGGCAGAGTAGCTCGAGGTAACGCGGTGCGAAGACGCGGTGTATTCAAATGTGAGGGCCATTCGCGTGCAGTCGTTCTAAGGAAACGATATTATTGTATTCTGGATGTTGCTTTCAATAATGACAGAATTGCTATCCTCTGCTTGCCATTGCATATCCGATATTCTACAATGTGCCTACACTTCCGCATATTGAAGAGGACGAAGGCGGAGGAAGCACACACTTTATTCCCAGGCTGGTCCTGAAATTTAGGAGCATTCCAAGGATGTATACACCGAAATTTGTACTGCGCAGGAATCGTGAACTTATTGTATTCGGCATTGTGCATGTGGTGCAAGCCAGACAGTCATTCGTATTGCGCACTCTACATTTGCATTCCCTTGCATTTCAGGCAAATGGACTTTGTCAAGCCAAGGTCGTCTTCCACCGCAGTGTGGCCTTGATTGAGCAAGCCTGGTGCCACCCTGTAGTAGGTAGGTTACCGATGCTACTACCGGTTGCACACAAAGCTTTCATCACAGCGACAATACAGTTCAATTTTTTGGCATGTCTGGTTATACGGTTATATGCTAGGGTGTTTTGTAACACGCCATTTGAAGACGTTTCTAAATTTTATACCGATATATTTTATTCGCCATAACCTCGTAGACAAACGCATCTGCTGGACACCTATAATAAATTATTAATCGACTCAGGTCGTAGTTTGGTTAGATCTATTTGGTAGGGTTTTAAATGTAAAACCACGGTATCACTGTGGAAGACACCGTAGTCGAGGGCTCCCGATATTTCGAGAACCTGGGCTTCCGTAACTTGCGCGTGCGGCTACATTTCGCCTCCATCGAAATGCAGCAGCTGCGGCCGAGCTCGATCCCGAGACGTTCGGATCAGTAGGAGGGTGCCATAGCCTCTAGACCATCGTGGCGGAGAGCACAGTCGATACGTCCTTGAACTCGATACGTCGCGCACCATCACACAGATTGAAATTTTGCTGTTATTTTGAAGTGCACGTGAATGAGTTTATCGAAGTTGTATTCTACTTTCCAGGTTAAGCAGCTGCGACTCAAGATTCCGCTTTTGTGGCCCCCTGATGCGCGCATGCGCCAGGCTTGAGAGCCGCAGACTTAGGAATGAATAAAAATATTTTGAGCATTCAACAAGGAGTCATTTCTTGCAGAATTGAGCACTATTAGAGCATCCCACACGCAGATCTGGCGAAATCGCCAGGTTTAAAGTGCCTCCTACTTGAAGTAGCCAAACTGTGACTGGCGTTTCATAAGGAGAATACATTGTACCTTCTTCAGCCCTAAAAAGAACTTCTCACTGTTCATGGAGGCGGGTGGTAACCGTAAGGGTGCATGGTGTGTGCGTGTGTGGGGTGGGAGCGTGAGAAAAGACATGTCACAGTGGAGGGCTCCGCAAATTTTGACCACCTGTATGTGTGCGGTGACCGCTATGCGTGCTATGACAACACACAGCACACTGTCCTC
Organism: Hyalomma asiaticum; assembly: GCA_013339685.2. Classification (NCBI taxonomy): domain Eukaryota; kingdom Metazoa; phylum Arthropoda; class Arachnida; order Ixodida; family Ixodidae; genus Hyalomma; species Hyalomma asiaticum. Next base: position 60,007,541 of record CM023487.1, on the reverse strand, counting down.
AACCACCTCTTGATATCACCATGTTGAGCTAGATTCCACGAGGACGTAGAAAGACATCTTTCCAGTTACCCAGATATTTATGCTATGGCTTACAAGGTGTTCTGCGACCTTAGCCGAAATACCAGAAACGGGCTACGCAAAAAAAAATGAGATGTACAACAAAATTCTTTGTATCAATAAAGTTCTTTATATCTATGTGGAGAAGAGGTATACCGCACATTTACGAACTTCACCACAGAAGCGGGAAGCAGTCGGAAATTGAGTGCGGAAGTCCAGTTGAGGGCATCTAATAGACTGGGGAGACTGTGACTTGCCACCATGGAGATCCAGGGAACCTTAATGCAAATGGAGTCATCTCGCCTCGTTTGTCAAATGTACGACCAAAATGTCGAACTCCATCCGTAAGAGGACTAGCTTAGGAAGGACAGGACGATGTCTTACTGAGCAGCTCGCGAGGCTGACAACCATTATTACCAGAAACAAGGGAGCACTGTGGCAATCCATTGCAACACAAACGGTTGCGCGCCTGAATGGGTGGATAGCAAAGCACCTCGTCTGTTACGACACTACCGTGTCGACGCCTAGCTCCTCGCTGCCCTAGTGTGCCTGTCGTTCAGTGCAGCTGGAGTAGAACACGTATACGGCTGCGACGCTGTTGTGGCCTTCTGCCCCGTGATTGTTCTCTGGACTGTTTTGCAATATTTCGCACTTCACGGAACGCAGGGCGTAAATATAGATGCGTGGTCCACGCAAAATACGGAGAACGCGAGCTAGCGGCGGGTCCTATGCGCAGTACTCTTTTCATACCGATGTTATCCCGTTGAACACGCAGAAATGTTGGCGAATAATCATTGGCTGCTACACTCTTAAAAAAATGGGACCAGTTACTGCCGTTTTGGCACCATTACTACATTTTTTTGCCCCTTACTACCTTAGATGTATGCTAGAGGTAGTAAATGTCAGGAGTAGTAACTGTGACTACATCCGTACGTAGCAGGTTAGTAAATATCCTATATCCATTGGCAGTAGTATATTATGCTGTTATTGTGAGAGGCATACGCGGAATTTAGACAAACTATAATTGATTTGAATATGTTTGAATAAGAGTCCCATGCAGCGTGGTTGCATGCACATACGGAAACAGAAGAAATTCAGGAATCTCGATCCAGAACATTGATTGCTTATCCGAATCCACTTCTGCTTACTGGAACAACGTGAGCGTCTTTAGGTAGGGACGTATACAGCGTATACAGCGTATACAGGACATATATTGCGTAGAAGCTTTGATCTTCTGTGTGCGGTAGTGTGTGCTGTCGTTTCTGGTTCGAACATGTTTCTAAGCGGTCACCTAATTATTTCTATGTGCAGCGCATTCACAGGGCTAATAACATGAAGTAATTAGCGATCGTTAATTCATGCAACACGGTGTAATTAGTCAGCACCAATCAGCGTGGTCGGACGATGCCTTACCGCACTCATTTTTATTTGATCTTAATCTTTTGCAATACAGTCTACCTGATATTGCAACGCTAACAGCAAATGATAAGCCTAATAAAAAATTGCCATGGTAGTAATGTTACTACCTTTGTTACTACCCATACCTATAGCTAGTAACTGCAGGTAGTAAATGACATGGCTGTAAAGTTACTACCTTGCCGTTTACTAGGTGCAGTTACTACTTAGGTAGTCAATGTTGTGACAAGCATTTACTACCTTGAAACTAGTAAGTAGCACTACCTTTTTTAAGAGTGTACGCTTCCATGGCACAAGGCGAAAGCAGCTTGCACATCAAACCTTAATGCACCTCGTTTGTTTACAGACGTTTTTAAAGATCAAAGAACATTTACACAACGCTGCACTGTTGCTTCATTATTTTGGTGTTGATATAGAATTTGGGTATAAGCTATAGTTGATATTGTTGCCGCTAACTCATTTCGCAAATGGCAAGCATATCCACTTATCGCTCTCGTGGCCTCCCGTTCACGTTATTCATACGATCATATCCTTAATTCATCTGAATGCCCCGCCTTGGTGGTCTAGTGGCTAAGGTACTCGGTTGCATATCCGAGGGTCGCGGGATCGAATCCCGGCCGCGGCGGCTGCATTTCGATGGAGTGCAGTGCGATGTCAGTGCACGTTAAAGAACCCCAGGTGGTCAAAATTTCCGGAGACCTCCCCTACGGCGTCTCTCATAATCAGATAGTGGTCTTGGGACGTTAAACCCCACACAACATAAATCATCTGAATGTCGGAGTGTGCGACGTGAAAGAGACGCGGGTTTTTTGCGGCATTCAATAAAATGTCGGGAAATTGAGAGTTTGCTGCTTCATTGGAAATTTTAAAAAGGAAACAAGAAATATTTAATAGGGACGGGTTTTCCGTCTTTCGCAACACCGTGTTTCACTGCTGCGGCTGTATCATGTGACACTTGCAAGTACAACTGATTTTGCACTTATACTGTTAGTGTTATATTTTCTGTTATGTTAATGTCTTTACACATATGAGACTTTACTGGGGAGCCGACGCCTTCGCCAGGCATTCCATCTTTTAGGCCCAGCTTGCTTTCGTACGAAAGGAAATAAACTTCATATATAGTGAGGGAGCAGCGTGGTAGCCAAGTGTTAGCCAGCTCGCTTGGCACCTGGAAAGCCCATTTTCGATACCGTCACAAAGCTGGTATTTTGCATTTGTGTCAGAATACTTATGTCTACATTTCAATCGTAGCCTGCGATAAACTGTGTTCCTTTCTTAAGAGCGTAGCTCTTTGAGTCAACCTCGAGCACAGAGGTTTGGGCCGCTCCTGGAGGCACTGAACCGGGTGAGCTGCAGAAAATTCGAGGCGCCGCTCAATGTTGCGGGGTCGATATATATATATATATATATATATATATATATATATATATATATATATGTCTTGAAAAAGGTCGGGCTCCGACGGAAACGTTGACTTAATAAACCGTCGTTCTCTAAGAGGCGCATCGTCAATTCTGTTATATATATATATATATATATATATATATATATATATATATATATATATATATATATATATATATATATATATATATATGGGACTGTATATGCAAAAATAGCTTGGGTTGCCGCTAGTTTATAAAAGAATTGACGATGCGCCTCTTAGAGAACGACAGTTATTAAGTCAACGTTTAGGTCGGAGCCCGACCTTTTTCAAGACATGTCAACCACGGCCAGTATGGCCTTATATACACACTTTGCCTTGTAGTAAGGAGAGAAGGACAAGGGTGGGAAAACAAATGAGTGGGTTGAAAATATACGGAAATAATAAAGATAAAAAATAAAAATAATAATAAAGATTGCTGGCATCTTCACTGCAACAAAAGATGAGCAAGTCACGCAAAGGAAACTCGCACACACACACACACACCACAGAGAGAGAGAGCAAAAGAAAAGAAGAAAAAAAGGAAAGAAGAAAAAGAGAAAGGGGCGAAAATGGGGGAAACAGCGAGAAGGACGAGTGCCGCCCGCCGCGCCAGTGCTGTCCGAGTCCGTAGACATCTTTAAGAGCAATCCATCAATTAGGTATTGTAAACCGTGGCGCCGGCTTATACCTGGCGAAACTAACGACACTTTCCGTGGCGTACCCTATGCGGTTTGGATGTTGCTTCTGTGGTGCCGCTGCACAGCAACGCGCCCCAGGAGGGAAGAACGGGGGAGGTATTCAGGCATGAAAGGCGCAGCGCTCTTGTTCCCGATTGCAGCCACATTTGTAATACGCACTCGGCGCCACCGCGTGGCGGGGTAAGGTAGGCAAGGAAGAAGAGTGTATATAAGGCCATACTGGCCTGTGGTTTACATGTCTTGAAAAAGGTCGGGCTCCGACCGAAACGTCGACTTAATAAACCGTCGTTCTCTAAGAGGCGCATCGTCAATTCTCTTATATATATACATATATATATATATATATATATATATATATATATATATATATATATTCATCATCCACGCGTTTCGTATACATATTTTCGTTGGTTTTTGGCAGACGTAGGTTCCATAAGATTCTAACCCCTGTGCTGCACTGCATGCCCACATACGTTGGGCCGAGCACAATTGGCATGAGCCACAAGTGACTGCAGTGTCGTTAATGATGAGGTAGATGAGTACATCACTTTCGTGATGTAAAGGTGAGTGATTCATGTTCGTTGTTCACTTGTACCCTACCATGCAAACATTCCGGTATATGAAATGAACGAGGCGACCAGCAGAGCACCGAAACGTGGATAGCAGGATGGATGTTTGGGTAGATGGACCGACGCATGGATGTGGTCAGTAGCTCCAGGTCCGCAAGAAATAGTTCTCATTTAACAAACTCATGCTGTATGGGCAGTGATTTGAAGCAAGTGAAGCTTGCGCGCATTAAGATTTCAAGTAAAGCAAGATTGAGGGGCGTAAGGTAAACTTCAGAATACCAAATAATTAGGTGAGCTAGCTCCAAAAAACGCACCATGTGTTCCATTGGAAGTGCCGCTATTTCAGATGACAATCATCCCGATCAACACCATCGGTTGCGAAATAACATGCAGGTGCACAGGTGTGCCCGCTTGAATGAAGGCATCACCGTTCCCATGCTCCTTGGCATCTTTTAAAACAATCCGGCAGAGCTTTCACTTTTAGGGGTGAAGCTCCTTAAGGTTTGGGTCTGTCAGGCCGTTGTTCCTAGTAGCGCATTACCTTCAAAGAAATGAATGATGCTACATGTGGGAGGCGCACCCTCGGCGCGTGCCTCCCGGCGCGCGAGCTCTCTCACTCTTCCATCTGCTGTCTTGTGAGAGAGAGAGAGACAGAGAGATCGAAAGGCGCGCGTTGACTATGGAAAGGCTCTTTCTTCTATGAACGTGCTACCAGCTCGCAAAGAAGGAGAACGCGCCCTCACCCGCGAGAGACAACGTTGACGCAGGCAGCGTCTTCTAGCGAGTTTCTTGATTGAAAAATACCGATTGCTCGCGCTGGAGAACCGTTCACCGGCCACCAGTATATATATATAGGCAATGGATCTTGACTTGCAATGAAGTGCTGGTGGGAGATTTCACTTGTGTGTAGTTGAATCCTAAGGATTCGTAGCGTGCGCGTTAACTAAATTAATCCGGAACTCGGCACGACCTATGATGAACCTCCGGAGCTTCGCCCACTCATCATCATTCACTCCGTGGATACGCTGTGAATTTTCTTCTTCAGCTAAGTTGTATAACACTCAAATGTGTCATGCAGTAGTTGACGAGAAAGCAACAGTTGATTTCTGGGGTTTTACGTCCCAGTACCAGCCCTGATTATGTGATACGCCGTAGTGGAAGGCGCCGGAAATTTCGACCATCTGGGTTTGTTTAACGTGCACTGACATCGCACAGTACACAGACCTCAACATTTCGCCTCCATCGAAATGCAGCCGCTGCCGCCGCGGCTCGATCCGGCGACCCTCGGATTCGCAGCCGAGTACCATAGCCAGTAGACCACCGTGGTGGCCGGGCTCACGAGTAAGAAAAACCAGATGGAACAAGCGGAGAAAGAAAAAACAGATGCACGAGCGTTTGTGCGACTGGAAGACAGCTCGAACCGGAAGTCGGGCAGACGACGAAAGTAAACCACAATGACGTTCGAGAATCTGGTTTGTGCCATCCACACATTCTAAATGTGCTAAGTAGTATGAAAGTACGGGTGGACGACCCATCCTGAGATAGCTGATACCTTTGCCATAAACCAAAGGCACCAACTGTGCAAGAGCATCATTTATGACTGAAATGCATCGTATTTAATCTTATGATTTTTCGGTCTGATACCACTCTGCCTATCATAAGGAGTACGTTGCCTTTCATCCACCTTAAACTAGGGCTTGTCTGCCTACCTGCAGGTAGGGCTACACTAATGTGTCCTTTATACTGCACTGCTGCAATAAAACTTGACGTTTTTCGTCAGCAGTAGTCCCGTAGTTGTCACCGCGCTCCTGCTTGTTCTGTTTCGGGCAAACAAGAACGGCATTCCTTTTTTCAGCGTCCAGTATTCTTAATCATTTTTGTATAGTAATCGACAGTGCCAAATATTGTGGATTTCTTACGCAATATTGATATTAACGGAAATTGCTCCATCTGTGAGCTACACCTAGAACTGCCGTGCAGCGTCATAGTTTGTGCTCCATATGAAAAAATAAAGATAAATGAAGGTACCATATTTTGCCGCAAGGGCGAGATACTGCCGATACGACGCTGTTTAATGCTCGTGGCAACATATCCACAAAGCACTGCTGCACACAATATCACCCGAAACGTGTTGGGCCGAGTAGTACGGCTACGAATACCGAAAACATGCTCTGACTATGCAACTGTGGCAGGGGACAAACATCAAGGCCGCGGACAAGACACAGCTGGACGTCGCACTAAACCTGTCAATTTACAGACATGTAAAAGTGCTTGGTGGAAACTTTTTCCGAACCGGAGTACTCCGGTTCCCTACAGGAGTCGCGCAGTCGACTGGCATACCGCAATTTGAAAATATGTTACGGCAGCCAAGTTCAGTGCGAGTGGGTAGGCGTAGTACGAGCGGGTAGGCAGCTCTGTTGGGGTACAGCTCAATTGAGCTGTACCTAAGTAGAGCTGCCTCATTTCTTTATGGTGCCACGTCGCGGCGTCGCTTTAAAAGGAGTCGGAGCCACAGAATTCTTACCTTACTGTACTTTTGTAGATAATGTTTTGGCAATATTCGCCATCGGAGAAATGAATATCTCGTGTACCTTTCTGTAATTTTACCTAACTCAGGATAACACAGCCGATAATGATTGAGGTAGCAACATTCCGCCGGACCTAATACTGGTGGTAGTGCTGCATTTGTCCAAGTATAATACCTACTCCACTTTGCGTTACCGAGATGGCAATGAATGTCTAGCATTGCTCTCGCTTACTAGAGTGCCACGGCTAGGATCACGATAAAAAATCTGCCTTCCTTATCAGCGCCTTCGATCGTTTCTGCAGAGGCCTTGCAAATGTACACGGAATTCCTGCTTTCAGCGATCCTACCAGTGCACTACTATGTCTGAAGCCATGCTGGTTTCACGCATCGGGTATGCTTACCCGGCAATTATTGTTGCTATAAGGCAGTGTGCAAGACTAAGCTGTTCTGATGCGTATTACGAAAATACGTCCGCAACACCAACTGCTGTGGCGTTCGTGTTTACTTCAGAGTAAATTTCGCGCTAATGCGACATATACAGATACGTACAAAAAAGTCCATGTCTGCTGGAGAAGAATATATGTGAGATAAGGTTGTAATAAATGGGAGAAAAGCGCGAGACATTCTATGCGTGTTCGACAGAGCGAGTGGTTTCGAGCAGGTTGATGCTGCATATTGAATCATTCAGAAAAATATTAGTCACAAACATGTACAAGCCGAAACGCCACTATATTTTTTAACACGAAAGTGTGTTATACCGGGGTCTACCAAGAAATCTGTGACGTACTTCCGTAACGGAAGTTGATTTGTGATAAAGATGAACTTTTTTCAAAATCAAAAAGCTCCACCTACGCGGACTCGAACCCGCCTTTACCTGGGACTTGACGAGAAGTGCGAGAAGCTCTGCCGATGCACCACCACAACATCGTTTATATAGGGAACACATGGGCCTTATATGTTCACTATAGCGTTTTACACGTTGTATTTAATTGTCGCCCGGTTAAAGAAAAGTGTTTAGCACAGCGAACTACAGTGTTTAACAAGCAAAATTCCTCTTCAATTCACATCGCCTCCCTTATACTGCCCTCTTGGCTCGTTAGGTTCGCTGCGGTGGTACCGCCATGTAAGGACCGGCCGCGGCGGCTGCATTTCGATGGAGGCGAAACGTTGAGGCCCGTGTGCTGTGCGATGTCAGTGCACGTTAAAGAACCCCAGGTGGTCGAAATTTCCGGAGCCCTCCACTACGGCGTCTCTCATAATCAGAGCTGGTTTTGGGACGTTAAACCCCACAAATCAATCAATCAAATCATGTAAGGACGACGGATAGAGCGAAGCAGATTGTCATGCTAATTGGCGCGGGTAGTCAGCGCATCAGTAGTCTTTGCACCTCGACTGACACGGAAGTTAGGGCCGTGGCGGCATTGTGACGGTAGGCTCCTCAGGCCAAGAGCGCGGCCGCTACATATTGCCACCTGGGTGTAGTCGAAGTAGGGTCGAAGACTGGAATGGCGCTAGCCGACGAGAACAAAGAAGACCGCGCGCTTCTTCCCCGCTTGAGAGCCAGCCCCGACGGACGTCTTTTGGCCGAAGCTAGCCCCCCCCAGCTACCAGCAACCCTACAACGCCCCTGAAGGCTCGTGACAATATTCTGGCTTGCGTGGACAGGTGTGTTCAGTTACGAGACGCACAGCTGTAGGAACGCAAGGACGGCTATCAACAAGCAAATCATTGACCTTTCGTTGCAGCGGGCTGTGTTTTAACAAAACGATACGCGGACAATTAGTTCTGTTTCGCTTGCAAGGTGTCACCGTTTGCGGACGCTCCTAGTTCATGGCAACTTTTCGAGGAGCTCTGGCACGTGCAGTTCAGTGCTTCTGGAACAGTGTGAATCGTTCGAGAAATTTGCCTTGTCGAAGATCCCTGTGCCGTGTCTGGATGCCGCTGATGTCTTCATGTAACGTGTTCACATGCTACAGTACCCAAGCCATCTCCCACCCCTCGATTCGCCAGGTTGCCGCTGATGTACTCCACAACTTAGCCAAGATAGGTTTAATTTTCGTGTTATACCATTTCCTGAGAGAGGGATCAAACAGATTCTTAGAGGCGAAGCTCCTTAGCGTGGAGGCTTGTCTACCGTTGTAATGTCGTAGCCACGCTCGCACGTGCCTCCCGGCGCGCGATATCTCTTTCTTCGACAGAGGCAGTCATGAGTGTAGTCAGACGGTGTGCGCCGATCAGCCCGGCAGTCATAACTGCATGTGTGGGGCGATCACGGAGGCAGTGTACCAAGCCAGTGTCATCTGCTGTCGTGAGAGAGAGCGAACGACGCGCGTTGACTATGAAAACGCTCTTTCTCCTGCGTGTAGTCTAAGCCTGAGAATTCTCCGCGTGCGCGTTAACTAAATTCGTCCGGAACGCGGCACAATCTACGACGTGGGAGCGCAGGAATCTCATAAAGACCAGGAGCATAAATGACAACGCGTGTGTAAATATACACACGCGTCGTGACTCATTTACATGCATGACTGGGCAATGCACGGGTGATGATCCCCAGAATGATCCCCAGCTTCGCCGACTCGTCATGGTTCACTTCGTCGAGATGCCTGCATTTTTTCTGCTCCATTATACGCATTGACTATAGCCCAGGAACAACAAACACTTTGGTAAAACTTGTTTTGGGAGCCAGTCACACAGAACTTCAAGACGGGAGTGCGGCAGTAGAAGCGGTTCAGAGCCCACTTCATATCGAAGGACATCGGAGCACTGCACAAGCACAAGTGAAGAAAACACACTGTGGGGATCGCCGCGAGAGGGACGCTGCGTAGGACAACGATGATGCGTTCGTGCAGTGCGTGGCGTGCGCTGGTGCTAGCCTGGACCAGGACGAGACGTGCTGCTGGGCACGGGGCCTTTCCGCTGGATAGCATGGACTGAGGACTGCCGGCCGAGACGCGGCAATCCTTCCCACAATGGCGCCAAAACTTGGGGCCCCGGCTTCGTTCCGGGAAGGACCGTGTTCGTAGAGGGAAGCCGCGTCGCTCGTTCGGCATCCTATGTATGATCGCCGTCCAGACCAGCCTGGAGATCTCCAAGTGTGCACCACGACGAGTGATCGGCCCCAAAAAGCTCTCGGGCAGCCGTCAAAGCCCGTCGCTCAGCTCGAAGAAAGCAGGCTTGAACGTCGAAGAGCCCGGTCCCTAAGACCCGAGAGCCCGTAGGCGGACCCGGCTCCGACGCACCAGACTGTAGCGACGACGCCGTCTCCGCGGGTGCCGACTACGCCCTGACCAACATCGCCTGTAGCGTCCGCAGCCGGTGCGCCTGCAACTACGTCGGGAGTTTCGGGGCTTCGAGACTTTGGACTGGGTCAAGGTATATTGGGAACGACGTTCGGAGCAGTCAACCTGTTAGGTGAACCTGAAGCATCGCCGCGAAGGTCGCCACAGACCACGGTCGACGCAGAGGAGGCAGATTGTGGGTATCGCCACCAGAAGGACGCTGCGAGAGGGCGACGACGATGTGATAGTGCAGTGTGCGGCGTGCGCTGGTGTTAGCCTGGAGCAGGACGAGACGTGCTGCTGGGTGCGGCGTCTTTACGCGCAGAGCGTGGACTGAGAACTGTGGGCCTAGGCGCTGCCATTCCTCCCACAACGGATAGGACGGAAAGCAGATTTCCAACGTTCCAACGAGGTTGGAAGCCTGCGCTCTGTCCCCTTGTGCAATTTCATCTTTCGTGCTTGCGTAGTATGATCCACGCGGAAATGCGACCTAGTTGATTGTCCGATCTTGCAGTCATTTTGGTAGCACGTCCGCGTAATGATTGCACAAAAATAATGCAAAGTAGGTATATTGCGGAGTGTAACGCTATGCGGAGTGAACTTGTGTGAAACACGTATGTATATTGGCAGTAATTGTTAAATATGCTGGATGTCATTGCGAGGCCTAATGAAAGACTGTTCGTTACGCTTGTCACGCGTGTCGTTCAAAGAAGACAGTACGCAGGAAAACAGCAAAATACGCTTATGCCTGGAGAGAACAGGACGGCTACAGCAAATTGGGCGTAGCTTCCACTAATGGCGCAAGTAGCTGACCGGAACCCACCTTTTGCAGGCTTTTACAGGGTAAGCTGTTACGAGATCACAACAAGGGGCTTTTTTGGCGCCGTAGTAGTCCGCCGTAGCCGCTGCCGCCGGTGCCCGTAACAACTATCACGCCAATTTTAGAAAAAAAAAATAACCAGGACCAAGGATGATACGAACACACGTCCGTCTGCTTTACAGTCGGGCATTCAACCTCTGAGCTACGCCTGTTTTTTTACAGCGTAAGCTGTTATGAGATCACAACAACGGCGCCGTAGTTGTCCGCCGCCGCCGCCGGTGTCCGCTCGTGTCCGCCCGTGTCCGTAACCAATATCGCTCCTCGTGAAGAACAGGACAACTGCTGCCATCTATCGGCGCTGATTTCCTCCGCATAGCCTTCGCAATGTGTTATAGCGTAAGCTGTTATGAGATCACAACAACGGCGCCGTAGTCCGCCGCCGCCGCCGCCGCCGGTGTCCGCCCGTGTCCGTAACCAATATCGCTCCACGTGAAGAACAGGACAACTGCTGCCATCTATTGGCGCTGATTTCCTCCGCATAGCCTTCGCAATGTGTTTTACAGCGTAAGCTGTAATGAGATCACAACGGCGCCGTAGTTGCCCGCCGCCGCCGCCGCCGCCGGTGTCCGCCCATGTCCGTAACCGATATCGCTCCTCGTGAAGAACAGGACAACTGCTGCCATCTATTGGCGCTGATTTCCTCCGCATAGCCTTCGCAATGTGTTTTTACGAAGCGCTGCCTGGTGAAGCAGTTTTGTCTTATCGCTCCATGCATCACGCGACAGGCGACGTGCGCAGCCCCGACAGCAACCTGGCATGGCTCTTCGATGTAACTGATGGTGCCTCCTCGCAAGATGCGGACCGCTGCTGAAGAAGTGAATCGCAGAGTTACGCGCGCGGCTGCTGTAGGGCGACGTCGGGCACAGCAGACCGCTGTGCAGAGAGGAGCCCAAACCGCAGAGTTATGGCGCAGGGGATACCCACCGCCTGTACTTCCACTAGTTTCCCCAAGCGTTTACAATGGCCTCTAGGAAGGTCGCTCCTTCAGCTTACGCTGTCACTGTCCTGCGATTCCGCGCAGGCCTGGCTCTTTTTTATTACATGGAAATGACAACTGAAGTTAAAAACAGGATGAGAACGTCTCCACACTCAAAAATCAGGCAAACACACACATGAGTCTAACAAGTGCATCCATTCAGGCGGCGACTCCTGAGCCGCATACACACTTGTTACGTAGGCTGCAGTTTCTCGGTAGAATGATCTTGTCGAACGTGGGTTTTCTGTATGGCGATCACACAGTCTTGATCTACATAGGCTGTATAAACCGAGCACTATGAACATGTCATAGGGAGGACCGGTAATTTTTCTGGAACGGTAGAAATCGAATTGAGTAAGGTGTAATGTCCATGTCCATGTCCATGCGACCCTTTCGGTGCTAAACCCCAGTGATATTCTTGGCACTGGACAGTACCAGATGGGTCTTTTGTGGCTAGTCACATGTGTCAATAACATTGCAAAACAGAAGCTTGTTGGTAAAGGCGAGCTTTTGCTGAAGGGTCTGAAGTGCCTTATCATAGACCCGGAATGCAAGAACATCAAGAGGAAAGCTACGCCTGTGTTTTTTTTTTCATACATGGTATTTATTACCTGAGCTACGCCTGTGCTTGAAAAACCATGCCTCAGAGAGAGAGAGAGAGAGAAAAGAGGAGAAAACCGTGCCTAAAAGACCTAAACAGGTATAGAGGCTGCCGAGAAATCTCATTCACAAATGCAATGTTACGTGGCAAAATAGTAACACGCCACTAATCGTCGAGGAAAGTGGATTGCATACCAAGTGCGAGGAATCATTTAAAAGAACACAGAGGTGCATGCTTTGTAGCTCTGCAAGGGGTGCAGCTTTGTAGCTCTGCACCCATTACACAGGCATCAACATCATCATTATGAAACGATATTCAATTTTGTCGTCATCATTATTATATAGCGCTGCCTCGTGAAGCAATTTTGTGTCGTGCCATGCGTCACGCGAAACGCGACGTGCGCAGTACAACAGCAACCTGACTTCTTCTTCTCCTCTGTATTTTGGCATATACCCAATGCACACACCCAATCAAGGTATAATTCTTTTCGTTTCAATTAGAAGTTTCTTAATTGCTAAACAAACATGACTTGACACTTCGATATACCTGATGGCCCGATCACATGGCCAGATCCCCAAGCATTTACACTGGCCTCTAAGAAGGTTGGTCCTCCAGCTTACGCTGTCACTGTCCTGCGATTCCGCACAGGCCTGGTGTTTTTCTTTTTTTGTTTTCGGTGAGTATTGCTTGGCTATTGTAAGTGGTACGTGCTAAGCGGGATAGACGAAATTGTTTGCGTCGTGAACTGTGGCACCTTCCCTCTCAGCGAATATTCGCAGAATATATCAAATCCTTTAATGTAGCCTTTATAGACTACGGGAAAGATCTAGAAGGTTTGCGCTGACAAGGTGTACCTTACGTATATGTGCAAACCAGGTGTACCTTCTACAAAGATAGCACGGCAACGCCAGCCATACATGAATAGAGCAGAAAAATCCCGATCAAGAGAGGACTGACAAATGGAGATGCAATCTACCCGATGGTATTCATTGCATGCCCAGAAGATTTCAAACGTCTAGATTTGGAAGAAAAACAATTGGAATAGGCAGAGAACAGATCGGCAATTTAAGGTTTGCAGGCAACATTGTGTTCTTTAGGAATGACGGTGACGAACAAAACACGATTGAGGACCTAAACCGGGAAAGCCTTAAATTACAACTAAAGATAAATAGGCAAAAGAAGAAAATTATGCTCAGCAGTCTAGGTAATGAAAAGAAATTTAAAATTAACAATGTACCTTTACAATATGTGAACGAACATGTATATCCGGGGCAGTTATTAACAAGGACGCCTACCCATGAATAAGAAAATCCTCCGTAGAATAAAAACCGGATGGAGCGCATTCGGGAGACATTTCCAAGTAATGACTGGAAATTTCCGACTGTCAATAAAAAGAAAAGTGTTAATCACTGCATTCTCCCAGTACTAAGGTATCGTGCGGTTACATGGAGGTGAACTAAATATCTAGGGATAAAATTAAGGAGCACGCAGCGTGCATAGCAAAAAAAAAAAGATTGATGTAAGACTAAACGATAAAATGCGAGCGGTGTGGGTAAAATTACGGGTAGGAGTAGCTGATATTTTCATATTAATTAAAAGAAAAAAGTAGACCTAGGCAGGGGCAAATCATGGGAAGGACACATAACAGGTGGACAGTAAGAGCGACGGATGGGATACCAATAGAAGAAAGACGTAAAAGAGATAGGCAAAGGGTTGGATGGATCGAAGAAATTAAGAAATTCGCAGGCATAAAGTGGAACGAACTCATGATAGGGCAAATTGTTGTTGTTTTGTGGGGTTTTACGTCCCAAAACCAGTTCTGATTATGAGAGACGCCGTAGTGGAGGGCTCAGGAAATTTCGACCAATTAGGGTTCTTTAACGTGCACTGACATCGCACAGCACACGGTCCTCAACATTTCTCCTCCATCGAAATGCAGCCGCCGCGGCCGAGATTCGATCCCGCGATCCTCGGATCAGCAGCCGAGTACCTTAGCCACTAGACCACCGTGGCGGGGCCATGATAGGGCAAATAGGGCTCAGGAGCGCAAATTGGAAATCGTTGGGAGAAGCCTTCGTGCTGCAGTGGACTTAAAATAGGTTGGTGGTGGTGATGATGATGATGATGACGATGACGTGGTGTTGCCGACTAATGGGAATTTTTAAGTGGAAAAACATATGGAACGGTATTCAGGAATCATTTCTCCTATCATTATCTAAAGATTCCCACTTTACTTCAGCATTTGTTTGAGTAGCACAAAAGCCAAAACGATGCTCCCGTCACGAAGCTTGCAATTAAATTCTGCACTCTTTCTGTCTCATGCGTACTCTACCCCAGGCATGATGAACGTATTGAAGAGATCTTTAGTAACCGTACTGAAGAGTCCGCTCTCAGTTACATGATCAACATGACGATGACATTTTAAATCAGGCGTAAAATACACTTTTGGATATTTTCTTATGACACTTGCGACAATGGAACATTATCTAAGATATACTGAAATGTTGATAGCTCTTTTTGCTTTGTAAACGTTATGAAAACCGTGTTATCAAGGTTTAAGGTCATGTTCTACTAGCGACACCGCTAGTTACTCAAGTTTAGATCACACGTTTAAGTTTTAATTTAGATCATGAAATTAGTAGGCTTCCGAAAACACAGTCGACCGCGTATAATTTCTTGTGCGGCCTAACTCCATCACCTATGTCATTTACGAATAGCAGAACAAAAGTGGCCCTTGAAGCGAAAGCTGGGGAACACCAGAAGTGACATTCTTGTCGCGGATTCAAAACCATTTATAACTACCTATTGTTTGCACTGTCTTAAGTATTCACCATTCCATGCAATAACTTGCTTATTGATATTGTATGTATGCAGTTTTTCAAGTTTCAATCAGACACATTGTCGAACACTTTCCTTAAATCTAGAAATATACAGTATACAGAGAGTGACTAGGCATATTGATGGTCAGCGCGAAACACAAGGACAAAAAGAAGGAAGGGACACAAATAATAGCGCTGTCTCACAACTAAATTTGATTTAGCAACACACGCATATTTAATAGCACTGACCAAACCCACGTGATCCCATGACGCAGATGGCAAAGTGTGCAACAAAATATAAAAAACCTCGTTAGAACCTCGTTTTTTATATTTTTTTATATTTTGCTTGCACACTTTTCCATCTGCGTCATGGGATAACGTGGGTGTGGTCAGCGCTATTAAATATGTGTGTGTTGCTAAATAAAAGTTAGTTGTGAGACAGCGCTGTGCTTTGTGTCCCTTCCTTCTTTTTGTCCTTGTGTTTCGCGCTGACCATCAATATGCCTAATCAGTTCCAACTCGCCCACATGTCCATCCTTCTACAGAGAGTGATTTGGTCCAGAGCGCTGCTAAATCTGCTCTGCATTTAATCAGCCGTGTTACACAAGACAGATATTTCTGGAAAGCACAATGACATGGATTATATAAGGAATGTTCGTTCGTATGCTCTAAAATGCTTGAATACATGATAGGCTCTAATATTTTACCTGCCACACGGATTAAAGAACTGAGACGGTGGTTACTCCCGTCACATTGCAGGCCAGATTTAGGAGCTGAAACAACTGCACCAATCTTCCATTCATTAGGTAGCGAAGCTTTAAAGAGAACGAAAGTTATTCTCAGAAAACGAGCTACAGGCTTAGCACAAACCTTAAGGAAGTGATTTCACGAACCATCAGGTCCTCTGCCTTTCCCGACGTTTAATTTTAAAAGTAAAGGTTCTGTGCCACGTATGCTGATTATACGTCATCCATCTCGCCTATCGATGCTATCTGTTGTTGCGAGACAATTCTATGCGAAACGCTATTTGGCTACTCAGTGGAAAACACAGAAGCGAAGTACTGACTAAAGGGTTCTGATTTATCTTTGGCACTGCGTAATACACCATCTTCTGTAACAATGGACGGAATGCTGGCAACTTCCTTGCCATTTGTTTTCACATGCTTCAAAAACTGTTAGGATCGTCCTAATTACAAACTGAATGGATTCATGGCAGTCATCCTTGGCGACGCGGATTTCCTTCTCTATTTCTGTCGTAATTTCTTTTAGGTTCTTCAAATTAAGCCTTGATGTTTCCTGAAGTAAATTATAATATGTGACTTTTTGTGCGAGCCTGTGCGAACCGTTTTCGAAAAAAAAGGCTTACCTCTATTTTACCCTGTCCTCAATACTATGGATGGTATGAAGTGGTGCCGGAGGTCTAATAATTTGGTTTTGAAGCAATTGAATAAATCATCGGTTTTGTTTACTCCGCTTGTGTTGCAAAAACATTATACATATCCAAGCCTTCGTTTATTGTATGATAGTCGTATACGCTTGATCACACAACGATCGAGCTTTTTTGGATTTCAGATAGAACACTGTGATCACTAATACCAGTGACAACTGCACTAGAAATAACTAACTGAATTTGGTTTTTCAGAAGGAAATGTAGAATATAATGCTCCCTTGTAGGTTTGAATGCCATTTGACATAGTGCAAATAAATTAACAATGTTCATCGTTTCTTGGCATAAACGATCGTCTATAAAAAGGAGTGCACCCTGATCACACCATGCAAAATTTGGACGATTAATGTCTCCGCCTGTCACCAGATGCCCGGCCCGTACCATTTCACTTGCGTATCTTAAGTGACATGATGTATCAGCGGATAAATCAGGTGGTCTGTTGGAACTACATACAGTCAAAACACATTTATTTGACAGAGTAAGCTGACAGAAAGTAGCCTCACATTTTCCCCCTTGAACAGGCAGCTCCGCAGGTGAAATACATTTTTCAACTTGTGTGAAAACTCCACCACATGTGGAAACGCCTCGTGGAAACACGTCGTAGGGCAAAAACCTCGTGGCCAACGAGGTGTTTGCACTACGACGTGTGCGAACACACTATGTGTTTGCACATATCGCACTATGTGCAAGCATTGTGCAAACACTATGGGCAACACAATGTGCAAACAGCATGCGTTTGCACCATGTCGCACTAAGCACTATGTGCAAACACTATGTGCAAACACCTCGTGTTCAGCCATAAAACTGATTCACCAAGACTCAGTACCTAAAATATTGACGGTTTAATCATGTCAACACGCACGCTAAATTCATGAGTTTTATTCTTTATACTACAGCACTTTATCACTAGAAAGGAAACATTACCGTTGTTTCTGTGTGCTGGCCGTTTCAGAGAAACAACTCAGTTTAATTCTTCGTCGTAGAAATACTTTTTACCGTTAAAGGGACCCTGCGACACAAATTGAGCAGGCCGTTTTTATCACTGACACTAGAACTGTTGCACGCGGGGATGCCGCACAGAGAGTAGAAACGCCGAAAGGAAAGTGGCTAGAATTTCATTTCAGCGAACAAACCGCCCAAAATTGCTTCCTGTTTGAATTGAGGCGACACACAACGGAAATTTTTGTTACAGCAAGTGACATGGAGTGACGACGTTGGCGGGGCCAGGCTGGACGTTCTGATTGGCTTGACGCTCCAAGGTGCTTGGGGGCTATCGGAGATGGCATTTTAGCGAGAGCGTTCGGAATCGCCGCACGCGATTGGCCAGCGCCGCTCCGCTGTCGTCATCCGCGGGGCGTGCCCACGGTACACTTACCTATAACCACATTAGAGAAGAGAAACTGTACCGTTGACAGTGCAACGAAAAATAAAAGTAGCGGTGGCGTCCTAAACTAAGATACACGATCAAGAGATGGCACTACATGTACTATCATCATTATTGTTCAGATGCAACATGTTTGTTTTGTTTTTGACGCCTACGCCTTCTGGCCTTATTGAGAGCCCCTAGCAGGAAATTTTCAAACTAAAATATGGGGCTAGGTTAGTAGTTCCACTCTACGCGCAACTTGATGGAACGCGCCGCGGCTGGTTTTTTTCGCCTCCTGTAGCGACTTGTGGAACGTCGAACCTTCCGGGGCCCCGAGATTTCGGTGTCGTCAAATTGACGTCAATTCCCTGTCAATCATTTTCAAACCGAGCGTGTCGTCTGCTACGCGGAGAACGATTCCCGGGGCCGCTCGCTCAGCGAACGATTTACGAACACTTTGCGAACAGCGGCCGCGGCAGCGGCTCCGCTTGGATTGAAACGGCGGCTGCGGCTGCGCAATGTTGCGTCACAGAGGGAAATGGCGGTCCACTTGGGCGCTGAGTCCTCGCATTGTCGTCGCTGAAATAGGACGCGGAGCAGCTGAAGGTTCGCGATGTATTTGAGGATTTGACAGGAAGTGAATTCCGGCGTCAATTTCGTCTGTCGAAGCGAAGAGTACGTTGGCTGTGCGCCGAACTTGATCCCGAGAGAGAGAACAACTTTATTTTAGGAAAAAAAAAAAAATCCTCGCCGCCACTGCTCGTCTGATAGCCTGGAGTTGTTTCTCCAGGCTTGAGTCGCGGTGAACGGTATCCCACGCTCCAGGCGAGGGAATGGTCAAGAGATCGGAAATCGGGTGCCAAAGAGCCCGTGGAATTTCGACGGAGAGAAAAGAGCTGCGCATGTTGATGTTCTTTAATTGCTCCTGGAAGTTTCCAGCGCGCTGTCGGTAGTGAAGAGTTTGTCGGGCTTTCACAGTTGGGGTGCACCTCCAAAAACGCGAGAAGGAGCTCCCTCTGCCTCTGAGCACCCGCGGGCCGAGATGCACGTTTTTGTGCGAGGACATGGCAGCAGCAGACGACGACACGAAATTTAGATATGACGCCACTTACGCGCACGCTTCTTGTTTTTCGCGCCCGCGACACCGCTTAGCGAACCTGCAGAGAACGACATTGATGCTTAACAGCGTGTTTACGTCTGAGAAGAAGAAAGCACCGTTTTTAAAAGGAGCAGATTTCTTAATTTCTCAGGAGAAACATTTTGGCTTTCAGAAGCAGACGACAAAAGGAGTACGTCATCATCCGAGGAGCGCGCCGCTTCCCCATTGGCCGCGCCAGCCGCGCTCCTCCCATTCTGAAAGCATTGCTCAAAGCTATCGCGGACCACCCACTTTTTGACGTCAGTGTTCGGAAAGCGTTCTCGAGCGAACACCCGATCTCCGATAGCCCCCCTTGTTACATAAGTGTGGTGTCTCCTTGGTCACGCTATTCAGTACCAAGGTATACTAAAATAGTTTTTATGCTTCGTAAGATATAAAGCATGTATCTGACACACTTGCAATACTACACTAGGCACGCTGTGCAATGGTTTGCGCGTCCATATGGCATGTCCACTATCATATTTAATAGGAACACGTATGTTGACGGCCGGACGCTATTCGTGCGCGCGCGCTCTGCTCCCGGTGTCTTCCGGTGTAGCTCTATAAGACGCGCGTTGCTATTGGACGTGACCACTGACGTCAGAGGGAGAGCGAAATACGAAAGGGAATGTTGTTTTGAATGCGAAGCATTTCTTTGCGGTGGCATGTCCCACGGCGTCGGCGTCCGCACTCAAACTGCGCATGCGCAACTCTCCTCCCTCCCTCTCTCCAACAGATGCGCGTTATTCTCTCCACTTCTTCCTACCAGCTGCTGGCGCTTCTCCTGCGTTCTCGCTTCTGTCCCGCGGCGTTGGCGTCCACACGCGCACTGCGCATCCGTATCCTCCTCACACTGCTCTCCTTGTCCCATTTCCTCTCCACTCGACATTCCTCCTCTCCGAACGGCACGCGTTGACTATGGAAACGCCCTCTCTTTGATGAACGCTTCACCAGCTCGCGAGGAACGAGAACGCGCCCTCGCCCGCAAGAGACAACGCTTACGCAGGTAGCGTCTGCTAGCGTCAAATCGATGCAAATGCGGTGTGCATCCCCAGTGCTGCTTCGCATCGCCTCATGGTCCCCTTTAGCGGGTGATGGTGCAATTTTTAGGGGCGAAGCTCCCCATGGCATCACCTGGGCGGTTCTCGGTCCTGCGTAGCCAGTAGCGTCTCCCTTAGCATACAATAGATGGCAATGTCCCATAGAGATGCATGCAAACTGCAGTTGGGTGACGATACACTAGATGGCGCTGTACGTATTCTGTGTCGCCATCTGCATTTCTAGTCTCGTTTCCGAGAGGGCGCTGTCCCACAGACATGCGTACAATATGGCGGTTGGGTGAAGGTACGCTAGATGGCGTTGGCAGTGCAGCTGCTCTCCGATTGGCTGCTGCGCGGGCTGTGCCTGGGCGCGCGGGGAACGAGTGCCTCTCTCAGTTTCCTGGATCGTCGCTGCACGTGTCAGTCTACCTTTATGAAAAAAAAAATTCCGAAAGTTGTGTCCGAAGCGGGGAATCGAACCAGGGACCCCTCACTTCCGAACGCGTGGCGCTACCCACTACGCCACGAAGCTTTTTTTTTCTTTCTTTATTGCCAGACACAGTAAAACACCGGTCACTTGACTACAAAACTAAGTACAAAGGTGAACAAAAAATGAGTCTCACTTGACGCGATCACTTTTATGTCGTACACGAGATGAATTCGTCCCGCGCAGTTTCATTCAAAACTCCTTTAAAGCAGTTAGAGGTTCGATCTGGCTAAGCCACTCAGGCACACACTCTTGCTGCTTCAATTCCTCAATGTATATTGCCATGCACCGTCGAAAATATATACGTGCTGGCTGGGCATCAGGATCGCGATGGTACCCAGCCATTCTGGAACGCCATAAGCAGTGGAGGCCCGTAAGCATTATTAGGTCGTAGGGCAATCCATCATCACTTTTTATCGCCAAGTACGTTATACCATGGGGATCAATTGGAAATTCCTTTTTCAGTGTTCTTTGAAGGACATCCCAAAAATACACGCCTTCCCAGCAATGAATGAAAACGTGGTGTATATCTTCCGGCTTTTTACAGATTAGACAGTCAGTGCCCCATGGTAAGAAAAGTCCTCGCTCTTCCATGAAAGTTTTAACCGATAACGTGCCCGTATGGAGCTTGAAGAAGAACGTTTTTGTTGCAGGTTGCACTGGCATCTTTTTGACACGCTTCAATACGTCAAGACCAGGGCCTCCACTGAAAATGGTCCTGTACATTGGAACAGGCAAAATAGTGTCGCGTACATCATTATACAGCTTTTTGCGCCCAATACTCCACAGGTACTCATTCGAAAAACGAACGCTCAAAAAGCGCACACTATCAATAATCTCGTTAAAGAACCCACGTACTGAACCCGGCATGCTCTCTATTCCGACTACAAACTGAGGAAGTGCATGTCGGAGCCTTAACTGGTGCATCGTGCGTAAGAAGGGATCTTCCACATCTCGAAAAAATAAAAACCTGTTGACAATCTGCCTTATGAAAAGGTGCGCCAGGCCTATTCCACCGTCTTTCACACGCCTGAAAAGATTAGTCTGGCTGCATCGTTCCCAGCTTGAGCCCCATGCGAAAACCGCAAATACTCTGTGTAACTTTCGCACATTTGCACGGGAGCAATGGAGGACTTGCATGACATACCACACCTGAGCAACCAAGAAAATGTTACATATTGTGGCTCTAGCAAATATTGAATGGTGACCTGCATTCCATCTTCCGGCTTTTTCCTTCGCCTCCTTAGTCTGCTGCATCCAGTACTCGTCATTCTGCTTATAAGCATCAAGCGGCACGCCTAGATACTTAACGGTGGTAGTCACCCATTTGACATTAGCGAACAAGTCTGGTGCAGACGGCCACTGGCCGTGCCAAAACCCCAGGCACTTCCGCCAATTAACGAAGCTGTATGTGACGTCCCCAAATTTAGTCACTATTTTCACAGTATTCTCGACGCTTGTCTTATCCTTGCAGCATACAGCCACATCGTCTGCATAAGCCAGCAGTTTCACCTCGGAAGACTGTACTTTAAAGCCTCTGACAGTTTCGCTCTCAATGATAGCCAGGCACAACGTTTCTATATATATACCAAATAAAAGAGGGCTGAGTGGACAGCCCTGACGCACGGAACGCATGATCATAATTGGAGCGCCCAATATCTGATTGATTACCAGCCTGGTAGAGCAATTCATGTAAGCCATGGCCACTCCGTCAGTGATCACGCGGCCGAAGTTAATATATTGGAGCACGGACAACAAAAGCTCATGTGAGACGCAATCAAAAGCTTTTTCAAGGTCTAACTACATTACCGCAACACCTTCTTGTAACGCATCGGAGCACTCCAAAACGCACCTCATCTTATGAATATTGGTAAATATAGTCCTTCCACGAATACCGCAGGTCTGATGGGGTCCAACAACGTCTTGAATTACAGACTGAACTCGACAAGCCAAAACTTTCATAAGTATTTTATAATCGCAGTTTGTTAATGAGATAGGTCTATAAGATGAGACTTGCTTCAGTTTTTCTTTTTCCTCCGTTTTCGGAATAAGTATGGTGTGAGAACGACCGAATGATGGCGGTAGAATCTTTAGTTCATAAGCTTCATTATATACAGCTGCAAGTACTGGTGACAGGTAATTTTTAAAGGTCTTGTACAAAGCAGCACAAAGGCCGTCTGGTCCAGGCGACTTTCCCGAATTTAGGCTGTCGATTGCACAACTAACCTCCTCTTCTGATATTGGTTCCTCTAATGAAGCCTTTACTTCTTCCGACAGCCGGGGCATACGACTGAGGAAGCGTTCTTTAAAGCATGACATTTTCACTGTCCTAAAAGCAAAAAGATTCTGAAAATGGCGATGAAACGCCTTTACTATATCTCTGCTATCGGGCAAGATGACTCCATCACTTTCAATTGCTTCAATTTGTTTTCGGTGGGCGTGTTTTTTCTCGAGTCCCAAAAATCTTTTGGTAGGCATCTCTCCACCTGCCAGGGCTTCCGCTCTCGAACGCACGAGCGCTCCTCGGTAGCGTTCTTGATCCAAGACTTCAAGCTTCTTTTTTATATTATGTATATCCTCAAGATAAGCACCGGGCTCCCTGCATTCAAGTGCGGTCAGCTTAGACAGCAACGTTTTTAGCTCAGTTTCTTTTTGTTTTTCGTGAAAATGAAGCACAGTTGATCGCTCTACAGCTTTCATCTTAATGCTTTCCTTTACTAATTCCCACTGCTCACCGAGGTGCATGGAAAGATCCTTCCGTACAGCCTTCAGACACTTCACTACGGATTCTATAAATATTTCATCCTGCACTAACCTATCGTTCATCTTCCAAAGCTCCCAAACAAAATTACTGTTCTTTTTCTTCGGTCCTACACAACATTTCACGAGGCAATGATCAGAAAACGGAACAGGCAACACAAAGTAACACCGACAGTTTTGAAGGAACTCAGCATGCAGGTATATACGGTCTAAACGAGCGTGACTTCTGCCCTGAAAGTGGGTGAACGTTACTTGACGGGAACCTTCGAAGCACTTCCCAACATCATCTAATTCAAGATCATAAAGAATCTGCGTGAGGACATCACCGCTTTTTTCATGGACGAAACGCAAAGTAGACCTGTCTTGAGCATTCAATGCACAATTAAAATCTCCCAAAAGCACGTTATTCTTGCTGGGTGTTAAGTGCTGCCTCAGATTAAGAAAGAAATCAACACGCTCTTCAACATAATTAGGTGCATATATACCTAACACGCGCCATTCTGCATCACTGTACTCAAAATCACAAACCACAATTCTTCCGGACACGAAAAAATGCCCTTTACCGTGAGCCCCGGGAGCTTTTTCACGAATAGCACACAGCCCGCAGACGATCCCACGGCGTGGCTAACAACTGCACAGTATCTCGTCGTGAAACGCAGCACCATCCTCTCGGTTTCTTCCTCACCTCCCACCTTGGTCTCTTGTATAGCGACCACGTCGAGATCCTCCTCCGTCAGCAAACGATACACTTGGCTCTGCTTTCTTTTGGAGGACAGTCCTCGAACATTTAAGGTGGCGAAACTCAGCGTCTGATCCGAAGCCATCATGATATGGACAGGAAATGGCCCGGAGAATGGTGCGCACCTTAACGTCTAGCGTACCGCTAGACGCCCCCGGGGCCGTCCGGTGGACGACACTCATCGGCTTGAGAAGAAGGCGATCCTACAATCCTCCGCAAGGCTTGGACGCTAGGCTTCAGCCTAGTACCCGTGCGCCTGACGGGAGGCGTCTTTGCCGGTGGTTCTCCTTCCTCAATCACGAGGTTTCCGTCGCACTTCTGAGTTGCTGCCTTGAGCGGTCGCTTAACTCGTGCTGAGATGCTATCCCCTTGAACAGCGTCTTTCGTCATGGGGGCGTCTTCCTGAGGTTGGTTAGCGTCTTGCTCATCTTGACGGCTTGCGCTTTCTCTTCCACAGTCGGCGCAGCTCTCAGGTGCTGCTGCGGCTTCAGTGGGACCGTCGCAGTGCTGGGATGCCTCGACCTGTAAAATTGGTGGCCTGTTGCTTTCTTCAGTGGCAACGTCTTCGCCCGCTCCTCTGGCCGCGTCCTCCGCCTCCACCGCGTCCATAATTTGCTCCTGCACAGCGTCTCTCAAGGAAGACCCAGCCGCTGCCGCCGCGTACTAACGAACGCAGTCGGCGTCCGCATGACCAAATCGTGTGCATTTGGAGCAGCGCGGTACTCGACACTCCCGACGTACGTGGCCAGTTCCATGACAACGAAGACACTGCATAGGGCGGCCAGGGACGACAACAAGGGCAAGCTCACCAGCAACGCGAATTTGATGGGGCAAATCGTCGACCTGCAGTCCGCTCTTCATTTGCAAAAGCACGGCACGGGTCGTCGATCCCTTGTCGCTCACTCCATCTACCCTCCAACGCTCTCGCGTTACCTCAGTCACCTTTCCGAAGGCCGCCAACGCCGTCCTCACGTCCTCGTCAGCCACGCCATGCAGGAGCCAATGTAGGCGGATCTTCACTTGTTGCTCCTGCGGATCGATGACGAGGCACCGACGTCCCTTGACCAGCAGTTCCTTGAGCGCTGTCAGTCGCTTCGTTGCCTCCCCAGAGTTCAGCGTCACAGCCCACACATGGTTGATCTGGTATGCTCCCAGGGCCACGACCGCAGGAAGCATACCTACTTCTTCCAAAGCGTCTCGAAAGTCCTCCACTCGGAAAGGTCTAACGCGTACGTCACCGTGCAAAAATACTCTATTAAGCACAATCTGACCTGTTGGCAGTCGAGGTAAAATAACCTGATATTCCGTATCTTCCGTCGACGAAAGCCTGTTACCGCGGCTGGACGCCGCAAAATCCGCTCCACCGGAGCCCATGACGCTGCGAACCGAACAGCAAGAGTGCTGGACGCAAAGTGACTACGCCACGAAGCGCACATAGACGCATGCACCACGATGACACTAAATACCCAACATTAACGAAAGACTGCCCGTTTCTAACGCGTTTGTGCTAGCGCGTTACGGCCCGTGTAAGAAGCTGGTGTAAGACGCTGTGGCCTCTCCGCCTTCTCTCAGCAGTCATGTGATGGCGTCGGCAAACGCGGTGTGCGTTCCGGCCAGTGTAAGGGGCTGCGTAAGACGCTGTGGCCTTGTTTCCATTAAGGGGCCGTGGCTGGGACACGGCCGCTCAATAAAAAAAAAAGGTGTCCCAGCGTTCGAATACAGTGTTTCTCACGTCTTTACATGATGATCGACTGGGCGAATTACACGGAAGATTCACGGTTTACCGATGATTCCCTCCGGAGCTTCGCCCACTCATCATCATTCACCCCGTGGATATGCTGTGATTTTTTATGCTCTCTTCTCGTGTTTTGAACTTCGAGGACTAATAACTCCAGTTCTAGTGCACCGATTTGCATAATTCTTTTTGCGTTCATCTCAGCCTTCGATCCTACACACACTGCACCTGCAGACGGCTGTTGTAAATGTGTCGCAGGGCCCCTTTAAACAGCAAAGTATCGTAGCGAGGTCTGACCTTACCGCCGTCCTTCCGGAAAGTCCCACAACTGCTTTCTTTTCGCAAGCACTACATCTGAAAAGTCCTTAGATATAGCGAACTGGCTATTCCTTAGCTTTCTGGCAATGCCTAATACCGACTGTTTATCTTTGCATGAACTAAACTTGCTATCAAAGGACTGTTTTTACCATTCTTGAGCCTGCCAAAACGATGCGCACAAGTTGCCTAAGTGCAACATAGAATCACACAGGCCAAATACTTTACGCTCAGAATTTGTGTCATTTTCAGCATTATCACTTTCTGTGTCGCCAAACACACTACATTGCACCGCCGGCTCCGATTTTCATTATCAAACTTTTGCCGTTAGTGCTTTGGTAAGATGGCACTGGTCATCACATTCATTTTTATGCGCTTTGGCTGTTCCGCAAAGCTGATCCAAGTCCGACAGATTGGTTTCTAGTGATGTTATGCGTTTGGTTACGGGACCGAGGTACTTCAGCAGCCTTAAACACTACTCAGAAGGTTGAAGAGAACTTCACCTGGACCAATGCACAATGGCGAGAAAGGGTCGACGAATTACAGAATTGGCAAACTCACTCTTGAAGATCTCGCATAGCAACTGGAGGCTCTTCTTCACTGGAATACCTTTATGGCGTACCGGTGACTGCATTATACTTACCGTGACCTCGGCGAGCTATTTTCTTCCGAGAATTCATGATATTGCGACGGATTTCTGGGTGAACATGTTGCTTGTACAGGATCTATCTATCTATCTATCTATCTATCTATCTATCTATCTATCTATCTATCTATCTATCTATCTATCTATCTATCTATCTATCTATCTATCTATTATATAGCTGCCTCCTTCTCAGTGCTCTCCTGGTCATCTCGTTCACTTTGTATACGCTAGAATAGGGACGATCGCATGCGAATGTCTCCCGAACATGAATCACTCATCTTGACATCACGAACATGATAGTCTCCTCACATACGTCTCGATTAAGGATGACACGATCACTACTAGCACATACCTGCAGTGTGCAGCCCTCAGTATACCGATATGCTCCACAGGTGGTTCAATTTCATTGAACATCATTCAAGTGAGCACATTTAGTAGAGCACACAAAGGAGAGAGACATGACATTTGTTGCAGCGTCCAATAGAGAAGATATAGCAATGAGGCAGACACAGCCAAACGGGCTGTAAGTACCCATGGGAACCTACCATAGCATACGAGGCGCAGAATCAACGCGCCGAAGAGGAGATCGCGATAGTAGCATTAAATCTGAGTACCAAGCATGCACGGTACCGTTTGTCCGAGGATGCTCTCGCCACCGAAGAGCATATCATAAAAAAACGTTTTGGATCAGAATTTGCGGCACAGATTTTTCCAGCACAAGACATAGCAGTTTAAGAAACAAAGCACACGCCCTGCATAACCAATTATCAGGCTTCTCTCCAGGCTTCCTGGTAGCGTCGGAATACTCCAACAAACTACTTTTACGATGCGCACATAAATACAGAGTAGCGTCACTTTTCTTCGCAAAAGGGACGCGCGTGCATTACACTGAGGGCCAGTCTGACGCATTATCATGAGTCATTCTGTGGTCGCCACACAGCTCCCGACCTGTATGGTAAACCCACGTTTCATGCTCAAGTCGGTTTACACGAAAACGTTCATCCTATTCGACACGCTTAGCTTAATGTCAAACAATTTGGCATAGGCAGATTGCTCTCCGTCTCCTTTCTGTTATATCGATTCTCGAAATTCGTGGTATATGTCACGAATGTGAGATATACGTTGCTGTACACATAGAGCATCTCAAAGCTTTGCCTTCTTTATTTATTTGGGGAACATCTAGATGCTGTGGCACAAGGGTTACTACAGACGACATTATGGTGTTCATGCAGATGCCCCTTTTATATTCACTAAGCATTCGTCGCTAATAGACTTATGCATGTTTTATTTTAAATGACCGCACTTTCTCGTTTTCTCCTTGCACTTCCACTCATATCGTGTTTAAGGCAATCGCCTATTTGTAGCAAATTACCTGAAAGGTTTTGAGGGGAAACATGGTTAATGCCATCGTCGCCACATAATTAATGTAATAGAAATGTTCAACTGCAAGAAGCTTCACATAGTATTCCTGTAATTGGATGCATTGGTTAGCATGGCTGTTTTGCTCAGGCTTCCTGCGCCATAACGTTGAGTTCAACCGCGATGGTGTTTATTTTTTCATGGCGTTCATGGAGAATTGCATGCAACAAAAATACATCCAGTGCTCTTAAATCACGGGGATAACTTTGGATAGAAAGGGTAGCTATAAAGCGCCGCGGTAGATGGAAGAGTCACTACGAAGTAAGATCGCAAGGTGGCGTCAATTTCAAAGCGCGCATGAGTAGAAAAAATTATATGCATCCATATGCTCAAGTGAACTACGATTTTTATGTCGAATGGATGTTTCACTGTATGATGTTTCATAAAGCATTTAGCCACATCTATTTATGTGAACATCAAAGCAACAGGTACTTGCTGGAGGTTTAACGAAGACAGGTCCAAGCTTGTGAATATAGTGTGATCGAGTAAGAGGAGATTGGGTGAGAGATTGTTTTATTGCTGCTATGAACAATCAATGTCTCTTTGAAATATATGCGGGCACAGGCTGTTGTAATATGTAGTAATAGGGTAACTGGCCTCATATTTAATTCTTTCAGCGTAAGCTTCAAGACAAGGCGAATACATATTCTCAGAAGTCGCGTTCCAAAGGCGAAGTTCATAATATTTTTCTAGAAACAAAGAAAAAAATGCGCTATAATAGACTAACATTAGGCAGTGACCACATGTAATTATGAGCTCCGATATTACTAGCAGTTGCATACGGAGCAAATGAAGGTTGTGAAACATGCCAAGGAATGAAATTGAAAATATTCATTCATGATTTTGGTAATTGGAAGACAACATGCCGCAATAAAACAGATACTAGAAGAACTGGTATTTTCTCTACTACTGGAACGTCTCTGCCAAGAACGAAATGATTTGCAAAGATCGTATAATAAATTTTTGAAGTTTGCTAAGCAAAGCAAAACACAATGTCAACAGTAAGCTCTCTCAGATCATCTGGTTTTCCACAGCATTGGACTGAAGTTAGTGAAACGCGAAATTCACTTGTTCTGTCTTCATATTTAACACACTTGCCCTTCCTTTAAATCTGTAAGTTATACAAGAATGCGGCAGTCTATCGTACCCTGTCTTTGTCCTCGCTATGTGACATCTCCTGACTTCTCCTTTCGGCAACAGTGACCCGCTTGGGTAGCTTTATTCGGCACTGTCCGAAATACGCTTTAGCGCCAACACCGCCCCCTTTTCTGCGCCTTTTCACAGCCCATACGCTTGAATTTCCTAGATAAGCTTCCCTCGTACTCTTCGTAGTGAACACTTCGCTGAAGTTCGCATTTCCGTGGTCGAAGTAGTAAACGTAAGCCAGGGGCTCGTCTGGGTTCGCAGGCGTCACAGCACAGCTGTGCTGTCATGTTTGCGGACCTCGGCACCGTACGCCTGTTAGGAACTATTCTACGTTCGTTAATGGAGCATAAGCTTTGTAATAGTTTGCTAGTTGACTAGTACCCTCATGCCCATACCTGTGTGACCCTTTCATGGTTACATCCTTGGTAACTGAGCAAGTAAATAAGTAAAGTGAAAAATAAATAGCGAGCGAGCAAAAATATGAGGAAACTGCGGGTCATCCGCGGAATTTTCTCTTTATAATTTTGATCACGGTCCCCATGCCAAGCTGCCATGGCATACAGGCGAGTGGGCCCAAATACCATTCCTGCAAGCTCCATGAGCCGGTATCAACGCTTTGTGAATGGAGGAGCAGCAGAGGAGCTGCTGCTATGTTGTTCACCTCGTTGAACAGCGCTGCGAAAGCCGTGGTAAAAGACATAAGGAGCTACGAATGCGCGAGCACTGGCACACGATCTCAAAAAGCCTCGCCAAAAGCGACCGGTATGGCCGGCTTGCGTGCCGGCAGTCAGCAACTACATCGGCCCTTACATAGTTAAATTAGTAGAATGCGCATCTACAGACGTGTTTTCTTACTCTAGCTTCTGAAACATGAGATTTTCAGTGAGGGACGATGGATAAGGCAGATGCAATGCGTTTGATTCGTAATCTTCTTTGAAAATTGCTGTCAGGACAGGTATAACTTCGTTCTCGGATTGTTTAATCAAGTGTGGCTGTGACGTGATCTAGACTAGCGCCTCCGTAGGGTTTATTTTATGAATGTAATGTCCAACTTCATTCACGGTTAATCGGAGCTCCCATCTGCTTTTACCTCATATTCTATCCTGGCATAAGACCGAGAAATGGATTCTTAAATGAATTCCAACACCCTCTTTCAACAAAAATAACGTCTGGATATATTTAGGAAACACTGCTCTGATTTTATACATGTATTAAGATGTAGTTGCGCCCGTCTCTAGGGCGTCGGTGTGCTTCCTTTCAGCTCGTACATTTCCAGAACCTAGAGCTCATTTCACTCCATTCTCACCTGCAACTTTGCTTTGTGCAATTTCCTCACGAGTTCTCCCCAATACAGTCATTCTTCAATAGTGCTACGGACCCGTGCCACCGACCGTCAAGAGGCGAATAGAGAAAGACGACGAGGAGGACGTTTAGCGAGGCTTGCTCGCGCTGCTGCTTGATGGCGAAGCGCCTCAGCGTTCCTTGTTAGAATACAACTGTATATAGCCTCGCCTCTTGCGTCTTTCCTCGTAACATCTTTGGTGGAAGTGCTGGGTAACCTTCTCGAGACGGAGCTTCGCAGTGGACGCTTTCTCGAGCCTACCTTCATGGCTCCAGAAGATACCTCGTCCACAGGGGATGCAGCGCCCACCCGAACACCTGCTGCCAATACGACCTACATCACTGTCGCCCCTCCTCGTGACCCTGGCATTTTCTCTGGCACCAATGGGCAAGATGTCGAGAAGTGGCTCAACCTCTACGAGCGTATCAGCACAACGAACCGGTGGGACCCTACTATCATGCTCGCGAACGTTATATTTTACCTCGGCGGCACCCCTCGTGTCTGGTTCGAAACGCACGACGTGGAGCTTACTAGTTGGGATGCGTTCAAGGACAAGATTCGGGAGCTATTCGGCAACTCTCACGGTGACCAACTTGCCGCGAAACAGGCGTTATCCACCCGTGTACAGACGTCAAGCGAGCCTTACGTGATGTACATTCAGGACGTTTTGGCTCTCTGCCAGAACGCTGACGCGCACATGAAGGAACAAGAGAAGGTTGCTCATATCCTCAAGGGAATTGCGGATGACGCCTTCAACCTGCTCGTGTTTAACAACGTGTCGACGGTTGATGCAGCGATCAAGGAATGCCGGCGCCTGGAACTCGCAAAAAGCCGGCGAATGCCTCAACAATTTGCCCGCTTGCCCAACACCGCCGCGACGTCATCCTTTGCCGATGTACCTAGTTCCAACGACACAGCTTGCAACGTGACTCGGATTGTGCGGCGAGAAATTGAGGCCGCTTGTCCGGCGACCTTCGAGCGCAGCCCCTCCTCCACACCGTCAGTCCCGATCTCTATGATCCAAGCAGTTGTCCGCCAGGAGTTCGCCAACATGGGACTTCACTCGGTCTGCTCCACGCATCACGCTGACACCCGCGCATGTCGCGGGAGTACGCCGCTTCGTTCACGGCCTTATTATCAGCCACCTTTTCGCAATTCACCGGAGTGGCGCACTGCTGACGACAAACCGATATGCTTCGTCTGTCGTGGGATTGGGCATATATCCCGGTATTGCCGAAGTCGCTGGAACTCACCTGAACCGAATATGTATCCTGGGTACTCTCGACCAAACAGCTATTAGCGTTCCTATGCAGCTCGCGCCGATTACACTGCCGCTCAACCTTCTGCATCCAGCCGCCCATACTCCCGATCACCTTCGCCCCAACGCCGTCAGTCTCGCTCGCCTCAGCCCCGCCGCTCATATTCGCCAAGTTCCCTCCCACGCTCTCAACAGGAAAACTAGACGGTGCAGCGCCCGGAGGTGCCGCTGCATAGCTCTCTACGCCCCAAAAGCCTCTACTGACGATCCCGACCCATATGAACTTGCTTGATGTACAAGTGGACGGCGTTCCTGTCTGCGCTCTCATCGACACGGGCGCCCATATATCTGTGATGAGCTCCGATCTTCGAAAACGGCTCAAGAAAGTTCTAACCCCTGCCGCGACGTAAGCTGTCCGTGTCGCGGACGGCGCGACAGCTCCTGTAATTGGTATGTGCACCTCCCGAGTCTGCATCGCTGATCGTTCTACCGTCGTCCTTTTCACCGTACTCGCCCGCTGCCCTCACGACGTCATTCTTGGCCTGGACTTTCTGTCGGCGCATTCCGCCCTAATAGACTGCTCAACTGGTACCCTCCGACTTGACCTGCCTCACCTGGACCCTGCAGAGCCGCCCCCCAGTCGTCTCAGTTCGGCGGATTTCGTTCGCTTACCCCCTTCGACTATGACTTACCTTGAGTTGATCTCAGACCCACCTGTCCCTGATGGCGACTACATCGCTACCCCTGTGATCGAGGTCCTTCTCAGTCGTGGTATTACCGTCCCGCGCACTGTTTTATCTATAACTTCGAACAGCGCCTGCATGCCTGTGGTCAACTTTGGCTTGACGACACAAGTACTGCCCCGAGGGATGTGTCTGGCGCAGATAAGCGCATTTGATGATTGTTCTCTATCAGCTATCACAATCGAGGATGATGCAACTGACCCGAGCGCATCTTCGCCATTTGCGACTAGTGTTCTGCCAGATCTCAAGAAAATGATAGCTCCCGACCTCTCCCCAGGGCATGCTGACCAACTGTGCCGCGTTCTTTTTTCCTACCGCGATATTTTCGACCTTGACGAGCGTCCTTTGGCCCAAACTACAGCCGTGAAACATCGAATAGATACTGGCGACGCCTCTCCTATTCATAGACGTCCATATCGGGTGTCTGCTGCCGAGCGTCAAGTCATTCAAGCTGAAGTTAAGAAGATGCTTACCAAGAACATCATTGAACCGTCATGCAGTCCATGGGCCTCACCCGTCGTATTGATCAAAAAGAAAGATGGCTCTTGGCGTTTTTGCGTGGACTATCGGCATCTCAACAAGGTTACAAAAAAGGACGTGTACCCGTTACCACGTATCAACGACGCCCTTGATTGCCTCCACGGTGCTCGCTACTTCTCATCTATTGACCTTCGCTCCGGCTACTGGCAGATTGCTGTGGACGACTTAGACCGCGAAAAAACTGCATTTGTCACACCTGACGGTTTATTTCAATTCAAGGTGATGCCATTCGGTCTTTGCAACGCGCCAGCTACATTTGAACGCATGATGGACTCACTCCTTCAAGGGTTCAAATGGTCCACATGTCTGTGTTATTTGGACGACGTTATAGTATTCTCCTCGACATTCACGACTCACCTCGAGCGTCTGTCAGCAATCCTGGACGTTTTTCGCCGAGCCGGTCTTCAACTTAATTCGTCCAAGTGCCACTTTGGCCGTCGCCAGATCACCGTGCTTGGGCACCTCGTAGATGCTAGCGTGGTACAACCGGACCCAGGAAAAATCTCTGCTGTCACGAACTTCCCTGTTCCCCAGTGTGCCAAGGATGTACGCAGCTTCGTCGGGCTATGTTCGTATTTCCGCCGCTTTGTGAAGAACTTTGCGATGATAGCCCGGCCACTTACTGAGCTCTTGAAGAAGGATGCTCCTTTTGTGTGGGGCGAACCACAGGCTTCGGCGTTCGCTCAGCTCATACGCCTACTTACAACGCCGCCCATATTGGCCCATTTCGACCCTTCTGCGCCAACCGAAGTTCGTACCGACGCCAGTGGCCATGGTATCGGTGCAGTATTAGCCCAACGGCAGCGCGGCAGCGACCGCGTTATCGCTTACGCCAGCAGGCTTCTCTCACCGTCAGAACGCAACTACTCCATTACTGAGAGCGAGTGCCTGGCGCTCGTTTGGGCAGTAGCCAAATTCCGCCCATACTTATACGGACGATCCTTTTCGGTCATCACAGACCATCACGCGCTCTGCTGGTTGTCCTCCCTGAAAGACCCTACAGGACGACTTGGCCGATGGGCTCTGCGGCTCCAAGAATATTCCTATTCCGTGACATACAAGTCCGGCCAGCTGCACAAGGACGCCGATTGCTTGTCCCGTTACCCGGTCGACAGGCCCGACGATACGTCCGGCGATGTCAGTAGCATTTTTTCTGTCTCTGCCTTTACTAACATCGCAGACGAACAGCACCGAGATCTCTCTCTTCGAGCACTCATCGACCGCCTGCAAGCATCGCCAAATGACGCTTCTATGCGCCGGTACGTCCTCAAGGACGGCGTTCTGTACCACCGTAACTTCCACTTAGACGGGCCCGAACTACTTCTAGTGGTCCCCAGACAGCTACGTCGCACTGTTCTCTTCGAACTTCACGACGCACCCACTGCAGGACATCTAGGTGTATCGCGCACGTACGACCGCATCCGCCGTCGCTTTTACTGGCCCGGCCTCGCTCGATCAGTCCGACGCTACGTTGCTGCCTGTGATTCCTGTCAGCGTCGAAAAACTCCTCAAGTGCTACCTGCTGGTTATCTTCAGCCGATAGACATTCCAGTGGAGCCGTTCTTCCGCGTTGGGCTTGATCTCCTTGGCCCATTCCCAATATCATCCTCCGGGAACAAATGGATAGCAGTCGCAACGGATTACGCCACCCGTTATGCCATCACGCGGGCTCTTCCGACCAGTTGTGCCACCGATGTCGCAGATTTTCTCCTGCGTGACATCATCTTGCTCCACGGCGCTCCGAGACAGCTGCTCACTGACCGTGGCCGCAACTTCCTCTCCAAAGTTATCGACGACTTATTACGTTCTTGCTCCACGAAACATAAACTGACCACCTCCTACCATCCTCAAACAAACGGTTTGACGGAACGCTTGAACCGAACTCTCACAGACATGCTGTCAATGTACGTCTCGAAAGACCACCATGACTGGGACGTTGCCCTGCCTTATGTCACTTTCGCGTACAATTCTTCCCGTCACGACACTGCCGGATTTTCTCCATTTTATCTGTTGTATGGACGCGAGCCGACCCTGCCCCTTGACACCACTATTCCTCTGGCGGCCACCTCAGCGACCGAGTACGCGCGCGATGCCATTGCTCTCGCCGACCATGCACGCCAGATCGCCCGTACTAGGCTGAATGCTTCTCAAACTGCGCAGCGCCAGCACTACGATGTCCGGCACCGCGACGCGCACTTCTCGCCTGGCGACCTCGTACTCCTTTGGTCACCTTCTCGCCATGTGGGACTGTCCGAGAAGCTCCTTTCTAAGTACACAGGGCCTTACCGCGTGCTCCGCCAAGTGACTCCCGTAACCTACGAGATTGCCCCGGTCAATGCCTCCTCGCCCTCTCCTGTCGGGTCCTGCGACACAGTGCACGTCAGTAGGCTCAAGGCCTACCACACTGTTTTGCAGCCATGATCGTCCACACGCCGGGACGGCGCTTTTGATGCCGGGGGGTAGTGCTACGGACCTGTGCCACCGACCGTCAAGAGGCGAATAGAGAAAGACGACGAGGAGGACGTTTAGCGAGGCTTGCTCGCGCTGCTGCTTGATGGCCAAGCGCCTCAGCGTTCCTTGTTAGAATACAACTGTATATGGCCTCGCCTCTTGCGTCTTTCCTCGTAACAATATGATCAAATTTCTTTTATTCTTCTGGCCCCGTCCAATCGTTTCCCTGGTAACTGGTAATGCTTCAGCAGCATGTAAAGCGCTTTCACCTGAGGCTATTTCCTTTTGTCCTAAAGCTAATGTATATAGCACTGTAAATGCCTTATATTTTAAAGTGTGTTATATTTTTAAAGCGTTGTACGTGAAGATCTTCACTTTGATGCACTTTGCTTAACTTTTATTTATGGTCCAGTCATAAAAATCTACAGAACAACCTTGTTATTCAGTTCCCATGCTTGCCATTAATAGGCACTGCCTTGCTTTGAAACTCCTCTCGAGTGCTCAACGCGGCAATGAACTGCAAACCATGTGGTTGATCCCTCTGTGATTGCAATAGGTAGAACGCGAAACTGAATCCTCTCTTTGCGGACATGTGACATGCATAAGAGGCAATCTGTCGATTCGAGGGAAGGGAGATGGCTTCGGTACGGAGCGGAACACGTTATATGTATACATCAGCGGCAACTCGACACGGCACCGGGATCCTCGACAGTTGTACACGAGAGAAGTTCTTGAACGAGTCCTATTGCTCCGGAAACGCTGTATTGCATGCGCCAGGGCCTTGCGTACACCTGCCATAAATAAGGAGTGTCCGCAAATGGTGACACCTTGCAAGCGAAACCTAACGAGTTGTGAGAGGAACCTTTTGCGAAAACACTGCCCACTGCAAAAAAAGGGCAATAATTTGCTTGTTGACGGCCATCCGTGAGTTTCTGGAGCAGCGCACTTCGCAATCCACCCCGCCTGGCCACGCAAGAAAAGTTTTGTAGCGACCGCGTTGGTGCTTCGCCCGAGCAACGCACAGTCGCGACGCTGCCACGCCCCTAACTAGGGTGGCTAGAACGCTAACCTAACTTCCACGGCGATCAAGGCACGAAGACTATAAAGCGCTGACTACCGGCGCGAACTGGCATCATAATCTGCTTTTCTTTAGGTAGATGGCGGTCTTCCTAGATGGCGGTACCACCGCAGCAAACATTACCGAACCAAGAGTTCAGTGTAAAGGAGTCGATATTATTACGAGTAATTATGCTTGTTATACACTATACTTCACTGTACATAACACCTTTAATTTAACCGTACGACAACTAAATGCAACTTGTAAAGCGCTATAGTGAACATACAAGGCCGATCTCTTCCCTCTAAGAACAATGTTGCGGCGGTGTATTGGCAGAGCTTCCAGCTCCTTTCGTTTAATCCCGGTTGCAGGTGGGTTGGGCTCCGACTAAGCGGAATTTTTTCATTCCGAATGTATATTCATCTTTTTCCGAGATCCACTTCCGTTACGGAAGTACGTCACTGATTTCTTGGTGGACTCCGGCATAAAATGCTTTCTTGTTAAAACAAAGAATAAATATTACACCCCTAATAAATGTTATGTGTCGGGGCAGTGTCGGAGGACCTGTACATGCAATAAATGCGCATGTGGCTTAGCTAATTTATTAGCGCTGGTAATATATTATATTAGTAAGGCATAGTAATTACGCTACAAATTCCCGTTTTAATCGTTATTCGAAAACTACCCATTAGCAGACAACGGGTCGGCTGTGTGCGGCGCCGCGAGGGGGCTGCAGTCAAACCAATATTTTTCTACAGCGCTCGTCGAAACCGTGTGGTGTGCTGGTGCACCGCAGGGGATGTATACGACGGCACAAAATATTCAAACGCTGGAGAACAAGCAATAAACGGCAAACCACAAATGGCTGTGAATCTTCCATACGTACTTTGTCCTTGTTGGAGGGAGAAAACACCGCATTTCATATCCATCGTTTGGGAGAGCAGTCTCTCTTCAAACGGAGTTTCCCCTAGAACATCAGAGGTGTAGTGGAAGTCGTTAGTGCGAATGCCTTTTCACATGTCTTTAGTTTTTCGAGGATGACCTCTTAAGTCTCCCCGAAAAAGCATTCGTGATGACCATAGCTCACTAGCAGGAAGATATATAGGAGCAAATGCAGGAAAGATGGCATAGGTGGTCCTTGTGAACATTCCCAGTTTTGATAAGTTTACTTACGTAGAGCTTTCCGGTCCAGAATATCACCACCACTACAATCACCATCGCCACCACCAGCCTTATGTCCACCTTATGTCCACCGCAGGAAGAAGGCCTCTCCACATGCTCTCCATCCTTTCCTGTCCTACGCGAGCTGATTCCATTTCATACCTGTGAATTACTTTCTTCACCCCATCTTAATCATCTACTCGTGTTTTGAAGTGCCAGACTGCAAGACAACTATTGCCACACAGGGAAACATCAGTAGTTTTGAGGAAACCTTCATTCTCGCGTGAGATAGAATTATATTTCAAGGAAATAATTCCGATTTCCAGCACAAAGCACTGAATTGGCTGCAAGAGTGGTATGGTCAGCTTTAGCGCACTGCAAATTGTTAGGAACTTAAGTTATTGCTGCAGATAACCAAGCAGGGGCTAAGATGAATCCCCTCGGCGCAGCGTCCATGGCACTCCTTTTATACGTACTGTCTCTTTATAATAATATATGCGTCCGAGCTGGAAATATTTCCGAGCTCGAACACATTTCCGGGCTCTGGCCGGTAGAACGTAATAGTGGGGACAATGGCTCCGGTTCCCGCAAGAGAGCCAATGTATGCTCAAGCGCAACAATTTATCCGATTGAACCCACCACCACGTATGGCTCACAGGCTACCGGAATTCGAAGACGAAAAATACAACTGGAAGGTGCGCCTAGCCAATGCTGAAGCTTATTTCGAAGCAAAAGAAGGATGTTGCTAAGCAAAGAGCCCTGCTGGTAGCTGCGCTTCGAAATACTACGATAGAAATTTTGAACAGAAAAGTTGCACCGCGAAAGCCCAACGTCCTGACCTATAAAGAAGTCGTGCAGACGCTAAACACCATGTACGATCCGGTGCGGAATGAAATTTTGGAAAGTTTCGTCGTTGCCAGCAAGAAGGCGGACCTGCAGACGCACTTGTAGTGGCAATATGGCAGATGGCAAAGAATTGCAAATTTTCAATGCTGCTTGATAGAATGATAAGGCACCATGTGCGGCATAATCTCCAGGAATGTGCAGGAACCGCTGCTAGCAAAGAAACATCTGAATCTTGAAGAAGCAGAATCTCCGCCCCTTGCCGCAGAATGCCTGGACCGCGATTCGCAAGGTATCGTTACGGATCAAGAGGAACCGAGATTTCTGAAGGTATCAGGCCAGTTCGAGTCATGCGCCTAGTCGCCAGGCATGCAACAAGGCGAATATTGTCGAAAGCAAGGCTACAAGAATGGGAAGCGCGAATGTTACGAATGTGCGCGCCCACGTCATTTAGCCAGTATGTATTCGGCGAACGAAAAATCAAACCGAAGGGTAGCAGTGAGGGTACAGGCAACACACACCGAAGAGAGCAATAGCAGTGCATCGCAAATCTTGTCTTCGACCACCAAGCGCTCTCTCATACCGCCCATTCGGAAATTGGTCGTGTGGAATAGAATCCAAATAATGATGGACATCGATACAGGCTCTCATCATTGCGCCGTTCCGACGAGCATTTACGAAGCGGACTGTCACCGGTGCCCTCATTTGCAAATGTCGGAGCTACAGGTATCATGCTGTATCGGAAGGCTGCCGCTTCTCTATGTCCTGATAATGTTCGTTTTCTATGAAAGTACAACAAAATGCTGACTATTGTCTGCTGCAATGGCCCCCGTCTTTGAGGTCAGGACCTATTGAGAGCAGCAAAATATACTAAAATACGATCGCGTTGAGGTGATGAAATTTGCGTATCCGCAGTTTCCGTGGCAAGTCGAGAGCTACTGCACGTGTACAAGCTGCGCGAGCAACACATCGACCTTTTCAATAAGGGCACCCATCTCATCAAAGGTAGCCAGGACTACTGCATATCATAGCCGGCTCAAGCCGCAAGTTCTTCAAGACAAGACAATTCCTTTGGCACTAGGCG
This sequence comes from Hyalomma asiaticum, assembly GCA_013339685.2. Taxonomy (NCBI): domain Eukaryota; kingdom Metazoa; phylum Arthropoda; class Arachnida; order Ixodida; family Ixodidae; genus Hyalomma; species Hyalomma asiaticum. The sequence goes on along the minus strand of CM023487.1, from coordinate 59,967,577 downwards.
ATAAGGCGATAGAGAAGCTATACAGATTAGTGTCAGAGGACAGAAGATCGCTGATTCCGCACTCCGAATGGGCAACGCCCATCGTTCCGGTTTTGAAGAAAGACGGAACAGTGCGCACTTTCGAGAGTTTCAAGGTTACACTAACCCTGTGCGCGAGTTTGAGTAGTACCCCTTTTCTCATAGACGATATCATTGCAAACAGATGCGAAGGAAAGAAACTCAATATTTTAGACTGTCGCGACGTTTGAAATCAGGACGAGCTTGATGAAGAGTCGCTGAAATTAGTGGTGAGTAACACTCAGAAGGGCAGAATGGGCTGTTTTCCCACAACAGCTAGCCGTTTGGCGACGTTTGGCAACCAGCAAGCCGCTCTACACCGTTTCCATGAGAGCGGTATCAAGCTTCGTTCCAACAAATGTAGGTTTTGTGGATCATCAGTGACGTATCTAAGCCATCATATTGATGCATACGTACTGCACCCACTCGAAAATAATGTTGACGCAATTAGACTGGCACCTATGTATGGTATGGTTGCATTTCTAAATAAGTTCTTTTACAAATCTTTCAACTACACTTCCACCTTTGTACAGCATTCCTGATAAAGGTGCTGCTTTTGTACGATGAGAAAATAACCTTCACTTCACTTCAAATGGCTTCGCCAAAGAAGACTTGGCATCTCATAAGGCGAAAAACGTTTTGTGTTCAGCGCCGGTGCTAAACTACTTTGAGTGCCAGGTGGAGTTGCTATTCGAATGCGCCGGCTCGACTTGCGACAACGGTGCTACCCTCTCCCGCCATAAAGTGGCGAACATATTGCAACCGGTTTCCGATCACCGACGCTCTCCTAAGGTGAACGAAAGTTCTCCCAAATCTTTCGAAAAGCTTTACCCTTAGAATTTGGCGTGATAATGTTATCGATTGCCTTTTTCGACGTGATTTAACGCTCCTAACGGATCATCGGCCTTTGTTGGTCCTCTCAACCAGAAACGTCAAACCGGGCATGGTTGCCGGTCGCATCCTGCGATGGGCGCTTTTGCTCTGGGCATAGAAATACAAGTTTGATTGTAAAGCTGGCAAACAAATCTTGATCTCTGATGGTCTAAGCCGCTGGGCTCATTCGTTGCAGGAGCCGGAAGCAGAAACAAAAGATCTGACGGAAATGGTACTTGCTCTTGACGAACGGGACCAGCCAGGGGTTTCCTGTAAAGATATTTTAGCACTAACAGCCACTGCCGGTGTTTTACGGGCAATATGCGGGTGTGTCGATGAAGGATGCCCTTCTGTCGTAGGTGGCGACAGGGACATAGCGGTATTTCCGAAAATACGACATAAGTTGTCTGGGGAGAACGGGTTAGTCTCACCGAAGTAGCGCGTGGGAAACCACCGGCGAGTCGTACCAAGAACGGCGCGTGGCAACTTTTCAAAATGCTGCACGAGTCTCATGAAGGTGCGTCTGCCATGAAGACGAGGAGAGGTAGATTTTGGTGTGTCTGTTCCAAGGGTCGCGGGATCGAATTCCGGCCGCGGCAGCTGCATTTGCATAAAGGCGAAATGTTGACGCCCATGTACTGTGCGATGTCAGTGCACGGTAAAATACCCCAGGTGGTCAAATTGCCCGAGCCCTCCACTACAGTGCCTCTCATAATTATATGGTGGTTTGGGGAAGTCCAACCGCCGAAATCAAATCAGATTTTGGTGGCCCGGCCTTGATCGAGACATTGTATCTTTAAGATTGGCGTATGCTGCCGAGGCTCTGTGGAAGCTTGCTACATGTACGGAACGCCATGAGTCAGCCGATTTCATGAGAGGTGCTCACGGTTGCATGCAGACGACGCAAGGAGTATAGGAAACGAGATGGTGTCGATAGTTGTACGCACACTGCCAGTAACTCGACTAACCACTCATGCCACTCTGTATTGCATGCGAACGTTGTTCAGTAGTTTTCGTTTGCCACATACCACAGTTAGTGATAGCAGGGCACCTTTTGCTGAATCATAATTTCATCAATTTCTGCAGAAATATAGAATAAAGCCTATTCGCACACCGGCCTTACCACCCTCAAAGCAATGGTCTCCCAGAATGGGCCGTGGATACTATCAATGGTGGATTGAGGAGGATGCCTTATATTGAGTTATCTGCGTTTGCGGGAACGCTTCCTAACTACAGAAATAAGCCACAGGTTTCGGGGCTTTTACCCTCCACAATCTTCGTTACCGTTTGCATACTAGAGTAGATATGTTTCCCTGCCAGGATCCGTGAATTACCCGACATTCCCGCAGCTGATTCCTCCAGCTGGTACTTCGCCCCTGAAGATGTCGTATGCGTCCACAACTATGGCCTAGGGGAAACGATGAGAACAGTCAAAGTTAAATCGACGAGTGGTGCCCGTCTAGTCACTGTAGCCACCGAGGACAGCGCCGCGCGTCCACATGCCGAGCACACCCGAAAACGTTTGTCAGACCCAAGCGAAAGCAGAGAAGCCTAGAGTTTTGAAGAACCACCACGTACCACCGAAGAGGTACCGAAATGCGAGGCCCCCGACATTCCTGAAAACCAGTTGCCGAGCTACGTCGGTCGACGATAACTAGAAAGCCAGTGGAATGCTACTGCAAGTACACGAAGTGATCGCTGCAGATAACCACACGGGACCAGGATGACGCCACTAGGTTCATGCGTCCAGAGCCCTTCTTTCCTTCTTCCTCTCCCTTTGCTTTCCTATGTTTCCGAACTGGATCTAAACTGGCGTGCTCTCGCCCTGCGATATCTACCTAGATTCCTGCATGTAACTGCCGGCCTATGGCTGGCAGAACGTGGCAAACATGCAAAGCTTTTGGGCGTGCGTGTAGACGACGCCTTTGATTATAACTAGAGTAACCACGACCAAAACTAATACTGAACTGTTTAGAAAATATCTTCTAGGAGGAGCAAATATGTTTATTGAGTCCTGAGCAACTTCACCCCAACCGCTCTTGCTCCGGTGGTCGGCACGAGTCGCGGGCCGCACCCATGTTCGGGCGTGGACTCCGTAAGCCTCTCCTACTTCTTCACCCTTTTCACGGCCCACTATCCTGTAAGTTCAACGTTTTTTAGACATTCCTTCTGGTTCAGCGGATTCTTAAAATATAACCCCACTTAGAGAAGTATTGAAAAATACCAATGACCAGCATTGACCAGCTTCAACTCGATCTGACAACCCAGCAGCCGGAAGAAAGTTTGTTCAGACCAGGTCTGGGCGATGAAGGAATCGCATCGGCGAGCAGCATCGACTGCCTTGGAAAGGGATGCAGTAGTTGGGGTCATTCAGCAGTGAGTCCACATCTACACAGTTTCTTTACGGGCGCACATTCGATATCCTTGAGCATATTGCACGGGACGCCCGAGGGGTACAACAATCCCTGTTAGCAGAAAGCACTTATGTGCTACCGCAAGCGCCAGAATCTGCTCGCGAGTCGTTACAGACTTGGTGGCCATCTCCTCCCGCAGCCATATCCTCCGGCTCCCTTCACCCCTTTGCGTACGGTAGAGGGCGGCGCGGGGTCCCATTCCATACCATATCTGGCGTATGCCGTCCCTGGGAGCAAGTTGACTTCTTTATAAATGCACTGAGGAACCAATCCTGATTTTTGTACCTGTTGTATTGGTTGTATAATGATGCGATAACGTAGCGATAACATCGGCGACGCTGTTGGGATTGTGGATGGCCAATGCATTGAACGCGACAGCACAGATGCCCTTGAGTATGTGACGAACTTTTTCTGATTCGGTCATGGCCGCGTTCACACTTCGACAAAGGGCGAGGACATCCTCGATGTAGGAGGTGTAGGACTCGCCGAGTTGCTGTCGACTAGTGTCGAGTGTCTTAGCGAGCGCAGATCGAAGGCCGGTGTACCGAAGACTTGTCCAAGCTTTTGCTTGAAGCTCTGCCAGTCTGGAAAATCGATTTCTTGATTGAAAAACCGTCTTGGCTACTCCCGCGAGGTAAAAGGACACATGGCTTAGCTTGAGCGGCTCGTCTCAACGGTTGGCTGCGCTCACCCGATCATTGTCGTCTAGCAAGTCCTGAACGTCCTCTCCGCGGAGTCCAGCGAACAGGTGGAGGTCGCGCTGGTGCCCGTTGACAATCATATAGCGAGGTGATGGAGCAGTCGGCGCCGAGACGGCGGAAGTAGGATTGGCCGGCGCGTCGTGGGACAGGACGGCGGAGAAATGGCACAATCGGCGACCTGATCGGAGCTCCAGGAGTGAGATCGGGATGGTAGAGGACCGGGGACCGAAAAGCACTCTCCACCACTTGTGAGGATGCGGTTGTCACGGTGTATTTATTAGGCCTCGATGATGCAGCGAACCGGCCGCGCCCAAAGCACCGAACAGACTACAGATGATTACGCACACCCGATGAAGAAGGAGCCTTTGTGATGATGATTATGTACAGATGAAGAGGAGCCTTGTAAGTGCCGACAGATAATAAATAAGTGTCAGTGGTTCAGCATCGAAGCGCACAGTGCGCGCTCCATTAATCAGCGAAACAAGACCATAGTCGGCCGGGCCCCCAGCCCCAATCTGCAGGGTTTTTCACAAGCCTTGAGAGAATAGACTGCGAGAGGCAACCCGTTATGAGTACCTGGGGGTTTATCCGCCGAAGGGCGCGGTTATTTTGTGAGGCCAGTTGTCCAAGCCAGAGGGGACCAAATGCTGTGCTACCAGTGCGGACAAATGTGAGCCGGCAGCGTTTTGCAGCCCGTGCTAGGATTTAAATACGCTTGGAGAAGCGGTTTGGGCAGGGAACACTGAATACTGGGAATGTTTTCAAAGGCATCACAGTCAATGAGAGGAGCGAGAAACGTTGTCTGTCACGCGCAATGGAGAAACACCAAGCTGGTGAGTCCCTCAGGGCTCCCTCTACTTGCTGTATAGCGCAGACTCAATCAGCATAACCTACAATGAAGTTCAGAGTGCTTGGCATCATCAGACCTAGTTTTCCTGCGACTGGCTCAGGAATTCCTTTAATCGGTGACACTGCAAAGTTAAAAAGATAAAATTTAGTTGCACGAATGTTCACTTGAAGACGACATTGAGTCGTACGTCTGACGATGAAATCTGTTTGTTTAGTGATAGCGTTTAAATGAAAAACGACGTGTCAGCAATTTGTTCGCTCATCTGTCAGTGTCAGTGCTTCTCGGTTGAGGTTTACTTGCAGACGAGGGCTTCATAATCGTCCTTCCGGAAAGAGGCTACTTCTTTTCAAGACAGTGGGGGTTGCACCAGTTGCCGAGGCCTCAGATCCCGAGGCCACAGATTCAAGCAACGAAGAAGTGCCAACCTTGACATAAGCGGGAAGACTGCATGTATCCTGAGCATGTATCCTTAGCATGTATACTAGGCATGCATCCCATGTATTCCTTGAAAACTTACGTTGTGGCCTAACTGGTAGTATCCCGTTTTATTGGAATGCCTTTTGTTTTGAGAAATGCAAATGTCTGAATTATTAAGAAACGTCTAATTTACCAAATTCAATGCCTCGCTCCGATTCTCGCTCAAGTTTCCGAAATGTCGAATAATTCAGGCAAGGTAGGAAAACAGGACATTGTGTCGTAATTATATTTTCTTAGAGGACAAACTTATAGGCAATAACGTGATCCTGTAATTGCGAACTACCTATGAATCATATGGAATACTTTTTCTCACGTGAGAGCGCCTCCATCAAGTACGCCCTAAATATTCACAAGGAGATTTAATTGATTTCTGCGTTTCACGTCCCAAAACAAGCTGTGATTATGAGAGATGCCGTAGTGGAGGGTTCAAGAAATTTCCACCACCTAGGGTTCATTAGCGTGCACTGACATCGCGCACAACACGGCCCTCAACATTTCGCTGCATATTGGTGCATATGCACTAGGGGATGTCTTTTCATAAGGTACACATTATCATTACTCTTTTATGTACAGAATGTCGAAAAAATGGATTACATCATTGGACGCGCAGTCTTATGACTTTAGGTGCGGCTCACGTTTGCTGTTGAGCACCGATGTGTCGTAAGCATTCTTCGAGCTTGAGAGAACAAATCGCTTACCTGAAGGAGTGACGGACATCCTTGTCTTGTAATTCATGATTTCTTTTAGCGTGGGATGGTCTTCTCCTTTTAGCGTTCCCTTCAACGTGTCATTCATTCTATTTTCAGGGAAGAAGTGTTAGAATGTATGTAAAGATTATCTTTTGAATCAGGTGCACTTACTTTGTACCGTTCCTGTAAAATATCCGTTGAAACGTAACTGTTGAATCCACCACAGCCGAGACGTCGTACAATTTGCATGTAGTGCTTTCCTGACGCTGTGCAGTCGCTGTCTGAATGATCCACAGTTGTCCCAGTTGACTCAGGAACTAGCACATAGGGAGGTAATGAGAGCAGTATATTTAAGGTGTGTTGTAAGCATTTCTAGGATAATTTCATGTTCGCGCTACTTTTAGCAGTGCAGGATAGGAAAGCCTAATTAGAGCCTCTTTTGTACCTGTGACATATCTATAATTCCTTTCATGCAAAATCTGTAACCCTATGAAGGCTTCGCAATGAGTTTCGTGAGCAAAATCTGTAGACCATGGGAACGAAGGCAACGATGCGCTAGGAGATATAGATCAACAGACCCACAGCAATGGGAATGGAATGATTTATTTTGTAAAGCACAAGATATTTCTAATTCTTACCCAGCATAAAACAGGAAGAAGTTGAGCTGTGGACACGGAAAGAATTTTTTTATATTACGAGCAGATCTACCTTAAGAAGTCTTGCTAGCCTCCGTAGCGTTTCACCTCATGTACGAAAAGGAATGTGGTTCGATGACGATGCACAATTTCAATAAAGAGTCCGGTAGTTTCGTTAGTGACATGATCAAAAATATCTGCCTAGCGTCGGCCGCCATTCCTTGCACCACGTTTGCTTCTTGGGTCCACTAGTTGCCTCATAGAGAATGTTGCACACTTTAGGATGTTATTAATAAAATTCACTTAGACGAACGTTAGTGTTATTGCTTGCGCAACCACAACAATCGTTATGCAGTTGGCGCTTCAAAAGCATAGATAAGGCCTACATAACTACGGAGACGTACACGCATTTCAACGTCCTATCTTAGAATTCAATCGGAAGTTATTCACTTTGTTGAAATTAGACAAAAAAATAAAGTGATTCTTTTTAAAATGTACTACTACTCAGGGTTCCCAAACGTTCTGAAGGCGAAACCAACTTTACAAAGCACAGACATAATTTGAAACGTAACATTCCAACATGTAGATAACGTTTGAACGTTATTGACATGTTGGAATGTTCACTCTGTCATAATCAATACATCGGCGACACTGGTCGACCAATTAATGTTAGATTAAACTGGGACCGCATGGAAACCTCGAATAACGTGCCGAAGGCAGTGGCGTAACATTTTAATATGGGAGGTAATAATTTTGACCAGCTCGAACTCTGCATACTTCAGGCAAACTTCCGCTCGCCGAGGGACAGAAAATACAGGGAATCGCATCTGATTACAAGTTCAATACCTCCCAGCCTACAGGCATAAACCTTTGGTAGGGAACACTGCAGTCTATTGGATATTGTGGAGGGTTAACAGAGACCACAAAAGGTTAACGTATATACAAGCTAGCAATGTTTGTTCCTGAAAGTTTTCTTCCGGGTGCGGATTCCCCATCCACTTCGACGAGAACAACAGCGTTAAACAGTGTAGGCACATTTTTAGCAAGAACCTTTCCCTGAAATGCACTGCAGGTGCGGCGCAGGTGGTGCGGGGTGGGATGGGGGACACATGCGATTGGTGCAACGCCTGTACCTATCTTATGTGTTGCTTTCTTCATCCTGCTTTCTAGGGCTGCGCACACAATGTACTTCAACTTATGTACCGCGAGCGGTTTCATTGGAAGCTTTCGTTCTTGCCATGTATATGCCATGAACGAAAGAACAAGAACAAATCATGGACTGCAAGGAGTATCATATCCGTTACCGTCACAATTAAATAAACTTCCTTCCTGTGTATTGTTTTTTTGCGCTAAATAAGCACGATAAATAAACTCCATTTAGCGGGCATTGAAATTGCTGACATTAAACTCGCGAATTCCTCATTAACTCTTCTACAGCTGAAGTATATCATTAACCTTACACCTCATTATGTGTATCATCTAATGTGTTGTTCATCTTCTGTTTCTCTCTTTCTTTCTTTTTTGCTGTTAATTTCTTTCTTTCCCATAATAGCACACAGCCTTTATAGTCATGGTTGTCTATGCGTTTTTATATATGAAAAGTGTATAAAATCTGCACAGCCTCCATTTCAAATCACTCCAGCTTATGTATGTCCTTATATTTTGTGTAATCAGGACGAGCTATTGCAACCATTTCATGTGTTCTTTCGCCACCACTACTTCTCACTGATGTAACTGGGAGTGGGAACTTAGTCAAGGGCCTGTCGCTTTTTTCTCACCCCCTCCATTAACTGTATTAGTGGAAATAAATTATAATATTAATAGTATTATTATCATATTATTCACGGTAACGCCTGTCACCCAACTTCCCCGCACCCTAACCCATCCCCCCTTTTTTCGCACGTGCCGCTCTTCTCTCCTTCTTTGGACGGGGGAGAGGGTGGAATGGCCTACATAAACGAATGCTGGAGAAGGCAGTCGCTGTCCTGATGAAGACAAATCCACTTGTCGAAACGTTGGCTCCTGCGACATTCCCTGTTCTCAATCGTTTTTAGCGATCTCTTCATTGATTCAAGCCTCCATCTTCCCAGAGCTTCTCTTCCAGTTTAGATTACCCCGATGGAGGACACATGAAAGGTTGCGGTTTCATTCAGCAAGGTTTGTACGTAACAACTCTCATTTTAAGGAAACACACATCGCTACTGGTGCAGATCAAAGTGAGTGGCAATATCACGAGAGTGCCAAAAAAAAAAAAAGCTGACGTGGCGACCGCGGCAGTGCTGAAGTGCCTGGTTCTAACCTCATTGAAGTAAAATTTTGTTTTGACAAAAGAAACACAATCCGTAAGCATATTGGAACGAGCAGAGATATAAGGCTAAATGGGAAGGCCGTTTTAATAACAGAAATGATATCGCCGGCACAGGCCCGATCACAGACCGAGAGGCTAACCCACTACGTCGTCTTCGTCTCACTAGCGATCGTTGTCTTCCTCTCTTAGCACCGTGGCATTACCCCCGGCGGCAAAAGCGCCGACCCGGCGCCTGCTAGACCGGAATCACGTGGTATGACTTCAGGCGACCCACGTGGACGACATCGCATGACGTCGATGATGGTGAAGCATCCGCTGGAGCAATTTCATAAGTCACATCAGTGACTTGACGGACGATGCGGTAGGGGCCGGAGTAGCGGGAGAGCAGTTTTTCAGAGAGGCCGACACGCCGTGAAGGAATCCAAAGAAGGACGAGGTCACCCACGGAGAACCGGAGATCACGAGGACGGTTGTCGTACAGATGCTTTTGTCTGGCCTGCGACGCAGATAGTCGACGATGGGCGATTTCGCGTGCCTTGGCAGCCGTAGCGATAGTGTCGCGAGCATATTCAGAGGTGGAATCTACCTTAGTTGGCAGGAGCGTGTCAAACGGCAAGGTCGGCTCCCGTCCATACACGAGATAGAACGGGGAGTATAAAGCGATGTCGTGGCGTGACGAGTTATAGGCGAACGTCACAAATGGAAGGGCGATGTCCCAGTCTCGATGATCTGACGAAACATACAGAGGCAGCATATCGGTAAGTGTTCGGTTCAGGCGTTCCGTGAGGCCGTTCGTTTGAGGGTGATAAGCCGTCGTTAATTTGTGTTTCGTGGCACAAGAGCGAAGGAGATCTTCAACAACCTTAGACAAAAAGTAACGGCCTCTGTCTGTAAGAAGCTGCCGAGGAGCTCCGTGGTGCAAAATGACGTCTTGCAGGAGGAAGTCCGCGACGTCGGTAGCGCAACTGGTCTGAATGGCCCGAGTGATGGCGAAGCGGGTTGAATAATCCGTCGCAACGGCAATCCACTTATTTCCTGATCGTGAAGTAGGGAAAGGGCCCAACAGATCCAGGCCAACACGGTAAAACGGTTCAGGTGGTATGTCGATCGGCTGGAGCAGTCCGGCTGGAAGGAGAGCTGGCCTTTTACGACGTTGGCATGGTTCGCAGGCATTGACATAACGTCGCACGGAACGATAGAGCCCAGGCCAGAAAAATCGTCGCCGGACACGGTCGTGAGTCCCGGAAATACCAAGGTGTCCCGCAGTAGGTACATCATGAAGCTGTTCGAGTACAGTCGCCTGCAGATGAGAGGGAACAACTACCAGTAGCTCTGGCCCGTCGGGGCGCATATTTCGGCGGTATAAAATGTTATCCAGGATGAGAAACATGCGAAGGGAAGGGTCAGAAGGGTCAGAGCGTAGGCGGCGGATGACGTCACGCAATGATGCATCACGTTCTTGTTCTTGACCGAAGTTCAAAAAAACATCGAGCGTGAAGATCCAAGAAGCTGCATTATGGGAGTCCGAAGTGTCGACGGGGTGGCGAGACAAGCAGTCGGCGTCCTGATGCAGCCTACCGGACTTGTACACCACTGTGTAGTCGAATTCTTGGAGACGTATGGCCCAACGACCTAGACGACCCGTTGGATCTTTAAGGGTCGAAAGCCAGCAAAGAGCATGGTGGTCTGTGGTAACAGTGAAAGGCCGGCCATAGAGGTATGGCCGGAATTTGGTCACTGCCCACACAAGTGCAAGGCACTCACGCTCTGTAATGGTGTAATTGCGTTCTGCGTGTGAAAGCAGGCGGCTGGCGTACGCGATAACCCTGTCATGTCCGCGTTGACACTGGGCTAGAACAGCGCCAATTCCATGCCCACTAGCATCTGTGCGGACCTCTGTTGGTTCAGATGTCGTAATGAGCAAGAATTGGAGGGCTAGTGAGCGCGGTGACGAGGCGTGCGAAGGCGTTGGCTTGGTCAGGACCCCAAGAAAAGGGTACGCCTTTCCTTAGAAGATCGGTCAGAGGCCGAGCAATGTATGCGAAATTTCTGACAAAGCGACGGAAGTAAGAGCACAGGCCCACAAAACTACGGACGTCTTTGGCAAAGGTCGGCGTAGGGAAGACGAGGACTACACGAACTTTAGTAGGGTCAGGGCGCACGCCAGACGCGTCGACGAGGTGACCGAGAATAGTAATTTCGCGGCGACCAAAGTGGCACTTCGAAGAATTCAGCTGTAGTTCAGCAGCACGGAACACCGAAAGAACAGACGAAAGGCGCTCAAGGTGCGTGTCGAAGGTTGGAGAGAACACGATCACGTCGTCGAGGTAACAAAGACAGATGGACCACTTAAAGCTGTGCAGGAGCGTGTCCATCATACGTTCGAAGGTGGCTGGGCATTGCACAGGCCGAACGGCATGACTCTGAACTGATATAGGCCATCTGGCGTTACAAACGCGGTCTTCTCACGGTCCCTGTCGTCGACGGCAATCAGCCAGTAACCAGAACGAAGGTCTATTGACGAAAAATAAGTCGCACCGTGTAGGCAATCTAACGCGTCATCTATGCGTGGCAGTGGATAGACGTCTTTCTTGGTTATTTTGTTGAGATGCTGATAGTCCACACAGAACCTCCAGGTGTTATCCTTCTTTTTGACCAGAACAACAGGAGAAGCCCACGGGCTCGAGGACGGCTCTATGATACCCTTGGTAAGCATCTTGTCGAGTCTCTGCTGTATCACTCGGCGTTCGGTATGTGATACGCGATAAGGCCGTCTATGAATAGGCGCTGCATTGCCCGTATGTATCCGATGCTGCACAAGGGGTGTTTGTCCCAAAGGTCGACCTTCAAAGTCAAAAATATCGGCATAGCGGCTGAGCAGATCACAGAGGTCATCCACCTGGGAGGGCGACAGGTCACGGGCTATCATCTTGGTGATGTCGCCGCGCGCTGCATGAGATATTTCGGGAACAACGTTGGAGTCGGCTGAAGAGCTGGAGCGAGATGGGTGAAGCGAAAGGGCTGCAAGTTGGTACTCGTGCGACGGCGAAAGCATGGCAAGGGATATACCTTGGGGTAGTACCTGAGGGCAGAAACCTAAGTTCAAAAGCGGAAGGTAAGTTGTGTTTGCCGAGATGGTCACAACGGTGTGAGGAAAAGAGACGCCGTGCGAGAGTAAGGCACTGACAGAAGGAGTGACCAGGTAGTCTCCATCCGGTACAGAGCGGTTAGGTCGAACAGTAATATAGGTAACTGCTTGAGGAAACAGGCGAACAAAGTCGCCAGAACAGAGCTGGGTTTCTAGTGTGTCGGGGATGTTGGGAATATATGGAAAATCGAGTTGGACCACACCAGCCGAGCAATCAATTATAGCCGAGTGAGTAGACAAAAATCAAGGCCAAGGATTACGTCGTGAGGGCAGTGTTCAAGTACATGAAACAATACGGACGCGTGGCGACCACCAACACTTACACGGGCGGTACACATTCCCAGCACTGCGGGCGTTCCTCCGTCTGCTACTTGCACTATGCGGGTTTCGGCAGGTGTAATCACTTTCTTGAGGCGCTTTCGGAGGGCAGCACTCATAACTGAGATGTGGGCACCGGTGTCGATCAGGGCGGTTACTGGTAGGGCATCAACTTGTACGGCGATTAGGTTCTGGTCTGTCGGAAGTGTAAGTAGAGGATTTCCAGGTCGGGGTTCCAATGCAGCGTCACCTCCGGGAGCTGCATTTTTCTGTTTTCCTGAGGCGAGCGTACAGAAGGGTGCGGCGATGGACGACGGGGAAGAGGCGAGCGGGAGCGACGATCGTTCGGTGAAGGTGACCGGCTTGATGGCCTCGCATACATCGGAGGGTCGCGGTACGTTGGGCCACGATAGGTCTGCTCACGATACATGGGTTCACGGTAGCTTGGTTAATTAGCAGCACTAAATGATGAACGTCGTGCGTAATACGGGGGGCGCGGATACAACGGCTGACGATAAGGGCAATAGCGGGAATGGTGTCCCACACCGCTGCAGGTGAAGCATATGGGCTTGTCGTCAGGTGTGCGCCACTGGGCTGGATCTCGGTAGCGACGAAACGTCGGTGGTGGTCGATGAAACGGAGCAGTAGGTCGAGACGGAGGGCGAGTCACAGAGCACGCAGTCTGAATGCCTGCGTTTGCAAGTTCTTCGCGGACGACTGCCTGTATGAGAGAAATCGTCGGTTGAGTATCCTCCGCAGGGCGCACAAAAGACGGTGATGCAGCCTCGATTTCACGCCGCACAATGCGCAGAACACTCTCTGAGGTGGTCGGCTGAAGGGAGGAAGAATAAGCATCTTCGCAAGACGACGTAGCGGCAGTGTTGGGAAGCCGCATAATCTGCTTCGTGATGCGACGGCTCTTCGCACCCTCGAAGCGTCTGCACTCGCTGATAATTTCATCGACGGTAGAGCAGTCTTTAACTACCAGCAAGTTAAACGCGTCATCGGCGATGCCCTTCAGGATATGGCCCACTTTGTCAGCTTCGAACTTGTTGGAATCGACACGGCGGCACAGAGCTAGAACGTCAAGGATATACGCGACGTAAGACTCTGTAGCCGTCTGAGCCCGACAAGATAAATCTTTAGTAGCTGCGCACTTGCCGCCAGCGAGTGGGCCGAATAAGTCGCGCAACTTTTGCTTGCACACATCCCAGCTCATCAGTTCTTCCTCGTTGGTATCATACCAGAGGCGTGCCGGGACCTTGAGGTAGAAAACAAGGTTGGCTAGCATGAGCGTCGGGTCCCACCGGTTGTGCGCTGCGACGCGTTCGTAGAGGACCAACCATTCCTCGACGTTCTCGGTACCCTTACCAGAGAAATTGCCCGGGTCGCGCGGGTGGGTCAGGACGACCGGCGGTGGCGGCGTTGTAGGTGCTTGCGTTGCGTGGGCTGAGGCGCGGGTGCTGACGCCGTGGCTGACCCGTTGGCCCGGTCGTCTGTCGGCATGGTAGGACGGCCGAGGACAATACCGCTGCGGAGTTCCGTCTTGTTCAGTACCCAGCACCTCCACCACGATGGAACGAGCAGATATATAAGGCTAAATGGGAAGGTTTTAATAACAGAAATGATATCGCCGGCAGAGGCCCGATCACAGACCGAGAGGCTAACCCACTATGTCGTCTTCTTCGTCTCGCTAGCGATCGTTGTCTTCCTCTCTTAGCACCGTGACAATATTATTGTGAGATGAGAATGCGAAAGCGTTTCTTTTGGCTCGATTGTGCTGCGTAGGGGTGCTGCAAACTGGTGTTGCCGAGTTGTGTTATATAAGAATGAGGCAATGGGGGAGGCCGGATTGTGTTTATTTACATGATTTGATGCCGTCAAAAGGGTCTCGACACTTGACATGTCCTCTGCTATTTCGTCGTCAAGGCAGTATATGCAGATATGCCCAAGGCAGGTCTGGGACATATCGAAGTAGTACGACGGCTGCGGCGTTATGGGTGGTGTCATTAGACAGTAACCGGTGTCAACACCCTCTTATCCTACCGCTGACGGCGCCAACCCGCGCTCCCTTCATAGATGCTCCGTCGATGGCCACGTGTTGCAGACCCCAGCGCGCTCAACCAATCAGAACGCCGATTATTCCTTCGCGCTTTTCCTCATCCAGTCGAGGATTCCCCTTTCCTACCCGCAGCTGCTGGCGGTTGCTGCGCTGTAACGGCGGAGCCGAGCGCGCGCCGTGTTACGACGGCGACTCCACGCAGGTGAGCGCGCGCTTTCGCCAACCCTGCGAAGAAACGCGGCGACGCGGCCTCACGCCTCTGCAGATAGCTGCAGCGCCGCAAAGCGCACCGACTGCCGCTGCGGCGAGTGTTGGCGCCAGCGTCACTTCCGATGGTAGAGTTCCCGTGGTTCTGGGCATGGCTTTAGCGGACGCTCTTTGCGGACGGCAGCTGGGCGCGCGTTATCGCCAACCTAGCCAAGAAACACTTTCGCGTTAATAACAAGCATGAATCGAATATGCGTCACTAGGACTGGCAACGCAAGCTGACCAACGCGAAATGACAGCAAAATAATTCGCAACAGCATTGACATTTCATGAAATGCTCTAAGCGAACTCAGTGTCATTTAAGTGCTTCGAACTGAGCTAGCTGCTATAATCTGTCACGTTTGTGACGTGGCATTTTGGTTTTGCGAAAACCTTTGGTAACGGAGCTGTCGCCTTTGACTTTTCCGACGATGTTATCGGCTGACTGAATGAACTGGAGATCTGCTCTCACTTTTCCACTTCGTTCAATCAGCAAATCAGCACCTCGGGAGACACAAAAGTTTATACTTAGGTCACCAAAGCGATACTACGGCATTTGGCGACACACCTGAGAATGTGGGCACAGGATAAATGCATGTGGGCTGGCTCACACCTGCATAATTATTGCGCGTCCTTGACCCCTTCCCATTCATTATTTCACAGCTCGGGCCTCGTTGTGGTAGGTGCCTTTAGCTAACATGCGAGGGCTTAATGGGCAGCAGCCATTTCGTCATAATATCACATTCTACGTGTCCCCTCCTGGCAAAAAAAGATGTCCAGCACTCGCCGCCTAGGCTGCGAGTGGTACTGCGTATTACTGCCAAGATTATGTGTATATAAATACTCAATGAAATGGACAGCTGGACGACCGCTTTCGTAGCCTAGAAGTTGAGCACCAGACGCCTTTGTCCGCCTTAATTCCCTTCTACTTACTCCACAATTACAATACTACAATTCAAAACTTCAATAACTTCCCCTGTGCTTTCCTAGACTTCATTGTTTGTTGGTTTATTAAGTTACCACCTTTTAAATAAGCACTTTTATGCTGGCATTTAAAAGACTCCTCTCTGCATTGAGCTTAACAATATAATGACGCGTGTACATCACGTTACTCTATACTTGCTGTTCAAGTATGACTATGATTTGCGAAGATATTTAGTGATATTTGTAACAACGCAATCTACAGCAGAGCAGAGGTGCTGGGACAGCAGAGCTCTACTGTGGTAGCGCCACAATAAGTGGCCATTCGCACAGGTCTCAGTGCTGGCTTTCTTGAAAGGACATTTTCCCGCCAAGAACTCTCGTCCACAGATGGCTTTACTTCCCTAAGCGTTTTCACACCTGAACATTTCAGCTAGGGTCGACGAGTACCAAGAATGCTTATGAAGTATTTCGGGGAGCGTGCTGTGCAATGGCGCATTCAGTGATGTACGAAAAGAGGGGCACAGGCGCCAGAAAAGATACGGAAGGGAGGTGTTGAGCGGAATGAATGGTGGTATGACTTTACTGGTGTGAAGGCGCTTACAGCAGATGAGCAATCTGGGGACGGAACTTTTTGGTAGGGAAATATGCTTCCGAGGAAGCAAGCTCGGAGATTTTTACAAATGTTCAATTCAAGACAACGCATCTCACGTAAGGGTATGTTCCAGGCAAAGGACTGTGCATACGTATGTACGGTGTGGATAAAATGAAGTGTCATACATAAGTCGTCATTACGAACAGCTCAACAGCTCTACCTTAGCTTGAGCGCTCCCCCTACTAGTGCAGGGACAGAGAAGACCAAGTAGATAAGGCACATATTAACAGGGCAGCCAGAAAAAAATTCACAGCATATCCACGGAGTGAATGATGATGAGTGGGCGAAGCTCCGGATGTTCATCCTAGATCGTGCAGAGTTCCGGAATAATTTAATTAACGCGCACGCTACGAATCCCTACGGTTCAACTACGCACAAGTGAAACCTCCCAACGGCACTTCATTGCAAGTCAACATCCAGTGCCTATATACATATAGATGGGTGGTCGGTGAACGATTCTCCAGCGCGAGCAGTCGGTATTTCTCAATCAAGAGGGGAACGCGAGGTGGCGTCGACGCGCGTGGACGTGTTTCTTCGGCTCTGTAAGTTTTTTGGGTACAACTCCCACTTTTCTCGCAATATCCTTGTGACATTTTCGCATGACATGCGCGAAGATTTCCGCTACGTTTTGATACTATTTTTTAAAGGATATGTCCGCTAGAACGCGTATTATTGTGACTTTTGTGGCTCTTGGCCTACGAGAGCTCTGCGGCTCTCCGACGCCGTAGGTGCTGCACGCCTCGTGTGGGCGTCATGAGCCAGGATGGAGTAGTAGAAAAAGATGGCCTCTCCCCGGAAGAGATGCTCAAATGGCGGCAAACTCACATATACGATGCCGCATATCAAGACTCGCTTCTTAGGACGCCATCGCTGCTACTGCCAAGGCTGCTGTGTGGCAACAAATGGTTTCCAGGAATAACAAAGTGAGACCTCCCAAGCTACCCGAAGGTTCATACAAGGCTATTTTTGCATTCGTGGAGGTTTCAATGCATCCCGCTTCAGTCACTTCCAACTCTACAAGCTTCTCTCTAAGGCAGCCGGCTTTCCAGCCACCAAGGAGCTACGCCAAGACATCATTACCGTCAACCCCACCACCAACGCGGTTACCCTCAGTACGGAAAGCTATGACCGTCTGACTAAATATCTTGCCATAAAGTCGCTGAAAGTCAACGTCCAAGAGCACGAGGTCACATCCTACAGCGTTCCAAACTCCGAGACGTGCAAAGGCATCATCTACATCGACAGGGTGTGCCTGGGAGAAGTTATCTCTGAAAAATATATTCTACCCACAAATGCACTTTCTAGAAGCCAGACGTATGGGAAAAACTTCTGACGCAGTCCTCGTGACTTTCCTGGGAACGAATTTCCTTTTTGGGTCAAATACAAAATGGCGATGCTCCGGTGCAAGCCTTTCAGACAAAGGATGGAAGCCTGCACTCGCTGTTGGACGGTTGGACATCGACCAGATGTCTGCCCTACGCATAATGAAGAGACTTGCCATAAGTGCGGAACAGTGACTCCTTCACCTGACCACTTGTGCATTCCGAAATGCGTGCTGTGCAGTGGCAGACATTAAACTGGATCCGTTCAATGTGCACTACGATATAAGCCAGAACTACCAGTTCCCAAGGTAGACAAGACTCCTCCTACCCCCAATTTCAAACCTCCTCTGCAGACCAAGGAGCAGGGACCTCTTCCTAAGAAGAATCAAGAGGATGAATGGCCCCCTCTATCATCTACTCCCTCTAGCAACAAATCAAGCCCGCCTCAGGTAAGCTAGCCTTCGGTAGCTTCCCACAGCTCACTTAGATCTAAACCCGATGTCCCCATCTATACGCTTCTGCAACAGATTCAGGAGGAAAATCGTGCTCTGCGTAAACAGATTCTGCAGCTTCAAACCCCCTCTCTTTGCAGAACCACCTCACCTCCTCAACCCGCTTCTGATAAACAAACCAATATAACCTCTCCCCCGACCAGCGAGAACAATGAGACCACAACCATGCACACTTCTGCACCTCCCAATATCGTTACCGCCACAAAGCGCAAATCTAGCGATGATGGTCGAGATACTTGGGAAGAACACGATAAGCTAAGTCATAATCTGGCCGCACACATTCGTTACTGTAACAATCGCTTCGAGGCCCTCGAAAAGCGCATGGATTCCGTAGAAGCTAAGCTCGAATCCCTTACCAGTATCGTTCATAAGCTCAGTACCCATATAAGCGGTAAATGCAACCAGATTGATGAACGACTTAACCACATTGATGAGCGATTCAGTCAAATTATCGAAAAACTTGACCGATTGCATGGCCGCGTCCCCTAAGCGATCCGAAATAATTGTGTGGCAGTGGAACTGCAGGGGCTTTTCCAAAAAGAAGGCTAGTCTGCAGCAATACATAGGCAATCTCACGCAAAAACCAGCCGTTATTGCTTTACAAGAAACGAATGATCACATTAAATTATCTGGTTACAACACATACCAATGTACAAGATGCGAACGTCCAAATACTCCAATCTTAGCACAAAAGCACTTAGCTCTCACTTGCTCCTATTTTGATGGTATCGACATTGCTCACGACTTCATAGAAATACTTCCTAAAAAGACTAGGTCGGCTCTCCTTTATCTCCTTAGCGTTTACAGCAGTCCCAACTCTAAACACCCCCGGTTTACCGCCCTTTTTGCTCGTGCTAAACAGGAAGCCAGGAGAAACCCGCTCCTCACTGTTGGCGACTTCAATTCCCCAAATCAGCTATATCGTCACACGTCCACACCTAAAGGACGAGCTTTATGGACCCATGTACAGGATCATCAGCTAACTTTGCACAATGATTTCGACACGCCGCTTAGGCAATAGTGTCTCCAAAGACACATCACCGGATCTAACCCTCTCCTCTCGGATTAGCTTAGCTAAATGGGAAAACCTTCAAATTAATTTCGTTAGCGATCACTACGTCATTCAGATCTCTTAATTTCTCTCACAAGTCCTTTAACACTCAACCTCCCAAACTTACGGACTGGGACAAATTCCGGAAAACGCGCGGGAATAATGCTCCCCGTTCCATACTCGATTTACAACAGTGGATCAATCAACTCCAAGAGGACGTTGACGAACATACTAGAACTATGCCATCTGATACTCCGTTTCAAACAGTGGATGCCAAGCTAGTCCACATGTGGCAAGCGAACGAATCTTTATTAAAACGGTGGAAAAGACACCGCCACAACCGTAGGCTTCGCATCCGTTTAGCTAGATTGGCGCAGCCAAAATAACTAATTGGCATGCGTTCAGAAAATCACTGGAACAAAGGTTGACTGCCTCAGATATAGCAAACTTAAGTGATTGGTGTGACGAAATAAGGCGTCAAAAAGAAAGGTACAGTAAAGAAATACCGCGAACAAGCAACGCCCCTGAGGTCGACTCACACCTACTACATCTTTGGGAAGCCAGGAGAAGCCTTACGAAAAGATGGAAAAGACAGAAACGTAACAGTAAATTAAAAGAAAAAATCAGAGATATCACCCAGCGCGCCGAGGAATACGCCAATCAACTAGCTGCAAATTGGGCCGATTTCTGTGATTCACTCAACGGAACACTAAGTACGGCCAAGACATGGAACATACTGAAAGCCATGATAGACCCCACGAAGACAAAAAGTGAAAACAGTAAAGCCATCGAAAGATTGCTGCACTCATACCCTGGTACAAAAAAGGACCTCATTCAAGCCATGCAGAAAAAATGCTTTGGGGAAGACGGAACGACGCCTTCATACCAAGGAAGGTATAAAGGATCACCGCAACCTGATTTAGACAAGCCTTTTACGGATGCTGAGATCAGAGCAGCCATATTTAGTACCAAGAAGAACACAGCGGCAGGTGCAGATAAAATCACCAATGGTATGATCAGGAACCTGAATGACGAAGCCATTGAAGCTCTCATAAAATACATAAACAAACATTGGCTTGCAGGAACTGTTCCACAAGAATGGAATCATGCGATTGTGGTCATGGTGCCTAAACCAGGAAAAAAACTTGCCATCGAGAATATGAGACCTATCTCGCTCACGTCCTGCTTAGGAAAAATCTTTGAAAAACTGGTCAACACCAGGCTCCTAAATCATCTCGAGAACAACAAACTCCTGCCTGACACCATGTTTGGCTTTCGTCCACACCTTTCAACGCACGATGTTCTGCTACTTTTAAAAGAACAAGTATTAATGGACATCTCTAAGGTTGGGGAATACATTGTTATGGCAGTTGACATAAAGGGAGCCTTTGATAACATCAGTCACAAAGCAATACTTGAAGGTCTGGAGGAAGCTAACTGTGGAGAGCGAATATTCCAATATGTCAAAAGTTTCCTTACTCACAGGACTGCAATAATCAAGCTGGGAGATTACGAATCCGACATCACTCAACCTCCAAACAAAGGAACACCCCAAGGAGTGGTCATTTCACCGACACTTTTCAACGTAGCCATGACAGGCCTTGCAATAAAACTCAAAGATATTGACGGCCTACAACATGCGATATATGCAGACGATATCACAGTATGGACAACTACAGGCAGCCTAGAGGAGAAAGAAGATGGGTTACAACAGGCACACCATAGAAGAGTACACGAGGATACGGGGTCTTCGATGCTCAGCCGAAAAGTCGGAGCTCATTCGCTTCACGAAGAGAAAAGCACGGAGGACGGACCCGAGTCTAAAGCTGTAAGTCAGGCTCGAAGGAACTATCATTCCGGAGAAAAATACCGTACGAATACTAGGTATGTGGCTGCAAGCTAATCAGAGATGTCTGCACACACTAAATTAACTCAAAACATCGATAGAGCAGATTTCTCGCATGATCTCGCGTATAACACACAACCGTAAAGGCATGAGAGAACAAGATACCCTTAGACTGGTCAAATATTGGTTGGGACAGGATGGGACCCCACAGTGAAATACGTACAAACTGTGACTTGGGCACCGGGGCACGAGGGCGTGACAGGGAACCTGCATGCGGACGAGGCGGCTCGAGGCTTTACAAATCACCGAGCCACTCCAGACTCTGCGATTGAGGACCCTACAACCCTGGACCCTTGTTTCGCAACAATCCTTAGGTACTACAGGGAAAATAGGCAGCTATATCCACGTCCACATAGCAAGCTCAGCGCTGCGGAGGCGACCGCGCTAAGAAGATTACAGACAAACACTTATATAAATCTGCACACTCTCCACCTGATCTACCCCACGGCGTATAGAGATATATGCCCGTGGTGTGGAGCCACGCCAACACTTTTTCACATCACGTGGGAGTGTGCAGAGCACGTCGAAGAGCACGACACCAATGGCACATGGGCCGAATGGAAAGCGCTGCTGTCTAGCCCAGCCCTTGCGGATCAGCTGCCACTGATCCACAGAGCTGAACGGATGGCTCGTGCCAGTGGGGCCCCGGAATAGGGGCACCACCCTGCCGGACGGACTACGCACTTCACCCTGTATGTTTCCTGCAGGGCACTGGAGTTCTAGCCTGTCTGGTTTATGTATATAATAAAGTTTTGTACTACTACTACTACTACTACTACTACTACTAGATCACGACATACAAGTATATTCGACCAACTGGTCAATCAACAATGGGGCCAAATATGCGAAAGCATGCGTGATGATCTGAGTAGTAAGAAGACTTGGGAGTTGTTTAGACATTTTCTTGAACCATCAACAACGCGGGCTAATCATAATCATTACATTACTCGGTTATTGCACAGACACAATGATGACATTCCCTGCCTTTTTAAGGAGCTTGCACGACCGCACTTACCCCTTACAGCAAACCGCAAGCAGTCTGATTACATAGGCCAGGTTAACGAACTTCTCGACGCCCCGATAACGGAGACAGAAGTTCGGCATGCCCTATTTTTCCTTAAAACTACATCTGCCCCGGGTATCGATAATGTAACTAATAAATTACTTCGAAATCTGGACGACAAATCAATCTCCGCCCTTACAGAATACTATAACCACTGATTCAATAACAGCTCGCTTCCGAGTTCATGGAAAACCGCTAAGGTAATCTTCATTCCCAAACCTAATAAGCCCTCAGACATAGCTAACCTTAGACCTATTTCTTTAACGTCATGTTTGGGCAAAACTCTAGAACATGTCATCCTTAATCGCTTAGTCAAATACACAGAAGACAATCGCTTATTCCCGCGAGAGATGATTGGCTTTCGCCAGTCGCTCTCTTGCCAGGATGCCATGCTAAGACTCAAGCATGACATCCTTACTCCTACCGGTAGCAAAGACACCCAAGCCGTCTTAGGACTCGACCTTCGGGGTGCTTTCAACAACATAGATCACGGATCTATCTTACGGGGACTGAATAAGATTAACTGTGGCAAGAAAATGTATCACTACATCCGCGAATTTCTCACCAATCGCACGGCTATCATTAGTCTCAAGGACCAAAATTCTCGCCCAATCACCCTAGGTAGCTACGGCACACTTCGGGGATCTGTGCTCTCGCCATTCCTGTTTAACCTAGCTATGCGGTCTATTTCTGAGACGCTGTCCCAAACACCGGATGTACAGCATTCCTTATATGCGGACGACATAATCATATGGATGAAAAGTGGCTCCGACGGTTACATTCAAGATACCTTACAAGAGGCCGTACATGCCGTGGCTACGAGAGCTGCGTTAATGAACCTCGGGTGCTCACCAGATAAATCTGAGCTATTACTCCTCTCAGCAAATAGACGCGAAAGACCCAACACTCAGATCAACCTTGGTGGTAAGCAAGTTCCTGTCGTAGACAAAATCCGTGTACTAGGCATGTACATTCAGTCTAAGAGGCTAAATACATACACACTTCAAACGGTTACCGCCAGCGTAGACAACACAACCCGGCTTATCGGAAGAGTGTCCAATAAGCACGGTGGTCTTCGCGAAGCAGATTTATTAAGACTGGTACAGGCATTTTCCATAAGTAAAATCCCATTCTCCCTCCCTTATCTCCATCTAACCAGACCTGAAGAAGATAAAGTTAATACATTGATACGCAAACTCTACAAGTTTGGCCTTGGAGTGCCGAGTACAGCCTCTACTGAAAGACTTTTGGCTACAGGCACCTTGAATACATTTAGTGAGCTCGCAGAAGCCCACCTGACAGCTCAGTACCAGCGCTTGTCGAACACCTACACTGGCAGGCACATTCTAAGCTCCCTAAATATTGCCCCAGCACCAATGGCGGAGGAAAAATTTAATATTCCTTAC
Source organism: Hyalomma asiaticum (assembly GCA_013339685.2). Lineage (NCBI taxonomy): Eukaryota > Metazoa > Arthropoda > Arachnida > Ixodida > Ixodidae > Hyalomma > Hyalomma asiaticum. Next base: position 59,943,963 of record CM023487.1, on the reverse strand, counting down.
CACATCCATGAGAATGTTGATATCGCTCCTCTCCCTAAAAATATGCATCCTGTTCATCACGAGCATAGAAGACAACACCGAGCTAAAGCACTTTAGAAAAAGTTCTCCAATTGCAAGGACGTGCTCTATGTCGATGCCGCAGAGTACCCATGTGGAAAGAAATTCGCGATATCAGTTGTCAACTCTACTGGCAGTGTTGCGACGGCAGCATCCATTCAGGCCTCGTCTTCGGAGGAGGCGAAGAGGCGGCGGTGGCACTTGCCACGACAATACCCAATTCGTTTTTCATTATAAGTGACTCAAAAACTGCTATACACAACTTCGGATCGGGTAGCGTTTGGAGGGCAGCCCTAGCCATTCTGTCCCATAATCAGCCATCTCACCTTTTTAGCTTACTGTGGACACCTGCCCACGCAGGCCTTATCGGCAATGAAGCGGCCCACGCAAGTGCTCGAGCTCTTACTATCCGAGCGCAGGCTGGACTAGAGGACGGTTCAGAAGCCAGTAATCTCCCTCCACCTTTTACCTCCAAAGATAGGTTGGTTACGTATCACGACATCTGCGGGCATTACCGCCTTGGTCGCCAAACCCTCCCACCTTTAAAGGGACTGTCTACCGCTCGGAAAATTTTTTAAGATTGTGGTAAAATTGGGCAGATCGTGCGTCACATTTACGGGAACGAGCACGCTTTCACCCCACAAAAAAGGAATTATGTTTTTAATTTCGCTCTGAAAGTGGTGCAAAAAAACGCCGCTAGCGACACCCAACAGCGTGTTCGTCATTTTCCAAGTGTACGAGAACCAGCCCACGCAGGTATGCATACTCTGCTGAAAAACTATTATGTATGTCTTACATGCGTACTTCACCCTGTGAGACACCTCGTTATAGCGTGCAAGAGCAATTTGTTCTTTTTTTCGCTGCTTTCGGGGTGGCGCATGTGGCGCTGCCTTCGAATTCGTCTGCCTGCGGAGGCGCATAGTACTGCGCTTGTCATGCATGCGGCGCTGCATGTCCGAGACGCACCCCCGCGCGCCGACTTTCCCTCGCCTCTCCTCCTCGTCGTCGCCTCTGGAATACCGACCTTGAAGCCGGTTCGCGTTGAGATGCCTCCCGCGCCCGAAAGGGTTTCCAGGGAGACGACGACGCATCATGCGCGGTACCCAGTGTTGCTGGCATGCCTACACTAGGAAGGGAGCGACTTCGTGGATGAAAAAAATTGTGTTTTAATCATTTCTGTTGAGATTCTGGAGAAACCACTGCACGCTGGGACACTTCGAAAGGTACGCTTTCTGTTGAGCCAAAAATTGGGAGAGCGATGAAGGACGGTAGACAGTCCCTTTAATGCGTCGGTGCTCACGCACGCGTGAGGTTCTTTGGCGTAGACTACAAACTCACTCATTTCTCTCCCCTGCCTTACGTCACAAAATGTACCCGGGAATGTAACCTAGTTCAGCTTGCAAATTCTGTTCTGTCAACAGAGCGGACCTAAACCACATTATGTGGCAGTGCAAGAACCATTCCCCTCCTCCAAACCTTCGTAATCGTTTACGTAGTCAGGTGCTGTAGGAGGCTGCCATGTGCAGCTACGACCTCGCACTTCATGAGGCTATCCTAAGGTGGGCTGAGGTGGTGGAGGAGGCCTACCGCTAGTAGGATCCCTCGCCTTTTTCTCGCAGCCCCTTTCCCTTAATATGGGATAAATAAAGTTTCGCTCTCTCTCTCTCTCAATCAAGATACTCGCTAGAAGGCGCTGACTGCGTCATGCTTGTCTCTCGCGGGTGAGGGCACGTTCTCCTTCTTTGCGAGCTGCTAGCGCGTACATCGAAGAAAGGGCGTTTCCATAGTCAACGCGCGCCTTTCGCTCTTTCTGTCTCTCTCTCTCCCACAAGACAGCAGATGGAATAGTGAGAGAGCTCACGCGCCGGGAGGCACGTGCCCTCCTAGTAGCGCGTTCCTAGTAGGTAACGCGCTACTACAACGGACGGACAGACGCAAACCTTAAGGAGCTTCGCCCCTAAAGAAGTCGCTCTGTCTATTCCTCTCCGAGGAGGGAGACTGAGGTTGACGCAGACACACCCACATATTAGAGCAACCACCCTGAACAAAGCGCGTTATGCATATTCCTATCCGAGCGCTGTTACTGAGAGGTAGGCGACCGCCAGGCAGGCATTCCAACTACGGGCCTGAACAAAGCACTTTGTGGCAGCCGCTGTCCCAGCACAGGGACAGGCAGAAAGAGATTAGCAGTCATACAGTAGTTACAACGGTCGGCATGAAGACAGCGCTTAGTGTCTATGGCTATCTCAACAGAGGGACAGAGAAGGAGATGAAGAAAGAGGCAGAGATTAGAGCAGTGGGCCTGAAGGAAGTGCGTTGTGGATGCCGCTCTCAAAGTGCAAGTACAGAGGGAGATGCGGATATTCAGCAGGCATTAATTACATCTACCAGCCTCAACAGAGCGCGTTGTGCATATCACTCTCCGAGCGACGGAGCAGAGGGAGAGATGCAGAGACAGTCAGAGATTAGAGCCGCCGCCCTGAACTAAGTTCGTTGTGCGTACCGCTAACCTAACGCAATTCGTTCTGTCTATGCGGCCTTATGTGTTATTGCTATGCTCTCCAGATGCGTATGTTATAATTATTTTCAAAGTGCCCTAATGCCAGTAAATTATATTTGTATGCTCATTTACTTCTTTACTGCTTCAGATGCTATTTAATATGTATGAACAGTCGCTAACCTCTGTAAATGCCTAATGTTATAATTACTTTTAGAAGTCTTATAGTGTTAGTATTAATATATGTGCTTGTGTACTTCTTTATTGATAAGTGACATGTCTTCTTTACATTATTACTTTTCAATGAATCCTAACTAGCCTTAGGCTAGGGATTCAGATGCGTTTCTTCAAATATTGCAATTTTGTCTTATGTCAATGTCAATAAATTCAACTTCGACTTCAACCTACTTCACAAACGTCATAGGCTATCGTTCCCGCTGGTTGTGCGAGCAGACTTCAGAGTTTGTCATAAGCGGATACGTCGTGCCATATGTAGCCAGATATGCATATCTGGCTATATGTGGCACGACATATCCGTATGGGGCCGTATTTACCCAATTCGTATTGGAGCCTTAGATGGCATTCCTCGTGTCAGTCGTTCATTGCCATACATATTTCTGTCACGATTTGGGGGTGAATACGTCCACATACGGGCAAGTGACGTGTATAGCCACATATGCCCAATTCCTAGATATCACCATATATGGCGTTTACCAACTGAGTTGGTCACTAACTGAGTCGGTTTCAGTTACCTTTGCAGGATCCACTCGGCCATCATAAATTAAGGCTTGGCCCATAATATAAAGAGTGGAGGCGCTGTCGCCTCACCCTCTCCAGTGCGTAAGACACTGGTGCTATGGCACTTCGTGAAAGGGTGTAGATATTCTGTAAGGAACCGGATTGTAAGGAACCTCACAAAAAGTTCAGTTGATGTAGTACATTTTCCTGAAGGGAACAATGACATTGGTTTTGCTTTTTCTGTCGACGTGGAAGAGCTCTTTTACGCGGTGCCCCATCGTGAGTTGTTTGTCGCAGTTAAAGACTGCATCGATGAAAATGGTGCGGTTGGTTTTCAAAATGCTGCAGGCATGTCTGTCGAGAATCTTTTAGCCCTTTTAGAATTTTACCTTCAGACCACTTGACGACCAGATTTATCTTCAAAAGAAACGTATCGGTATTGGTTCTTGTATTGCACCTGTGCTGTGCCATATCTTTTTATCATCCATCGATCGCTCTTTACACGATCGTTTTAATTCTACATACAATGACAAGGTCCTTAATGTTTTTCGTTATGTGGACGACTTCTTAGTTCTGATTAACAAGTGCTCATCCTCGTATGAGCATGCGCTAAAGTGTGTTCTGGAAGATTTTAAGAGATTCTGGAAGATTTTAAAAGTCTTGGGAAAGGCCTTCACTTTCGAACGTCCAGAAGAAAGTAAGCTGCAGTTTTTAGATTTGCAGTTGATGTTCAACGAAGGTCACGTGCGCTGGGCATACTCTCCGCGTGCGCAAAAAGAGGTCCTTCCGTACAATTCGGCTCCCTCAAAAACAGTAAAGAGAGGCATCGCAACACTCTGTTTAGAATCTGCGCTTCGGAAGTCGTGCATTCACAAGGTGCAGGATAGCTTCAATATTCAATTGAGGAGGCTCTTTTCAGCCGGCTTTCCTGGGTCGGTCGTCGTGTCTGATGCTGAGACGCTTCTTAAGAAGATGAAGCATGGTTGCTTCAAGGATGCCGCGAAGTCCCCTGTGGGCACCCAGAGGCCAGAAGTGGTTCCGTACATGCACAAGGTCACACATAGCCTGAAAAATGTGGCTAGTAGGTTCAACGTGCCATTGGTTTTCTCGGCCCCAAAGAAGCTCGCTCAGCTGAGCCGTCGCACCACCTGTGCGGAGGAAAAGGGGGGCTGTAAAAAGAAGAACCATGAGCAAGGTTTCGTTCAGTGTGCCAACAACGTCGTGTACGAGATTCCTCTGACCTGCGGCAAAGTATATATCGGGCAGACAGGGCGCTGCCTCAATGACCGACTCAGGGAACACGCAATAAATCTTAGTAATAAAGAGAGGAGTCATCGACCACTGCACGGCGTGCTCGAATTGTCAACAACGTTTCCGGTGCGCAAAAATCGTTGGCAAAAGTAGGAAAACAACGGCCCGTGAAACCTTAGAAGCGTTTTTTATCAGAAAAGCAGGAGAGGAGTGTGTCAGCGACACTTCCATAGCGCTGTTCAAAGCCGGAATTCAATTTCTGACATGCCTTGTTTGAATGATTGTTTTTTTCTTGTTCTAACGATCGCTGTGACGATGCGCCTGCGCAGCTTGTTCGTATATATACCTGTAGATCTGCGTTCAATAAATCAGTTGTTAGTTTGCGCCTGTGCTCGTCTCTTCATCCCTTGTGTTGTGTGGTAGCGCTTTCACGATGAATTCCATGTTTAAAAACCAACTTGACCAACAGTCCACTCTTTTGAACCGGATTTGTGGCGAGGATCATGTTGACACCGGCTGTCTCTGCAGTCACTCCCATCTCGCTTTTTAAGGTAACTGCAGGGAAAGTCAGGAGAGATGCCAATGTCAATTTTAGAATAGCAGATCGACAACGCTGTTGGCGACGTGAATACCTAGCGGAAATCCAGGCTCTATCACTAGGCTACGCTGGTGTTAAAGCCCGTGAAGCAGGCTCAATTGAACCGGTCCTTTCCCGCTCTATTGCCGACGCGGTGGAAAGAGCTACCTAAAGAGCTATGGAATGCCTTACTGGCACATTTCGGCGACCTTATCGCAAATCATGATATATTCGAGACAACAGCGGCTGTTATTCCAACTTCTCAAACTTCTCAAAGTGCACAGACTACAGCCATCAGACGAGGAAGCGTCTGATGCCACTTCCCGAGATGCCCCGAGTGCTAGCCTGTCCATCGACGCAAACAAGATTCAGGCTGAAGGCCTTAATGATGACGCTCAGGAGTCTGAAGACATTGGTATAGGCGCCCGTGTCATGTGGGATTTTCTACGTCGGAGAAACCCATCGCTGCGTCAATGACCGATTGGGGGAACGCGCTCTAACTCTGAACAAATTACATGACAAATGCGCTCATTTCGTTGCGCATGTCATTAAGTGTCCTGGTTGTGTGGCGCGGTTGAAGGAGACGATGATCCCAGGCAAGAGCAGTGACAAAATTGTGCGTCTAAATCTGGAAGCCTACCATATCAGAAAACTTGGTAGCAAGTGCATAAGCACCCCTTCTCTCTCCCTCTTTGATGCGGAATTTAATCTTCTTGATGCGGCTATTGGGGGGCTACATTGCTAAGTAATACAAATGATTATGTTCTTATGGTTTCCTGGCTGATTTTTTGCGCTTGCGTTGTTGGCATCTTTCCCTCCCCCTCCCTTTATCGATACTTTTTCCCCTCTATTACCCATGCTTCATTGAGGCACTTATAAAGCACATCATTTTTCCCACTAAAGCCAGTCGTTAGTCCGCGCTCGTGTGTCCGTGTCCTTGTTTCTGTATCGTCTGGTTGCGCCGGTGCCTTTAGGTCTTAAAAATATCCGCATGAACCGAAGGGACTCACTTTATATTATGCCGAGCTTACAGTGCTTAACGTGGCTGCTTTTAATATGGAGGTATTGGAGGTGGATTTCTATAAACTGATGTAAGAAGCTTATTGTGCCAGATTCTTACAGAAACATCCAGGAAGTTTATGGTCGATGCTGGATACGTGTGCGAGAAAGGAATGTTTTTGTGGGTGTTCTTGAAGGTGGCACCGCCGTGGCACCAAATGAGAAGAATATCGTCTATGAACCTTCTATAAAGAATGGGCGGATCGGGGCGCTACTTAAAACTATAGATTATATTGTACCCATAAAGATATTGGCATAGTTTGGTCCTATTTTTCTTCCCATCGATGTACCTTTAGTTTGGGCATAGTGTGTGCTGTTCATTTCGAAATTGTTCATTTCTAAGACTAGCTTGAGCAGTATTCCGAGAGTTTCACAATCAATTGGGCTGTTTCGGAATGAATTTTCGTAGGCCTCAATGACATATTTGACGCCGTCTGATTGGGGAATGTTTGTGTATAGAGAGGCGACATAAACAGTAACTGACAGGCTCTCTTTTGGCATGACAAGATCCATAATTTGACTTGTGTTCGTGAGGACGGCGAGAGCTTTTTCGAGCGTTCGCTTGTGTACGCCTTTGCACGCTCTCCTACACCCACAGAAGGGCAGGAGGAGAAGAGCGGCATGTGCGAACAAAAAAAAAAGGTGGGAAGGGGGCGGGGGAAGATGGGTGATGGTACTAGCGTGACTAATACTAATGCAAAGAACGAAAGCTTCCAAAGGATCCGCTCCTGTATATATCTTGGAAATACACTGAGTACTTGGCGCTGGCATTGCGCCTATCACATGTGTCCCCCCTCCCGTCTCGCACCAGCCGCCCACACCTAAAGTGCATTACATCGAAACCTTGTCGCTAAAAGGCAACTGCATTGCTTAACGCCATTGTTCTCATCGAACAGGATGGGGGATCCAATTTTACAAGGCCATTCAAGGAGCGCATTCATGTATCGTTGCAAATTTTGATAGAGGAAGTGAATGTCGTTGTGGGCTGCAAAGAATGCTATATCGCCTACATTAATGCAGATTTTCTCACAAGTCGAGATGAAGCTCATTAGCATGTTAAACGATCATCATCATCATCAGCCTGTCTACGCGCAAAGGCCTCTCCCATGGATCTCCAAATATCCCTGTCCTGTGCTAACTGGGCCCAATTTATCCCCGCAAACTTCCTGATCTCATCTGCCCACCTAACTTTCTGCCGCCCCTGCTACGCTTGCCTTCTCTAGGAATCCACTCTGTTCCCCTTAATGACCAACGGTTGTCTTGTCTTCGCATTACATGGCCCGCCCAGGCCCATTTCTTCTTCTTAATTTCTATTAGTATGTCCTTAACACGCGTTTGTTCTCTAACCCACACCGCTCTATTCTTGTCCCTTAAAGTTACACCTAGCATTTTCCGTTCCATAGCTCGCTGAGTCGTCCTCAATTTAAGCTGAACCCTCTTAGTTAGCCTCCAAGTTTCTGCCCCGTAGGTGAGTACCGGTAAGATGCAGCTGTTATACACTTTCCTTTTCAGAGACAATGGTAAGCTACCATTCCTTATCTGAGAATGCTTGCCGAATGCACTCCACCCCATTCTAATCCTCTTAATCACCTCAGCCTCATGATTCGAATCAGGGGTCACTACCTGGCCTAAGTAGACATATTTACTTACTACTTCCAGTGCCTCGCCAGCTATCTGAAATCGCTGTACTCGCCCAAGGCTATTGAACATTACTTTAGTTTTCTGCATATTAATTTTCAGGCCCACTGTTATACTTTGCCTGTTAAGGTCAGTAATCATGCTTTACAATTCTTCTGCCGAGTTACTTAGCAAGGCAATGTCATCAGCAAATCGGAGGTTACTGAGGTATTCCCCATTAACCGTTATACCCACCTCTTCCCAATCCAGCGTTCTCAATACTTCTTGTAAACATGCTGTGAATAACATTGGAAAGATTGTGTCACCTTGTCTTACGCTCTGCCTTATAGGTATTATGCTGCTCTCCTTATGGAGGACTATGGTGGCTGTGGAGCCGTTGTAGATGTCTTCCAGTAGTCTTACGTAGTGCTCGTCTACGCCCTGATTCCGCAATGCATGCATGACTGCTGAGGTATCGACCGAGTCAAATGCCTTCTCGTAATCTATGAAGGCTATATATAGGTGTTGATTATACTCCGTGCATTTCTCTATCACCTGATTCATAGTGCGAATATGGTATACTGTTGAGTAGCCTTCACGAAACCCTGCTTGTTCCTTAGGTTGACTGAAATCTGAGGTGGCACTAATTCTGTTAGTGATTACCTTGGTAAATACCTTGTAAACGACTGACAGTAAGCTAATCGGCCTGTAATTTTTCAAGTCCTTTGTGTCGCCTCTCTTATGGATTAGGATGATGTTAGAATTCTTCCAAGATTCCGGTAAGCTTGCAGTCATTAGGCATTGCGTATACAGGCTTGCCAGTTTTTCCAGTATAGTCTGCCCACCATCCTTTAACAGTTCTGATGTTATCTGATCCTCACCGGGTGCCTTTCCCGCTTGCATCTCTTTCAAAGCTTTCATTACTTCCTCGGTCAGTACTGGTGGAATGTCAGCCTCTTCTAAACTGCTTGCCCGTTCACTATTCTGGTTATCACGACTACTGTAGAGATCTTTATAAAGATCCTCGGCTATTATCACTATCTCGTCCCTATTCGTGATCACATTGCCTTGCCTGTCTCGTAATGCATACATCTGATTTCTACCTATGCCTAGGCGTCTCTTCGCCACTTTCAGGCTCCGTCCATTTTTTAGAGCATGCTCAATCCGCTGCATAATATACTTTCGTATGTCTGCTGTCATACGCTTATTGATTAACTTCGAAAGCTCCGCTAGTTCTATTCTGTCAATTGCATTTGATACTGTCATGCCTTTCCGCTTTCTAATCAAGTCCTTCGTCTCCTGGGAAAGTTTGCTAATAATCTCTCTACCGATCTAACTTCCTACTTCTATTGCACATTCCGTGAGAATCCGCGTGAGATTAAGCATGTTAAACAATACATTACAAAGAACTCGCCCTTGGGGAACATCATGAGTCTCTGTGATACTAAACGATGAGCAGCCATCCTTAAAGCAAAAGCATTCCCTAGCTTGCAAAAATTCTGCTACCCATATTATCGTGTAGTTCGCGAAAATATTGTTGTCCAAGGAAGTCAGGAGAATTGAGTCTTCAGCGCTGTGATACACTTTTGCTAGGACTAGAGATCCTAAAGCATATATTTGATTACGAGCAAGTTGAATTCTGCTCTCTAAATCCGCATGCACACACCATATTGAGTAATTAGATGTAATGCCTATTTCATAAGACTTCAATATGTGCCATATTCCGAAAAAGCAGTTAATATGGATTGAATTACTCTTTCTATCACCTTTATGATAACTAAGCGACATTGGCCTGAAGCGAATTGGCCGTTCATGACCTCTATGCATTTAATTTGACTGTAGCAATCAGACGCGAAGTCAAAGAAAATAGACATTTTTTACATGACCTTGCCAACCTAGAGCAATACGTCACATCGCTTGGTAAACGAAATAAAGACATGTGGAAAGTGAAATAACCCAGAACAAATGACTCACAAGATAAATTATCGTAGATTCTTCCCAAACTACTTGATAAATATGTGAAAGCCTGTGTTGATCCCTACAAGTGTAGACTGCCTAAACTACGTGAGCTACATATGTTAGGAATCTAAGTTGCGTTACTGTTATGTATGTCTTTTTGTATTAGGGGCGAAGCTCCTTAGGGTGTGGGTCGTTCCCTCCTTCGTACATAGTATGTAGCCGCCTGTAATTTCATGAAGTGCTCACTAGATGGCGTGATGGCGCCGCGGTGCTCGCTTCATTCATATGTATGGGAATGCGTAGCATGGGAGTCTGTCTGTCTGTCTGTCTGTGTCTGTCCGTCTGTCTGTCTGTCTGTCCGTCTGTCTGTTTGTCTGTCTGTCTGTCCGTCCGTCCGAGTGCTGCGGTGCTGCTTAGCTAGTACGTGAATTCATCAATAGATGGCGCGGAGGCGCTCGCTGCGTGCTCTAGTGTGGCAAGAGAGCGCTAGATGGCGACACAGAGTGTTTGTCACGTCTTTGATGGTATACTGGGCAAGATCCACGGAAGATTCACGGTTTTTACCGATGAACATTCGGAGCTTCTCCCACTCATCATCATTCACTCCGTGGATATGCGTGGATTTTTTTTGTTTGACTAAAATGTGCAATGCTTCTTTTTTTTTTTGTTAATACATACCACTGCTGTATGTACTAAATAATGGTAACTACGGGCTCTTGTCAAGCTGCCTCTACAAGGAGCAGCTTTTAGCCGCAGCTTTCCTGTAAGGGAACTGATGAAAATAAAGATTATTTACTTATTAGTATTATCGACTTCGTATCCTAATCCTTATTTTAGGTATCGGAATCACATTGGCTAATTCCCAATCTTAGGGAATTGAGGCCTTTTTAGTCAATGGTTTATAATGTTTAAGAGTTCACATGATGATAGTCCAAATCAAATTTTATCGTAGTGACCGTAATTCCATCTGGGCCTGGAGCAGACGGTGGTAAACGTCTAGTCATCGCCGTCAATTCTACGGAAGTGACTTCTGTCAAATCTGTTATACGCGATGGTTTCTTCAAGGTTTGAGAGATTGTTGACGTGCTCAACTCTCCAGTCATTTAAGAATGAGTTGTAGAGATATTTTCATCTCCTCTCACGAGGGAATGGCGCATTTTACATTATTCGAGATGGTAAGATATTGCGAAATTTATTATATTTATATAAATAAGACTTTGTTTTTTGGTTTGGAAATGAAGTCATGTTGCCATTTATCATAATCCACTTCAGCTTTAGCGACTGTTTGTTTGAAGGTGGCTGCTAGAAATTTGTAATCTGACCAATTCTCCTGGGACAGATTCTATAAAAGTTGCTTCCACACTGCCTGTCGTCGTCGGTGATCGCGAGTGCAATATGTATGCTGCCAAGGGAAACTGCCTTGGGAGATTTTACAATAACTCCTGCTTTTTAGTACGTCCTTTTGCTTATGGCACTTAGCTTTTTTCCCTATTATTTGAATTATCTCCTGTGCGGGAAGGCACCGATGCTTTTGTACCATTATTGAATTTACTTTGATTAACGAAAACTCCAGTGTTAGAACATGATAGCAATTGTGAACGCTTAATCTCAAGCATTATTGGGAAGTGGCCACTATTTGTCGTGCAGTCCAAGCCCGTCGACGAAGCACTAGTTATCCCTAACAAAGAACACTTACATTCAAAAGCGAGCGGTACTGACCATAGATAGATATATGTTGGAGTTCCGGAATCAAAACAAGTCAGGTTGTCATTTATTGAGCTTTCCCATAGGCGCTTGCCACCTTGAGCGGTTAAAGCCCCGGCAAACATGGTGCGAGTTGAAATCACCCACAAAGATTGTAGCATTACACCACGATGCCATGGCAGAGTCTATACATGCAATATTTTGCATTGCCGAAGGAAAATATAGGTTAATTGAAGACAAGACCACTGACAAGGGTGCTTTGAAGACGAATATTATACTTTCAGGAAACACAACCTTATAAAAATTTTTGAAGTAGGACTAATTTTGTTGTTAACAAACAATGCTAACCTTCTGCCTTTCAAAGCTCTCACTTGGTGGAATGATCAATATTTATTGCATTGAAAGGACTTGCGCTCTGAAATGTACATTTTCTGTAATGCCTTTATACAAGGCGAGAATTCAGCTGAAGAAAGAATGGAACGGCCATTGCAGTGAATAATTTTTATGGATCCTATTATTGCAATAGATTGGGCTCATGCACTGTCTTGCTCAGAGTACATTCCTTGAAAAATCTCTCCTAAAAGGCGGTCCTTCAAATATTTCTTCGTCTCCGATTGATTGACTGGCGTGCCTTTTTTTCGAAAAGGGAATCTTGATCGTTTCAGATCGTTTCATTTTTTCCTTGAAATCAACATCGCTGTGTGAGTGGTCTATTTCAGCGTTTAGTGTACTTAATAAACTGTCGCTAGGCCGAAAGCATGTTCAGCTGGATGTTTCGGTCACACCTGGTACTCGTCGTAGCCAAACTGAGAGTCGTTTTCACCATCGACAACGCGCGGAATATGAGAACCTTCGGCCGGCCGTTCTCCCCAACACGATCGCTCCGCCGGATCGCTCATCTCCGTTGCCAGGATTTGTCGCTTCATCACCGGCGTGTGCAATTCTCTCTGTGCGAATAGTTTCTTTTTATTTTATTTTTTTTGTACCTTCCTCGCGCGCCTCGGTGGACGCTGGCGCGCCGCTGTACATGCCTGTGTTGCGTGAACGTGAGATTCCTTGAGCGGAAACGTTCAAGTGAAACAGGGCATCGAATTCTGATAATACGAGACGCGCTCGCCGCATCGATGCGATGTTGATGAAGAACTCGGAAGACGTAAGAACTTCGCATCTAGACGAGAGGCGATATTGGAGCCGTCAGGTTTACCATTTACCGAGTCTTACGATCCTTTTGAAAAACATTTGCGAAAGCAGTCATTTGGAGGCTGCAGTAGCTCATGAGCTCACGATCGGCAGCTGCAGTATGATTCCGGTTCTCGGAAATGCGCTCGAAAACTGATCGTGGCCACTTTGCGTTGCGAACGCCGTAAAGAACCCGTGATAACGGTGTGTATTTCGCTTGACAAAGTCCGGATTTACATATAGTCAAACCGTATGGTGTCATTCACACAGCTGACACAGTACCATTTATACAAACTGCATTGGCATTTGAGCAATTAAGGCAGCACGCCAGATAGCTCTGACTGTCTATGATGATCGATAAGGACGCGTCTGCGCATCTCATATCCATATTCTGGCGAATGGCGATAGCATATGATCAAATATAGACAAGCTAGTTCACGATTATTTCGATGTGCATATATATAGCCACGCAAATGCTACACAGGCAGGTAAGGTGTTGTGGGTTTTAGGCTCCTCGAAGCCGAAGTTAAAGTTCTGGCGTATGCTGATGATGTAGCAGTGTGTTGTACTTCAAAAGAAAGTGTGCAAGAGACAACTGCTGTTGTTAGGGAATTTGGACAAATTACAGGAAGTTTAGTAAACTGGGGAAAGAGTCTGGGGTTATGGCACGGTGAATGGTCACAAGCCCCGGATACTTATGCTAACATACGGTGGTTTAAAAGTCCAGGAAAGTACTTAGGCGTACCCTTCGAGCACTATAAAAGCACTGATGAATACTGGGTTAATCAGGTGAAACAAATTCGGGAAAAAACAACGCGGTTCAACACCACTTGTCTCTCATTGTTTTCTAGAGCTGCTGTATGTAATGTATTTCTCATGAGCAAGCTATGGTATGTGATGCAAGTGTTCTGTTGTAAGCGTGTGAATGTTCAAAAGCTTCATAGAATATTCGCCATTTTTGTGTGGGGTTCCACTTGGGAAAGATGCAGTAGGACGAATCTGTTCAGACGAGTTAAAGCTGGAGGACTCGGTTTGTCGCATCTATTCGTGCGCCAACTAGTTAATCGTTTCCTTTTCTTTCGGGATGTTCAAGATCCCTTTTTGCGAACTGTATGCCAGCTACGCCTCTGTCGCTCTTTACCTAATTATGTTGTTAGCACCGCAAGTATGCCTGGATCTACACGAGGCTACTTTAAGGAAATTGTGGACAGCGTCCGTTTCCTGTCTGTCAGGTTTTCAAATGAATATCTTTTTTCAGTTAATCGAAAGAAATTATATAAAGACATTTGTGACATGATTTTTCCAGTACCTCTGTATAGAGCCATAAACAGTGGAGGCGAAGGCCAGGACGTACTCAAACGAGTAAAAAAAATGCAAATTCCGTCAAGTGCAAAAACCTTCTTTTTTAAGTTACACTCTGGTACTTTGCCAGTGCGGACCTTTTTGGAAGAGCGAGGTTTTTATTTGCCATGGGGATCCCATTGTTTTATTTGTAGAAAACCAGAGACAATAGATCATGTTTTCTTGCACTGTTGGGAAGGGGTCTATTTCTGGGATGTGCTACAAAGGACGCTGAAGAAAGATTTGCCTCTACATCCAATTGGAATTCGGTTTTTAACTGTTGAAAACGATGATGGGCTCCCTTTCGACCTGATAATGCTGCTTGGCCTCCATTGTTTATGGCGAGCTCGAATGGCCGGGTTTCACTGCGACCCGGACAGGCGGCCAGCACGTGTGCTCTTTCGAGAATGCATCGGCCAGTACATTGATGTACTAAAAGATCAAGAGTTTGTTCCGGATTGGGTAGCCAGGGTTCAGCCTCTGGTTTACCTAAAGGAATATTAAGAAATAACACCATCGAGACTACTGTGGTAGTCTGCATTGCTGTTTAAGAAAAAAAAAAAAAGGTGTTGTGGCGTAATGGTTAGAGTTTCTGCTTCTCACGCGGCCGACCCTGGTTCGAATCCTCGCTGTTACATGTTTGTTTGCATATATGGTTGCTTGTGCAGTGTGTAGTTGATTTGGTTAAGTTCATGTGTGATGGTGGCTCAATGTGTGAAAAAAAAAGGTGTTTGCGTGAAGAAATCAGCCGCGTGACGGAAGATTTTTTTTATTTTAAAATATCCAGAAGTACCGCTTATACTTGGAGCCGCATAATTTTGGGCCGCATGGTAAGCCGGACAAATTTGACTTAAAATACCGCTTAACCAAATCTACGGTATGCGTTATTTTAAGCGGTACCTTTAAGCGGCCTTCTGACAACAAGATGGCCGCGCATATAGGAAGGCCGCATAGACATGGGCCACAAAAAATTGGGCCGCATAGAAAAGAGCCGTTTAAGTGAGCGGTTTAGAGAGCCATTTATAAGCGTCGAAACTTTTGACTTACTTTCCGCCTCATATGCGTTGTTTTAAGCGGGCATTTGCTAAGAGTGATAGGCTTGGCCAACGCTGCACGGAGAGACAGGCCTCGTTCATAAGCTGCTTTGCGCCTAAAACCCAAATATACCGAGCCTGCCACGTACTTACACTACCCGAGCGAAACGACGAAGCGGACCCATAAGCACACCACAACCGCTAACAAATAGAAATTGAAAAGGAACTCACGAGAAAATAAGGAATAGCTATTCCGGCGACATAACCTCGGTGTCCCTCTCCGAGAGTTAGCAGCCGGCGCTAGATTGAGAGCGCCAAATGTGGGCTCAAGGCTAGTGGTCGGCCGGAGCTCTCAGAGGCAGCAATGACACCAGGCGTCTTTACTTTTCCGTAGCCCAGGCTACACTTCCTGCTGCTGCAGCGAGCCGAGTACGAGCGTCAGCCCGGACTGCCCTTATCTTCGTTGACGCGTCCCTATAAGCTGCATTAGTTTTCTTCATTCCTACCTATATAACGCCAGGCCATCCATTTCCTTTTCCCATTCCTATTCATCGTTCAGCATAAACTTCCTTGACGCCACGGTATATTTTTATCATCGTATGTGGCGACCAACGTTTATAGGAAGCCAAATGAGCAATAGCGGTTCTTGCACTTTAAAAGAAATCCTTAACACAGTCTTATTGCTTCGGACGAAATTGAATTTCCTCGGAGCGTTTAGCAGCCTCGTAAAGCACTAATTGACCAGAAGTACTTTTGACAGGCAATTGATGTTTGGTTCAAACGAGCTGATTCTTTTGACAGGAACTGCATTATGAGGAGGCATCAATGACTGGCGCCATGCTCAAGCACTAACCTCTTTCTAGCACATACTGCATCTACTCTCAATGCATTCTACGTTTACGGGAGGGAGGAAAAACAGAAAGCAGTAAGGCAGTCAGGTTAAGCAGAACGCTATCCGGTATCCGCCGCCGTTTGTAGCATACCGTTCGCATACCGAATAACGTTTGTAGTGATTGCAACGTAGAAACAGCATACATACACAAACGAACACGCTGTGACTTCCTAAGGCAACGTACGCAAGGACAACGGGATAGGAATTGAACTTGGGACTTCGAGGTGCCAAGCAAGGACGCCACCACTAGGCTGCGGCGGCTCCTCTCCCATGATACATGTAGTATTGCACTAGGCGCTCTGATTCTAGTGCTTCTGTGATGTCAGTATCGTCTTAATGTGTGTTAAGCATTATCACTGCAATGTCATAAAGAATACTAGTGTTCGACTACCACTCGGCATGTTTGTATCCAACTTTCCTCGATCAGTAAGAATAGTTCAAAAAATACCCTTATCCTTCTCACATCAGCTCGTCGGAGCATGCACTTCTCTTCAATTACCTCTGTGCATGTGGTAACGCCGTACCACGAGCTGTCATTCAGCCACCGCGGTGCTGTCTACTTTCCTCGTTAGGCCGCACCCACTCACGCACTTCGCCCAGACATTAGTGAGTAATAGTTGAGAGGCTCAGCGGGCCAGCGGGCCCAGCGATGGAGCGGAGGGGACAGCGGACCGCATGATGAAGAGAAGAGTAATAGCTGAGCGACGCCCCGCTTCTTTCAGCGGAACTTACCGCTGCACCACCTGTTGAACAATGTTGGAGTTACTGTCGATCGAGCAGAGGTTTTTATCTGTCGAATAAATTGAAGTTACTGCTAAAAGTATATCGCAAAAGTAATTTTTCATTAGATCACAGGTGTTATGTAGAAACACATCTTTGTTTTTGCTGCATTACATGACGACATACCGCCGCCGCTTGTGTTGGGGGCTGCCATCTTGCAAAACGCTCGCGCGCTGGCCCGCTTCATACGCTCCGCTGAAGAGACGAAATGAGCGGGCGAGCGGCTCGCTCCGTAAATGCGCTGGCTCTCCCAGCGGGCCGCGCATGCGCAGTTGGCGTCTCCGCTCGTTCGCTGGGCCCGCTGGCCCGCTGAGCCGCTCAACTATTACTCTCTATTAATATTATTTGTTACAATTGGTTAAATGCGAAAAAAATTGGCCGCGTATCTCCGTGCTTCGCTGCAAATGTCGTCGAAAGACGATAGCCTTCTACCGGCCGTACTACATGAGTCCCGGTTCGCGTGTTTCTATTTCTCCGAGAAGTTGCGCAAGCGAGAGGGAAAACAAAGAGACGCGAGGAGAGAAAGGGACCGGCCGGAGTGGCGGGCGGCTGTTCCGCTGCCTTCCGTTCGGCACGAGCGTGAGATAAGGGCGCCATCTGGCCATGGTTTCGGGAAACGCAAGAAGCTTGCCTAGTACAGGAAACGTCCACTTTTGCGCATCCTAACAAGCACTAGGGTCTTTAGAATTACGCATCTATGTATTTTCTACTAAAGAAACACACCGCCTAGTATTTACGTATTGATGTTGCGCCTCAGATATGCGTAATATTTGCTTTTTGGCCGACTGTGTTCAGAAGTATGAAGGTAGCCACCAGTTCAAGCTGGGTGGTGGTTGAGGAAGGAGTTCACCTTTCGCAGCAGGACAGACACACACACCCACACACAGATAGACAGACAGACGGACCAAAATTTCTGCGTTGAAGTATCCCAAGAAAGACTATCGTCTTTAAAATTCGTCTTAGACAATTTTCTCGCCGACTGCTTCGCAAGACAGCGATTCCCGCAATGTGTCCGGTCTATGTTCTTCTGTTTACACGAAATCCTTAAGAAAATATTTTCGGCGCGGGAATCAGCAGGTGGCATACACTCAAGGGCGGACATAGGACAGCCACTCAGCTCACCAAAATGATGCATGGATTAGGCCCTCAACACGTTATCATCAAGTCATGAGAAGTCATTGTTGTTTAGTAAGATCCGCAAAATCAAAAACCACTTCAGAAGAGAGTCTACGCGCAGTATTTTAGCTTGTCTACGTTTACATTTGTGGATTGCAGCTTCGTATCTTCCGCAATGGTGTTTAGGAATTAAGTTATTTTGATCCCTGGAAACATCGCAAAACCCGCTTTGAGCAAATACCTCGTTGTTCATGTCAAGCTGAATGCTAGCCTTGGCCCCACTTATCTCCAGTCTACATGCTTCGTCTTAACTAATACTTTATTCCTTGAACCACGAGTGCGTCCACACCAGTGTAATGATGTTTCTCCATTCCGCGAGGGTCCAAGGCAAAACTATATAGGCTGTCCAGGTAAAAGCGTGCTGCATGGAATATTTTCCGCGGGCTCTTTTGAAACAGACGTATTTAATTTCGACTAAAATGTATGGTATTTTATAACTGCAGCGAAGTTACTAGCGCATCCGCGGCCGAATACTCACCAGTAAAATGAATTTTTCTTAACGTAAGTTCACTAGGAACGTACTGCAACACAACACCAGGTATATGCCAAGGTACCCTCTGTCACCGCGTTTTGCACACTTCCTCAACTGTTGGGTCTTCCGTTTTCTTTGCATGCTTCTTCCGCAATAAGCCATTTTGCAACGATATACAGTTAACACTAAGGATTGCCCATTTTACGTAGCGGCCCAGCAATGCTTCACGTAGTGCATTTGCGGTCACGTACCAATTAGAATAATCTCCATCTGAGAGTTACCTGTCCGATGTCCAAGTATTGGTCACGGCCCCTGTTAGCAGCACACAGAGCGCTGGTTATTAGGGCAGCGCAGAGAATTCCCTCGTAGGTAAATCGTTGCATAATCATCCTGCTTCTCGCATGCGTTGTAGCGCAAGAACCTAAAGTTTCATTAAGTAGAACGGGAGAACATTATTTCAGTGACATGGAAGATCAGTATCTGATCTCAGTGACATGAAAGATCTGATCTATATATAAATTATACTTTGATGACCCAGGAAGTATAATTTATATTGGTGCGTATTTAAGAATGAACTCTTTTATCCTGGCCGCGGCGGCTGCATATCGGTGGGTGAAATAATGAGCCCTGAGTACTGGCGATGTCAGTGCACGCTGTAGAACACCTGCTGGTCGAAATTTCCGGAGTCACCACTTCGTCTTCCCTCATGATCTTAGAGTGGTTATCGGAGACAATACTCCA